>JAYKAV010001112.1:4062889-4662889 GCA_035582835.1 Phoebastria nigripes | reverse complement strand
CTGTGGAATTCATTCATTCAAGGTATGGAAAAACAAATCTGTGTAGGGAGTTGAGGTATTTGATTAGCTCAGCTGAGACTAACGCTAAAAAGTTTGCTGCTCGCTTCAGTGAATGTATGTTTTGGCTTTAGGTAGGATACATTAAGAAGGATTTGGGTTTTTTAATATGAGATATGAATCCTCTTTTTCAGGAAATTATCTGACTCCTGACTTACTTGGATTACRAGGAAAGGTGATTTGTAGGCGGTTTAATTGCTCCTGTCCACTGTGAGGCTTTTTGCACTCTCCTCTGTTTTCACAGCTGAAGCCGTAGCGCAGCGGTTCAGGAGGTGCCCTTCTGCTCGGCTTCGCGGCGGTAGCAATGCGCATCCATCCGCCCGTGTGCCTCCCAAAACCGGGAACACAGCTGCGAGGAGGGCAGGCGCATTTCCTTGGAATATTCCTGACAGCTTTTTAAGTTGCCTTCCTCTCTGTTCCTACTCAACGCCCTGCATGATGTATGTAAAAATAGACCAAAATTGAGACTGATTCCCAATCTCTTACTTTGATGCTGTGGCGAGGTTAGGAGGATAACAATAAAAATTAATACACCCACTGTTTCTTTTTCCCTTGGAAAAAGAAACAAAAGGGTGGGATAAAAGGGGGTGAAAATGAACTTCACAAACACATGATGATTTGTTAAGCAGAAAAAACCACAGTTACTGGTGTGACTGCTAGTGCGTCGTCATCAGGTGAATATTGTGTAGTAGGGGATTACCCCTGCAAACCATAGTCTGTCTTTGTGAAAGTGTTCCTGCTGGGTTAGGGTTTGGTCCCAATGCTGTACCAACTATTGCATCTGATTTTGGAGTTGTGCCACTTGTGAGTGCTCTTTCTGAAACCTGCAGTACGTGCTGGTGGCATTTTATGTGCGGTTCAGGACTGAGGAATGAGCAATAAGTAGATTTCAGCAAAATACTTCATGCTAAAGTGCGATTTTTTTTTCCCCATTTTTACATCATCTTTGTTCCTTATAAGAGAAATGGTGCTCAAAATTATTAGCAGAGTCACCTTTCTCTAACTGCTAACGAAACATCAGCATGAAGAGTCAAAGCTGCTGGGAAATGTGGGAGGAAAGAAGTAGAATTTGACAGATATTTTATCTCCATCTCCGTAGAAAGAGATTTACACACAACTAATTTTATGCAATTGCCTGCTTCTTACCACTTCTCAGAGACTGTGAAATGGCTATTTATTCCTTAAATAGTGGAGTTTAACAAATGTAAAATGATGGCTATCAAGCCAACTGTAATAATGTATTACCTTTGCATAAGACCTGATGCTGCTGCCCCTACTCACAGTAAAATTGAAATTGAAACTTCTCAGCATGAGTCAGGGTGGCAGAACTGTGCTGCTATATACATGTGTCTGTGCCTTAATATATATGTACATATATACATTTTTGTATGAAATATAAACTTTTGCTTCAGCTGTCTAGCAGTATTAAATGAATGACTATAATAAACTCCAAGTTATATTAGACACAGGGTCTTAAAGCCTGTAGAGTCCAAAAAAATATTTACATGAGGGATTAATTTTTCTATTACATTGAAGTATTTTGTTTAGAGATGTAAAAATAAAATACATTTGTATCGTTTGTGTGTTTATACACATCCATCCATACATGCCGTATGAATTTGTGATTTTAAAAATATATATATAAACTTTCTCATAGGATTTGTGTATGATCTTCCTCTGTGTAATACTGATAGTCTTACAGACAAATCACAAAGGCACAACTGCACAAGGATTATAAGGTTTTTTTAGAGCGAAAAATAAATAAATGAAAGAAAATTCTTATAAGCCAGGTATTTTAGGATGTTTCTGTGTTCTATTTTGTAAGTATGTTTTTTGAGTAGCTAAGTAATTCAGAATGGTGAAGACAGATGCTTATGCAGGAGCTTGTAATACTCATGTCAGGAAACCCCAAACCTTTACCAAAAAGGTGGATTTGGTCTTAAGTTTCTTTGTGTGCTGATCTTTCTCCAGCTGAATCTTATGGAAGAACTGACATAATTGGGAGCAGAAGCCAACCCTGAGCTTGTGCTCCGTTTTACATCCATGCCAGCAGCCCTGCCACAGACCGCCAGGCAAAATGCCTGTGGATCCTTGAACAATATTTAATGGAAATTGACTTTCATTAGGTGATCTCCAGGTTGTAATTTCCCTCCTTCATGCCAATCATGAATTGCTATTTACGTGTCCGTACGAATGGCGACTTTGGGAGGCGAGGGGCAGAGCCGCAGTGGTCTGAGTTGCCTCCATTGTTGAGCAGCACGGACAGTAATTAAATTGGAGCTCAGCTCTTGCTGCTCGTGGATTTAGGAGTTTAAAAGAAACAGTACAAAAAGGGAATGTTCTCTAATATCACTGACAGCAGGTCTCCTCCAGCTGCAACTACAAAGATTATTGATTGATCTGTGTTTATCATTTATTTATGTGAAAGCATCTGATGTGTATCTGTAAAATCTGTTGTTTCTAAAATCAAGATACTTGACTCGTTTTCAATTCACATTTATAATGATCAGTTTTTACAGCTGTATAACAGAGGTTTGCTTTACCTGGCGCTGTGCCCACAAGGAGCACTTTTTGTGCCTTCAGCTGAAATCCATGAGCACAAGTCATTTGATGATTTTTTTAAAAAAAGAAAGAAGTTTCACTGTGCGAATCCTTTAGATTTCATACGCAGGAAGAAGAGGGAATATACAAGCATAAATGTGAAGCATTTCAGTTCTGCCAGAACAAGTCAAAAGCAAGTCTTTCTAGGTTAACTTGTACCCTGGCAATAGTACTTTTTAAATGAGACTTTAGCTCTGTATTCATTTTGTTAAAAAACCTGAAGAATTTTGGAGTCTTTGCATGTTATAGCACAAGGTGTAAACTGTAAGGTTAAAACAGGCAGTAAGATACTAACAGTACCAGTTACCAGAAGATGGTTATTAGGTGTCAAAAATAAGTGGGGATTTTTAAAAATGTACACTGGTTTTGATTAGTCAGAAATGAAAAAAACCCTTTGCAGTTTAGAAATGTGGTTTGTAATAGAAGTAGTTTAACAGAACACTACTTTATAGATTGGTTAGCCCAGGCACATTTTTAAGCTGGTGATACGTTCTGCGTAAATGGGGTAAGAAACGATAGACAAAGGAGTTTTGGCAGATTTTCCTGAAGGCTACCAGCAAATTCCTTATTAAATTTATACTTTTGTGATGTAAGGCACATTGGACTATTCTTTCCTGCCAGTGACTAAGATCATCCTTCTCTTCAGATAATTCCAACTCATCCTAGCCAGCAAGGACCCTTATTGCCCAGAGTTAATAAAAATGCATCAGTGTCATCATACTAGGTACATGCTCAAAGTATTTATGAAAAGTTGTTATTAACTCTCACAGACAGAGAGGCCACATCCCCCCAGTTTACAGAGAGGGAAACTGAGTCAGAGCAGTTAATAAATCTGTTGCAGAATTAATTAGCAAGAGGTAAGAATTCAGGAGTCTGTCGCTCCAGTTTCAGTTATCAAATGAACCTGTTTCTAGTTTGTACCTATCTTTTCTGTAGCTGCATCACATCTGTAGTTGCATCACATCACTTGGGTTTATCATTGCAAAATACTCGTGTGACATGGCAGGTCCCTGGGAGCGCTGCTCATTTCAAGGCGGACAGTGTGCCACGCTGCATGCCGGCAGTCGGTGCTCACAGGCAGGAGCAGGTATAATCCCTGCCTGCAAGGCAGCCTGCTACATTGGTTTGCAAAGCAATTCTGCCTATCTGCTTGGTGGTGTTTGAAAGAAGAGGGGGTTTTATTTATTTATCTATTTTGTATGTAAACAAATGCTTGGGGATCAGGTTCTTCCTTGGTGTTAAATCACGTTTGCTCTTCAGTTCCTGGAGGGCTTTTAATTTCTCCCAGAATGGCTTGTTATACATGCTGAGGGCGAGGTTTCTATGCATCCAAGTTTACATTTAAAAGGCAAGTCTTTCTTCAATATTAGCAGCACATTGCTGACAAATCTGTAGAATAACTATTTTTGTCACATGCATTAACTTCCTTCAGATGCTATGAGAATTTGCTTATGGAATTGATTGAAACTGTTACAGATGATTTTTTTTTTTTTTAAATGAGATTGCTCCTTTTAGATGAATCACTTAATTTCAGTAAGATTAAGTATTATCTAAATTTAATAACTTTTATTTCCATTAAAAATCTTAATAATACTGCCTACATTTGTGCCTTGCCTGTAGTTCATCGATTTTGTATATGCACGTGCTTCTTGGAAGACCAGGAGACTATTCCACTTTAGCTAAAACCACTGTAAATTGACTGTACTTACTCTTTAACCATAAGAGAATTCTTTGACTAAAATGTGGCAGACAATTTTAAGATGAAAAAAAGAACGAAGCCCTGGTTTCTGAGTTTAGGAAAGTAATTCTAAAAGTTAAAAACAATTTAAAAAAATCTACTCCCTATACATTATTACTTTAATTTTGCCTCAAAAAACTCCAAGCCCTCATCAAGAGTCTCCAAAATTAAATGAAAGCAAGAAGCAACAAATTACACACTGTTTTGGGTCTTGTAGAGTGCTGTTTTAACGGGAGTATGAATTAAACATTACAAAAGCTGTCTCAATCTATTGTATTAATGATTAAGAAGATAACCACAAAGGCTCCAAAAAGCCACTCTTAAAACAAAACATAGCGTATGTAACCCTGAAGATCCATGTGTTTATCACGTATTTGCACTTTTTGAATTTGTTTCTTTCTTTACCAAAACACCCATCTCTTTCCTCCCCGTCTTGTTGTTATCTTAATCCCCTCATGTGTATCCTCACCTATTGAAGCATCTGTTATTCATACAAATTATAAAAATGAAAGTATATATGAGATTGGTGGCTGGATCGCACCAATATATCATCAAAGGTCTTTGGGGTAACGTATGGCCTTGGTTCAGCAAAATCACTTGTTCAGTCATTCCATTGCTGCTCAGAAAAGCAGTAAGTAATAAGTAACAAGATCTGCATACAAATATGCAGGTGCTTAATTTTTTTGTGGAATCAGAAATTGGATAAGAAGTTACTATTCTTTTCCTAAAAATTTTCTGCATATAAAAAAGTTTGTAATGCACTTACTTGCCAACACATATCTGTTAGGGCTCATTCTGTCTTAGCACATCTAAACTGATCTTCCTACCACTTCCTGAGCTGATGAAATGACACTGGCGTGTAAACTTGGTTTCTGTGCTGTTTAGACAGAAATGGGAGACAGCAAAAAGTAAAGGTAAGGGACTGAGACTATTGTTCTAATGGCCGTTATAGCAAAGTGTGCATCGTGTGCAGGCAGTTGGATGAAAAGAGTGGTTGGTTAATCTTGTTAATCTTGGTTTATCTTGTTAATCTTGTTAATCTTGGTTTCAAATAATTTTCCTTTTGTTGGTTTGCCCCCTACTATATTGTTGCAAATGCTGGCATCAGGCACGTACCTGTCCGCAGGTGCAGTCATGCACAGACCTCATGCAGACAATCCACTGAATTTCCATCTGTCATTTCCCCGTGCTCCAGCAGGTATCAGTGAGTTTGCGCATTGTAGAAGAGATGATGATGACTCACTGAAACCCACGTGGCAAAAAAAGACTTTTCAGTGATCATCAGCACAGCCTTTGCACAGAGATGAAGTACAGGTGGGCAGGCACACTAAAGGCATGACGAGATGTGATGCTCTCAGCACATCTGTGGCCAAAAGCATGGCTTAAGGGTAGCAACAATACAGCTCCCTGACCAAATGTAGGAAACTGGTTTCCATCAGCCCTTTCTAGCAGACAGCTTGTCTCTGCCAAATGTTGACAACATATTACATAAATTTCTCTGCAACAGCTTGTTTCAGAAACTTTCCCCAGTAATGTAGATTAAGTTAGAATTTTGTTTTGACTGCTGTAATGCATATTCATTAGATAAAAGCCCAGACAATTACTGTGATAGTTTCACTAGCAGGTGGAGTATGATTTAGGATTTGATGGGCATGGGATTTGCTGGAATAATCTCAGAGAAATTTGGGGGATTATTTTTATGATGGGGGTTTGTATGAAAAGTGAGAACGTAAGCAGATTTGAAGGTGATTTCATTATGTTTTTACATTAGTTTGCTTTTACCGTTTTAAATCTAGAATAAGTTCATACTTTGAATGAATTAAGGTCTCTTAGGGCAAGCAATGAACCACACAAATAAATGCTACCTAAGTAATATAGTTTAAAATTGCGTAAATAGTAAGCAGTGGTATTTCTAAAGGATAGCACTTTATTGCGTTCATTTTCCAAAACAGTAAAAAGAACTAGAAAAAATATTTTCTATCTTCACTTGTATAATGTTCACTTTCATCCATTATGTACATTAAGGTTATAGATTAATTTTTGTTGAGTAGGTAATACTACAGAAAATATGCATGCATCAACATTGTTGAGAATTTGCAAACAAAAGCACAATTCCCTTTATTGTTTCCACTAGAGAAGAGAGAAAGATTGAGAGCAGAATTGAGGTGAAGAGAATAGGAGCCCGATCCTGCGCTGTTACATGGGAATCTTTCTTTTCCAGGAGCCCTACGGCTTGTCGGACCTTCATCCCATAGGTCATTCTCACATGGGTGGCCATGTTGTCTTCAGTGCAGATCGACCTCAGTGCTAATTTTTATAGGGGTTAGGGTCATGCTAGCTGGCGCTACCAGTAGTGGATCACTGCCAAATTAGAGTTTCAAAAAGAAGACAAGGAAGTTAAAATTGCATACTCAGGAAAGCACTTTATTTCATCCCTACAGCACAGCATCAGAATTTAGCATTAAAGGAGGTTTAAAAAGACACTTGCATACYGCAGAAGTTATCAGTCTAGACTCCCCATCTGTTGAATGCCTTGTAAGTAAGTATCAGTAGCAGTTCAGTATCTGACTTAAACAGAAATCATGTAAAAATGCTAATAATTTCTCTGCGCCCTTTTGTTACTAATGGAACTTCAAAGCTATGAATGCATATGTTTATATTCAATTTCTATTTATATACTTAAACACAGACACTCTAGTACTATGCATATTAATGTGCCAATATGTGCTCCAGCAACGCGTATATTAACGTACATGCATATTTATAGAAAGGGCTGAACTCAATGGAAGTTTTGTCCTAGGCTTCATAAGGAGCTTGGATCAAACCCTGATGTTTTTAATAAACATTGGGCCAAATTTCCAGGAATTGGTTTGGTTCATAGCATTGTCTTTTTGTTGTTGTAGTTGGTTTTTAATTCTTAAGCACAAGTTTTTTATGAGCTGCATCATTTTCACAAGCTTGTGTTAGAGATGTTCCTCTGTTGACAGAGCTGCTTCCGTACTCCACCATCCTCCTTTGTCCTTCTTGTTTTCAGTGTGTTTTAATCATGTTTTGTAATCCCCTATGCTGTTAATAACTGATTAATTAGCAAACCTTCAGTTTCAGGCTCTGAATTTTTCTCTTAGGCTCAGACTATTTATAATCTCAGCTGAAAAGACAAGATTGAACATCTGCCTTGTAATTCATCTCTTTGCATCTTGTACCCATCATGATTATTGTTTGTTCTTTATTATGACTGGGTTTTTTAAGGGTGAGATGTTACACTCTGCATGATCTGGGCTCTTAGCCTGAAAATAAATCCACGCAGATGGGCTGCGGGGAAATAGTGAAAGTCAAGGAGTCTTTTGTAGCATTTGGGACCTCAAATGTCCATTTTTTTAAAAAAATCAACTTAAAGAAACTGTGGCTGGGAAAAGATAATGATAGATGAATTGTTTACTTTGCAGAGCTTTCATCAGTTTGTATTTTCAAAATTTTCTTTGCATAGAAACATACGTATATTTGTATATGTATGAAAAGTAAATAAATCCAACATTTTCATCCAGTCGTAGGATGCCAAGATCTATGGTTTTCAGAAAATCACATTATGGGACCTGCAGCTGTACCTGCTGCTGGTGGCAGTGAAAGGACCATCCCCCTTCAGAAGTTCAGGTCTGAGCTTCCCTCAACTCCTTGTCAAGATTTCTGCACAAAGCCTATTTGCTCAGAGCTTGCTCAGGGAGCATTTTTCTCTGCTGTATTTGCTGTGCACTTTTTTTGTTATAGTTGGGGTGGAGATTTTGAGGGATTGAAGGGGGATCAAGTACCCATTTGCCATTACCTATTTCCAGCTGGAAACCATGGGATGGCAAACTTTCTTGCCAGCATGAAGGGATAGTGGAAGAGAAATTTTGCCAAGAYGTATTTTTGCCAGGACAGGTAGAAGAGTGATGAATAAAGTATTTCTTTGCTCGTCCCACCTACTGTCCTAGTCACCATCTCAAGCACCAGCTAGCAGCACAGAGAGGATTTATTTCTCCAAAAGGAACCGGCTGTCTCCAAGTGCCACATAATTCATGCAGAAATTGCTTGTTTCTCCCTTCTACTGCAGCCGATACCCACGTGGCCTTGTCCATCTGTCCTGGTTCCGGCTGGGACAGAGTTAACTTTCTTCCCAGTAGCTGGGGGGGGTGTGCTGTGTTTTGGGTTTGGTATAATAGGAGCGTTGATGGCCCATTGATGTTTTGGGTGCTGCTGGGTGGTGCTTGCACCGGGCACTTTTCGGCCTCCCATGCCCTGCCAGGCGCAGGGGAAGCTGGCGGGGGGAGCACAGCCGGGGTGTTTGACCCAGCTGGCCGATGGGGTATTCCATACCATGTAACGTCATGCTCAGTATAAAAACTAAGGGTGTTGGGTAGGGGGGGGCCTGGGCTCCCGGGCTCTCGTTCGGCTTGGGGGGTGGTGAGCAATTGCATTGTGCATCGCCTGCTTTGTATATTGTTGTTGTTGTTATCACTGTTATCATTACTGTTCTACTTTGTTTTATTTCAATTATTAAACTGTTTTTATCTCAACCCGCGAGTTTTCCTACTCGTGCCCTCCCGATTCTCTCCCCATCCCACCGGAGCGGGGGGGTGAGCGAGCGGCTGCGTGGTGTTTGGGTGCTGCCAGGGTTAAACCACGACACCATCCAAAGGACTCTGTTCTCTTCAGCCTGAACTGGGCCAAAGGGGGGTATTCAGGCTGTCCCGTACGTAGTTTCTTACATCGGTTAGAGGCCTGACAGTGCCAGCCGGCTGCTGGGGTCTCTTGCAAATACACATTTCTGTTATTCATGCAATCTGAGCCTTTCAAAATCTGTGAGAGCTCCAAACGCTTCTCATTAGGGTTACTGCAGGTTTTGGAATGATACTGTAAAATAATATTGTTATGAATATTTTCATTATGGAAATATAAGAGGAAAGAAAACAGCTGATGTCAGATTGTTTTTTAACTGATTTTTTTATTTCTTTCACAACTCTGTGCGATCTTTGTAGGTACTAGATTAAAAAATATTTTCAAACATGAATAAGAAATAACGTGCGGAAAACTTCATTTCAGCTAGAATTAGCAATGTGAAGTGCCTTTCTGGGGCTGTGATTCCAGTCTGCCGGTTTCCCAGAGTGCGCAGAACAAGTGTGTCTGTGACCAACAGAGCCCATGAAGCATTTTGAAATAGTCTCTAGCACTCATTTCTTTCTCCAGGAGGAACTAATTTTAAATATTCCAGCAGACCTTTCAGGAGATACGGCATCTTGCTCTCCTGACTGCCTCTTTTTACTGTTTGTTTTTTAAGAGATCTCCTGTCTTGCAGATGTATATTCACTTACAGCCTCGTATTGCCCAGATGCGTGGCTCTCTTCTCAGCCTCCGGCCAGTCCCCTTAGCTGCTGTTTTTGGACAGCAGTGTATCAGCAAGGAGCAACTGACTCTGATGCAACTTGGTTAGGCTGAATTTTGGGACAACAGAGTGTTTCTTTAGATGACGCAATGTCTCAAGAGTTGATGGGGCTTCGTGGAGATGCAAGACCCCACCTACAACAATCTGTCCGCCAGAGGGAGAGCTGACGTGAGACTCGCACGCGAGACATTCGCCTACGTTGCCTTCTGCACATGCTTCCCATTGAGCATGGCCAGAAAGTCTGTTTTATGAAGAAGTCCATGAACTTCGTGTGTGTCTRTCCAGGTGCACTTCAGTTCAGCGTGTGCTAGCGAGCTGCTGAAATGTTGGGGTCACAGGATGGTCCAAACAGAGTCCAGTTCTGCTGGATGTGCTCACATGAACCTGCGAGAGATGTTTTACTGGGGAGTCACACAGATGTGTTTCTTCTGTGTCTCCCGGTGGTATGGTGGGAGCGCAGTGGCCTTTTGGTCCCCCCAGCCCCATCAGCAAGGAAGATGTGTCTTACCTAATGTTTGTCTGGGGTTTGGGGGCAGGTTCACACACTTGCAAAATGGATTTCCACTAAAGGAAGCTCTATTCTGAAACTGCCAGTGCTGAAACTTAAAATTATCTTCTCCTTTATTACTAGGACATATTTTTAGGCCCTAATTCATGTCTCGTGTGAACACAGTCCTCCCACTCCTACGTTGGGAGTACTGAACTGGAGTCTGAGGGCTGTGTGTTACATTTTCCAGAAAAAGGTGCTACCCAAGATTTTGAATATTTACATTCTTTGCCTTTTAAAAAAATGCACCCACTGGTTTTAGGCCTTTATATGGTTTAAAAATAGTGAAAAATCCAAGTACGAACTGCTATCCTTTGTTTTCTTGTCACTCAATCCTCATTTTTATTTTGGTTGTGTGGAGGGGATCTTTGCTTAGTTACTTTGCATCTAGATGCTGCAAACTGCAAAAAAAATATGGAATATAGGCCCAGTTCCTGTGAAAATATTTTGGATGTCTCCTGTTTTCTGTTTTCTGCACTCTGCTCTTTTGCTGCAGTACCACAGCTGTGGTCACCCATAAGTACCTGAAGCTATTTATGCCCTGCTGTCTTCAGTGGTCAGCGTGAGGCCAAATCCAGCGGCGTACCTACATTACTTGCCCGTTGGAGGACGTGCAGCTGGTGTTCACAGAGGTAAACTGTGCTAAAAATTCCCCCGTGGGAGCCCTAACGTGCAGCAAGGGCAGCGTCTGGCCTTCAGAGGAGGCTCCAGCTGATGCCGTCAGGCGGCAGCGAGAGGAGTTCGGAAAGGAGGCCTGACCCTGCCGCAGCCCGGGCGGAGGAGGTGGCCAAGAAAGCTGGCGAGCCATGGGAACCATGGCTACTGTGGCTGGGGGCTGCGATGCCACAGCCCCTGCCCGGCTGCGTGACCCCCTGCCCAGCGCCCCTGAGGATGTGGGCCTGGAGATAGCTGGATCAGCACCGGTGGCTGTGAAGTAAGGAGTTCAGTGGGACTCCACTCATTAAAAAACCCTGCTGGTACGCAATTTAGCGAGCTATCAAGCTAGATGATGAACTCCAGCGAGGATGGGAGTTTATCTGCTCTGGAAACGCAGCGACCGTTCCCATTAGCGCTGGCTCTGCGGGTGGAGGCAGCCTGCGTTTGCGTGCTGGGCCCTGCCCTCCCCGGCTGCAGGCGCACACTTGAGACCGTGTTCTTCGTCTGCTTTCAGATGTCGCTGTCCTCCATTGAATATTTATGGTGTTCATGCTATACTGACAAACAGAGAGGGTGACCCTGCAGCCCGTGTTCCCAGGAGCTGCTCTTAGGCATGCAGACTTCCCGTTCGGTGGGATACCTGCATGCGCAGGTATTGCAGGAGCTGGCCTTCATGGTCATATCAGAGTAACCACGGTCTCCTAACGGAGGGCACTCTGATCTTGGACGTTGTCTGCGGCCATCCTGCTCTTACCTGGGAGATCCATTCCGATGAGCAGAGACACAAGATTTTATCAACAACTAGTGCGGCAGGAGGGCTGTCTCAGCACCTCTGTGTTTGGAAGGTAAGCTCAGCCAAGCAGGCTCTGGGTACTGCCACTCCACAAACAAATTATAAATATAAAAGATGTGAAATATGTATGTTTTGCCACAGAACAGGGATGGAATACATCAAATAAAACTTAAAGTCATTATTTTATTTAAAAAAATAATTGTCTCTTATTCTGTCAACATACTCCACAGACTAATATGATCAACCCAATAACCACTGTCTTTAAAAAGAAAAGAAAAAAAACCCAGTGTATAGAACTTGGGAAAGATATGTTTCATACCTTTACATAAATAAGGCAAAAATAAATGAGACATTTAGAAAATGCAAATCAAATCTGTTCTTTGTTTTAATCTATTATTATGGGAGCTTGCAATAGGTAGGATTAGAAAATGATCGCTGAGAAATATTATTGGTGTACTGAATATTTCAAATCACTGAGGACTCTTTCATTTAAAATAAAACCATCAGCAAAAGGCTGTATCAATATATGAATGGAGAGGAATCAGATATTTCTGCTACTGCAAAAAATTAATAACTTAAGTCATTAGCAGTAGTGCAACTTGCTTCTCTTTCTAATTTACAGCCACGTATCTAGATTAACTGTAAAATATTCCTGGGTTTAGGACACACTGTCCTCCATTGAATGCTTAGCCTGGAAAGGTTATTAACATTGAATGGGGACTGTTCTCTCAGGAGAGCTGCAGATAAAATGACCAGGGAAAGAAATAGCACAACTTCTCAAATTAGCATAATTAGTAATTATCTCTTAATAGCCCCACTTGGCTTTGGAGACTTGGCACTTGAAATTCCGCTTAAAGTTCAGTGAGGAAAAACAAATTTCACGCTGAAATGTCTCAATAACACAGCTGAGCTGCTGAGGTAATCGTCTGGTTTAGGTAAAGGGAAGGAGATGAACATATGGATAGGGAAGATCTTTCCTGTAAGCACTGTGTTTGTGTTTGCATATGTAAAGCACTCGAGGCTTAATGGTACAATTGCCACTTTCTCTGGGGGCGAGGGGAGGGCAGGAGGAGGAGTGGGACTTTTCTCTCTTCTTTAGTGGAGAGAAATAGATGAAGATAATAAACTGAAATGAGGAAATCCCATTCATTTTGCACCAGAATAGTGTAATTTCTTTTGCAAGTCTGGCTGAAATGAAAAACCTGGAGACAAACAAGCCAAGCAGTGGATAGAAACAGCAGCCTTTATCGTAGCCAGTGGTAGAACTAAAACCTTCCCAAATGGGGACGGTTTTCCAACATTTAACTCAAGGCAAAATCGGATGAATAAGCATAGGGAGCCTGGTAACCCTAATTTTTTTCTTTCTGTGGCAAGGAAACAGATGGCTCTCTTAAGATGCTTTTGGCTGGGAAAGAACAAAAGCGAAAGAGAAATATTTACCATTTTTACATACCTAAAGCCCAGTCCTCTTTATCCTCAGGCAGAAAGCAATTTATCAGCCCATCCTGATCGAAACAAGCCTTTGTTATTAAGAAGGCACGTTTTGATTTACATGTTGCACAGCTGGTTTGAAGCTTTCTACCGGGAAATACATATACAATTGATAAGCCTTCCTAAACTAGTTTGAAATAGGAAAAGAAGTTGTTTCACTATACCCTCTTTGGCAGGCAGGGCAATTCATGTTGGGTGCCAGCACATCAGTAATGGATTTATTAAGGTGATGGTTTGGGGGGCTTTTTGGGCATCTTTTGTGGCAGATACATATATATATATGTATATATATTACAATTATAATACATAAATATATATGTATATGTATTTTTAAGTGCCAGACTGCCATATCCTGAAGATGCAGGGAGTCAGGGGTGCAGTGGTTCATGCCACACATGGCCCCTCCTGGGGTAGGATCAGGTGCCCTGGAGAAGAGGCACTTTTTGTTCTGCCTGCAGAGCAAAGGACCTCTTTGCTGCAGGGAGATAACTCTTTTGGTGCCATGTCAACACACAAAATAGGAAAGATGAAGATAAACTAGTCAGAGGAGGTTGACAGCTGTTATAAAACTGATAGGCTGACACACTCATGGCCAGAGGAGGAAAAGGTTTGGCTTAGAAACTCTAATTAAGGCTGGCCAAGGTCCATTAGCTCATCTTCACTAGTAGCTTCGAAGGCTCACACCCTATGTATCACCCTTATTATACAGGTTCTAGGTGAGAAATGTGATTAAGCAAGCTGCTATCCTGTGTTTCCAAGGCTCAGCTTCTGAAAACATTTCAAATGCCTCTATCAACCAATAAAATCCATTTCAAAATTCAGAAAGAGCATGAAGGCAAAGAGGGAGAAGGGAGAAAAGAAGTAGAAGAAGATCAAAAGAGATGAAATGACATTTGAAAAGTATGGAAATGAGGAGAATATTGAGACTGAATTAATTACAAAAAATCCTAAAAGATGCAGAAATCCAGCAGGTCTGATGTAAATATTTGCAGGCTGACAGAAAGCAGAGAGATAGGGCGGTATGATGATGAAACGAGCACATTTCTCCCTGTTCCCCCCTGCCCCAGTCCTACTCCCAAACGAGCACTTGACAAATAAATTAAGCTCAAGCACTAACAGTGGAGAGAGCACAGAAAAATATTCTGATGGACACCTGAGATATCTCCTGATAGGCTGTACGTGGGCAGCTGCTGAGAAGAAAATGCTACAAAAGAAAAATGCCCACTCCTTGACAAGCCTCTTTGTTGAGTGATTGATATGTTTCTGCTTTCCTCCTTCCCTATAATATTGGGAATGTGAGCTGCTGCTTTGAGGCCAGAACTATTAAAAAATAATCATCTGTAGTACTAGCTTGACTTTTTTTTTCAGTGCATATAGCTGGAGGTGGTGAGTGTTGATTTTCCTTGGTACCCCAGACTGGATTTTTTAGGGCAGATTTTTCAGAACAAGTCTTTGTCATTTTGCTCTTAAATTTCATCTTGAGAAGTTTAGGAGTTCCAGTTGGGTAGTTGCACGTGTGTCTTGTTTGCTTGCAAAGTTCATTGGAAAGATGATTTTGTTAAATTCAGGAGCCCTGAATTTGATTTTTGGCTCTGCTGCTGTCGTCTTTGTGACTGTGGCAATCCACTTGCCTCCTCTCTGCATGGGGTCCATGGGGACAGACAGAATATGTTCATCATTATTATTTATAATCTCTTTGCACTATGAGCCCTTTAGAGACCACTAAATTATGTCTGAAATGACATGGTCCTGATCTGTTTTAGGACCTCCTGGTTACTATTGTAAAAGTAATAGCAATGTTGCTGAATGGCATCAGGTTTTATTTCTAGGCATTGAGGAAGCTGAGTGTGTAACCTGCAGGTGAACTTTCAAAGGCTACTTCTTGACATTTGATCTTGCCTGACAGCGATTAATTATTTGGCCTAATTCTGCAATGCTTGGCAAACCTTAGTGAGGTGCAAAGGGCATTTCTGTTCTGCTAAAACCAATGCTACAGAGGAGTGCTCAGCAGTTCAGTCGGGATTGGACCTTTAAAATTGGACAGAGCAAGGAAGAGGAGAAACATGCAAAATTACTTGAGCAGAAAAATGCCTGAGGATAATTCATTCTCTTAAAAAATGCCATTGAGTCATACTGACTTCATAGGTAGCATTTAATTGTGTCAAGCTGATGATCTGCCACCTTGTTCCATTTTTTCTTTCTTTTTCCAATTTTTGGAACCATCAATTTTGGCTATTTCTTGAATTGCCGGTAATTCAGAAGAGAGGGTGAATAAGAACATACTGTGTATTACATTTGTGTTGCTTTCAAACAGAGTTAAGCATAACCTGTATATATAGACCATGGTAAGGAAATACCAGTAATTTTAAGTGGAAGAGTAAATTGGACAACCTAACAGACCTATAAGGCCTGTTCTCCTTCATTTAATAAAAGTAGGTCAAAGTAGGTTTTATGCTGTTCACATTAGTGTCATTCATTTTAGCTTTGCTAATAAAAGCTAATGGCTAGTTAAACCAGCATTACTGGAACAGAGTATCAGAAAAGAAATTAGAAAAAGATAAATGGGTAAAGAAACATAACAGAAAATAAAGCCCTAAGTCATTGGAATGTACCTATAAAATTTGCTAAATAACATCAACTAACACCCTGGTTTTGAAACTCCCATTTGCACCATGACTAAAGTACAAATGAACTGGAACATGAAAAAAAAAAATCTTGTGTACTTCTTTAGCTTCAGATCAACTATTAAACACTCAGGAGATGCTAACAATGGGCTTTAAGCAATCCTGTCATAATTCCCATTTAACTCTCAGAGCAGTTATTAGATATTTGAGACTACCGTTATCTGGCTCTAGCCTGTGTGGTTCTGCTTTAGCTATGAAGAACTTGCTGGTTTAGCTCCTATTCATTTTGGTAGCCAGGTGCCTGCCTGAGGGGATGATTAGTGGCACAAGGAGTGCTGGGTGGTTATTATAAAATAAAGATAGGGAGAATCTTAGTCTATCTGCTGTTATTAGCACAAGGCGGTTTATTGAAGCAAATCAAAGGAGTATATAAACATATGTACACATGTGCGCACACAGAAATTCCCATTGCATTTTTTTCATTTGCCTTCTACAGTTTTTAATAATATTGCAATTATTCTTGGAGTTAAGAAACTATTACTTTAATATTTCTCATACAGGGCCTTGGAAAATCGTGAATGAGAAGAGAAGAAATTGGGATTCTTTTTATTTGCTTTTCAGCTTGTGGTTAAGGCATAGGCTATGCTTTCACATCTTTCCTGAAAGAGCAAAAAGCTTTCAAAACTCTTCAGAAAGAGTGAAAAACATGTTCAGCTTCCCACAAAAAAGCACACAAATTTCCTTCATATCCTGCCCCTTAAGCCACTGTCTTTTTCTCAGCCATTTCTTAATAATACTTGAAAGAGAGCAATTTAAAATGTGTACCTCAAACTAGTTTGTGTTAAAATGCATTTCTTGTGCTAGATCCATCATTACAGCATTTGGGGAACTATTAGTATTTAGTGTGTTTGTCTTAGACTCTTTCCACAGTCTTGTGACCGGTCCCCCTCTCAGGTCACAAGCTCTGTGCGGGCTGTGCCTTGTCCCTTCTCGTAGCCTGGAATGGCTGCAGGAGATGGGAAGCCTTTCTGCTGATGGTGTCTTCTTCGTCCCTTCATTACCCCCCCTTTCATAAGCCACCCCAGCCTCAACAAAAAAGGGGAAAAAAAAAGCACATCAGCAGTAATAAAATCCACTAACAAAACAGGTAAAGGGTATGGGGAGCTTTTAGGTATTTTAGATTCTTGACCTCTAAAAACTGTTTCAGGACATGCCTTAGATTCAGTCTGAGCCCATACGGACATGGCATACCTTAGGCTTTGCTAATTTTTTTCCTAAACCAAGAGAAAAAAATTCCCATTCTTTTACATTTGCCAAAGTCAAACAAATTCCCCATTGCATGCTGAGCTAAGGATATCTCTTCTTTGTCCCCGAGCAAAATACTGTAGTAGCAACTGGAAGCCTTATAATTAACAAAAAGTCGGAGAGATGAGTTATTTCAGTAGGTCATACTCTAGTAAGTGGAAAACTACAAGGCCGTGCTTCTCACACAGTGCTAAATTCAGTTCAGGTCCTCTAGGCTGTGAGATTGAGCACGTCCGAACAGTCAGGAAGGCAGTGAAGCCACTTTTCTTAGTCTGTCATTTGCTATGAAACACAGAAAGCCACAGGCAGATGTCGAAAAGAATGAGCGGCAAAATTTCCTCCAGGGCAGCTTTGTTTTAGAGTAAGACCAGTCCCTAACTAGCAGTCATCAGTGGCTGACCTAAGGGATGGTTCATACTACATTCGTAGTATGTGTACGTTATATTGGGTAACATGGGAAGTAGAAGTGATGTTTCGCGTGTTGGGAGATGGCAAAATTTTGGATGAACTAGAAGGTGAGTAGATAATTCTGTAAAACAGGTGAAAAAGCAGAGTCTCTGGAGCCGTAAGAGTGCATTAGACCTGATTAGTGGTATTGTAGAAGGTATTTGAATTTATTTGACAATCACTGAAGTCAATCATTTTAATTTTACCCCTCAGTATGACATTCTGTTTTAAAAATTCTTTGAATTCAGTTTTGAAAAGAAGTCCCAAGTGTTTGCTCTCACTTCTGAAGGAGTTGTTTTATTTTACACCCACATGTATTGTATTTTCAATTTTGTTTTTCTTTGTTTCTGAGAAGAAACAGAGAATTCGATTGACCCCCAAATGGCTTTTCTTAATCCAGTCTCTCAGCTTGGTAAGTGAGCCATTCCGAAAAAAACCAAGATAGATCATGATTTCAAGGAGATGCATGTCATTTAATACCATAGAGGTGCCAGTTAGTGTACAGCTTACATATAATGGTCTTGAAGGATACACGAAGTTATATACTAACATTGCAACTTACTCCAGGTAGACAGCTCACAGATGAATTCCCTGTAGTCTGATGGGCCATGTGCAGCTTCAGTTTCAGCAGCATTGTCTGAGCCATCTGTGGCATGATGTACTTGTTCCTATGCAGCACACACAACTCCTAAGTTGCAAATACCAAAGGTTAGAAAACAGTATTTTAGGTGTGTATTTATGCGCATCCCTTTAGAGATTTGATAATGAGATCTGTTCCTTAGTAGTCAGTTCTTTGCTTCTTCCTGTCATTCCCCCAGACATCTGTGGTTACACGAAGAATCGGGTGTCATGATAGAGATGAATTGTCGTTGCATACTTAATTTTTAAATACAGTGTTCATCTTTAACTCCCACTGACCCCAGATGGGTTTGTATGAGACGTTTTGAGGTCTGACCTTCTAGACTTGCTGTATCCTCCTAAGACCAGGTGACTGTGAAGCCTCTATTTTGGAAATAATAATAAAAAAAGCTTGGGAGAGAGGATCAAAACCCAAAAGATCTCAGCCCAGGTAATTATGTTGAGGTTTTATAACCAACAGGTTGCTGCAGTCACAATGAAATGAATCAGAAAAAGTAGTAGTTCAGCTTGCAGTGGCATGAGCTGCCAGTTTTCCTTCTATCTCCCAATGAAGAAAGAGCCGAGATCTGCTTTAAATTCTGACATCTGGTAAAGCACAGTGATGTATGATTCGGCACACAAGCTAGTACATCACACAACAACGTATGCCATTTATGAGGCTCTCTAAATATAGGAAAGCATTTTTTTTAAGTAATGCAGTAAATAACAGAGTGGATATTTTAGTTCAAGGGAATGTGTAAGCCTTGAGGCTGAATTCAAGCAAGGACATTTTTATGTGGATACAGATCTTGGATTATCAAGACCATATGCCTACCTGTCTGTAGTTTCTGTATTACCCAGTGATCATTACTGCCTGACATCTTGCAATAAATATTCATAATTGACTAGAGATGATGATACAAGAAACAAATTGATCTCATCTAATTTGGCCAAAAAAATCTGAGCTGTCAGTATCAAAACTTTCTTACACAAATGTAATTATGGGTCTGTGTTGTTCAAATCGGTGGAAATTAGAAGTGTCAGCATCACCAAACACTTTTAACCGTGAAATCTCAATGAAAATCATTTCTTTGCTCATTCCTTGGCTGAAAGGAGAATTTGGCCATTGATTTCAGGAGTGGGGCCTAAGATCCCTCAGCCCAGAGTAAGACTTGCTGCGTTAGCTCAGAGCCGGGAGCCGGCTGGCCTCCTGCCTCCAGCAGCAATCAGCAGCAGATGCTTAGGAAGGGGCTAAGCGCAGGACAAGCTACGTAGGAAATCTTCCCCTCCTGTATGTTTAAAGCAAGGAGGTTATGGGAATGCCAGAGCCAGAAGTTACACCTGAACAGCTGTGTTCAGTAGCCACTGGTGGGTATGAATTTATCCAATCCTTTTGAATGTGTAATTTAATACATACATAGTCTTGCTTAAGCCAATGGGTTTACTGAAAGGTAGGTAGCGTGCAATTGTTTGCTAGATCCAGTCTTTTCCTATAAATTACCATTGATAAAGTTATAATGATAAGAATAACATCTATAATTAACTGTTCAATTCTTTATTTACCAGCAGAGCATTTGTTCAGCACACCTCAAATTCTGCATGTGCAGCACAAACAGAAATAAGTAATAGAGTACAAATTCTGGACCCTTCTCCTTTTGCTTGCAAGCTGAAACCAGCACGTGGGGGCTGTTCAGGTTCATGCTGAGATACACACTCTGCGGGACCTTCCACCATGGCCCTGCCGGGGGGCACCCTTATCCCCCCTGTGGTGCCTCAGCTGCCACCACGGAAACCCAGGTGGAGGGTGAGGGCCCTCTCCCCGGACACCAGCATCCGCTGGGAGCGGGGAGCTGGACACCACGGACCGAAGCAGCTCCATCCTTCAGCCGCAGTGCCAGACCCAAGCTTTGCTGGGTTTCATGGGCAGTGAAGACAGCAGCTTCTGCTACATTGTTCTTTGGGGCCACAAGGTTTTAAGTGAGGAACTGATGGGATCACAGAGGAAAATTAACTCCAGCGGAGTCAGTAGATTGCATTGACTTATGTCAGTGCTGCAGTTAGTTACCTGTAATTTTCAGAAAGAGGCTCTGACTCTCTAGTTTTCCTGTTAAGAGATTTAAACTTTTTTTTACTTTACTATTTTACCATGTTTTACTGTTAATTACTATTATTCTACCGTGTACTAGGTTTGCATATACTCATATGCAAAATCCTATTTACTTCTAGATTTACTGCTCTCATGATTCCTGTTATTTAATACCACAACATAGTGTGTGAGGAAAAATAATACATCTAGTTCTCTTTTTATATCAACTTCAGAGTTTTACAATCCATCCAGCTGGCAAGGCCCACAGAAGTCACTTTCCCGTGGAGCAAGAGCAGCTCGGAGTATGCAGCTCGCAGTGCCAGAGGACCTGGTCCCCTGTACATGGCCCTGTATCCAATTATCCTTGTAACCTGGCTGCTCTGCGTGTTTCCATTACTGATTACAGGTCCCCCTTACTTTGACGTTATTTTAAAAAATCTGTTGGACTGCAATGAGCATTTTGTTACTGTCAAAAAGCTTAGATCAGATGCAGACAGTTGACTATGACCAGCAGATAGGCAGCATACATGCATCCATAGGTGCCGTAATGTGCTTTATTCTCATCTAACCACATGCATAGTCCCGTTAAAATAAATGGGACACTGTTGACTTAAAATATGTACATTTCTAACAAGCTGTGTTGGACTGGGGGTTATGGTCATACACATTGTTAGCTCAAGTGCTTAGAGCCCATGTACATCTAAGGAAACATTTTTTTAACCTTTTCTATTCAATAGCATAGCATTTCCTATGCTGCAGTATTAGAAAGCTGGGAACTGCTTTTATAGCCAATTTATTGGCTATTACTGATAAATCACAGATTATAATTACTTTTAGTCCATTTATGCTTTCAAATTTGGGGGGAAAACGTGTTTTCTTTTCAAAGAACACATTTTGACATTTATGGTGAATTGAAAACCTGGAAAAATGTGTTTCTGTCAAGAAACACTGGTATTGTTACTGACTGAAACAAAACATGGCATGGAGAATAAAATGTTTATTTGCCATTTATAAGACTAGTGAAAAAATTTAAAAGTGTTAAACGGAACACTTACAGATATTGCCACATTTGTAAAAAGAGTTGCTGTTGTCAAGTCAGCTGAGAAAACAAACTCTTCACTGTACTCCATCCAAGCTAAGGTTATGTCTGCATCCTTGTTTCCCGTGGCACCTGCAGCTTATAGAGATGCATTCCAGAGAAGTTGTTTGGGTTTTTTTTTTCGAGTATTCATAGCAGCGCGGCCCTGGTAACACAATGTTCTAACACGGCCTCAAACACAGGCTGGTTTACTCTTTTTTTTTTCTTTTTCTTTTTTTTTTTTTTTCTGTCTGAGTTGCCACCTGCGATAACTAGTTTAAAGCTAACTGGAGCCTGTCTGTGACTGCAGTGACAGCATGGATGGGGTGAATGCGAACACCCCTAATCGTAATAGATGATAAAACCCAGATTGTTTCCTGGGCTGCTAGCGGGCCTATGTGCTGCAGGTATTGCTGCATGAAACCCTGGAAAAGCAACGTCAACCTAGAGCAAAGGACGTCATCTTTCAATGCCTTGCTGAATTTACTCAGCCGTTCCTGCACTGCCAGGGACAGTGTGGCTGCCCCACGTGACGGAGGAAAGCAAGAAAGGTTTGACACAGTGTTGTAAGCCCACCTTCTCCTGCTCTTTTCAAAGAAGCCATAGGAAAGGCGCAAGGTTGGAGAAAGGAAATGTGGCCTTTGAGTCTTCCGTTACTCTGCCATTATGGCCACATACTGATCTGCTAAACCCATCATTAGTAGCTTTGAGAAATTCCAACGTGTAGCAGTAAACCAGCAGAGACACTTTGTGCGTTAGCTGCAGACTCCCGTTATAATCCAAACAACATTTAACTTGCTTCTAGTTTCATACAAATTAGCTGCTCATCAACTCTGTTATTACACAAACGTGTAGCAGCTGCACTGCAGAAACTGATTACTGCGAAACTCCTTCAATTCAACTCTCTTATGCAACCTTCCTGTCATTTTACTCAATTGATTAACTCAATCCAATTTTACTATTAATTTAATTTCACTGTTGTCAAAGGTCTCATACAATTTTTCATATGTTTGTATTTTTTGGGCCTGGCTGTGTCTAATACACCCTTAAATCAATTATTTAAAGAACTCTGTTAGGCCTTAGTAATTTAAAATATCATCACCAGACAGCAAGTATCCATTAAAAAGAAATATTTTAATAGATATATAAACTGCAAATTCTAATGGCATTGAAACAACATGCGTTATTTTGCTGATTCAAAATTTTCTTGTCTACCCCTTCTTGCCTTATTCAATAAGAACTTAAGCTAGCTTTTGTGAAAAGCTCAGAAAACAGTAAGTAAGTAAGTAAATAAATAAATAAAATTAAGGCTTGAAGAACTTAGAGCTGCTATCTGTGACTACAAAAATTGTCAGTTATCATGAAGTTTGTCTCTTAGATCTGACGCATTCTGGATGCATGCATTCAGCAGATGAAAAAAACTCTTGTCGTTTTCATTTGGAAATGAAATGAAATGTGAGTCAGTTCTCTGCACACTTAATTCAAACTTAATTCAGGCTTACAAAACCTGTCAGGCAGGTCATCACTAACCAGTTTATAGTTGGGATAACTTTTCTTCTCCTTTCCTACTTACTTTCTCTATTCCTGTTGCCCATCAACCACCCAAACAGTATTACATATCACTGTGTAATCTGGAATGATTCTTCACCGGATTCACCAGGTTGCGTGTTATACCTCCATCATCCATCGAGCTTGCTGGTACCAGGTTACTGGCTCAGGGGCAGAATGATTTTCTATCTGTGTATTTAATCCCACCACAAAAAATGGGCCTCAGAGCAACTTGCCCACCAGCAGTATCTATTGCAGTTATTAAGTAGTGATACAGTAAGAGAAGGCCACAGAAGGCCATTGAAATCAGAGGAGACACTGACCGATGGAGGATACATGTTGGTGGAGAGGGTATGAAAAGCGAGGGCAGCAGCTGTATACAGACAAATGAGGTTGCACTGATTTCTTCATAAGTGACTGTGGGGAAAGGAAAGGACAGGTGAAGGACAAGTTGGGCAGATGTGGTTAGTGGGATTCTACAAAGAGCTGTGGAGAGCATTAAGGTGCTCATCTGAGATGCTGAGAAAGAGTCACTGCCAGGAGGCAGAGCCCTCTGCACAGAGTGGAAGGGTTGGGTTGCATGTGGTGGACAATAGGAATGGGAGGGAATATCTGGGGGAGCTGAGCAGTCAGAAACTGATTTGTTGCTAAAAGAAGTGTGCTATAGCGCTACTTGTATAGTTCAACAGAGCCTTGTCTGGCTAAAGCAAATGGTGAGTCTCTTCTCTGAGCCCACTGGAAATCACCACAGGCCAACAATGGTGTAATAGCCCATGTCAAGTGATTGTGCCAATACCCATTTGATATCTCCATTTATATTAGTCACATAGTATAAGGCTAAAGAAAAGAACATACAGCTAAACGTTCAGTGTCTTCTGCTTTGAAGTAAATGTCTTTGTTTTACTTTTGCCTTTCCTGTTACAGCAGGAGACCCGTACTTAATTGCAACAGTCGATTACTCTGGTCTTATCCCATCAAGAGGCCCTTTATTAAATAATATGAAGGATGTTTTTCTATAAAATCTGTCCTCTTGGAAATAATTGATGGCCAGGTAAGTTCGAAAGTGGGAGATTTTTCCAGTCCATTTTTCTGCCAGGATATACAGCAAAATTGTCCTGCATTTAGAAGTTAATCCTGTCTTTCTACCCCTCTCACTGTCTCTGGAGAAGCAAAAGCTTCCCCAGGCATGAGTTTCCAACTTCTCTAAGTCTGTGAGTGCGACAGCCATGGTCCGACTGCACAAGACCTCAGGGGCAAGCCTATGTTTTCTGTTTTGTGTTATTTAATACCTAGCATTACAGGGTTCCTGCATTATACTGCAACATAAATAATAATAATAAAGTATGAAGATCATTTCTTAAGTAAATCAGCAAGCAGTCAGTTCTAATACTGTACTGCTATTTGTTTTACTTGTTCTGTGTAGATAAAACCACAGGTGTTCTTTTTTCATATGAAAGGTGACTTATCTATAAAACAAATAAGATGGGCGCCAGCTGCCCAAATTGCTCTCTAATGCTGTTTAAACAGTGTGCTTTGTGTTTCCAGGAGAAAATCTCTTCCTTTTTAAGTCTATAAATGGCAGCATAAGTTCACTTAGGTGTACAATAAATGTTCTGCTCAGGAAAAAAAAAATGTTCAAATTACTGAATGGGATAAACATAGTCGTCTTCATCAAGCACTAGTAACACGGGTCCTGCCCTTAGGAAGGTGCTCATTTGGGGTTTTAAGTCATGAATTTGTTGATAAAACAGGAGACAATGAAGGGCCCAAAAATGTATCTGAGCACCACTTACAACATTTTGTACGGGACGTGAGCCCTCAGTGTCCTCTGTTCTTATCCTGTGACCAATATAAGAGTTTTGGAAAGCCCGTCTAAGTTGAAGGAGAGCACTGTGGCCAAGGCAAATGGAAAAGGAGAAGGCTGGTGAAAGGGCTTACAAAATGTTGGGACCCTCTTGACATGTACAGGGGCATCTTGGCGAGTTCACTCTCAGTTACTGTACTGTGTTGCTTTAACCTACAGGCCTCACAGATAGATACCAGATTTTAGTTTTCTTCATTCAAAAAGCTGTTTCTTTTACTTTCCAGACTACTGAATCAGCTCCCTGACCATCTTTTGTTGCTCTTTCTTGCCCCCTCCCCAAGCTAAGCAATAGGAGCAGATGAAATGCCAACAGCATGTCCATTGCAGAGGACAATTTCCACTGATGGATGACATGTCCATAACAGGTGAATCATCATTCTCATTTCTGTCTTTGAAATACATTAGTAACTATTAATCAGTGTTATCACTGGACTCGCCTTTGCAGCAGCTGCACTGCTCTGACTGTCCCACTTTGTCACTGTCTTTGCCCCTTTGCTTGCCCAGCATTTGACATTATGGACGTTGACCTGCCTTGGCCTCCCTCTTATAGATATAAATTATGCTATTCTAGTCCCCTGGCTTATTTTCTCACTTCTACCATTTTTGTRCTTATTTAACAGATCCCAATTTACCCAGGCACAGGTGAGATCTTACTCTCTTTGGGTAGCCTTAATCCACTATATATATTGGGTGCATCCAGACTGTGAGGGAGTTGTAACCCAAGTTCTGAGTCTTCTGGCTCTTCACATGAGATGCTGAGTATCTCTTTATAGCCCTTGATGTTGTTTTCCATTTTTTCTTAGAAGGCCGTTCTGCTTTGATACAGTATGAAATAGTAATCAATAAGGAAGGAAAAGAAAAGGAGTTAAACAGAAGCGGTAGTAAAAGTAATCATCCAAATAGCTGAAATGAAAGCATTCAAAATCATCAGCTGTTTTCACTGGTGTCACTAGGGTTTTSATAAAGTATAAAATGGGAATGACTGGGATCAGGTCTTTAGTAATCTCAGGTTTATTAAAGTTTAGTACTTATCACTTAGAGTGTACATGAAAACTTTCTTTCCACCTCAACCAATAATGAGGATATGATTAGCATACAAAGAAAATTGGAGATAAAATGAAATCACATTTCAAAGAGATTTTGGAGATGAAGGTTAAAAAATGCCTCTTAGTAAGCTCAGGAAATAAAATTCAACAAGAATCAGGATCCTCTTCTCCTCTCCCGGTCCTTGAGGTTTTTGTGTTCCAGGAGCTGTGGAATATAAAGTGATAGAAGTCGCACCAAAAGGATGCAACATACTTGAAGCTCTTTCTTTCCCCTTTGGTCTCATCTGTCGCCTGCACTCCTAAGTAAATAGCCAGGTCACAAAGAATTAATCTTGGAGAGGTCAAAAGTGCCATAGCATTTGCCAACCAGTCTTTCAGTTCGGAGCACAGATTAAGCAACCACAATAGAGAGGGAGCCTGATGAAATCGATCATTCAGCTTGGGAGAAATCATAATTAGCTTTCCTGTAAAGCAGCTCCACAGGAATGCAGTCTCTGAGGCTCCCCGAGACTGTGACAGATCTCTGGGAATCTGGTTTTCTTACCCCTTTTGGGATTCAGCTCTTGTCTGCTGCATTATGTGCATGAGGTGGGCAAGTCCTTCTTCTCCCCAGGGTGCTGACAGGCAGGGTTGGAAGGGTCATGTTCTTGCATGGTTACCGCTCAAAGACTTGGTCCAGTTTCCTTTTCCCAGCTGTAGCCCCACACTATGCAGTAAATAAGGCAGGGAAACAGCAAGGGAACCAAGAAAGAGGCCACTTTTAGCTCCTTATCTTCCCAAATCTTTGTTAGCTGTATTATTCCTAAGCATGCATTTGAAACTGTATTGGATGCAATAAGAAAAGATATTGGTGCTCAGTGCAATATGTGGCAGACTCTCACTCCTGCACCTGCATCAGTTTCTCTCTTCAGCCCTGCTGGAATAAAAAATAATTTCTTGCAAAGTCGCTTACAATTGCTTCTAACTTTATTGTAATAGACACTGACCTTTTAAACCACTAAGCCTATAGGGGGCTAAATTATAGAGTTTACCTCCCTAGATRCTCCTTAGCTGTCATAATGAAGGAAGTTTACAGTGGGAAAGTGAATGAAGCAAGCATGTTTTTAACCATATGGTAATTATCTGCTATCTGTGCAAAAGACATAAAGTGTTGTTTACCGGATGTGAAAAGAGCATCTGAGAAGGAATTCCCTGGAGAGGGAGTAAGGGAGATTTGGCACAGTGGCTGCTCTTCAGATGGCTTGTAATAGACCCTATAAATTTGGAATATGCTATTGTTAATCAGTGGAGATTGGAGATGCTTCGCACATAATGTTTAAGTTTTAAGGGGCAGGTGATTGTCTTGCCAAGCAGGCGTTTTTTTTAAAACTCTAACTGAATTATGCAAATGCATAATTGTTGGTTGAGCTTTTAAAGTAAGAATAAAGAAAAAATGTGTAAAATTACATCCTTAACTCTTTGGTATGAGTGGCACATTAAATAAGAAAGAAAAGTTACTCTGGTAGTAGAGTTATTCTAAGACCAATAAGCTGTAGGCTGTGTTCACTCTCTTAAAAAAGTACAGTTTAGTTTGAATTCTCTTTTCTTGCTTCCAGTACCTAAGTAATATATTCTTTGCTTCTTAAAAAAGGAGCGGGAGGAGGGGGGAAGAAAGGAGAATGTGTCATGGTTATAACTGTAACCACACAAGATTGCAAATCATTTAATTTTCAGTACATTTAATTATTCAGAATAATTGCCAAGGCTCATTTGCACAAATCTACTTAAACTGCTTTAGTACTTTAATACTAAGAAAATTAGTTGTGAAAATCTAGTCAAATCATTTGCACTATAGTGGCTGAGTCTGATGCACACTTACAATCCCTTTAAACTGCCCAGTAGTGCATCGAAAGGTTGAGCCTCAGACATACAAAAACCAGTTTTTGGTGAAAACTGATGTGCTAAGTGTCAAGTAAAGAACATCATTCATTATTTTTATTTTTTAATTGATTGTTTTCAGCTTTAGTCATAAAACCAGCAGGTTTTTTCCGTGCTGAATAGTGAAAATAGTCACTATATAGTTAATGCTTATTTCTTATGAAACTGTCTTTGAAGTGGTGGGCATACGTGCTGCAGTAAAAGCACTGCATTTTGAAATGAGAATGTGTCTGATCAGTCCCTACATAATTTTTCATTTGTGTATTTCTCAAAAACCTTGTTTACTGAAGAATGAGAAAGATACGTTAGTCGCTTTTATTTGCAATGTTTAGTACTCAGTATTCAGAAGATTTCCAGGCTGAGCATGCTAAGTCTAAGCAGCGAGACCTTCAGGTGGAGATTTCAGAGAGGTAAAATGAGAAGCTGAGTTGTATAGATGGAAGGAGCTCATGAATAAGAATGTAGGCGATATGAAGAAACAGGCTAAACCATGAAAGGATATAAAGAAAATTATGTGAAGAAAATGGAGATAGGATCCTAAGACAGAGCGTGATCCTTAGAGGAGAAACGAATGAACCAGACGAGAAGGGTTTAAGAGAGGAAAGCTGGGAAAGCTACGGGAAGGCAGGATGCTGTGACTGACAGATTCAAAGGCAGCAACAAGCAAAAACTCAGACAAAAAAACCCCTTCTCCTCACCACTATATGCTGTCTCTCAGCAACTCCTAAAGATGTAGGATCTGAGCCTTAAAGTCCCTACTTGTATGAGAAGTCCTTTGATATCTGTCAGACTTCCAGTTGGGTTACTCACTTGAGTAGGTATTTCAAGGAGTAAGTCCTTAAGGTGTAAATTTTTCTTGGCATGGTTATTATCTTTCAATCCAGGCTCTAAAGCCCAGTGCACATTTATGGTGCCATTTAAATGAAAAACAATAATATATGATATAGTCTGAATATTATACTTAATGAGCTATATTTTCTTTTAAAATAAGGTTACAGACTATAGCCAGAACATTATGCTGCCATAAATTTCATGAGACTTTTTTCTAAACACCTCAGTCTATAAAAGTCAATGACTCACAGAGTAGACATAATCTAAGGGAAACTTTGACCTTTTGCATAATAACAGCCTTACAGCCTGTCGTGTCAATGCTCTGCTTCCTCTGAGTATACTCTGAAGGCCTCAGTAAAATAACCGTTATGGCAATTTCCATCTGGAACTTGCATTTTAATACTTCTGTAATTATATTTAAGCAGTAATCTCCTTTACACGATGCCTTTTTTGCATTGTTACTCAATGGCTCACACAATTATTCACCCCTTAACTCAGAGCAACCTGCCTTGTAGGACTTGAGGAAGCAGGTTGCGAGCAGAGTGATGGAGCTATTGTTTCTCAGAGCAAACTGGATCTTTGCTTAAACATGACAAATATTACTATTTCACTGATATATCTGGTTATAGGTTATTTAAGCCTAACAGTATTCACAGCCTTCTAGTTCTCACCGCATGTCAAACCCTTTCTGTTTTACACAGCTGCCATTCACAGCATTTTCGGTCAGGTACGCAGAGGCTGAGCTCAGATGACATTTCTTTTTACTCAGGAGGAGAGCTGAGATGTGTTTATGTCTATGAATTATCCCTTCTCACTTCCCTCATGTCTGAGTTTTCCTTGACAGATGCAACAATATGATACCTGTCTTTAAGTCTCAAGTTAATTTTTATTCTCCTACATTTCCCGTATTGTAGAGTTTGTTCTGCTGTCAGGTCAGAACAATGTGTGTGGACTTCAGGACTTCACAGAAACAGCTTTTGGGTATTTCATATCTGTGGATATGTTTATGTGATGGAAAAAGCAACCCTTGGTTACAGGGGGAGTAACTGTGGCAGAGAAGCTGTGATGATTTGCCAAAGAATTTTGCCCTTTACCTTTCTTAATCTCAACAGTCGTAAACCAACATTGCTCTGATATCAGAGTATATACAGTAGACACTGATAAAATTGGCTTTCAGTTACTAAGATGGCATTCAACAGGAGATGAAAATGAATTTTTGTTACTATTTGTATTGAAGTCCTTGGGTTTCTTGAAAGTGCTTTGTGTGAGACCAGGCTTTGAATGCTTTTCTAGAAGGTCAGGCAAGCAGCTTGCTGCGTCCTTCGTGTTGGAGAACATCCTGTGTTGGTAAACAGTTACCTCTCTCTTATCAGGGATCTGTCAAGGCATCCACTCAAAAAGTAATTAAATAAATAACTCATGCAAAAATATTGGTTGAGCCCTCCAAAAACACTTACCAATCTATGATAATTCTGTGAATTAGGGGGAAAAAAAAGTAAAGGAGGAGGGGAGAAGGGTAAATAAAGGAATTTAAAAATAGCTAAATGAATTATTTTGAATTACTACTCCTCTGAAAAAAATTCAACATATTGTTTTGGCTGCATTTTCTTGTTTTTCAGAAGAACCTCAAATTGTACTAAACTTTTCTTCTTATACTGTGTTACATATTTTGCTTTATTTATAGTTGTGTCCTTTCTTCTGCAAATCAAAAAAAATAGCAATAATGCTTTTTTTTGCTGCAGAGAGGACACATGGAAAAGCATTGTGGGTATTTTTTTCTTCTGATTTATCTACTAAACCAACCATGGAACAGAGCACAGTTCTACATATGATCTTGTGAGCTCCAGCTATCATCTCTTTTGTATTTGGGTGGAAGAGAGTGTAAGAAGACATGAACTAATGCATGATTCCTGCATAAAGAAAGCTCCGTGAGGAGGGAACTAAGATCTCAGGTAGACTTGTTATTTGTTACGCACTCAAATGTCTATGTCTACTTCACTGTAGACAAGATGTGAGCTCCAACAAGCAAATATCTGGTAAGCTATATCAACATTCATGGTCTTCACATTACTTGAAGTGCCTTGAGGTTGGATTCAGTACTGTCCTCCCTGGTGACTGATGCTGGTTTGAGGTTGATAGAATAAAGTGGACAACCAAGAGCAACGTTTATTACCTATCCTAATTCTAAGATGCTAAGGCTGAAACACTAGGAAAGCTCTCTTCCAGGTGTATTCTGGAACAGTATGTGATTTGTCAGGCTGTGTAACACTGATGATGTGATCTGGAACAGGACACACAGACTGCAATTCTTTCACATATCTACGCAAGAAATGTGTCAGCTGTACTTCACTGAAACTTCCTTTATCTATATTCTGCTTGTTACTTTCCTGTGTCCTTTATTCAGGCTTTCTGGTTTATTTGATGTTTGATGTTTACTGATCCCACTGATTCACTGGGAGCTTTTTTATTAGCTTTGGATCTCAGTCTAGTACTTGATTCTTATCCTAAGTCCAAAATTCAAGATAATATTTTAGTCCTTGAATCTATACGATCAAATACAAATGTTTGACTTTATGCATATTGCTAGTCCCTTTAAGTTCATTGGTACTTTCACTTTAATTTCAGTGAAGCTGATGTGCAAAGTACCCGCTTAAGCATGTACTTGTTTGTGAAAAGGGGAAATTTAGCAGGTAAGACTATGCCGTTAGGTAAGAATTACTGTAATGTCTGATCTTTTTATTTTAAAACCTTCTTCTCAAAGAAATTGCTTCTTTTTCTTATCATTTAACAGACTAACAACAGAATGATTTTATCTTTCCCCATATACACCTCACTTGGGCTTTTCCCACTATATTCTTGAACAGTATTTTGACCTCTAAATGGTGATGTACACAGGTTAGTAACATTTATCTTGTAAAGTTCTAACCTTCAGATTCTGTACAGATCATCAAATAGGAAGGTAAAGAATGCATACAAAATGTTTAATTCTGCTTTGCAATGTAGAGCATTCAGGACATTGGCAAAAATAATTGCAGGAGGTTTTATTTTACGCTTCAAGTGAATAAGCATGACTTTGGGATGTTTGTACTCTTTTTTTCCTGTAGAAGGACCAAGTGGCTGAGAATACTGGATGGAAATGATGGGATTTTGTTTTGCAGTAGTACGAGTCTAGTGTGTTTTTTGAATGTGAATGTGGTCTCATTGGCAGGGTTTGCACACAGATGTGTGGCATTAACACAGTGGATAATTGGATATTGCAAATGAATTATCCAAATGTGGTGACTAACAGGATAATGTCCCTAGCTGATGTATTCAACACTCCTTTAACATTAAGAAGGAAAAAAAAAAAACAGTTATAAGAATAAATGTGCCTCTTTACATTTGGATTTTTTAAAAATCAATAACAGTCTAAATTATCATGATGCAATTCACTATCTTTATGTATGCGCGTATATTCTTATATGTAGACTGTATCAACACAGCAATACACATATGTATATATAGGGAAGTATGCTCATAGTATATATATCCTGTTATAGTAGATATTTGATATATGTTAAAATAATACAGAGAGGAAAATTGGGAGATCCAGCTATCAAGGATCTTGTATATTATCACAGATATTGATCAGTCAGGGGAGATGCACTGATCTTACCCATTGAAAATCTAAACATTATCTTTTTCCTCCACTTTTTTAATCTTTAATTGCCTTTTTTTTTGTTCACTCATATTATGTAGTTGTCTGTCTTGGTCACTTCTGTCCCTTGTTTCATACAAAACTACACTATAGGAAGAAACATTTGAATTTTTCCAGTAAAATACTGTTGTCTACTGTATTTGGTATAGAAATTTTTCCAAGCTTTATTCTCCTTTCATTTAAAATTAAATGAAAATATCATGGTGAGTTATCCTTTCCAGTCCCACAGAAAACTGAACTGCTTTCCTCTCTGAATCTTTATTTGCAGAGTATTATGCATTTTCTTTTCTGAATTAGCCAAGGTTTCCAAAATCATCATTATTACCTGCAAAAATGGTTAAAACATAGCATAGTATCTGAGTTCATATAGTGTGACCAGCATCCTGTTTCTTATTTGGCTACTGCACCTGCAATGAATATTTCTGGTTATTATTTTGAGGGATGTTTCAGGGGTSAGATATGCTGCAATTCTTGTAATTTTTTCTTTGAATATTTAGCTCTGGAAACAATTTGCTGTTTATCACTGTAGGTATGAAAATTGCTTGGTCTGCATTGTCCAAATGTAAAATAACTTTTCTTGTCACCATTACTGTCAGCAAAATTAACATGTTTCCTAAGGTATTTGACTGTGCTGCTGATACCTTGCAATCTGCAGGCAGCCTGGGTAAAACTTAAAGACACATTCTCTTGCAATAATTTTAATAAAAATAAGTACACAACACATTCAGTGATTTCATTTCAGGCATCACAGTTTGGTTTATTTAAGCCAAAAAACAAATCAGATATTACCTTGGTCTTTATTGTTTGCAGCATTTAATGTAATTTTGGGGGGCTATTTAGTGTGGAATTTTAGATCAAAACAATGTCATCTGTGATATCAAATTAAATTCTCCTTCACTTTTTAAAGGATTAAAATATTCTTTTACAAAAATGTTTGTCAAGTTTGCTTGCTGGACTATGCTTCAAAAATGAATTCAGAAAATAGATAAATTGCATTTCTATCATCTTGGAAATTATGCACAATATTGGGCATAAAGGTCACAACGTTTTTAACTATTTGAATTCATAAGATGTACAAGGCAGACTAAATCCATCAAAGGACTCGCTCCTGGCTGTCTTATGTACACCAGATGGATGTACATGCTGTTACATTAATTTTAATGGGTTTGCCTTAAAAGGTACGCACTTAGGTGTGCCAGAGACCTAACATTCACATGCAATAGGAAAAGCATAATGTTTTACTTCTGGAGTTCAGCAGGGAAAGTGGCAATAGTAATGAAAAGCTGCTAGACACAAGAAAGGGGGTTTAAAGGCATGTGGGGCTATGAAAATTCATGTGTTATTATGAAAACCATCTTTTGTAAAAAGCAAAACCTTCCAAAACAACTTTCCTTAGAGATTTTTAAAATTAAGTCAGTCAATAATTGGCTTAAGAAAATGGCCGCATACCTATGCGTTAATAAAGGAAGTTTCTGTCAGTACATGTACATGGCTTAAAATGGAAATTTAAGACATGACATAAAATAATGGTTTTGTTTATTCCAGACTGGATATATTTATTACTCTGTGTGTAGTTGTATTGCTTACACATTGTTAGAAATCACTAATGCTGATCCCATAAAGAATCAGATTTTGCACTTTCCTTCAACATGAGGAAACTGAAACATAAGTTATAGCTGCAGTCAAACCACCAGAAACATGGAATACAGACTACTACTGTTTCCTTAGTTACAACGGGTTTACAGATACAGCACACTGAATCTTTAGAACAGTGTCTGGACACCTTTGCCCAGCCTGTGATTCACAACCACAAGTTTTGTGTGTGTGTAGAAGTAACAGAAGCAGCAGTTTCCGTGGGCATCCTGCTTCCCCCGTGCCACCTCTCCCCCTCTCTCCACTGTAAAGCCCTTGATGTTGCATTTTATTTTATGAGCAGGAGTCTGGTTTTGAGGAAGCCATAGGAAAAGGCTAAGTATTACCAGAACCATTGCCATGATATTTGTGAAAATATGCTAAATTTTGAGATGGACAGCATCTGATGCGTTGACTTGTATGTTAGGACCTGATTTACGCTCCTTTCTGGCTTGGACACAGAGTTTGGTTATGAATCATTTTGTTCCTTTTGCCCCTCTCTCCTTGAGTCTGCCATGATTTCACCGTTACCTGCTTGGGTCAAGGACTAGCCTTTTTTTGTCTTTGTACTGGTCCTAATACTCTTTGAAGCTTTCAGATGAAGCCATAATATAAAATAATAAAAGATGCATTATAAAACTCCATGGGAAATGAAAACATGTTTCAATCTTGGGGTGGAGGGGGGGATAAGAGTTTGAGGAGTGGAAGCGCAAAACATGATCAGAATGATTGAATTTCATCTCAAGCTGTACTTGACCCTTTCATCACAACCAGCAATTTAAAAACAGTCTTAAATATTAACTTAGCTGTGACTTGATAATATGCTATGAAAGCTCTGCAGTCTCAAAAACACATAAGAGACCTATTGATGAATTTTATCATATAATACAGAAGCTGCCTAATCCCTCAAAACGTGCTTAAGCGAGAAGGGGAAGCAGTGTTGCATGCTGGAAATGTCACCATGAAATGAGAACCATTAGCACAACATCGTAACACACGTCTCGGGGAGAGACGGCAACTGCTGCCGTGCTGCCAAGGACATTGTTTTAAAGCGTGTTGCTGAGTTCAAGAAAGGCATGTAGGTTCAAAGTGTGCCTATGTGGAAATGAACAAGAAGGAGTTTGATATTGGTTAGACACATTGCTGCCATTAGGGATTAGGAAACAACAGCGTCATCCTCAGAAGACATATTTCTCAAACTCTGGAAAATCTGCATCCTCTCCTGAGACATGTATCTTCTCCGTTCAACCTCCTTCTTTGTCTTCTCCCCAAATCGAGAGCAATCCGGGTTTTCACAGAGGAAATGACAACCAGCCACTTATATTCACCCTGTTGCCCCAAAAACCAGAGCTGTTGTTGGCCATTAGTAGTGTGGAGTTGCCTGAAAAAAACCCAATCTACCAAAATACAACCTTTACAAAAATAAAGTACAGACTTTCAGCTCTATAGCTCTTATTTAAAGGAAGAAAGTCGATAGATGGGAATGATTGAACTTGGCACTTAATTTTTTTCCTAGTTCATCAGTGCGTTTAAGTCTGTCTAAAATAGAGGAACCTTAGAAGGATGAGACAGATTTGCTCTTTATGGCATGAGAAAATCCAGGAGATTTTTTTACAAAAATTCTCTGTAAAGACTATTCATTTTTATCACCGTAAAGAAGGGAGGAGGTATTATATACGTTTTAACACAGTGCAATCAATTTCTTGTCTGATGTTGGTAAAGGCAGGATTCTAAGTCTGATTGGCAGAAGAAACCCTAGGGCTAGCCACTAAAGATGGCCATTATCATTTATTAAGCAGGTGTTGAAATGAATTGGTCTTTTATCGTAATGCAGATTTACAGTGCATTAGGCAATCCATTTTTCAATTTAGTGTACTGCCTCTGATAAATTAACAGATGTCGATTGATTTTTTTTTTCCTTCAGTCCCCCTGTTTACACCTGACAGCCAGTGCTTTATAGCTGAGCAGTTATTTGAAGTTATAAACATTATAATTAGCAATTTTTTAATTAGGCTGACAATTAACAGGAGATTTGCAAAGCTGCTAATTTGACATGTCATACTCTCCACAGTGTTTATGTTAACCACTACTTGAGTGAATTCAATTGAACAGAACTACGGTGTCTGAAAAATCAATCTCAGAAAAACCCTTTTCCCCACTTGGCTAACATTATGGCACTTCAGGCAGAGAAGTGGGACTTCAATGAAATTTTACAATATGACAATTCCAACAGTTGAAGTTTAAACAATGGGTCCATGTTAGCTCAGAGATGCAATTAAACATGATGTGACAAACACAGGCATGTTCTGGGGTCTTTTACTAATGTTAGGGTTTAAAGTTTTTATTTTTGAAGGACTAAGACCAAAAAAACCCAACAACCAGCCAACCCCAAACAACACAGAGTCTCAGCCCTGAAGATAACCTTAGTTCTTTGGGTTGAACAAAGGAAAAAGAAAATATGTCATTCTAGTATGTGCCCGTGTCGTCATTGATGAAATCTGTGTAGCTTTTCCAGCAGAATTCTGCATATCCCAGTACAAACTGGAGTGGCATGAATAGAAGTGTTACAGCAGTCCTGCTGCAGCAGGTGGGAATTTCCTGGCACTTTCCATTAATCTGACCTTCCTCTCAGGTGGTACAAAATGCCCTTCTTTCTGATTGAATTTTCTCTGGGAGCGTTATCCACTGAATGCTATTGCTAATCCTGACATAGAGAAGGCAAGGCAATAAGGCGGTTAGAGTTCTCAGCAAGAGAGAGGAGCTTGGGTGTGGAAAGAGACAACTGATAAAAAGTTGCCTGCCAACACCAGGGTTAAGATAAATTGTTGGGGCAGCCTAAGAAAACATGTTTCTGGTTGGCTGCAGTTGAAAGGACCAGAAGTGATGTGTTCTTAGGTAATTTCTGTGAATTAAGATACTTAATCACATCCACTTTGTAAGGGAAACAAGGCTAGCTTTTAAATGCAAATGGACTTGATTTTGACTAAGAAAGCTCTCTGCCATGAAGAACATGGGTATTTCCTTCTCTTATATAGACGTTTTCTTAACTTTATTTCAGGGGTTTTTTTTGCATCAAGTCATGTACTTTCATCAGGTACCTGCTTCTTTTGTATTCTGTTTCTGAATTGGCTCCTCGTTCTCTCCACTTGACAGCTCATCTGGTGGAAGCACCATTAGCCCTTAAACTAGAACACGATAACAATAAAAAGAAAGAAAAGAAAAAACGCAGCCTCTTGCACACATTTTTTAAATCCTACTTCTTTAATCCTCTGCAGCCATTGAAAGATGTTCACACCCCTTCCCATGTTAGCCTTTCTTCCCTGAGATTCTTGCTTGTGATGGAGGCAAGACGCATTCCTAACTTGACTGGTGGTGAAATACCAGGAGGAACCAGGATGCGCAGAAAGTGCCGGCCGCTCTCTGAAATACTCCCACCCTGCAGTCTCCCCACAGGAGCTCAAAAGAAGATCTAGACACAAAGTTATTGAAACCTTTCATTCTACTGATATCACTGCTCCACGTATCCATGATTTTAATCATTTTCTGAACTCGCCTGCTTCATAAAAGCTGCATGAGAATGAACGAGGTGAGGTTCTTACTCAGATTTCACTCCAGCCCAATAGGAAGATAAAGAAAAGGGCTTATTTAAGGGGTGATCTCAATAAAGGTCTCAGGAGGTCTCAAAATGGCAAAATACTTTGTGTATGCCTCACGTCTGATGCGGGATTTAACAGGCAAATAGTATCCTGCTTAAATTAAAAATATGGTCCCTGATGGTGACATGGCATTGAATTAATTTCATTTGAACAGTGAAGATTTTTACTACCTGGGAGTCTTGCATGAAGTCACCGAGGGACAGATCCTTGGCTGGTACAGATTGTCACAGGATCTGTCTCTGAAATATTGATTTCATTTTCTATTTCCTTTCAGTGGCTAAATAGACACAATTTTGGGTTCACAACCCAATATGTTTTATAACTTAGAAAACTTAAATGCCAATTTCTTCCTGGAGCAATTAGACAAAGAGTATCTTAAAATGGATCTATCAGAGCAAATGCGGAATCGATACCAAATGAGTTATAATTAAATACGTTAAGCTGTGGTGCTAGCATCTTACTATTTTTGAGCTCAAACAGTTCTAATTAGTTACATGGATAATACCGTGTTTGACATGAGGTATATTCAAGAATCCATCTACTACTTGTTTTATGTAAAATCCTGATTGCTCATTTCAAACAGTGAGTCAAACACTGCTGCCAAGGAGTGCTATTAATGGGTGAAGTATCCAATTTTTTCCCCTGTGGGACCAACACCCACCCCCAAAGCAGCAATTCTCCTCTGAGAATGAGTCAGAAAAAAAGTATTTAATCACGACTAGCATTCACTGCAGAGCTCATCTTCCTTACGTTGATTGGGCAGGGAAGAGAGAAAGTTCTGGATTATGAAGATGTCCTTGGGAAACTAAGAGTCAAGGAGAACTCAAGAAATGAGGAGGGGCCTTTCACAAGGAAATTTTTGAAAAGGGAGAAGAGAGAGGAAGAGGTGGTTTAAAACCTTGAGTTCCAAGTGGATTTTCTTCATCAAAAAGCTGATACACAAAAGAAAGACCCTTATGGTAGATGAACGATTTCTAGATAAGATACATACAGGTCACAACTGAATCAAGGAGAAAAAGTTCGTATCGGGAGAAAGTGGAGAGGGAGAAGGGATAAAGGTGGACCCTGAGGATAGTTATTAAGGTGGGAGAAGTTAGTTCTAGGCAGTAATTACAAAAAAGAGACGAGAGCATCCCTCCCTGCCAGCATGGGAGACGGGGTCATGGTTTAGGAGGTTTGTAGGCAGTGTAAGCTACAAGGGTGGTACATGTGGCACTGACAGGCTTCAGCCCATCGTGGTAGCAAACCCTACAGCCGGGATGAAACTGCACATCATAAGGGAAAATAAATCTTTTCCATAAAGTCCAATAAAGTGGATACTTTGGGAGAGGTGTGGGAGAGGGTTTAACTCCACAAAGCAAACTGGTTAATGCCATGACAGCCTTTTGAAACTCTTGCATAATGTCAAGAAGGCCCCATCCCATTAGGAAGAAGGAGACAAAGGAGACACTCTGCTAATGAATATCCCAGAAAAGGACGTGAACAACACTCTAATTGAGAAAACTATTTATTTTGAGCTGTTTATTTAAGCACAGGAGGATTCCTAATGGAGCCATCAGACCTCACTCATTGGCTAATAGTTTAATTAGGCCCATCTGGTGGAGGCTGTGGAGAGAACTGTCCCAGCTCTCATATTGGCAGAGAGGTAATTTGTCATCCCGTGGCCCAGTGACTGGCACGCGAACATCTCTAAAGCCAAACAGAAGCTCAGCAATCTGTCTCACATGAGAATAGCTGAGAGCTATTGGAGGCGTTTGTGTGGTTCACCTTGGCACACCGAGGAGAAATGACACTATTGCACAGTATCCTTGAGATAACCTCGGCAGAGAAATTCAGGCAGAGTCCCTCAAATTCAAGTCAATCTTGCCATTTTCAGCCAAACCAATTATAGGGAAGAGCTTTTTCCTTCCTTTTTCCCAACATCCCCTCTTCTGTGCCGTCCTGATAAAACAATATGGTGAGCATGTTTTCTGTTAGTTTCTGTTCAGGAGCATCTGTACTTCAGATACAAATTTCACTCCTACAAAATCTTGGAACAAAAGAATTTCCCTTTTGGATAGGAGGAACTTGCTGTTTTTAAGAAATCCTGTTTCGACAAGTGATGGAGCTGCAAATAAAGAACAGCACTGCAGAGACTTCACACAACTGTAACCAATCTGTAAGCTGAGTAAGTTGGTACAACTATGGGTTAATTCAACTACAGAAGGAAAAAACTTCAAAACTGTAACAGCAACTGCTTTAAAAGCTGGAATCAATATTTTCTTTGCAGTCTGGTGTAACTGTTAGTATTAGTGTTAGAAGATGTTAAAACCACCACTGCCTCTTTAGGGGTAATACTTGAGAAAACGTGACAACGTACCAACAAAAGTTGTATCTCACGTTTGTTTATCCAGTAGTATTTATGTGGCACTTTTTCTTATTCTTGATGCTAGTATAACCCACTGGCTTTTCCAAAACCCCAAAAGCACTTAATATGTCACATATTTTATCAGCTTTTTTTACAAGCTCATAATGTCAGTGCTGACTAAACTAAAAGAAGCAAAAAGCTCATCCAACACAAACATAGCAGTTTCCACTATAAATGACACTTGAAGAGTCTGAGTAGCCTCAGAGGAGGCATCATAGCTTAAAAAAAATCTGTAAGTCAATAAATCGCTCAGCTTTATACATGTCAGGTACCTATCTATACCTTAAGAAGCAAAAGATGGAGACAATACAGAGATTAAAAGGAACTGATACTTAAGAACTGAAAGCGTCTGAAGTGAATGTTTCAATTAATCTCATGGGCAAACAGTCCGTTGTGATCTCTTGACCAAAAAATATTAGTATCCTTAAATTATTTTTCTGTGACTGGCAATATTCACCATAGTTTTCTCAGTGTAAGTTAACACTCCTTTTTGTTGTAGGAGTTTTTCATGAGCTAGACATTGCTGAATTAAAGTGCTATGTTTGAATACCATGAATTCAGCTTTGAGCAACCTGATCTAGTGAAAGATGTCCCTGTCCATGGCAGGAGGTTGGACTAGATGATCTTTGAAGGCCCCTTCCAACCCAAACCATTCTGTGATTCTATGAAACTGGATTTTGCTGCTCTTCTCACCTTGTCTGGTTGTGCATGCTGTTGCAGATGCACAGTCATATGTTCATACTTTATAAATGCTAATTCCTGTGTATCATTCTTACAATGGATAAACACATTTTAAAATTAACACAAGTGAGTTCAAAGAGTTTCAGTCTGCAGTTCCAAACCTAGGAAATAATGCAGTTTACTAAAATTCTGCCAGTCTAGTTGCCCCATTAATTAATATTGCTTCATATGCAAGTACAAGCATCATTAGTTTGTATCATTTTTAGCAATATCCCAAAAGAATCCGCAAGTCAGTTCTGTGCTCAGCCTGATAAACTGTCAAGACAATTTTGCCAGCAAAGCTAACTTGCACAGTGCAAATATTTACCAAGAGATTATCTATTCTTAAAACAAAGTCACTAATCCAGGTTGTCTCTTCCAGACATCATTCTGAACATGTATATTGAGTGAGCTAAAAGCATAGTAACAAAAATGTTTTGCAATGTAAGAGCTTCATGATCATCTGCTGCCTTCAGCCAAACCTCTTCTGAAAGCTCGTTGTTGTGTGTCTTGCTGCATTGTGAATTCTGCCTTGTTTACAAAAGTGGAGGAGACAGTGGATGAAGTAGAAACATTTTTACTATTTATATATACACTTGACTGGTATTAACTGGTATTTTTGACTCCTACTGATCAGTTTTCTCCTCACTCACCTGTCTCACTTGTCAACACCATATGGGACAGGTGACAGTCTTGTTCTTGTTCCTTGTATTCCAGCTAAAATCTGGTGTGTTTTATGTCTGAAGTGTCTAGTTTTGGTCTTGTATTGGTACTTCTATGATACAAACACTTGATAATAAATGAAATGCTACTAAAATTACTCAGCAGCATGCCTACTTGCTACTGGAAAAGCGCAAGAGTGCCTCATGTAGTTTGCTTTCCAAAGCACGTAGTGGCTTTCCAAAGGGGTGTTTTCCAGGGGACCTGCACCCCTGAGTCCTGGTGCCTCAAGAAGAGGCAAACAGGATGGGTGCCCAAGACACGTGACTGCCCAGCTGCCCACCTGGGGGGAATAGGGTGGCTGCCTAACACATGCAGTGAAGGGCAAAAATGGTAGTGGGATAATAGATTACTTTACTGTGACCCAGAGCAAAGTGCTGGATTACTTCAAAGAACTCAGGGAACCCCAAAGTAGATTAAAGGGATATTTTGCCTGTGAAGAATGAGAAAAAAAGATATCAAAGGTTTGTTCACTCTTATATGTTAAAAAAAGGCAATCCAACAGGAAAAGGCTCAAGCTATCAATTTATCTTTGTGGAAGACTGTATGGTTATTTATCTTTTTTAATTATGCTTCAAAAGGAACATGGTGCTGCAATAAATAACATTAGGCAACAATAAAGGGAACAGCACAGAGAGCTGACTGTAACGTGTTCCCCTCACCCTCTTCGTTTTAACCTCCGTAAAAGTGTGGGTTTTTCCATGTTGTTTGGGATATTCAAGACTGTGATATTTCTGGAAGCAAGTGAAACACAGGTGCTTGCTGATTAAGGGGATACAGGAGATGGCAGGATTACATTAGTATGATGCATGTGCTGCTTCTCAGGGACCAGCGAGTTCCCAAATTTAGTGCCAGATACACACACACACAGTCGCACCTGAGCACATCTAAAAATGTGGCACTTCCACCAAAGCCTGAGGAGAGTTTATTATCACTTGTGTACTGGAGAAAATCCTTAAAATTCCTTGGTGAGGACTGGGAAAGCACTGATACCTCTTTTAAAAGAATTCCAGTAACTTTGAAGGATCTTTTTCACTTTTAACTCTCAAGACGGCAGCTAGGAAGGGCATTTGAGCTGCAACATTTGTGTTGGGCCAGATCTTCTGCACAGTGAAAGCATCTTCAGAAGTAATTAATTTTGCAGGGCTTACTTTGAGAGGTTTTCACTCAGGACACTTGTGAAGAGATTCGCTTTCCAGAAGATCGAGTGAGTGGCATCTCTCTGAAGTTTCCATTTTTCTGAAAGTTTGACACAGCTTGAGTCAAACTCACTGCTCTTTCTTGTTGTTTGGTATTTGGAAGCAAATTAAAGGGAATTAGTTAAGACTTTTTCTGGTATAACTTTGGCCCTAAAGCTTTTTTGTAATCATGCTGGCAGTAATGTAACAATTTATCTTGCAGACAAGTCTAACAACAAAGTCATAATTTCACAAGCTAAACAGTCTTTCATATTTCTTTCAGCAGGAGAGAACCATTGGGATTTTCATGTATGTTTTGCCTTTGTAAAAATAGAAGTTGGAGTGTGAAACATAGATCATCCTTCACACTCATTAGCATTTTAATGCCTTCTCAATTGTTAACAGATTTGATGTAGCTACTAGAAAGATAAGACTGGGTTGTGATTTACGTCTACACTTTCCAATCCTGTAGTAGTCAGTTATATTACGTTTTACTAAGTGTAATGTCAGGTCTCTGAAATAAATTTTCAACCCTTTGAAAAAAATAATAAAGACAATGATAAAGTAAAATGCCAATATGCCCTCTCCAATTTCTTTGCAAAGTGATAGTTCTGATTTGTTATTTTTGCAGAGCTCAGAAAATTTTCCCCAACAGAAATAATAATTAATTGTATAATTTGAAAATGAAAGATGAATGTATTCTGCACAACTTAACCTTACAGTGTAATAGCATAAAGCAACATAAACATTCACAACAGAATGATTTGCAGAAATTGTAATACAGAGAAATTATTTGAAGATTCATATTTCACTGTATTTTTAATGTACGACTCTATATTTTTATCAGTAACAGAGTATTTGGTTTGGCTTAGTGAATAGCAAACATGTTTCTGAACATGTACAGAACAACTAGGATGTAGCTATTAGACTTTGCGTACATTTTAACTTCTCAGAAGCTATCAGCTCCAAAAAGAGCTGTCAAATCCAAGAGCACCGTGACATTGTATTTAGAAATATTCTTAGTGCCAGGAATGATTGGAACTATTCAAGTTAAACTACAGAGTACATATCAACAAAGCCTGGCTAACTGAATCTTACCATCTGAATATAGGCTACTGTATTTGACATGCCTCTCTGGTTTGACTCGTTTGCAGTCCAGCATTCATTGCCCAATAGTTATACGTCCTGTAGCATCAGAGCAAGCCGGAATCCAGAACATTACCAGGATCACCAGAAGGTCCACCAGAAGGTGTTTTGTTGGCAGGAGTATCATTACTGATATAGCTGAAACAGAGTCAGGACTTTTGAATGAAAGAAAGATTCCTCTGTTCGGAGAAATCATTATGTTACGCCAATATGGCAAACAATATTTTGGGGTTTTTTTTATTTGGAATTTTCCATTTTGTCTGCCATCTCCTTCTAGGCAACTGTCCACAGAGAATATTGATGGGCAACTAAACACCACTGGCATTTTGCCATAAGATATTCATGTACTATCCTATGCTGGCTGTGTTATGGTCTAGAAAGTCTTCAGCGAAAGTTGAACAGAACTCCTACCTATTCAGCAGAGGGGCTTTAAAACAACAGATGGAAACTTTCAATCTTATTGTCTGTGCTGTACCTACTGCATAGAGGCAGAGGACTTGAATTTTCAGGTGTGCTGATTCAATGTTTCATGACTTTTGGTGGGCTGGAGGGAAAACTGCAAGTTTTGTTTACTATTTTTAAAAGAAAGAAAATGGTCTGGAAAGTTCCCTTGCATGGCTTGTCTAGTAGGTCAGATGATCTAATGGCTCTTTTGGATCTAAAGATCTGCTAATCTTCCGCAAACTAAGGGAGTGACTTGAATGCATTGGATTAGATATTTCAATATTGACTGCAACTGTCTGAGGACAGTCTTTATGTCCTGTTGTGTTAACCCTTGCTTTGAAATGGAGTATCAAAACTTTCTGGACTTGTAGATCATCTGGCTGGTCTTATTAGCTCTCCCATATTGGGGGAGAAGGGAGGAGGGGGGCAAGAAATGAGTCGAGCAGCTTTTCTCGGAGAGGGCATAGCTTGAGATGATATTTGCACAGTGCTGTTAGAAAGTGCCTTGAATGCACTTTTCATCACTTGGAAAATTGGATCTTTTCCTGTCAGAAAGTTAGACTCTAAAAATGTAAAATGTCTGTGGCAGAGATTTCCAACTGCCAACAAAAGGCTCACTTTCATGAGGAAAATAATTTAAAATGCTTCTGAGTCATTGTGAAAAATACGGGCCATGACTGTGTCTGCAAAACCCCATTGAGCTGAGGCATTGAAGACAAGAAAAATTGCATTCATACCACTGTGATCATCATCTGTCCATTCAGTGCGGTGCTCTCCAGGAAAAGACAAAGCTGGAGTGACAGCTCAAGGAGCAGCCTGCACCTTTTGGTGTCACTGCTTGTGCTAACCTGTGGCACCACGCRGGAGCCGGGGGCGTAGAGGAGTGTGAGAAAGGAAACCCTCCATGCAGGTTTCTTTTTCCTCCTCTCTTTTCTTCATCCCTGAAGTCTTGATGTAAACTTGCTGTGATAGATGCAAGTGGTTAAAAATAGTGTGGTTTTGGTGTACCACACAAGCAAGTGAATAATTTTCTGCTGTAAGCAGGATGCCAAGGGACAGCAAAAACCTGATGGCAATGGCAGGTAAGGTACAATGATGGAGTGCAGCTTCCAGCCCACTAAATCAGTGGCAGACTACTTGGCACATTTGCCAATGCTGCTGCAGCTGGAGAAAAGCCCTGGGGAAATGCTCCCTGCATTTAAAAATTATACTTGAGATATACATGTTTTATACTAGGAGTTTGATAATTTATCCTTGCAGCATAGGAGCCCTGCAGTAACAAGTGATAGTTCTTGTTATATTACTTGTTGCAGCTTCTGCCTCCTGGATTTTCAGATTCTTTGCTTCTAGCCAAGAGTATACCATACATACCATATATATCTCCCCACCAGTTTAATTGTCTTGGGGCATGAAAGTTTAAAAATTGCAGTAAATGCTGGACAGAATCTAGGAAGAAACTATCACAATCAGTTCAGATTTTCCTGGTTGTACCTCTCATATCATCAGCACTACATCTGGTAGTTATTTCATMCAATTATAACAGATGAGACAGTTCTTATGTATAGGATTGTGCTCTGACTTTTGGACAAGTAGGGAATCCACTATAAAGATTCCCATTTTGACACTTTAGTGAGTATAAATCCCATTATTATTTAGTGTCCTAATGCCATACTGACTCTTACTAGCAGCAGTTTCCATCATCTGGAATGAAATCCTGATCCTTTTGAAGTCAAACGGTAAAATTCCCACTGACTTCAGTAGGACAGATTTAACTCGCAGAGCTGTGCAAGATTGTAAGTCACCTGCCGCTAGCCAGATCCTCCAGCAGTGGGTATTTTTATCGAGTCAGCCTGGTTTATGGAGTTGCCTCAGAAAGTCTGCTTAGACTCAGGAAGATACAACTGGAATAAAGCAGGTGCCTTCCTAATTGGAAAGTGGGGGAGGCTGAGTTTTACAAGAGGTATTTAGTGCTAAATAAGGAATAGAATTGTTTCCCTGGGGAACTTGAAATCCTTTTAAAACTTTTATAGCTTCCTATTTCTTTGCCTCTGGTTCCCACTGCAAGATGGAGCATTTCATGTCCCAGAAGGATGCACTTCTGAATCCTCACCAGGCTTGCCGCACAAGGGACGATGGAGGGAGCAACCGGGAAGCAAGCCTGCTATTTGAAGGGTGGTGGCAGCGATGCTGCTCATGGGGTGCAAAGATGCCGAGCAGAACAGGGTGTCTTGCCCCTTCTGTGCTCAGTATTGTTAATTGTATGGCGAAGCATGTCTGAATTCCTGAACTGAGTAATGGGCTGTGAATTGCATCCCCACTGCAGCAGTATGATTTAAGATGTATAAATTTTCTACTCAGCATGTTTGTTTCTCCCACCATTGCAAGAAAACCAGATTTGGGAGGATGCTTAGATCCTTTCCTCTGGATGATGAGTGCAGTCTATAGCCACACTCTCCTTCATTATGCAAATAGTTCAGACAAATCTTCCTTCCCTCCACTTCCCTATTTAAATGTGCTATTGTGAACAAAAGATCCAGTGCCATTGCAAGGACTAGTATTAGATTGTTCACACCATTAGTTTAAATGAGATTACGATTATACCATCTGCATTCGGTTGTACTCCGTTCAGACCTTGTCATTGCCTTTGCCAAACTCAACATATTTTGGGGTTTTTCTTCGAACACCATTTATCTGTGTTTCCAGCCTATTCAAAGACACCTCATTGCCTGTAATGGCTGCATTTAATTTCCTTTACTTAAGCATTGCTGGTTTGCTGGGTCTTTATGTCAGATTTCCTGTTCCACATTATTAGTATTTAAACTTGCACCTTTTTAAAATCAGATGCCAAATTAACCTCGCGTTGCTCTTTTTCTAAGCATTCCTCACTTGCTAGAATACCCTGGAAATTAGCTAATTTTCTCTCATGCCTGACATTGGCAGCCAGATATGAAAGCCAACTTCACCAGCTGGCAGAGTTCACCATCCAGTTGTTGGCCCTGCTGAGCACACATGGGACTCAAACCAGAAGCCCCGTGGTCCCCTGGCAGCAGATCTGTTGATAGCTGCGAAAGGGAGCCATGTCCTGTGTCAGAGAACTGAGCTTCTGTGAGCTGGAAGCAGCTCTTCCCACATCTTCCCCCGCCATGGTAATGTGCTGCTTGGCACGCCAATGGTCCCAGCACTGGTTGACACCTGACTGCCTGCACCGTACGTGCTCTCTGGGTGTGATTTGGCTGAAGGCTAAGGTGCTCTTTAGTTCTTAACAGCAAAGTCCTGCCAGTCTGACTGATATCCCTCCAACAGCCTGCTTTATATATACTTGGACATTTCCAGCAGTGCCTCCAGTTTTTATGTTAATGTTTGCATTTGGTGACGTTTGCCTGTCATAGAAGTCACCCTCCATGCCCTGGCTGCATTTAGCAGCTGTGGCGGTGGCAATTCCCCACCGCCGTGTCCTTCCTCAAATCCCTTCTCAGGATGAGTGAATGTCACCCAGCACGGCACGCCTGGCAGCCTGCTCCTGTTCTGTGTCTCGTCTCAATTCCCACTCATCTGACAGAGTACCAGAGAGGTCACGGGCATTTGTCCTTTGGCTGCTAGAGGCGGCTGTGGTGCCCGGTGATTAGGCAGCTGGGCCTTCCTCTCCCCTGCTCATCTGCCTCTTGCCTGGAATACTTGCAGGGACAAATAAGACGCTTGGGGAGAGCGTGCTGAGATGTAGCTATAGGAAGAAAGAGGCAGTGAACCAGCCCTTTCCTTTTTTGTTTAAACCAGCTGTAACCACATGAGCTGTCTACCAGCTGTCCCCTGTCTTCCAGAAGAATTTGAGGGCAGCCTGTGACATGTTTTGCATCATTTCTGTCACCAGAAGTAGAACTTTTGATTGCAGAAGACTGCATCCAGGATAAGGTTACAGTTATGGCAAATTACTTAGAACATGTAACACAGATTGTTAAATTTGCATAAAATTGCACAGGGAGGACAGCACAATTTGGCTGCTCTGAAGAAGATACATTCAGAGGGAACAAAAGTAGTCCTATTTACGTGCGAGCACACAGGAGTTAYTTCTTCCTCTGATTTTGTCAGTCTTTCATTTGTTTCCTTATTAGAGGACTACCCATTCAGTGCAAGGACTTTATTTTCTGTGGATTTTATGGCTCTATGTGTTGTGGAGGCTTAAGGAATAGCAATAACCATACAACACAAAGTTGCGACACATCATGCACACAGTGTAGAACACAAATCTTTTATTAAAGGGACATGAAAGATGGCCAGAATTAAATTACTGACCTGGGTCTCAGGAAAGCTGAAAAATTCCCTGAGGTCTATGGCATCCCTCCTCAGCATTTTCAGTTTCCCATATATAAACCAGAAATATTCATTCCTTTCTGAGTGCCCTAAATATTTAAACTGTAAGCTTTGTATACTGTCTTATGGCATATATATACTCAGTACTTAGTTCAGCTGGCTGCAGTCTTTTACGGGGCCCCTAGATGCTACTAAAATTTAAATTATGAATCAGTAACTTTGCAATACTTTCTGTCACATTCACCAAAGATCATCCTACYGAGGTTTGGAATGCCACGTGTTGATTAGACAAGATCTTAAATGTCTGCTTAAAGTGTCATAGACAAAAACCACCAATTCACATGGCTTTAATAAAATGTATACCAAATAAAAACAATAAAGAAAAGGTAGCGAGCTTCTGTCTGCATTCAGATTTTAAATATAAGGAGCATTTGGAAGATGAGTACAGGACCTTGAGCTTTAGTTTATTACAGCTTTTGTGTAGACCACTATTAAATTTGGCTCGTTAATTCAGATATATCTAAAGAGCATTTCTGCTTTTACATTAACATTTTGCCGACCTGTATACTTAGAAAATTATAATACTTTCCAAAATGTTGGACTTTTTGTTATTTTCTAAGGGTGAAGCCCATATTTTAAGCTGCTTTCCTATGTTGCARTGTAGTTTCTGTATCAGTCTTGCAGTTATAAATTATTAGAAATATGTTAATTTTTTCTGTTTAGCTTCAAGTTTAACATAGCCCTTTGAGAACAGTAACAGCAGCTGATGAGACTTGTGAAGAGCGTCTTCTGCTGTTTCAAAGTGCCCATATAGCGAGGAGCAGAAAGCTAAGATTCCCTTATCCTGTCTATGACCTGACTTCAAATGATACACACTGCTGGAGAGAAGGTAATTTAATGCCCATTATTACCATACAATCCTGCACCTTCTTTGAAGCTGTCAGCTTCAAAATCAACTCCAGTCATGTATGTTCATTTGAAACCTTTGCTGAGCTTTTTATCAAAGCATGACACAGAGCTGCTTCCTAAACACCTTCCCTTTCTCGCACACCCAAATTAACCACTTTCTCCTCATCTAACCAAAGGGAGAGATACTTTGAGGTCCAGGCATATATAGTAGCTGCTGAAACATGGCATAAAGAGAAGGAACATGATAATTAGATTACTGAGGCACTTTAAAAGGATTTGCTTCCCTTACAGAGTGTGCAACACAGCTGGCATGTTAATTCAATTGTAAAATAAATTATTTAAAGTAATAAATCATTAACTTCACATTTTAGTGAAGTATCTCATTAAGATGCAGAAACATGGAAATTTGATGCATTTATGAAAGTACAAGACAATGCTCAGGTTGTTTGTGAGGTGGCAGGTTTGGCTTCTCCTGTGCCTGAAGTCAGAAGAGCCGATTCTCAGCTGTGGGGTGGATATGATCTACAGGTGTCCTCCAGCCCAGTTCCTTCATCTGCTGACCTTGGTACCGGATATATGGGCATGTCACTCAGCACTTGGCTGCAGAGAGGCTGGAGTACTTGTAAAGGTTTTACAAGCTGTGAGGGAATTTGGTATTTGAAATAATTTCTTTGTGGAAGGACACGGGGGAACATTTTATGACCCTTCACTTTTTTTATAATCTGAGCCTTCCCTGTGAGTTTGATCTACTCTCCCTTCTTTGCTTCTCAGCTACGATGAACACAATGCTGATTCTGTCTGCATGGAGCTATTTCTGTTGGATACCGTTCTGTGCTCTGCAGCAGTGCCTTGCTCCTTCGGGCCAGCAATGGCCAAGTACACCTAGAACATGGTCCTTGATGGCTTGTTATCAGGGAATACAGGCATTTTTCATTAGTAGGTGGCAAAAAAAATATTGGGAAAGACTGTGGCATACCTTAACTGTATTTTTTACAAGGAAATGATACAATCCTAATGTCACCCCAGCAAAGTCCATCCAATACCTGAGGGAGTCAGAAAGTCACCAATGCCCGTGCATGAACCAGCTGGCCAGCAGGTTAGAAGAGGTGGTAACATCTCAGGCACAGCAAGAGGGAAATGAAGACTTTGCCCATTTCTGGATCTCTGATTTAATCTTTAAGTCAAAAGGGCAGAGGAAGCTGAAGCAAAACAGTGTAAAAATTAAGGAAGGGATCCTCACAGGTCCTGTTACCCTTCCACTCAGGTTTCCCCTCCACCTGAATAAAGGCACACAGGCTAATCCATATAGAAACCACCTTCTAGGTGCAGTAAAATCAGTATATATCTTTGACTGGTTTCTTGGTGGCTTCAGAGAGTAAGTAAGTGTCAGGAGGTCAGGGAACTTTCCTGTGATACTGAAAGTCAGAGGAACATGGCATCTCTAAGGATTTGGACTTCTAATTGCAAATCACCTTGAACATTAGCAAAGCTGAGATTCATGCAGCGGATTTCCATAGTTTGTATATAGACTATAGAAACTCTGGCAGCTGAATCAAAAGAAACCATGAGAAGGTTATCTCTACTGGATATGTTCTTTGTTTATCATATGAAAGTCTACTATTAATAGCAGCTGTACATACACTTCAAGGAGGATTGTCTCTTCATATGAAATCCTGGAAGAGATGGGGCTGACTTCCTAATTGCTAAAGAGAAGGAGGAGGACACCTATTGTTAATAAGTACCAAAAATGTTACTAAGTCYCCAGTGCTACAAGCAGCAAAATCTTGTAACTGATCCATGGAAGTGAGGTGAATTCTGGAATCCTTCATAACCAGTTTCAAATATTTGACAGCAAGTTTCATTAATGTATGTATTCCTGCTGTGCAAAGAGATAATGAAACCAATTTCCATAGAAACATCACAGGGCAGTAGCATTCTTCATGTGTGTGGGATTGGTAATGCAACTATTGGTAATAAAGCAGTGTTAAAAAACAATAAGAGATGGCCATATAAAACCAGAACAAAAGGAATGTACTTAGGATGCTTTGAAAAGCAACTGTGATATCGGGGAAAAAGTGTGTGTCCTGTTCTGACTATACACCAAACTCTAGGTGAAAACCTGTGCTCCACTTGGAAATCATACACAGGGAACTCGGCTACAGCCAGTTTTTAAGTACAGTTGCCAATAACTTAGAAGTTTTGATATCTTATCAAGAAGTTATTTTCACAGAAAGCCCAAATAGTTAGGCTGCAAGTATTGGATCGCCTCATAGGGCATGTCCATTCAGGACAGCTTGGTACTCAAAAGTCAGTGCACCCAAACTGCACCATTCATATCAGTGCGGCACTGCATGCTTCAAGTAAATGTTGCCTTGAATCCAAACTTTCAAGACAGCCTTGTGACTATTTAGGTTTTAAAAAGTAGCACTTCTTACCTAAGCACTGCATTTTAGTACTTCTGTAGGAGCACAGGATGTATTTTGATCTGTGCTGACCTGTTACCTCTTAGGAAAGCAGCTCCATCCCTGACTTGAATCCTGAACTCCCGAAGTTGCTGTCCTGTTGACACTATAAATCAAGCATTGCTGGATGTGTTAAGTAAACTCCACATTTCTGAATAGAGTTGCTGCCTACATCTGGATCATCACTGAGGATCATTTTAGTGAGCCCTGAGCTCTGGCTGCCGTATCGGAGATGCCTGAATCAACAGAGTCCAGTAGTATTACAGAAAGGAAAGAACCAGCTTCGTGAAAACATGATGGAGTGTTTTAAGTTAGAATATAAACCTAGTATTTAAGTTAGAATATAAACCTTAAGCCAATCTGTCCTTCTTACAAATTTGATCTGCCTAAATTACTGGGAGGAAGAGGGAAACAATAATATCATTAAAATAAAATCCTGTAGTATTATCAATAGCAAGCCTACTGCATTTCAGAAATGTGTTAGCAGTTAATGTGCAGTGGGTCCTAAAGAAATATTTAAACTGTCTTTCAAGGATTTAAATGAAAATTGGCTTCTATAAATACCAATTGGTTTACTTAAATGCATCCAACTGTGACAAAGAAGTGGTTGGAGGAGAAATAAATCAGAAGGAATTAAAATGCATTTGTTTTGAGAAGTGACTACTGATTTCAGTGAAAAGCCATACTGGGTTGAATAAAAGTGGTGAATATTTGCTCATTTATTTAAACCATATTCTTTCCATATATCAGGATCAGTTCCACTGTTAATGAAATTAATTCAATTAAATGGGTTCAGCAAAACCATATCAATTAGAAAAATTAAACTGGCAACAGTAGTGGTAACACCCAAGTCTTTGATGCAAAAAGAATAATCCCACTGAAATTGATAAAATAAGCACAGAATTAATCCCAGGTGCTGGATTGAATATAAATGAATTGAGGAGATATCCTGGATATACATTTTGTGCATGTTTATACTGTATAGTATATCACTGTGAGCAGCAATTAAGCATGGTACTTGAGCATGGCTGTAACTGTTAATGTATGTGTAGCTGTTCTTTGACAAATCCAGCTGGGAGATGCAGGAGTTTGGGAATCTGGGATCGCATGCATCGGAAAAAGAAAAGTGGCAAATCAAGGCATTTAGGGAAGGTCAGAATTATACAGCGAGGCATGTTCATATAATGATTTGCCATATTATGATCTTGTTTCTTTTATGTAGTTTTAAACCTGTGCATAGCTTTTGGTGCATTAGGCAGTGTTTTTTGTGTGACTTAATAAAGACATAACCAAAGTATATTACAGAGCCAAAGATTTAACAGAGAGAGGAGCTGATCCTCTGTGTGACCTTCCTGCTCTTGGTCCTCTTCTAGGCTCAAGAAACTACAGCTGTGACTTATGCAAGGCCACACTGAGGAGTGCTCTGTGCAAATGTGTACCGTCCCGTTACTGCCTGAGCGTGACTTGCTCCRGCCGCGTTTCCTTTGGGCACAGTAAGGAGCTCACAGTAAAGTTCAGGCGGTACAGAAACCTATGGGAATGGTGCTCCTGAATTCAGGAAACCCCAAATTCATCTGTGCGGTGTAGGTAGCTCAAAGAGCTGGTGGGGAGCGTGATTAAATGCATTTGTTCTTGTTCTCCAAGCTCAGCTCTATAGTTCTGGAGCTGCATCCCTCCCTAATCAGAAGCTTCCAATCCCAGTTCTCACTTTGGTAGAGTTTTTGCAACAGATTTGTAGGTAGCAAAGGAACACATTAAAGGGATGCAAGCTGGGGAACTTTCCATATGTTTTGTTTTGTTTTGATTTCCATATGTGCTGCATAAAGAAAGGGCCATGGGAACATTTTTTTAGGATCAAGACATTCTGATTTTGAGGTGTCTCTGTCATGTCTCAGCAGAGTTGTAAGGTGCATTTTATATGTTTGAGTCCATTCCCCCCCCCAAAAAAAAATACTTGATTTGTCTACGCTTATTTTTTAATGTACTTCCTATGCTGGGATTTTACCCAGTTAAACCAGTAGATCCATTCTTCAGCAGATGAAACTGTCAGAGGTGCAAATACGGGGAATAGTTTCATCTAGTGCACGAATATGGCACGAATAAATCTACAATTTTACCCCAGGCGAGGAGCGGGTCATAGAGTTTTCTTTGCAATAAACTTTTTCTGCTACCACATCCCTTCTCCATAGCTTAGCATCTCCTTGCTTCCACAGTAATAAAATAACTGAGCAGCTATTAGTGAAGTACAAGTATATATATTTGAACCAGGGCCCCTTCTCATACCGAGAAGAGATGTTGATCTGTTCTGTAACATCTTCTTTTCCAGATGGCTACGCAGAATGTGCTGCTGGTTTGGTTCAGTAATGATTTTATAATGTATTTTAATCTGACACCACAATTGCCTAGATCATTCTTACAGATATGTTTCTTAAAAGCCAAATAGATATATCTAGTAGTACCACATCATCTGAGTGTAATTGGAGGAAGCCATAGGCTTCCTACCTGCATTAATCAACTGTAGATGAGCTTAATTAATCTCTCAGATCTAAATGGAGAAAGAGGAATGAGAGCTATTTGCTTGAAAGCCAGCATAGCAGGCTTTGAAAACATAAGAGCTGTTCTGTTTACAGGTAGGGATATGTAATGATTGGTGTCTTGCTTAAAAACTGTTCATCTCTGTGAAGGAAACACAGAGGGTTTGGTTTTGTTCCAAAACATAATTTCTCTCCCAAGACAGAACTTGCCTAAAGCTCAGCTGTGTATATGAGGGTCCATCACTAATATCTCACAGTACTTCACTAACTCTTCATCACTTATTTCCTAGGAGAGTAAAAGTAAAAGTGTCATTTTTATTAATATTTTATCAAATTTATAGGGGCTAAAAGAGGTAGAATAATAACAGGATACCCAACTACAATCTCCTTTTAGGCCGCCCCATTTTACAATAGCTCTATTACAATTTGGGTGGCTGAGGTGATGCTTAAATAGAAATATCCATCATAGCTGAAATTCAGGTGCAAATAACAAAATATGTTGACAACATGATTTTATGCTTTAAGCGTGAGACAAACAAGTGCCCCTTTTCATAACACTTTACATCTCTCTCATGTTTTGTTTGGGGGTAAACCTGCCAAACTRTTATGCAGCTGGCAATCTCAAATTCAGGAAAGGGATCTTTTGTCTTCTTCGTCTTCTTCCCGGCAGAGTTGGTAGCTTCCTTGTGCTAGCAGATTCATGAAAATCAAATCCAGGGGGATAATTATTTTGTCCAGTCTGACCAGTCTATTATGAACTGTTAGATCTCATTGACTCTGTTGAGCTCTGTAATTTGTGCTTAGCCAAAGCATGCTTTCCAGCAAGGCCTCTACGGTTGCTTGGAAGAGATATAAAGACAGAAAACGCACCAGTTCCTTTAATAATTTTTTCCAGTGGTTAGTCACCCTCCCTGTTGCAAATTTGTGCTYTATTCCTAATTAGAACTTGTCTGGCATCAATTTCCAGCCAGTGGTGTTGCTGGGCGCAGAGGTGGATGCCTCCTAGGTCTCTCACTCTTTCTGTCACATAATTGATTTTTCATGAACAGCACAAAGTAAGGCTGAAATTAGCCCAGCAAAGCAATAGGAGACACGTTGGATCAGGAAGCCTTCCTGCAAGATATGAAAGTAATTTTTTATCCTATTTATTCTAATATTTTATTGAGCTTTGCATCAGGTTAGTGGATACTCTTTAACCGTGACTTCCTCTGAGGCAGCACATTGTTGATGCTAATACTGAGAAAATATATTAATCATTTGGCCTCTGGCACACTCTGCTCTCGTTCTCTCCCTAGCACATTCTCCCATTTCTCAACAGGATGGTAATCGACATGCAATTTCGCTATCTCGCTGATGGTTCAGACACGCGTAATCCAGATCTCTGTTCCACAAACGTGGGCTTGTAAAACTGGTGCCTCTGGATTGCTTTAGGCTCCTCTGCATGTAGGTACATGTCCCTTGTATGTGTAATCTCATTGTATAGGCATAGGGATGCGTATGCAGATGCTCTCAGGCACTACATCTCATTTAGATAATAGCATTAGTTGATAGCAGGAACTGATTTACAAGGTCTGTTGATGTTTCATTAAATGGATCATTTATGCACTTTATTTATTTTTAAATATTTGCTCTTTAGGTCTAGTTGTAGCTCCTCCCATATGGAGCTGACTGGAGTTTTATAGATCAAAACCCAAGGAATAAAAATGAAACGCAAGTTCCACCAGTTTTGATGGTAATTTGGTAACTAACAGTACCCAGTGCATTCCCATACACCTAAGAAATCCAAACTGACTGAAATTCTCTAAAGCCTTTTTCTGGAAAGAGGCCAGTGGGGCTTTAAATTTGATCATGACAGATTCCCTGGTCTGGCATGCAATTTGTGGTCAGAAGGATCTAGTGATGGCATCCCAGAATGGGAAAGTGCCAGTAACTCAGATTTTGTGCATCCCACATATTCCAGCCTTGGTTCTTCCTGCTCTCCCACACCCAGCAATCTCATCGTGGAGTCTATTTCTTTCAGCTATTGGATCTGTTCCACTTAGTTTAAATAAAGGTCCTAACTCTAGAAATGTTGGCATGACAGAAATTAGTTTAATTCTGAATCAGAAGAGAGCATATCTCAACATTTCCTGCAGATCAGAATTAAAGGAAAATCTTGTTCTGGAAAATTTCAGGAGAAGTCAATTTAAAAGGATTTTTAAAAATATTTTTCTCATTTTTAGATTCTTTCCATTATTAGGACTGTTGCCTAAATTTAATCTTGCTTTTAATTATCAGAGATAATTACTGATACAGATTACTACAGGGCATAGCAGCCCATTACCGCTGTTGCACACTGCACAGCAGTCTTGCATGTCTTCCACATGGCTGCACCATGGATAAAACTTTTAAGGCTGACCATTATAAACAGAAGAACATCAGCAGAAAAGAATCCGTTGCATCTGTTTTGGTGAAGTTAATGTTAACTTTGAAGTACTAGCATAATATAGAGTGAGTGGCAGACCTTATATCGGCAGGCAGCCCCTTTTTTTCTAGTTTGGTAATGTAGTATTTTCTCTCCTGTGAAAAGATCATTAGTACCATGCCCACCTCCTTCATAACAATAAAAAAAAATAATGTGGGGTGGGTTTTTTTTCCAAGTCATGAGGGATATGCTAACAAAAATGTCATTAAAATATCCATTCCAAAAAACTTGGAATCTGAAAGCAACCCTTTTAATCTTCTTACTTGCCTTATGTGCCAGAGGGTGTTGCTCTATGTGTGGGTGGATGAAAAAAAAAAGAGTTTCAGTGAAGTCTAGATAGGATGCCAAATGTCAGTGCTGTCTTAGAAGCACCTTTATCAGTGATAGCTTATCTGGTCTCAGATAAAGCAAAATTATTCAAAACATCTTAATAAAAGTATCTGTTTGTCTTTCCTCTGCTAAATGGCAGCTTATTGATTTCTTCACTGTGCTATTACAGTAGCAGAATTTGAAATGTTTTGAAAACATCCCTTAGAGCCACACAACAATAATTAACAGCATAGCAAGTGCTGAGCAGCACGTAGCTGATAATGACAGAGTCTAATGTCGACTGAATGCAATTAATCATGGATACTACCCATAGAGCTTTGGATTTATACTCAGTTATTACAAAGCACTGATGAGGTCCCCTCTCTATCTTTCACAATGTATGTATTAAGAGTATCTCTTCGCCATAAGCAGAAGAAAGCAGAAGGAATGCTTTGAGACTTGTATTTCTTAATATGTTTACTATCGCTCCATTATGCAGTTAGTGGCTGGTATTCTCTTAGGAAGGCAGTATCATAGAGAAGCAGGAGCAGTTCATGCTTCTAATCTTTCCAGCAGACAAGACAACAGGCAATATATATGCACAGTCCCAAAGTGGGAAATAAGTGCCGGTGTTTTGATACAGGATACCTTTATGCAACCTAAAAACAACCTTTCATTGCCCAGCTTTGCTTAGGGTAAGCAACCATGATCAGCACTTTGTGCATCATAATTCATATAAAATTGCATTCATTCTTTCCCTTCTCTGTTGTTCCTGCCATCATGTTCCACTTGATCAATCCACTCTAATAGCTGTTTGGCACTTGACAAGTGACTAGACTCTTAACCCTGAAGTGAGTTCAGAGCAAGGAAAAGGGCACAGGAGTTTGTCATGTTGCAGCGTACTTTCAGTCAGACCTGAAACTCTTCATGGCTGAGTAAAGAGGATCTCAATATTCAAAATTGTATCTCTCCAAACTCGATTCAAACACAACTCACAGTCTCACCTAATCTTCAAGAAAGGAAACAGGAGGGAATAGTCATTTTTAAACTGAAGGATGCTAGGTATGCAGTCCTAGTCCTCAAGGAATTCCTGGTGGAAAGACCACCCATACCTCCTCTCTGTTCAAAGAAATGTGCTTACCTGTCTGCTCTGTGTTTAACTTCAATACTGAATGTGAAGGAATAACTCCACTGGTAGTCAAGGCACCTGGCTGATGAAAGGTATGGTCATTGRCAGGCTGATCAAAAGTCTCGTACACTGTACACTCTTAAATGTTTCCCTGAATATGGGAAGTGAAATGTACTGCTTGAACCTTACTGCTCCTTGTTGGTCACCAACCAATTCATGAGTGAAAGTCTGCTGATGGAAGCAAATAATCTTCAAGGACTTGCAAGAAAAAACACAGCAACAAAACACTTTGTATTGGGTTTGCGTGGCAAGGTTTTGGTAGTGTGGGGCTACAGGGGTGGCTTCTGTGAGAAGCTGCTAGAAGCTTCCTCTATCTCCAACAGAGCCAATGCCAGCTGGCTCCAAGACGGGCCTGCTGCTGGCCAAGGCCAAGCCCATCAGCGACAGTGGTAGTGCCTCTGGGATAACATATTTAAGAAGGGGGGAAAAAAAAAACAACTCTGCAACTGCAGCCAAAGAAAGAAGTGAGAATATGTGAGAGAAACAACTCCGCAGACACCAAGGTCAGTGAAGAAGGAGGGGGAGGAGGTGGTCCAGGCGCCGGAGCAGAGATTCCCCTGCAGCCTGTGGGGAAGACCATGGTGAGACAGGCTGTCCCCCTGCAGCCCATGGAGGAGCAGATATCCACCTGCAGTCTGTGGAGGACCCCACACCGGAGCAGGTGGATGCCCAAAGGAAGCTGTGACCCTGTGGGAAGCCCGCACTGGAGCAGGCTCCTGGCAGGACCTGTGGACCCGTGGAGAGAGGAACCCACGCTGGAGCAGGTTTGCTGGCAGGACTTGTGACCCCATGGGGGACCCATGCTGGAGCAGTCTGTTCCTGAAGGACTGCACCCCATGGAATGGACCTACGCTGGAGCAGTTTGTGAAGAACTGCAGCCCGTGGGAAGGACTCACACTGGAGAAGTTCGTGGAGGACTGTCTCCCATGGGAGGGACCCCATGCTGGAGCAGGGGAAGAGTGTGAGGAGTCCTCCCCCTGAGGAGGAAGGAGCAGCAGAGACAACGCGTGATGAACTGACCGCAACCCCCATTCCCCGTCCCCCTGCACTGCTCAGGGGGAGGAGGTAGAGAAACCGGGAGTAAAGTGAAGCCCAGGAAGAAGGGAGGCGTGGGGGGAAGGTGTTTTAAGATTTGGTTTTATTTCTCATTATCCTACTCTGATTTAATAAATTAAACTAATATCCCCAAGTCAAGTCTGTTTTGCCTGTGACAGTAATTGGTGAATGGTCTCTGCCTGTCCTTCTCTCGATCCATGAGCCTTTCATTATATTTTCTCTCCCCTGTCCAGTTGAGGAGGAGGAGTGATGGAGAGGCTTTGGTGGGCACCTGGCGTCCAGCCAGGGTCAACCCACCACACACTTCTTAGAAGATAATGGGGCCAAAAGAATAAATAACGATTGTTGATATGGGTGGAAGGATTCTTCGGGATTGACTCTGAAGCTGGGCTCTCAAAACTCCATTGGTGCCGATAGGCATTGAAGACAGCTACAGAGTCAGATCCCTTTCTTGTTGCTGCCATCCACTCCTTTTTAGAGTTCACAGTAAGCCTATGGAACATATGGACATGAAATGTTACCTAAGATGAAGGCTTAATGGGATTCCATACCTGACCTGATACTTCAGACAAAGAGTAAGATGAAATGATCTGGTTTTGATTAATTTTGGAGGACATGAAATGAGTGTTCTTAAAATGGAAAGGATGTAAGTTTCTGGGGTTTAGGCAAAAAGCAGTATTAAACTGAGGGAATGGGAAGGAAAACTCCCATATGGCCAGACTGCTCCTCAGCTGAATTTCCTCAGAACTGGACCGTATGATATGGACAGTTGTTTTCAGTAGGATATTATATGATATGCAACTTTTGTCTAACTTTCTGAGTTAACTCCTATGTCCGGAAGGTATTTCATAAGAAAAGTCAAGAAAACAAAGCAAGAAGTGTGATTGACAATATTTCACTCTACCTGTAATGAATACTGGGGGTTTTTTTCATCGTCATCTCACTTTTAAGCCGTTCCTCCATAGTGCTTTGGAGAGTGATAGATGGACATAGCTCTCTTAATACCTTGCTTTAAGTGAAGTGTGATTCCCTTGTGACTGATTTCCACAGCTAAATAGAAAAATGCAACACAGTGGAAATCCAATGTTCAGACAAGACATAAAACTTCAGAGCATGGGTGGTAATTACAAAGTCTACATAACTTTCCACAGAAGTAAGAAGTCCTTATTCCAATACCTTAATCATCTTGTATTCATGAGTTTTCAGTACTCCTGCATATTCCAGTGGATTTCTTCTAATAATATCTTTCTGATTAGAATGGTCTTTTTGCAAACATGAAAAAAAGGAAATAGTTTGTGGGGAAAGTACCGTATGACAGTAAATGAAAATGCAGAATAAAAAAACAAGCAGTGGAGAAGACTGAAACAATGGTTCCTCAGCTGACTTTCTGGAGTTGTCTCCACAAGTTCATTTTCTACCTGTAAGTGAAACAGACAGGAGAGTTTTAGTTAGGCAGCTGGGAAACAAAAAAATATTATTTTGTTTTCCCAGAAAAATAATCTTTTGAAAAATCCCCTGTGTCCCCATAAATAAATAAACAATAAGCAAAAATAATAGAAGTCAGCAAAATAATTAATCATTTTGTTTTGAGTAAGGGGAAAATTTTAATTATGCAGGATTCTGTTTTTTTTTTTTTTTCAAGGACAGTATTTGTCATGTGTCATTCCAGTAATTAAACTAGAAGACATCTTCAAAGCCAAAGATACTTGGAAGCTGAAATGATCATTTTCTTTCTTATCACCTATGATTTTCTGTCTTCTTGGGTTTTTTTCTAAAGCTAGAATTCAGTGCAACACTCCTGAAAACAGAAGGACTATCCAGGCATTTTTTCTTTCATGTATATCTTTTTGATTTTACTCCTAACTGGACTGAAATCTGTTAGTTTTGCCATTGGTATTAGTGGAGGCACTAACAAGAGGTTTTATCAGATCAAATGTCTATCTATCTACCTGACATCAACATAGGATTCGTATTTTTCCCTTGTTTGCATGTCAAAAAGTATAAAAATGAACTGTTCAGGACAAGGAGATATGAAGTATCAGTGACATTAGTTATACAATCTGTTTATTTTCTGCCTTATCACTTATTATCAGTACTTATTTCACTTCTCCCCACCACACAGCAAACGCCACGCAAGCAGCAGAATTTTACATCATTCTCTGCTACACCTAGAAACGTTGTCCCTTTACTTCTATGAGAGTGGCTGCCATAAGTCTGAATTAATGACTCCGTATGTGTGTTATGTTCATGATGGACATTAAGTCTTCCAGGTATAATTTTCTGTAAAGAAAAGTCATTTTATTTCCAGCTGAATAGGCACTCCATCATACTACCCAACTCAAACAAAGTTATTATTTGGCTTTTCGCCAAGTTGTACAGTATAGAAAGGTCATATTTTTAATAGCTTTGTACTCCATGGTAATCAAATTTGTAAGCCTGAAGAAATAAACTACTCGAATATATCAGTGTTCTCTGTGCATGTTTAACCACTGCTGTTCTGTTCATATGGTACCCTTCCTCCATGCTGCAACAGCAGAGCAGGCTGTGTTTTATCTTGGTTATTAGCTTTGTACATTAAGGTATATCATGCTAATCATATAAGAGCAGCGATAGCTAATTTGAACTATTTCTTAACTAAACTCCAGTTTTGAGGACTAAACCAAGAGATACTGTTCTCATTCAGATGTCTGCTGATAGACAAACAAGGTTACATTACTGTAAACCTGGGTGCACGTAAGTGTTAATAACTTGCTCGAATCAACAATAATTAGAAAGAACACCTGCTTTTAAAAGTCATTTTTCTTCTGGTTGACTGGGCATTGCATTTGTGGGAAATGGATGCTGATTACATGTCAATGAAATTTCTAAGGTTTTCTTGTGTTTCATTTTTAAAAATAACCATGCCCTGTTGTGCATCAGGAACAATCCAGCTTGGTTATTGTTCAGCAGCACCTGTATGTCAAAAAGGAGCTGTGAAACCTTGAAAAGTCCAGAGGAAAAGAGAAAATTTTGCATCAGCACTTGGGCTATCTATCTTCTTAAACATTAGATTAACCTGAGGTTTTTGTGATTTTATAATAGCAGTTGTTATGAATTGGCTTAGAGTCAAGGTACAATCATCTGACTTGTGAGAGGAGATGAATTATTAACCTGTAACACAACGGCTGGGAATTGGGGCTGCCAGACAGGACCGTTAGTGCGATGTGTATTGATGGCTTCCTGATGACGAGCTTTTTGTCTGTCTCAGAATAGCTGAGGCTAGTTGCAATAGCCACACTGCTTTGGTAATGATACCTTTCTTGGTCATTGCTTTCATTGACCTTTCCCTTTTTCTTTCTTGAATTTTACCGCGCCTGCAATTTGGTGGACCGAGTTTGAAGTCTACAACCTTTGGCCACACTTCTTGACCTCTACAATAAGGGGAGACTCAGATCCTAACTATTATCTTAAATAGTATCTCTTCCATTTAATTGCTAAAAATGGTACTAAATACCATTTAGTATTTAGGCAGAAAACCTAAGCAATATTGTCGTGGAGACAGAAATCTTCCTCACCTGTTACAGATTTCATTGCTATAGTGCACTGCTAGAACTGGGCTTTATGTTTTGCCTATACAACATATGCTACAAAATTTGAATCCAAATTACCTAAAAATGATAATTTAAACTGGATTGTTAAATCATATGATGTAAATCCCTTATTCAAAATCAAAGTGGTCTTCATTGGATTTAGCTTATCTCACTTTGGAAGTGTCCATATAGAATTGCAATGCATTTTAATTAGTCAACTTAAAAAGCTCATTCAGTGTAATTTACCTGAGCATCGCTTGTACTGTCCTCTGTCTATAACATGTTCTCTAATAAAAAGCCTTACTTTGTCAAACCAGTGCTTTTCATAAGCGTTAGAGAAGCAGCAACATGTTTTAGCTCTGTTGAATAGTGCTTGCCTCGTGACTGGGTTTCATCATAAAATATTGTAGTACTCAGGACTCACCTCTAAAAGACAGACATTGCTGTCTGCTCCAGTGTGATCTAGGCCCTCTCCTATAACTGCTTTCACACAGCAGGAAACCCCAACCCAGCAGACCATGCTGCTCTATCTAAGCACAAATCTGTCAGCTTGCAAGTGCAACGGGCTGGGGGCCCTGCTTTGCATTTTGAGTAAGTAGGTCACAGAAGCAATGGCTTTTGTGAAGTGAGCCTGCATAACTTAGAAAATTATCATTTGTAGAGAATTAAATGGATGCTTCATATATTGAAGACAAAGGTTCTTCAGAAGTAGAGTCTTTGGGTGTGCAGTGAAAATGAGGAAAAGGTAGTGCATTTTGATTTTTTACTCACTTTTGTCTTAGCTCTCCAGTTTTTAGCCATCTTTTCTTCCAATCACCATTTTTTCTTGCCTACTGAAACTTCTTAAATACAGCCCAAAAAGCAATGCTTTTGGTTCAGAGGCATTTTTTCCCTTTCTTTAAAAAGAAAGAAGTTGTTCCTGTGCCAACTTATTCTAAGGTAAATTTCAGTTTCAACTAATTATCAACGAGTAACTTGTGTCATCACATAGAAAATAGGATTTAACTGAACAGAAATATCAGCGGATTCTTGATGTTTGAAAACAGGTATCACAAAATTTTAACACATATGAAATGTTGTCATGAGCATAATTACATTTAAAGTTCTGTGGCTTTGTGTTGCCATGTTCATAATAAGGTCACCATCATCTTGGTGATAACCAGGTACCGAGCATCAAAAATCATTCTCCTGAGATGTAATTACAAACATTTACAAGATGAGGTTTTTTTCCTGAAGATAAATTTAAACTTGCACCATTTTGTTCCAACAAGAGGTACTTCAGGACTGGATTGAAATCTTTGAAGAGGTAAGTCATTTTTTCATTAAGTTGGGGGGAAATCACCTTCTGATGCGTTTAACAGAATGAATTAGATCTCTGAGTGAAGATTTGAATTGACAAAAGGCTGATTTTAAATACTTCCTCTGTATCGTGCAGAGGGCTCCAGGTTGTGACTGCTCTGCAGGCAGAGTGGTTGTGTGCAGCCAAACAAACGGTCCCTGACACTGACACATCGCTCGTGTGGCAGCTCCATTCTGGATGAGGTGATTGGTTGTGGTCCACTTGCAAGGGATGTTGTGCATAGACTCAGTGTGTGGCTGCAGCCAGGCAAAAAAAAATGTAGCTTCAAAAATTTCCTCTTTTAAGAAATGTAGACTCTGACTTACTGGCTAGGCTCTGACTGTATGATCAACATTTGATACACCCTATCTTTGGGAGCAAATCTGGTGAAGACAAATGTTGGGGTATCTTACATTTTCATATGTTTTGGTGTTTCTCTCCAAAGATGTCTGTGAATCTGTTCCTTATTGACCCATGTACCATACCTGAAATGTTACGTGATGTCTCTGCCTTTCCCCCTTGTTTGGTGCCTGCTATTTCTCCTCTCCTTGGACTGGCACTAAAGGACAGGAATGGCACATAAGCAGCAAGGAGGGGTTTTGCACATTGGTGGTGTTACAGTCCCAGTACAATCAGTAAAACAATTGGACTGAAATCACAGTGTCATGATGGACCCACTTCTAGTGCCTCCCAGCAAAGACCTCCAGTGTCTTATGGATGCCAGTCTCAGCCAAAGAGACATTACAAAATAAAACAGAAATAAGGTCATTCTCTGAAACTTTAATCCAGAAAAGTCTCATTAAAAGCAAACTGAGATCTTTACCTGCTTACAAGTGCAGAAAACAAGTGATTTAGAATCATAGAATCATAGAATCATAGAATCATTAAGGTTGGAAAAGACCTCCAAGATCATCAAGTCCAACCGTCAACCCAACACCACCATGCCCACTAAACCATGTCCCTAAGCGCCTCATCCACATGTCTTTTAAATACTTCCAGGGATGGTGACTCCACCACTTCCCTGGGCAGCCTGTTCCAATGYTTAACCACTCTTTCAGGAAAGAAATTTTTCCTAATGTCCAATCTAAACCTCCCCTGGCGCAACTTGAGGCCATTTCCTCTCGTCCTATCGCTAGTTGCTTGGCAGAAGAGACCAACACCCACCTCGCTGCAACCTCCTTTGTTGTAGAGAGTGATAAGGTCTCCCCTCAGCCTCCTCTTCTCCAAACTAAACAGTCCCAGTTCCCTCAGCCACTCCTTGTAAGACTTGCTCTCCAGACCCTTCACCAGCTTCGTTGCCCTCCTCTGGACACGCTCCAGCACCTCAATGTCCTTCTTGTAGTGAGGGGCCCAAAACTGAACACAGTATTCAAGGTGCGGCCTCACCAGGGCCGAGTACAGGGGCACGATCACTTCCCTACTCCTGCTGGCCACACTATTTCTGATACAGGCCAGGATGCCGTTGGCCTTCTTGGCCACCTGGGCACACTTGCCAGCTCATATTCAGCCGGCTGTCAACCAGCACCCCCAGGTCCTTTTCTGCTGGGCAGCTTTCCAGCCACTCTTCCCCCAGCCTGTAGCATTGCATGGGGTTGTTGTGATGCAAGTGCAGGACCCGGCACTTGGCCTTGTTGAACCTCATTCAGTCTGTGCAGTTGTTATCCCCATGCAGCAGCTGGAGCAATCAGACATCTGCAGGCTGCTCTCCCAGCTTGTGACCTGGGACTCCTTTAAACCACGCAGCATGTTTGGTGCAGGGCCACACCAGCCTTTTGGCCCTTAAGTCACCAAGACACTATCCCAACATAGCAATGTGAACATCTGGAAGCCAGAGCTTTATTTTGGTGACTGGAAATGTTTTTTTCTTATTATTTTAGGAATTGTCAAACTTAGCTGGGAAGGAGCTGTAATTCATAAGCAGTCCACTGTCTGCACTCTGGTAATGGTAAAAGTGGTCAAAAGATTGTCTGGAAGTCACGGAGGGAAAGGACAGCAAAAGAAAAGGGACATTAACTTAATTAAGTCAGTAAAGAATAAAGGAAGGCCACATGAATGTTAAGTCTGTGTGACAACGTACCTTTTCTTTATATTCCCTTTAAAGTTAAACAAGGGATGTATCATTGGAAAAGGCAGGTTGATTGTCTGTGGAAACATCAGTTAATCTTGAAAGGAAATATTCAATGAGCATAAAATTCACAAATGCATAAATCCGTAACTTTGGATGATATGAAAAGGAATCTAGCGTTGCATTTTCCTGCCTCTTACAAACCCTGTCTCATTAAGGGCTGTTCCAAGGAACAGACTGTGGAGAACTGAAAAATGAGAGGTTTGAGTACAGCAGGAGGTTAGAAGGTAAGCACAGGGACAAATAAGCAGGGAAACCTGCTGCAGGTCCCAGCAAGATGGAAAAACTGGCAGAACTGTGTTCATTATGTGATAAGAACCCGTGGCGTGGGCAGAGACCTGGTGGAGTACAGGGAAGAAACCTAAATCTTGGGATTTCCAAAGCCACTGGAGAGGATGAATGTGTGCTCAACCCTCTGAGGCTGCTGCACAGTCTTTGATCTTAACAGCTTGATGTTTTCTCTTGTTTAATACCTGTAATGTAGTCTGCAGTCATTGTGCCTGAAACAGCTTGCCAGGGTGTGAAAGGGCAGTACCCAAAGTCAGCCTCCCTTCTACCCTTCCTTTTTTTTACCTTTCCCCTGGGCCAGGTGGCAAAGGACAAAGTGAAAACCTTAACTCCTATTAAATAACTGGCACATGTGACTTTCCAATATTTCAGACATATGTCAGGCATGTTCTTTGCTGTGTCTAGTTCTGAGCGCATTTTTGATGGCTTGTGCTGTTGTGGGTTTCTCTCTCTGGAGATATCTGTCCAAAAGCAATGATGAGTTAAGGCAAGGTAGAGGTAAAGGGGAAGGGGTGGTGAGTACAGATATATGTTGAAAGGCTAGCATGCAAATAATTTTCCATGGTGCCAAATCCATAGTCCCATGCATATTAAAGATCGAGGTCAAATCCATTTCTAATGTATTTTGCACAACTGCATTAAAAGATTGTCTGAACAGAAGGAGAAGATGCTGTCAACAATATCAGGAGCAACCTGCCCCTGCCTCCCCCAAGCACTGAGAAGGGCAGAGTTTACAGCACTGTGTAGCAATTCAGCTAATTGTTTGCCTGTAAAAAACTGATAGACTGACGATAGTGCAAGTGATATGTATCTGAACCGAAAAAGAAATCACCTAGTGATTCCTTAATCGTATTCATTTATATGGCTAAATAAGTAAGTTGTTCTCTTAAGATTTCAGGCAGCATTGTGTAATGCTGGGCATCCCATGTATGCATTTCATAAGGGCACAGGCTCCAGCCCAGCAAAAAAATGAGTGTGAGATCCGGGAAGGAACTGTCATACTCTGAAGCAAAACATTTCAGTGAACAAAGCAAAATATGACTTGTGCTCTCATCCAGAACGAAACTTAAGTGTTCTTGTGAATGTGCTTCTAATTGTTGGGATCACGCGAGTTATTGCTGATACAAGAGCTATCTGGGAAGGAAGTATTCATGTTTAAAGGCATCTGAGAAACACACAGAGTCACAAAATGGAAAGGGTAGAACAAAGAAAGGGTTGGGGGAGGACAGGGCAAGGTTTCTTGTGCTTCGTTTCCCTTCCTTTTCTACTTAAATATTTATGTTTCAACACTGAGACAGCAAATGGTTAACAGCCAAAGACAAAACCCACTGTGACCATCAGGTCTCTGTGCAATCATCAGCAGAACTAGCTATTCTAGCCAATTTAATAGCTTGAAAATGAACTCATTAGTGGTCTTTTATCAGTGGAAAAAAGTCTATTAAATCCGGATGTGTGAAGAAGCAATACGGAGGCTCATTTCCATCCCACTTGTGACCTGAACAAATCAGAGAAATGCTTTTCAAGGAACAGGGTCAGGCTTGACTGCAATAAGATATTTTCTACACACAGCACCCAACTTGTATCTTTCCTTCAAGTTTCTGATGCAGTTAATTTTAATTTACAGTCTATTTGTCACTCCCCACATCTCTCCCTCTCGCCCCCTTCCCAGTACCGCTGTCATCCATAAACATGCGGGCTGTTTATACTTTCTAAAGAGAAAATGTACTACAGTCTGTTGGATTTCTTGATATACCTGCCCAGTGATAGCCCTCTGACAGCTCTGGACTCCACTTCTCACTGACTGAGGCAATAAATAAAGATTCAGATCCTCATCTGGAAACTAAGGACCGCAGCAGAATGATGCTGATTTACATCAGCTTGGTATCTAGCCAGAGCTATGGGCAGAGGCAAARCATACTCCAACCTCGTTTCTGCCCCTTTGGTGAACAGAAAGCCAAATGAGAAGTGTACTTCCCCCAAAAGAGGCAAAAACATTGCTTAAGTCAGGATATTGACATTGCTCTGGGATTATGTCTTAAAATTATCTATAAACAGCTGTTCCTATATTTTTTGCTTCTGTCATGATGCACAATGCTGAGTGAGCTAACTACCCTGAGACTAAGATACACATTTCCCTCAGAGGGTGGCATACCTGTGGGATAATGCTGTAAGGCAGCTGTCTGCCTTTTAGCAGCAGTCCACAGTGAGTTTTAAATCTTTAGCCTCTTGAGGAGACGAGCATTTAAGGCCTGTTGTTGACAGAAATACTCAAAAACCATCTCATGTCTTGGCATGAATGAGTTAATTATCTTTATAGGACTAACTCTAAAAACAACTGCTTCAGACACTTCTGAAACACTGCATTTCCACAACGAGTGATATTGTCATTCCTAGAGAGCTGTACACTGTCACTGCATACACAGTGAAATAACAGTCTTCAACACTGTATGGGAAAGGCTGTTTCACTTTTTCCTTGCAACTATTCGGTCAAAAGCTAAACGCATAATGGAATTAAATTATTTTTTTAAATTTAATTCTAGACATTTTATGCACATGTATTTAAACTTACATTACTTAATAACATACTAGGATTACTTAATGGCCTCTCATCCTGCCCTGAAACATAACCCTATTATTCCAGTCTTAGCTCTCTTATGAATTGAAAATCCCAGCTATGGTAAATTCCTTTGAAATGATACTGGGATTTTATAGTGAGTCTGTGGGCTAGTTTGAGACCACCAAACTCATTTACTGTTGTCTGTTAAGCCAGGCATGAATCACCGATCTCTGGGGTGAAAATTCGCTTTATTAACCCCCTGGGTCACCCAGCTACCAAGGCAACAGCTTTCTGCAATGAATAACTCCATAACTAAAACATCAGCCACATGAAATCCAAATCCCTTGATTAGAACAGGGGCTGGTAAACCTCAGACCGGGCACATAAATACTCCCCAGAAGTTTGTTTAGCTCTTAGCAGAAGCTGTTCTCCTTCACTTGCTTTGAAAGGAGCAAAATTGAAAATTGTTCCCCAGCCCTCTTCGCCCACCCAGAGCCGGCCTGATAACTTGATTCGCGTGGTCCCAGCCTCACRGCACACCGCAGCGATTCTCCTGTCATTGCCTTGTGTGCTCCTTCTTGCATGCCCCTGTCCTGGGGGACACCCATCAGTCCAGGAGGTCTGGACATGTTATTAGCTTGTCTTGTAGATGCTGTAAGGTTTGCTGAGAGCCTATTATGTACTTTATTGTGCATCAGAAGAGGAGACGCAGGCGATACTTTATCCCATACAGTCCAAACTTAAATACATTTGAAATTAAGACTAAGTATTTATTTAATATTCTAAGGTAAACAGAAATCTCATTTACCTAGGAAAAAGGTTCCACCCTGTTAGGTCTTCTGAAGTCTAGTTTAATTGCTGCGTCTCTCTCAAAGGCATAAAAAGGTCATAGAACTACAAGAATATGGCAAGTGATTGTAACAAGAAAATTTCGTTGAACAAGTAAGTGTCTGTCTGATTGAAGGTGTTAAGATTTGTATCCCTGTGCAGCAGTAGATGTCCTGCAGCACAGGCAGGCTGCGGTGGAGCACTCTTAGGCAGGTACCATTATTACAGAGCATCGCTCGATCTGCTTTCTCGCTGAAGCTTTTGACACGCTGTAAATTTGTTTGTAAAATTCCACTGTGCTTTGCTTAGCACATCTATAGACCAGCAGATGTGTGCATTTGTTGCTGAGAAGTAATTTTATGTTATCTGAAGTCCCATTTTTATGTTTCAAAGTCTTTCTCCACACATCACTGGGAATGTTAAACTCACAAAACAAGGGGAGAGAGCCATTTAAATAACACGCATACAGATAACATGCTGGCTTTTATTCTTTGTTCTCAGAAGGTATGTACTGTACAAGAAAAGAACATGGTCACCTATCCCCTTACTGGAGAAACTGTCATTCCTAATTCATTTATACAGGGTACTTAAGATGCCTTGAGCAAACTAAAATAGCTTTAAAGGAAAATTAATCTAATCTAGTTTGACTGGAGAAAACTAGGTTTTTTTCTAGAAGTGTAACACATYTGTTAAAGAAAGAGGTCGTGCTGCTTTTGTAGGCCCATTCAGGAGGGGTGTTAATAAAATCCTTTGCCGTGCTTTCACCTCCCCATGGTGGGAGGATGGCAGCACAGCCAGCCACCAAGCAGCGTCCAAGCCAAAGTGATGGGGCCGATGCTCCTGTCGTTGCTTGCGTTCGTTTTGGGTCCGGACTGGGCAGCACTGTGCAAGGTGAAAGGTGATGTCTTGCTGCGCTGGGAGGCAGAGCCTCTCGTCCTTGCCCACCGGCAGGAGGGACACCCAAGCCACCCAGCCCCGATGGTGGCAGGGCAGTGGCACCAGCTTTGGATGTGTCCTGATAAAGCAATCATGAAATGAAGAAGCAAGTCCTCCGCGCCCAAGAGGGAGGACTCGGCTGGCAGGGTTACGACTACTGAGAGGCTGAACCGCTCAGGAGTGAGTTTCCCGTAATAACTCTACAGGACGTTATCTGTTGGCCCTGCTTGAACTAGGCAGAGTTTAACCTCTTCTCTACAACAAAGTTGTTGAAAAGGTGTGTGTTGGCTGAGAACGACTTCCCAGCCTTGTCTTCTTTTCTTCTCACATCTCAGGAAGCCCTGTTCCTGTGGCTTTTTGTGTTGAAGGATTTTTACTTTGTTGCTCTGTGAATAGAGATTTAAAGCAGTGATTTTTCTGGGGACACTAGTGAAAGTACTTTGTAGAAATTAACACACTATTTTGCATTAAACTCATCAACTTATTCTTTTTTGGAGCGGGGAGAAAAGCAGTACTGACACGCATGATGGTTCTCTGGTTCTTATGATATATACTGCTCACTGTCAGCTTGGTGGCAATGTCAGTGTGCTATTCCTCAAAATAACAGTTGAGATTAATTAATGGGTAATGCGTCAAAGTAGCAACCCTTCTTTATGTGGCTGGATACTTTCAAGAATACTACAAAAGTCTTTCTAATGGTTGTACGGTGGTATTTAATGATGTTGTTGTATAACAGTAATATCACTACTTGTAAAGTTTTTTCCTACAACTTTTAAAAGCACACAGATTTTTTAAGGGCTAATTTCTGTCCATGTATTCATGGAAAAGATGGACTTTTGTCCTGAAAATGTGTTCCAGGGAAAAGTAACAGCCACAGTCAATTTTGAAATTGCAAATGTAGGTAAAAAACCAAAATCCCAAGATGTATGTTTTTCATTGCTTATATTAAAGTTCTGTAAATGTGTTGATGAGGGAAAGGTTCTTCTTTTTTTAAAAGAGAATTGTGAACTCACATGATTTCTCACAAAAAAACTCCAGATATTATACTGGTTGTAAATAAAGCTATTTAGAAGCAAGGTGAACAGACTGCAGTGTTTATTTAGGGACTAAAAAAATATTCCAAAATTCCATCCTGGCATCAATGAAGAAATTTTTTTTTTGAAAATATTGAGATAAAAGCTCTTTAGAAAAATAAGGGAGTTTGTCCATATACATATTTTTAAAAAAATCTGGACTATGTATATGTAGCATCTCTTCATTTTCTTTACAGATATACAAATTGCCCTGCCATAGAACATCACATGGATATTTAGAGTTAGACATTGCAACATAGCTAAGATATTTATTCTGGTAGCTAACCCCGAAAATACATTAAGTGAATCCTCCCAGAAGTCCGGGCCAGTACTTATCCCTGTAATGTTATCTTCTTTGTAAACATAAGCAGTCTGTATATGCTAACATAGCTTCACTGTTACACAGGTTGCCCAGGTTGTACAACAGCTGTTGTGCAGGTTAATATGTGTTAGATAGCAGCAGGACAAAAATTGATATTTTTTAGACAAGAGTCTTTCTGGGTTCTGATTTGAATCCTCTAAGATACCCATGTTTATACATCATAGCTTTAAGAGCATGATGCTTTTAAAGAAACACATCATACATAGGCTGACATGGTCGTCCTGAAGGTTAAATCTTAATATGTAGTAATTACTGATTTTGAATGCAATCTAGTCTTATTTTAAAGTGGTTATAATTATGTAAGTATGTTTATAATTTATTGTCATATTATTATAGTAACACCAAGTACATTACATTCAAATACATTTCTCTGTTCCCTGTTCTGCTGACCAACTGGTTGTTCCCTGTGCTTAAGAAAATGTACCTTTTGTTCCGCTTTGATGGGGAGTGAGCAGAAAGCATTAGTCTGCCCGATGAGATGGGATTGAACTGTTGCATAAATCCCCAAACAATGGTGAATTCCACCTCACTGTAAAAAAAAAACAAAAAAAAAATGCATCTCATTAGTTCTCTGCTGTCATTTCCTGCAGGTTATCAGCTTTAGAGCACTCCTTTGAAGTGTCATATAGCTGGTTTTAAAATAGGAAGAAATGATCTTGGAACTTTTGAAGAATATTGGCATTTTTCCTTTAACAAATTGGAAGCTGAAGGAACACAATTGAAAAAAAGTGTCTTGTCTCGCCTCCCTGCTCCATCAAAATGCTGTCCTTTAGGCAAGATCTTTCAGGGATATACTGTCTCCTGACTGTCATCACTTACACCATAGAGAAGCACCTATGAAAAGCTGAGAAAAGCAATGTTATTCCACCAGTCTGCAGACTACTGTAAGTATTAATATGGTCATATAAAGATTCCTAAATAAATTACAATGATACTGAAAAGATGACAGTAGTGTCTGATAATGACTTACATTTCTGAGACCCCAATGTCAAAATTTTCTTGTTCAGACAGATGAATTTCATAACACTGTTATAGACAGACACAGAAGTAGCCGTGACTCTTGTGTTGCTCCTCTCTAATAAGACTGAGCTTTGAAAAAGTCATTGCATGATTATTTTGATTTAAAGGAAAGAGAGCTCATATTTTTCCTGTATAGAATAGAGGGAGATATTATGTAACGCTGGCTGCATTTAAGGACCAAAAGAGTCTTAAGATAGTATTGATTTAATCTGTTGAGTAGGTTTTCTGTTGCAGTCTTTTATTAATTGGAGTGGTCACTACAGCACTGAATGTTCTCCTCATTCCTAAAAATTATTTTGGCATAATGGGTTCACTCTGACTTCAGCCTACCTTTTTATAGCCACTGTGAGTCCTGGATAGCAGAATCTGAAAGGCAAGATACCCAGCTCACAAACATGTATCGCTGTACCAGAGGAACGCACAAAGCACAAACACTAAAGCATGTATGTGTATGACAGTAAATTACCCAGCTTCGTTTGAGCTGCATCTTTTAGCATCACAGCCCGGCTGATAAAAAACACACCTGGGAGCACCCGTCTCAGAGATGCTGCTGCGGCTGGCAGCCACGAGCAGGGGGAAAGCACAGCACAGCCTTGAGTGAACTTAGCAACTCCCGAAATAATACTGTAACTGGGGCTCCAAGGTTGCTGTCTCCAAGATTGTTTACCCCATAGCAAAGTGGGAAACGTCAGCTTTCAGCTGACTAAAACCCATTCAAGTATCTCTCCTATTCATTCCTATTGTGCTTTGCATTTCTCTTCTATGTTTCCCACCTGAAGATGTAATGGAGACTGTCTAGAGGAGTAATATAAATAAAATTTTACCTGTGATTGGAAGCCCAGCACCACTTTGTAAGGTGCAAGGACAGACGTGATGTGATTCACTTTCTATCAGGCCTTTGTTCCATTTTTTCTCTTTGCTCTCCTGCTCAGTTAACTTTTAACAGGAGTGGACTCTTTTGAACAAGCCCCTTGTTCATTCATTTCAGTACCTTCATTTATCTCCTGATGCCTGCTGTGGATAGGAAGCCTAAAGATGTTTCATTAACGAAGCATGTGAAAATGAACCAAGTGGACAAAGTAAGCTATTAATTAATTTTCATGTTTTTTGGTTATCAGGGTTGTGCAAAGTAGTTTGGACAGATTAAGAACACATTTTAACCTGATCCCAAATGCTAACTGAATGAAACTGGAAGTCAAATTATTTAGCAGCTTCTGTAGCACACACCACTGTCTGTCTGCTGTGGGTCGAGAGCAACACAAGAATTGATGGCTTTTGGCTCACCAAGCGCAAGCCACAAACACTCATCCAAATGGAGAATACTCACTTGCAGTAGCAGAAGGAGTGTCTGTAATCTCAGGTATGCAACTATTAGCAAGTAGCTTTTCATAGTAACATTTGAACAGATCTTTTAATCTACAGAGTACAGAGGAAAACTCCAGCAATACTCCTTTGTAGGTTAAAAGGGGACACATACATTAGAAACATTGGTCTTGTAAATGAAAAGAGACTCAGAGATTTGTGAATACTATTTTTATTGTAAAAACCTAAGAGTGACCCTATGGCTCACAGCAGAGGTACATGGCCCTATGGCTCGCAGCAGATGTATGTGGAGCTCAGTCCTGTGTCTCTGACAGCGGCCAGCTGCGGACATGAGGGCAGAGCATATGCTGCTCTGAATAGTCTCTCACCACCCACTGACCAGCAGCTGAAGCATTTCCTGAGCTAGACATAGTGTTTTGCACCACTGCAGGAGTAACAGGAAAAAAAAGGTGTTGCATAAAAGATTTGATTAGTGTATATAAATTGTCCAGCTTAAGACTAATTGGTATGATTGCATAAAACCACAGAGTCCATTGATTTCACAGCTCTTTGGAATTTACTGTGTATGAGCTATTCTTTCTAGAGCTGCCTTGGTGCACTTGTCCCAGGTTTCATCTGATTTATGGGTCCATTCCTGTAAGTGCTAAATGCCCTCCACTCATAGTTAATTGAGTCCAAGTCAAAGTCACCCACCACCAGCAGAATTTAGCTGCTAATCCCAGTCCCGGTGATCACGTGTTTTCTTATTCRCTGTATGTTTCACTCCTTTGCCAGGATTCCCGTTTCAGAAAACTCTCCCTGTACTGCTCCTCCTACCCTACCTCCTGAATGACACAAAGTGTCTCAGCATCTCATTTCTCTACATTGCACACTACTTTTAGAGTACTGATCAGACCTGCAGATCTCCCCCTGCCTAGAAAGCTGTTCCTATTTAAAAATGTGTTTGGATACTGTCTTCAACCTCTTGAATGTAGGTAATATTCCATTTTTAGTTGGTATCTACTAGTGTATTTTATTTTCCTTGAACAAATGCTTCAGTACGGGTCCCTATTCCCCTCTTCCCGTAGGTTACTATTTAATGAGCTTTAATAAGTTTAGATGCTGAGATAGATAGATAGATAGATTCTGCTTCCTACATTTAATATAATGTGTTGCCATGGAGATAAGTTCTTCTCTATATGACAAGTGACAAATAAACCAAAGAAGGCATTGCCAAAATAGTTCAAAGATTGGAAATGTGACATTAAAAAAATCTTTTTGCCACTGAGCTAAATTATTTATTTTGTCTCTCTTTTTGCTGTTCTATTTTATCTCTTCTCTCTGGAACCAACTTTAGCATCCCCATTCCTGCTAACAGGACTGGCAGGCATGTCCCTTTGGAGCCTATCCCAGTTCTGCTCCATGAACTGGATTACATGTTACTCAGTGATGGAACTGGCACTTGTCTCCCTTGTCTTGCTCTCTGCTCCCTCATCGTCTGTCCTGGTTTCAGCTGGGATAGTTAGTTTTCTTCCTAGTAGCTGGTATAGTGCTATGTTTTGGATTTAGTATGAGAAGAATGTTGATAACACACTGATGTTTTAGTTGTTGCTAAGTAATGTTTACACTAGTCAAGGACTTTTCAGCTCCCCATGCTCTGCCAGGTGCACAAGAAGCTGGGAGGGAGCATAGCCAGGACAGCTGACCCAAACTGGCCAACGGGGTATTCCATACCATATGATGTCGTGCTCAGTATATAAAGCTGGGGGAAGAAGAAGGAAGGGGGCACGTTTGGAGTGATGGCATTTATCTTGCATCTCCTGCTTTCCTGGAGATGGCTGAACACCTGCCTGCGGATGGGAAGTAGTGAATGAATTCCTTGTTTTGCTTTGCTTGCATGCACGGCTTTTGCTTTACCTATGAAACTGTCTTTATCTCAACCCACGAGTTTTCTCACATTCACTCTTCCGATTCTCTCCCCCACCCCACTGTGGGGGGAGTGAGTGAGCGGCTGTGTGGGGCTTAGTTGCTGGCTGGGGTTAAACCACAACATCAGCAAAGACTGAAAGGGTTTTCTTCATCACAGATCCATCACTTGGATTTTTCGTGATTCCGCATCTAGCAGTTCACCGTGCAGCACTGCGGGAATTGTACCAGTTGGGATAACTCACAAGCTCGTCTCCTTCAGGGGTTTACAGTCTCATTATTTTAGCTTGTCCTTGGTACTTCTCCAAAGCTCTTTGCCATTGTGTGAGTAACTCTACTGGATTAGCAATTTAGGGTTTTGTTCTTGGGGTTTGCTAGTTTAATTGGTTAGACGGATTGAATAATCCATTTAAAATATCCACCTGTCAGGGTAGAGCTAGACAATTGCCACCCTGTATGTGTTCAGACACACGCTGAAGCAGCAGAGTCAAAATTGTTCTCTTTTGCCTTATGAAAGCCCTCGGGAGCACTGCCGTTGATTCAGCCCCTAACACGGCAGTGAGGGCTGTGCACTCAGTAAGCACAAGACAAGGTAGTCTTCTCAGCAGTGGAAATGGCATGAATAGTGGGAGTAGTGCGTGGAGCTTCTCTGGAGAAAGGAGAGAGGAACTATGCTTTCAGTTGACCACTGAGCCCCATACTAAAAGATACATTTTCTGAGGTTATCATTCATTTTCGCTTTGCAAAGGCTCCTACAAGGGCTGTATCTTACTGCACCARTCACTACCCTGGCTTGTGTCTTCCATCTTTGGTATATTCACATCAGCACAATTTATTTCTTTACAAAAAGGACTGACTGAATTTCATGTCTGTGATGTAAATACCAACAGTCTTAAGAAAAATTCTGGCTGACGGGAATGCACGTGGTAGAGTTTTCAGAGCAAAGCACAATGAACCACTAGTTCATGAAACCTGAAATCCCCTCCTGCCCTGCTAGAAAAGCTCACTGCTCTCTTTATTGTGTATTAATTTATGGAAGACATATGAGTTTAAATATGGAAGACAAACAGGTTTGAGTTGCAGTGGAGTGGTGCTCCTGTAAGTATACAAGGCGTATTTTTCAAATTCTTCAGAAATGTTGTGCTAATAGCATTTAAATTTATAGAAAATTTACAAACTCTGGTTTTTTTTGTTTTTTACCTGAATATTGAGTACTCTCCATTCATATTCTTTTAATCATCAGAATAATTTGTCACATACCTCACAAAATGCTACTTTTTTCCCTAGCTTGATGATCTAAGCAATATAGGAAAGTCATATCCAAATTGGTTGCTCTATTATTCTGGCCTCCAACCAAAATTACTCTAATTTAACCAAATAATTTTATTTCATTACTCAGTACTCCTTTGAAATTTGTCTAATTTTTTAAAAAATCTAAATGTGTCTCAGGGAATCCAAATTCAAAGTAGGAAAAATGCAGCTAAGTAGTCAATGAAGTTCTTCATTTCATGTAAGTATCAACAAAAGCACTACTCTTCAGTGTTCTCCATAAGAAATAAGTGGCAGAGAGCTGAGAATTCAGGAGCAAGGAGGCCAAGAACAATAGGATGGGTATATGTCATGTAAGAGGGAAAGAAGAACATTTCTGATCTTTGCATTTAATAGTTCCTGAATATTTTTTGCTTAAAATTAGTCACATGAAAACCTGGTGGTCCCCATTAGCAGCTATTCTTCTAAGCCTTCTTTCAGTGGTTAATGTTCACATTTTTGGAATTGATTTTTCATGTTTGAATGTATCAGTTGAAACCACTAAGTTCCACCTGGCTTCACAGTAGAGCTATTAAAATTCCTGTCATTATCTTTCTTTGCCATAAATTGGAAGAGATTTGGGAAATATTCAGTGCAACTGAACTGAGCTTCTAAAAAGAATTTGCTTATTTCAGGATTTCTTGTGAATGTTTTACATAAGAATTTTTTAAAAAATGGTCTAAAATATGTGGGGAAAATATTCTGAATTTTTTTCATTGAGCTATGTTGATGTGCCAGAGTAAATCATATTTAACCATTCCAAAATAAAAACGTTGTGTCAGTCAACTGAATTAACTACCTTAATGATGAAGCTGCATCTGACTATGAAGASGGTTCTCACTTCAGCATTCTTCTATATATATTAGAAAATTATTATATTAGGGTATACATTAGGAAATCATAAAATTTCCAAATGGTGGTTGAAACAAACCTCATAAGGTCTCCAGTCCAACCTCCTAGTCAAAACAAACCTGTGGCCAACACTGGATTAGGTCAACATGGATATGTTTAGCCACAGATGGCACCTCCACAGCCTTGTTCTGTCATATTTTCCTATCAAGGAGAATTTGGCTATGTCACCTTTGTAAATCCCCTTCAGGTAGTTGTAGGCTGCTACTAGATCACCCCTTAGCCTTCCCTTCCCCAGACCAAGCAACTTCAGATGTCTAGCGTCCCATGGTCTAGGCCCTGGACCATCTGTGTAGCCTTGTGCYGGACTCTCTCCAGTTTCTCAGGATAACTCTTAAGCAGGGGGACAGAAACCTGGGCACAATATTCCATTTTTAGCTTCAACAGCACCAAGTGGAGGTGGGTAGTAACTATCCTGACCTGCTAGCCAAGTTCCTCCTAAGGCAGCCCTGTGTGCATTTTGCTTTATTTGCAATGAGCACACACTGTTGGCTCACATTCAACTCAATTTCCATCACTACCCCAGGTCCTCTCCAGCAGGGCTGTTACTCAGCCATTCACTTCCCAGTGGGTAGTCCTGCCTGGTGCAGAACAGTTCACTTGATGAACTCCAGGAGAGTTCCAAAACCTGGTTTCTCCAACCTTTGCCTGCTGGAGGACAAGCCAGTCACCCTAATTTGGGATCATTTGCAAGGATGCAATTCTGTCTCATCATCCGGGTTGTAGGGAAAGAAATCACACAATACAAGCCCCGCAGCAGTCCCTGGGATATTTTTGACAAAGAAGTTGCTGTCATGCTGTCCCCATGATGTAGCACATAGCTTGATTTCACTTTGCAGAAAGAGTATTGAAGAAGACATATAAATGACGTATTCCTAATAACCTCTTACATTAGGGCAGAATCATTCCTCGTATAACTCTTCTGAATTTGGAAATTATTTTTCTCCTTGTTTGCATGAGTGGATAATCTGTTCTTTCACAGTTTAACAATAGTAATCAATATTATTAGAAAGGTTTCACTTTTTGTATTGAGAAGTCATAACTTTGAGAGAATAGAATTGGGTTTTTTTAGAGCCTTGCTAGCTAATAAGTATCATAATTTTCTTCTCATTTAACGAAATTCCTCTTCTCTCCATCTAGGTACTGAAAAGCTTCTGTGAAACATTATTAGTGTTTAAGAAGAAGCATTGTGTATTTGTCAAGAGCTTTACTGCTAGCAAACTACAGGTGTTTACTTCAAATCTGTGCACACTGTGTATTTTAGTATTCACCCTGTGCTAAGAAAATGATCTGGCAACTAATTATCTGCACAACTTCATAGAAGTCACTTGTGCCAACTCCAGTGCATATTCAGTGAATATTCAGTATACCTGTTCTGAAGTACCATAATTCAGAAAGGGACATACACAGACCAGCCTGGAGCAAATGCAAGTCTGAATGAAGCCAATATGTACAGCAGGCACTTTCCCCTGTGCTTATAGTCAGCAGACTTCAGCCATGGCAAGATTGAAGCTCATATTTTCTTTATTTTTGATAAAGAAAGAGAGGACTTACATAATCAAAGTTTATTGGAAAAATGTCCAATATGTGGAAAAATTCCACATATCAAAAAAATGAGGCAAACTTTCCTCCTCAGAAACGCAGGTGGAGTTCAGTTTCACTTCRGGGCATGGATATGCAGACCCAGGCTTACTTAGACAAGAAGTGGCTGTTTGGCCAGGTTCCAACATTAGTCGCAGAACTGAGACTTTCTTGCTGCCTCTGAGGTTATCATTTTGCCAGTAATATCCCTCCTCTCCTCCCAGGGGAGAATGCATCTCCCTCAGTTAATGAGTACAAATAAAGTTGCCCGATCCTCTCCAGACTTCTCTCTCTTTTTCTTCCTCTCATTCTCTCTCTCACACACTCACGCTTGTCACTTCTGGGAGCAGGCATGCTCGTGACATTTTACCAGTAGCAAAGAGGGCAACAATCACCTTTGACTAAAAACATTTTTTAGATAGGTACCTAATATGAAGTGTTGACTGCTTGCATGTCAGATGACTGTGTTTTCCTAAGGGTTTTGGAGAGCGAGAATGCTAACCTGAAGGGCCTGTACAATCATGTAACATTTCTTCTTTTGTTTCTTACTGTTTGCTGATGACAACAAAGGGATAGACTGACTTGGTGCTTTAACCAATACCATAGCCATGAGACAGTTTTACTTCWAGTTTATTAAATCTTCTGGCAGGTTGCATATGTGGAGAGAGTCGCTTGGAGAGTGAGCAGGTGGACTTATCCATCGTTGTTTAAAGTTGGCTCAAGTCCTTTTGCAGAACCATTGCCATGTTGTTTTCCCGGGCAACTTGGTAGCTTGAGGGCTGGACAGTCAGTCCATGTGATTTCTCCCAGGATTCACTTTCAGGCTCTTTGCTGTTTTATATCCACCTGCTTCCTTTCAGAAATGTGGTTAGGCTGTAGGACTAGAGCCGTCACCGCTCTGTCAGTGATGAATAACCAATGTGCTTGTCATTCTCCCCGATCGTGCCATGAACACTTTATGCTGCCCTTAGCAGATGTGCTTTGATAGAAAACTTGCAAACTAGTTAGGATAAAAATCTCATCAGAGAAGGTTTAGTAAGTAGCTCTAGTCCCAGCCTCAGGATTTAGTCCAAACGTGGATTCTTTGGTTTTTAACGAACACCACTGGAAAGCCTGGAACACTTCCCTTCCACTAAATTTGAGTGCTCTTCATTAAATATCAAAATATCAAGGGTGTCAAGTTACCCCTAAAAGGTAAAGTCTGTGTTTTGAGGCATCCTTTAAGTACGGTCTCATCTCAGTCTACTATCTCAGCCAAATCAGCTGGAGTTGAACGCCATGGGAAGCCGGTCCGTGGGACTGGGGCTGTAGTCACCTAGGAAGAGCAGCACACTCTCTTGGGCTGGTCACCGTCATCACAAATGTTTGTCCGCAGGCTGTCCAAAGTAAGGCTGAGGTGTCGAGTGAGCTGCCAAAGGCTTTGATTTGGGTCCTTGGCTTTGTTTTGTGTAGTCCCCTGTCACTGGCACTATTTCAGATTTTCAGAATTGTTTTAGAAATTATTGGCAAGACCAATCAACACTGGAAGAAAACAGCACCATAATTTTGATGTACATTCTGCCCCATGCCTCCATGTCCTTCATGCTCTCATAAACCACTTTCTCCGATACCACATCTTTGCCCAGAGCCTGCTGGATATTGGAGAACTTTCTGTAGTTTTACAAACAGTAATAGATTATTACTTGTCTTTTACCATATCTTTGAAACAGTTTCCTTCACAAGCATCAAAGCAATCTTTTCATGCATTTGGATCAGAACAAAAGACTTCTGAGCCACCTTTCCTTCCTGCAGGGATTACTCCTGTGGGTGATCTCCACAGGCAGTCTGCTCACCACATTTCTTGTGGTTTCTGTAATCAAACTGCCAGCTCGTATTGCTTGTGACACACACTACTTTATTAAAAAACAATTTAAAAAGATGATGAGTTGAACTGGGAAAGGGCTCCTGAACTTTTAGGGGAATTGAGTACTGGGAGAGTGTAACTCCTTTGGAAACTGTCAGGCTTAGCTCTATGTGCATGAACACGGCTGAGATTATCAGTACTCTCCTCGCTATCAGTAACCATCCATATTGTTATCTTCATTTATAATCTTAGTTACCAAAAGGTAACTAAGCCTGATCTCTCTCATGCTACTTTCATATCAATGTGGCTCTGTTGACTTTCCTTTATGGTAGTATGAAAGAAAAAATTGATGTATTAAGGAAACATTTTATTCTCTCTAATCACACAAWGGGTAATAATATTTTTAGAGTGACATAGGGAAAAGCAAAGAGGAGTAGTGTAGTTGAAAGTCAGACTTGAACATTCAGTAGAAAAATGAGGCTTGGGATGCATAAAATTTCTGTTTAGGCAAGTTCAAACTAATTTTATGAACCGTTCACCCAGTTCAACTTTCTTTTTCTATTTCATTTTCCTTACCAGCTAAAAACAAATATAGCAAACATCAGTAGACCTTGAAAAACACATTAAAATTGAGCACAAGGTTCCTCCTTTCTTTCAATATATCTCAGCTAAATTGAAACACCACTATATTTTTAAGACGACAGCTTTCAAGAACATATGATATCAAGTTTAATTTTAAAAAAAGACTATGTTTTAGTTCAGTCTAAGAAATTTATGTAATATACTCCAGAATATGTTGTAAAGAACTATTAAAAGACACCTTCAAAACCAAAATGCCGTATRCCAAATTTTTTAAAGCTCTGCATGTGTGTTGCTTTGTCTTTACAGGTTGTTAATTATAAAGTTATAAAACACAAAGAACCTACAGCCAAAGGTATTCATAATGATGTTAGATTGAAATGTATACTATTGCATTTGTGACCACTCATTTCCTTTTTTATTACTGCTTTGTGGATATGAATTGGCATTTCCATCCCCAGGAACAGAAAGAGTTTCATATTAATTCTTTAGACCACAACAATAGCCAAGCAGCTCCAGTGACTGCTCAGTGCCAGTACCATTAGATATGACATGGCATTTTGTATGGGGGGATCTGATTTAGAAAAGTAGATGCTATTAATTGGTCCCAAAATTCAGCGGTGTGGGTAGCTGGCAGTTTGACTAGGCTTCCCAGCTTTAGAAGGCTCTTCAAAATGCGCACCTGTGCACTGACCCTCAGCAGGAGAGTTTTGTTGCTGGTATGAGGCATACCCTTACATCTGTACCTTCATCCCCTGGAAGAACAGGCAAAGAAACTGCCTGTCTTAACCAAACAGCAAACAGCATGTCCATCAGACAGGGMAATGTGCAGGAGCTGTTTGAAGTCATTAGGAACGGTTGGTGGAGCTGGCTCAAAGTGGCTCCACTCTGGTGTTGCTATCAAGACGCAGGGTTTGTTTCTCTGAGACTTGTTGACAATATTCAGTGATGGGAGTCAGTGTGTGTTTTGAAGAAGAGGTACAAAGACACATACTCTGAATTTCATGGGCCAATACCCTGCCTTGAAACATGGATTAGTTACAGGAAAAATAGGCCATAAGCACTAGCTCTTGTGCCTTGAGAAGGGAGGGCTCAAGTGTTTTGTTGAAAGCTGCAAGTTCTGTGTGGGGACTTGGACTCTGCTGGACTTYGAGTGCTTTGCTGTTGCCCTGTGTAGGATCAGGATTACACATTTGGATTTGCCTCTCGTGGCCAAAAGATCATGAGGTATATAAAAGTAATGAGACTGATACCCAGCTGGTGCTACCAACTGGTACAGGTACGTGAAAGCCCATAGCGTTGCCTTGATTTACATTGTTCAGAGATTTAGTTCTGAGCATAACCACCTTATTAAAATTAGGACAGATGATACCTGCTGAGCCTCATCACAGCTGTTGCTGTGCTGCTTAGATATGAAGACAAACTTCACTTCCTTAAATGAGAAAAACGTACCATCCCCTGGGGCTGCCCAGCTTCTCAGCAGGATCTGAAACTCTGCCTGTCCTGCCTGAAGCATGAGGCAGCCTGACTTTATGGACTGTCAGCACAAAATTCTTATCTTCATGTCTTCTCTGTCCCTGCTTATCCTGTCTGCAGAACATGTTTGCCAAAACAGGTTTGCCAAAACTCACCTTGTGCAATGCTTCCATTTTGTTCTGATTTTGTCATGGAAAGCCCTCTTTTTCTGAACCCCATAAAAATTGAAAAGCTGCTTAGGTTGTTTTTATTCCTTACAAATAAGGCTGAAATCCAGCCTTTCTTCCTGTCTGAATGAGGATTTAGGACATTAGTCTAACTGAAAATTGTTTGGTAGTTACTGTGTTAACCACCTGGAAACATAAGTTTTGGCCATTAATTCTTCCAGAGGGTTGCTAGAAGTTACTGCATAAGCATAAGCCAGCACGATTTCATTTCATTTCCAGGAACTTTTGTATTTGCTCTTTCCAAAGCAATTCAGTGAAAAATGTGACAATATCATAAGCGCTGAAAGGCAGATATCTGATAATTCAGGATGCAAATTGTCTCTGCTAAATTTTACTAAAATATGGCTTTGATTGATATCATGACTGAAAACCGCTGTATGACTGATGGCACTTCGATGGTGCCTGTGAAATGGAAGGACCTTAGGCTTCAGATCATCCATCATGTGCAGACGTTTACTTTACTGCAAGGGTTCCCATTCCTATGAAGTGGTTTGCCTGGGTGGGTTATAGTTGGAGCACCAGCATTCTCCATGCCATCCCAACTCACAGCTAACTGGAGAAACTCAGCACTGCCAGGTCTGATGCCCTATACAAGTTCTAAGTTTATTTTAGAATTTGTAAAGTGTAAAGAGGAATAAAATGCTGATACACAGGTGATGCAGACAGGTCCCCTGTCTTCTCAAAAATCTGCACTAGAGGAGATCACTGGAGATCACTTTGGCAGTTACGTTTTGCACTTCGTTTGGTCACGGCAGGATTGTTTTCTGGACTCACTGTTGAGCTTAGGGATGGTTATGGACTCAAAAAAAAGTTAGAAGTTTCTTTTCTCCAATCAGAGTTCACTTCTAATGAGAACATTTTGTTATTGAGGAGGAAGGTGCTGTTAATGAAACATCACCAATGACCCACTAGGGACTTTGCCGTTCATATCGACGCTCATGTAAGGGCTTAGATGACTACACTGATAGGGCCAAGATAAGCAGGCAATATGAGAGTGCACAGATAAGATAAGATATTTGCCTTGTTATTCTGCTATATTGTGTTTGTAATAAGTTGTGCAGTGCTATTTAATTTGTAGTTATTATGCACAAGATTGATAGATTCTGGTTATCTTTTGTAAATAGCAGAGTACACAGACAGGGCCAGCCTTAGACAAAAAAATCAAGGGATTGTTTGGGACCCTGCAGGCCTGTCCAGTCCATCCAGGCCAGTTTCCTGACCATCAGATTATTGCGTGGTACCTGGCCATGTACCCGGCTTACCTGGTCATATCTCTAGGCGGGGTGAACTTTCCTCTGGAGGTACAAGGGTACGCAAAGAGGCAGCAGCTGCAGAGCTGAGGGGTAACCCCCTCCTATATGTCTGTTGCTCTAAAGCAAAGACTAAGCCAAGACCTGTGCCCCTAGTTTGGGACATATGGCACCAGCCATGAGAGGCATCCCAAAGGAACTTGGGGATGCGTGTGATGGGGATGTGATGGGGGACAGGAGGGTGAGGAAGCAGGGGCCCAAGTCGTGGCTTGAGGACTCAAAGTGCAGTCAAGAGCGATGCAGGTTGGGATAGAGGACAGCTGACAGCATGAAAGGGGAAGACAAATTTGCATTTTTAGGACCCACCTAGATCCTAAATTTTGGTGGTCTCCAAAATGTCTAAGGCCTACCCTGAAAGTGATTTTCAAATGTTAGCTTATTTTAATAAGGATACATGTGATGTTACAGCTCAGTAATAACTAGGCATTCATCCTGGGGGTAAAGTTAAGATCACATGTTAAATTTTCATGCTGTCATAACTTGAATGTTGAAGAAATATTTTTACCAAGGGGATTTGTATTTGCCTGAGTGACTCAAGATGCCAAGTGGCTGAAGGTACTTCAGCTTCATTCTTTCCTCTAACACTGACTAGCCACCACTTGCTCACTCTTTTAAATACTGTATGTACTTAAGAAAAAATACTGCTTCTTAAGAAAAAATAAAACATCCTACTGTTGCTAAAAGACATATGAAAAAATCAGTGCTGTATAAACTCAAAAAGCACAACATCTCAGCTGATCAGAACCTGCTTGTGTTTCAAGCTCTCAAAGCAAACACCTCGTCAGGGTCCACCTCTTCTAAAGAGATTGCAGACAGGACAGTTTAAAGCACCTGAGACACCTTTAATAAATTATTAACTTAACTTAAGAGAAAAATGCCTTTGCCCCAACTCAAAGATGTAGATGTGATGAAGGTATATAGGATCAGATCTCCCCATGGTATTGCCCCATTCTCAATTGACAGCTTTGCAATCTTCACAGGACATGCCATCTTTTGCACAGTGCAGTTTCATGACACTATCCATGTAGCCCTGTTAACAGGTATCACCATTGCTAATAACACGCCATAGGCTCTGTACACAGTTTGTAAGGCCTCAGAACTGAGGCTTGATAAGTTTGCTCTGTCTGAGCTCCTGACCTGCCTGCAGCTTTGTTTTCCCCAGTTTAGCTGTGACAGCAAATTCTCTAATTGACCAGGTACCTATGGCTAATTTATTTTACTTTTGTTTATCTTTGTGTGGTACAACCATAGCTTTATATAGATAGCAGTAACAAGCAGTTATGCTGTATAGAATAAGATATTTATGGCTCTGCGACATCATGCAGAGAAATGCAGACTTGGTATGACAGCAGAGGCCTTGAGAGAGGGAGACACAGGATGGGCACAGAGGCATGCAGGCATGGGGTGATAAGGGACAGGGCGCAGGCGGGCACGGGGGACCCCATAGCTATAGACAGCTCAGTAGTGGTCAGTTAAAGACATACAGACATGGAGATGGAAAAAACTGGTTTTAGGGGTAACTCAGAGAACACAGAAATAGTATCTAACATATGCAAAAGGCATCATGTGATGAAACTTGGATGTGTGGAGCTGCAGACCAGTGAAGAATGAGCAATGGTGTAAAAGCATGTTACCAAACATATAACAATTACTCGAGTGCATCCTGGAGTGAAGAAGAAGAAAATACAGGGACGTCATGCTTGTCCTACTGCATGATGTCTAAAAAAGTTGTGTGTCACAGCAAGGTGGAAATATATTACTTTGTTTTGCTTGTAATCCTTGTTCAGTAATCCTGGCATATTCTGCCGTTAACGTTAAAAACATAAATACTGAGAAGCTGGTTTGATTGAAGGTGATCTAGAGTTCTGTTCTGCTTCAGTGTTGCACTAGATGGGAACAAAGTCAGGTGAAACAAATGTTTGTTTGGTATCAATGAACAGAAATGTACCCTACCTTGGCATAAGAAAAATAAAACCTGAATGGCAAATTGTTGAATATTTTTCTTTCTAGAGTACCATCGTGTATGGACCACAGCTTTAAATTCCAGTGTTAGTCTTCATTATGTCTGAAATGGCATAGTTCTGTTGGTATAACTCTCTTATCTTTCATAAAGGAACAGGAATAAGAAATTTGGCTTAATTGCATAGTTTTAAGTCAGAGCAGTATTTCTAGCATCTAAGTTGTGTTAGTCAAGACATCCCAGGGTCTGAAAGAGCAGAAGAGGCTATTAGTTCTTCTTCTGGGTACTAAATTGGTACAGATGTGAGATACTCCCAGTGTAGTTCAGTATCTATCTGTGTCTCTGGCATGTCTCTGAAATCCTCCCCCACGTGGGTCTGCATACAGCTGGGCAGGCAATGTGGCTTCAACTGAACTGTACGCTAATCAGGCTTTCAAATGAAGATGGAGCATAATTAAAGTCAGTGTAAAATTACCCAGAAGGCAGTAACACATTTTAACAGGCTGTAGCTCTTTGACATTTATATCATAAAAAAGTGTGTTTTCTCCTTAGGCGTGCAAACCCAGAAGGTGTTTGATCTGACCTAGCTGGGGAGGCTCATGACCTCCAAAAAGATGTGCTATGCCTTGCAGAATTCGGCTATAAGGCATGAAAACTTGTTCGTGCTTCTTTCTGTTTCTCTGCCGCAGACACCAGCCTGGCTTGTGGCCTCGACTCACACGCAGAGAACAGCAGCAGAAAATAATAATTCTGTTCTGCAGAGGCAGCAGTGCAATGATCTTGCTTTGAATGTCACCTCACACATCAGCTACTTTTTTGCCTCTCATGCATGGAAGTACTTACACTCCCCAGAGCGGCAGAAATTTTTTTGCCAGCTCTTGTGGACTCATCTGTTTGAGCCAAATGAGCTTTCAGGTGGTAAAGGTGTCTAAAAAGGTAGACAAGAAAGGCCACCCAGGAGTTTTCAGATCTTGAGTGAGACATATCTCCAGTTTGGGCACCAATAGAATGAAAATTATGGCCAATTCAGGGCAATTTCCCCTTCCCCTGTGAATGCATAGCAATGGGATTCCTGCTGTCCCGGAGGAAAAAGGCTGATTTGGGCTCAGTAGTGACACTTGTGTACAGGGCACTGCATAGAAGAAAATGCACATGTTTCAGAGGGTTACATCATGCTCTTCTGTCCCACCAGGGCTGTGTGGCCACAGTGACCGAGAAAGTAAAAGAAAAAAAATGAGTCATTTGATTTAGAATGGCAGCTAAGGCAGGAGTTACACTATTATGCATATAAATTTACTCATGATTATTTCTGCAAAATGAGTTTTACATAGTGGGTCTAGAAAAATATTAGTGAGGGTCTGGAAGATAGAAGTAGGGGTCCTGCACTAATGCAGCTTTATGGCATCGGTCTGTCTGGTTTGGAGCATAKGTGGGACTTCATGAGTAAAACCCCTCCTGGGAGAGTTGTTAGTCCAGTCTGCCAAGGTCTATATGAACTTTTGTGAGGTGGAAACTATGAACAGGGTGGCAGCGTGCTACTCAAGAGAATCCCCTACACAGACAGCAGAGGCACTGGGGCAGTTCACTTGCACCTAAAGGGTTCAGGGTGTCGTGGGGCTCTATCATTTTCTGTCTGTCCCAAGGTGATCAGCCACTACTTAATCCATTTTCCCATCTCATCATCACATAAATAAAATGYGGCGTGTTTCTGTAAGAGGCTATTAGACTGCTAAGGCAAGTATTTTTGATTTGATTGGATTAAGTAAGTATACATGGACTTCAGATTCCAAACATACTTTCCATTTTATTTACAGCCAATCTATAGAAAAAACTGATGGACCATAATCAGGAATGAACAGAAGCCTCTTAAAATATAAAGCAGCATCCTCACTAGGGCTGATATAATAAGGTCAATAACTTGGGAATAATGCTGCTGTGTCAGTATTTCTATATACTTTTCTTCTCAGGGGTTCATAAATCTCTGATAAAAAAGCAATTCTCTCAGAATGAAAAACCAGTGGGCAAAATTTTATATAAAATTAGTTAAGCATTAGTTTTAATTTGAAATATTTTTTGGTGTTTTCTACTGCTGGTTTGCTCATCTTCGACAAAAAAGACAAATAGTTACTTTTATAAAACAATCCTGAGGAGGTAAAAAGCTCTCATTCGAGCTCAGCTGTTCAAATTTAGGCTTCTCTGAGCTGTGCATTTTCCCTCCCACTGTCATGCTGGGAGGCAGCAGGAGAGAAGGCTTGGAAGGAAGGATCGTCTTTGCTGCCTTGACTGCTTGCCACGGTGCACACGGGTCAGGGCCCTTCACTTGGACCTGACCTCCAAGCATTTCGTTTCTGCTGAGAAAATGCCCTCAACATCTGTGTGCCTGCTAATGGACATACGTAAAACTGGCAGTGTCCTGGTGACGGCATGCTATTTCATAACCAAGCCAAGCTACGGCCCTCCAGGTGGGCATTATGTTGCCTGTTCCGCTGGTAGAACACATCTGGAGAGTTGAGGCCATCCCTACATGACCATGCAGAAGACTGGCACGGGTTATGTGAAAATACAAAATAGCAGTGGAAGCAAAGGGAGGGGAAAAAGGATGGAAACGGTGCATTTGGGTTTTCATTTGAAAGCATAATGCTGTTAAAGGCATATAGGGTACTAAAGACACAGATGGCGTAAAGGTCTTTTCAAAGCTGCGTGCTCAACGTATCTTGAACTAAATGGGCGTAACTGAAAATGACACAACTCAACGGTGTGCATCTTTAGACAGCAAAATGCTTTTAAAATTTGGCCTTAAGTATTTAACATCTGAATTGTAAAACTTGGGCGCCTCTAAACTTTTAAGAATTTCAGCCCTTGTATTCTTTGTCTACTTAGACATTTCTGGATATTTTATTGTTGGTATCATTAAACTACAGGCAGGTAATTCTCTAATTGGAATGTTATGATTTTATATTTTCTAAAATAATTTTTAAGAATTATAAAACTGTGCTGGACTTCATGGTCTGTAGTTCATCAAGAGCATTGAAATAACAGGTAATGTTAATTAATTCAATCAAATGCTTATTAGTGTGTTTTACAGGTAGACTAATTTCAGTGGTTTTGACTTTATTAAAATAAAACTTGATGTATTTTTATTGTGACATGAGAAGCTACAATAAATTAATGGTTATGTTTCTCAGCTCATTAAAAAGGTAGCAGCTTGATATTGCATTGTTACTGCTGATTATTTCTACAGTGAGAAAATGTATGGCTGTTCCTTGCAGGCGGTAATGATAGATAATAATTGGTTTTAAAGATGCCACCAGAAAACCCTAGCGAATGGAGGAAGTGAAACAGTACCAGCATGACCAAATGAAATAAAATATATTATATATTGCTAGGTATTATAAAACTACTTCTGGTAGCTGAATGCCTGCCCATTACCACAAAAAAATGCTTATAAGGTTTTTCAATACTTAGCCAAACGTCAGCATATGTTTTCATCTGACGTATAATTGCATATGACAATAATGTACAGGGAAGTGAACCGGTATCTGGCAGTTCGGTTGGATTTGCACAGATACTATATTTGGACACTGTAAAAAAAACCTATTATTGTCTTACAAGCATATTTAGAACTCAGCTAAAAACAAGATTCAGTGGAACATTTGCACTATCCAAAAAGAACGGTGAATAATTCTGCAGAAATGAGGAGAAACGCCTCCAGAAAGAAAATTGCTACTTCAGGTCTATCTATGTTTGTTTGCTTTTCCTGTGATCATGTTTAATCCAGTGTAAGGAAGATATTATATTTGCTGAGGTGTCTTTGGAAAATTACAGTTCTATTTCGTATGGAAAACAAGGTTTGTTTTACGGTGGCTGTACCTGGATATTGCTTTATTAATTGAATTTTACTTTCTGCACTATATTAATTCCATTTGATCATCATTCTTCCCTGCACATCTGTGTTGCTGTGGGAGCTCCAAGAAAATGTGTAGAGAAGGAGTGCTGCTGGTTTTCATGTGGCGCTACGGTGGGACCAAAGGTATTTGGCTTTAAAAAAAGGAAATAATTCCAGAGATTCTTGTAGAATAGGTCAGGGTTCATACCTCATAAGCTAAATAAAGTAAAAGTAACCAGACAAAGCAATTATATTGTGGAATAAGAGATCGCCAAGGGTTGTTACACAGGTTTAACTACTGTGTCTGTAATTATATCGCTAAAATGCCTTGCCAGATTAGGCTGAACAACCACTCTGAACCTAAAGATCTCTCAGGATCCCTTCAGTGTTGCTGTGAAAACAGAAGCGTGGAAGTTGAACATCGTAGGCCAGATCCTGTGAGAGAAGAAGGTAGTCTTTTAAAGCACTGAATGGATATGCTCCTCCAGGGTAGGAAAGGTGAATGCATCACCCTGTGATTACTGTGGGAAATGTTTCCTTCCCAAAGCCATACCTCTAGGTACCAGAAAATACTTCTGTGTCCTTCTAAGGACCAGCTCAACATAGTCTTTGTTTCAAGGGCCTTGATCTGGTTGTAAAAGAAGAGTTACAGGCTTTTATGGCTTGGTAGCAGATGGTCACGGTGTTGCGTTGGCTATGCCTGTCCTCCAGCCGCTGCCGTCACAGGCTGGCCTCCCAGCAGAGAGCCCCTGTCCTGGGCTGAGCTGAAGCACTGCCTCATCTGTTGTGATGGCAGAGATCCTGGCACCTGCTCCCTTCTGCTGCTCTGGCAAAGGGGTGGCAACCTCTGGGAGAGGGCGAGAGTGAACAGTTTTCTTAAATTACAGCTAAATCAGCTAAAGAATTCACTGTCAGACCCCTACGTACACAGCAGTGGCAGTGATCAGGTTTGATACCTAAAGGCACCTAGACATGCAGATCCATTTCAGATCCAGCCTTCTAGAAAATGTCCTTTGCTGTGTCAGTTCTCAAATCTGTTTTTCATTAACTTCCCTCTTAACACCAAGATTTTCAAATTCTTCTACCTTAATTTGAGATCCTAGATTTTGATATCAGGCTTCAAAAGAAGTGAGGGGTTTGGATGTGTTCTGAATACCACCGGCTCTCACTAAATTAGTCAGAGCCAAAATCACTTATTTTGAAGGCAGAGTTTAGTTTTATGTGTCAGGATGTTGTATCCAGAAGGTTTTCAAAATAACTTCTGGATGAATAATGTTGGGTTCACCTCCTTTCATTTTCCCCTTCCAATAAAGGTTCATAGGAAATTTATTTTGTCATGATTGCAGAAAGTAGAGCAAAATTGCATGTTTTCTGTCTTGGGAAGTCTCAACACTTCTAATGGGAAGTTGGCTGGGAAAATAATGGCCATCTAAAAAGCCTGATAAGCTAGGAAATGTCAGACAGCCATTCATTTCTTCCCATTTTTAATACATCTACAGTGAAAGACTTAACTCTGAATCACTATCATTTTATTGTTTTAGAGCATAGTATGACATAAGCTAGCCAGAAATATCTTGATATCTAGGTGCAACAGATAAAATATCTAACAAACCCTTTTTCTAGAACTGATGTATAGAAACTCCATTAAGACCTTGCTACAGATCTTTTCCATGCAGTGCATGCTGTCAATACACCTTTTAAAGAGCTTTTGCATCACACACAAAAAAAAAGTTATACTGATACACAACAAACTATCTTTATTATAGACTAAAATAATTGCATCCAAAGTGATAACTATCACACCTTCCCATTACTTTTCTCTCCATCTTTACCAATTATAGTACAGTAGTGGGCATAATCCTGGCAATTTAAAGTGAGCAGAAGTTTCTCTGAAATCATAGCTTTCACTGCATAATTGCAATCTCTAATTGCATAAATGCAGCCTATTTGTTTGCACTGTTCGCTTAGTCAAGTATACCAACTAAGGCATTTGATTCCTAGTCACACAGCTGACATTTTCCAAGACATTTTTGGTGAAAGTATCTCTTTCCACAATAGTTCTTGACACAATGGGATCTTGATCACAGTTGGGGTTTCTGGCTGCTGTTCTAATGCAGAGAGTAGTAATGACCTCACCTCCAAGAGAGGACAAATGAAAAACTATCGGATAAAATAAATTAAAGATGAAGAAGACGACTGAATTTGGTTGGAGAGTCATCATCTTTGGAGGGATATTTTCTTTCTCTTCTTTTCTTTATTGTGAATCTCTCTTGGTTTTGTCTGTACTGTATGTACAGTCTCATGTACAAGTCTTACGAGGAGCGGCTGAGGGAACTGGGACTGTTTAGTCTGGAGAAAAGGAGGCTGAGGGGAGACCTTATTGCCCTCTACAACTACCTGAAAGGAGGTTGCAGTGAGGTGGGTGTTGGTCTCTTCTCCCAAGCAACTAGCGATAGGATGAGAGGAAATGGCCTTCAGTTGCGCCAAGGGAGGTTTAGATTGGACATTAGGAAAAATTTCTTTACTGAAAGAGTGGTTAAGCATTGGAACAGGCTGCCCAGGGAAGTGGTGGAGTCACCATCCCTGGAGGTATTTAAAAGATGTGTAGATGTGGCGCTTAGGGACGTGGTTTAGTGGGCATGGAGGTGTTGGGTTGACGGTTGGACTTGATGATCTTAGAGGTCTTTGCCAACCTTAATGATTCTATGATTCTATGTGACTTGGTGCTTTTCTTTTTGAAATCAATAATCATTCAAATTACGTGGCACTTATCCTTAACCCAATACATTTTTTTTCTCTGTACAGAACTAATAAATCCTGTTCAAAACAATTTCTCCTTTTTCCTCGGCATACATTTTACGGAAAATTATTCATAAATATGTATCTCTGTGCATGAGAAAACAAATATATTTACATGTTTTTGAGTTGTTTTACAACATAGGTTAGATTGGCATGTATACACAAAAGAACAAAAATTAAAGATTAGCTTTGAATTGTGCAAAAGACCAAGCATTCTGTAATGACTGCTTGTTGGAAATGGGAGTTGTCAAATTCATTGTCATGATAATTACTCTAGTGTTCAGTCTTCTAACTAATATTAGTTAGAAATTGTGACATTCAAGGGGATTGCTTATGATAATAAACACTGTCAGCATCTAGTGACCAATATTTCCATTCTCTGGCACTTACAATTTAAGTTCTCCAAATACAGAAAAATATAATATTTTTAAAAGGAAAAGAATAGAAACCCTTAAAATTGAATATTTAACCTGTTTTGTCTGCAGACGTCTCTTGCTGGGTAGCTGGCTTGAAACACAGCATATTACAGCACCCAGTCACAGTTTTTAGCTTCTGCAACATCTTCCTTGAGGAGGTTTCATAGTATTTTGCAAATGTAAGGAAAGTTCCCCTTGTTACCAGAGGCAGACAAGTGTCAAACCYATTGTACTAATTATGAAATCAAAGTTTCTTTTACATTTTTAGTCCTTTTAGAAAACAGAGTTGAAAGACACTTTCAGGCATTACACCTGCCTGTCGGTGACACTGACAAATAGTAAGGTTTTACAGTTGAATCATAATCTTTAAAAATGTTTTCCCATCTTCATTGTTCCTCAGAGAAGGGCTTACATAAACAAGAGAAATACTAATACCAGGAGAGAGCAAGGGAATACTGACTACACACAAACTGCTGTCTAATGCACTATTAAATAAACTGAAAAGATGGGGGAAGAAACTGTTTTCTGTAATTCTTTTCATTACAAGGTTTAAGGAATTCTTTAATAGAGACAGACAAATTTCTCATTCAGGGTAACGTGTTTTTTCTTGCACTCTCTGAACCACCTCTTGGGCTTTGGAACGACCAAGATATTTCCCACGTGGTCCAGAGCAGGATCCGAACCTCTGGTCCAGCAGAAGCTGTCCCTTCCTTCACAAGGCTATGAGGAGGCTAAGGACAGCACAGCGAGGACCTCCTTCTGCCTCCCTCAAAAGCCATGCGCTTGTGTCCTTTGGAGCCCAAAGCTCAGCCTTATCTGAAGCTGGCCTTTTGCAGTTTAAGTGGTGCAGGCACCGCCGCGTGCCAGCACGATGTCCTTAATGGATGCGCCACAGAAAGAGAGTGACTCCATTAAACCAAAGTACAGCCTTTTAATTCCCTTTGGTCCTGAGCGCTCACTTATCACTATCTCACAGCATCCTACATCCAAATCAAACCTGCCAGCTGCTTGGAGCTCTAGTTGTATTTAATTCAGTTAGTTAAAGCGGCACCTCGACTTTTCCCTCCCAACCGCAGACAGGTTCCTTTCAAGCTATGCTGAGTGGGCGTTTTCTCTCCTGACATGAAAGGGCAGCCAATTTGTAAGGGGGAAAATTAAATTTAGGACACTTAGTTCATATGAGAGGAAGGAAAATAGAGCAAGGGGGTGAGACAGGGGTATAAGATTTATAATGTGCATTCAACACACACACACAMAAATATATACATATTTGCAGAAACAGTAAAGATATGATATCAAAAACAGCTAGTAATTTTTGAACAATTGGTAATACTGTGAATCTTTCCACAATAGGCAATTCTGTGTCTATTGCTAAGACTTAATGAGTTTTATCAATTCTTTTTTCTTTTCCCCAGGGAGAAAGAAAAATCAGATTTCCTTCTACCCCTGGAAATCCACCAAAGCTCTAAACCAAAATATTTTACCATGAATGTGAGTGATTTGAATTCAAATTTKTATGTGCTCAAGAGTTCCTTTATGATATTGAGCAAGTCACTCAGCAGTTACCACTTACAATGCTCCAGTCCTCCATCTGTGAAACAGGACTAGATCATCTTTCTTTTAGGTCTCCATTTGTTGTAGTTCACTCAGGAACCCTCTGAAGCACAGATTGGCCATGGATATATGCAGCACCTATCAAAATTAACTCTGAGGTCTATTTTCCTTTCAGTCTGCCTGCTTGAATCCCCTTAATACCAGACTCTACAGAGCTGTGACCCTGAAGCAGGGGATTATAAAAGAGGATTTAACTGTGGGAAAGAATAAGAGTGGATATGTAAATGTTAGAAGATACGGAGTGATTGTTCAGCAGGAAGGCAGGCATGTGCTGCATGCCTTAGGAAAGACAGCCAAGAGTCCTGYTGAAGTTTTACCTTCTAAGGTCTGTTTCCTAGAGAATGACACATTTGCAGAGAGTAGATGTATGTAGCTCGTACTTACGCAGTAGAACAAGCCTGTTTTGGCACACAAACTTCCTGCATGATGGAGAGACCACTGTTGTGGAGGCTTTTGCATCACTAACTTTTCTGGAAGCCCTGAAGTGAAATACAGTAATTCAGATTCACATGTATATTCATTGTATTGGTGTTCCTCACAAATGGGAAATGTGTTTCCCTTGGTGAATTTAGACTCAATACTTGCTTTTTATCTTTTTGAAGATAACAAGTTCATTCATATCCTCTCCCCCACCCCATGCCTTCCTGCCCTGGAGCATCAGCTGCCTCCAACAGCAAGAAGGCAACAGGTTCATCTTGGATAACCACTCCTTGCCCTGTTAGCTGAGACTAACAATAAGGAAAAAAATATTTTTTCCAAAAGGGAAGAGCAGAGGGGCTGCTTAATTTTTTCCTAAAGAAAGCAAAGGTCTTTTGGCATCTACTGACAAATCCTTAAGCACAGCTATTGCAGTATTAGCTGCTACAATCAGCAACCAGGTCCTCTTGCATACAGTGTCATCCATACACCCCTAGGAGATGATTCTTGTATTAAGACCTTACTGTCTACTCAAACCAAGTTGAATGGCAAACAGATTTTGGAATTTGTGCTGAGTTAGGTCTGTTCTCTTTATTCATGCGGCTGTGTCCTGAGTATAAGTGATTAGAGGTTCCCCATGGGACTTTGGGATAATAAACAGCTTTGTATTACTTAAAGTTCACAGAATTCAATCTGCTGKTTTGATATACGAGGTCAGAAAATATTAAAAAGATTATACACACAAATACAGTGTTTTATGTGGATTGTTCCTTTCCCCACGATTGATTTGCCATGGTGTCTTGTAATTTATTCATGCAAGGGAGCTGTGATGGATGATGTAAATTATTTTGTTTTTCCCTTTTGACTTAAACAATAATTGCCAATATCTTAGTGCAATATGGAAATATGGGGATAAGACTTGGCAAAGTGTTGCAAAGTTACTTTTTTTTTCTTTAAGGCAACAGCAATTATAAGCATGGCCTCATTATTCAGAAAGAATGTGTTTCTTCTAGAGAGTGAAAATGTCACAGTTTAAGAACATCACCTGAATGCTGAGAGGCAATGCTGTCAGATGCACATCGAAATAAAAGATGATCAAATGGAGAGATCTTTTTTTTTTTTTTTGAGCCAGTGGTCCTTTTTTCAAACCTTAACTCATTGCAAGAGATACAAAATTAATAGGTTCTGAAGATGAAAATATAGGTTCTGGCATAGAAGTAAGCATTTTGTAAAGCTGCCTCTTATGCATCTGTCTAGGGATGGAAGCTTAGAAATACAAATTGGAACTGGAAAATAGAATGTAAAACAGCCTGAGACAACTGAGCTGGACCTTGCAGAGCTGCATCCATCCCCAGTATAAATCACTGTATTTTAGTGAACCTACACTTGCCTTCACTATTATCTTGGTTTTAAAGAATTGTTTTCTAACACAGTCTTGTGTGATGTATAAACCGTCCATACAGTTTACCAGAAAGATCGTGGGAGTGTACACTCAGGCAGAAGTCTTTCATCCAGAACTTGTCATCCAGGTCAGGGATGACCAGACTTACTGACCGTGTGAGCTGTGTCCCAGAGCCTTCATATTAACAAGCCTCATTGCTCCTCCACCGAAGAGGTTGGTCTTTGAGAGACGTAGATAGGCAGGAGGTAGCAGAGGTTCCCCAGATGTCACATGGCTAGATGGTGTGAGGACACTAGACTGAGAGTTCACAGGGGTGGGACAGGCAATGAGGTCTCAGCAATGCCTGGTAGCCACCAGCAGCCAAGGACTTGGGTCACCTAGTGCAGCTCTGCTGCCAGCTATGCAATGTAGCCCTGAGACATGAGCCTAACTTGAACCATGGATGTGCTGATAAATCTGAACAGATTGACTGTTTTGATGAAAATAGGACAAAAAAAGGCAGGAAGTGGGACAAAGGAAGCAGAGGGCTCTGAGGTGACTCACATGACCTCAAAGAAGAGCTGCAAATCTGAATCCTCATCCCCTGATGCCCAGTGTCCTGTGCTGCATGTGGAAACTACACTGCCGGTTTTCTTTCCTCATTGTACTGGAGAACTTGAGTCTCCCCAAAGTACCGGTGGAAAGCTGTGAGGGAGCTCATGCTCCTTTTGCTGCTTTAACCTTGTCCTCTGGAAGATATCTATTTATAGGCTACACATCTAACGTCAAGTTTTAATCTACATGCCGAATCATGCTTCATAAGACACCAGTCTCTCAAGTTCATGAAATTCTCATCCTTAATGCTCACTGTTTGGATTACATACTGCGGACAGGCCTCTGTGTAGGATGATATAGTGGCTCTGTCCCTGTTCACGCAGAATCACAAGGCAGGACAAGGCTCACAGTGATAAGATGCTTTTGGTGAATGTGCCTTCCCAGAGCCCCTTCCCACATCTTCTGTTTTCTGCTGTGACTGCCAGGTACCACCGGGAGAGGAAGGACCTTTTACAGCATCATGCTTTTGTCAGTGTGGCCCGTTTATGAAAGGGGCTGGTGCTAGGTCACTGCAAGAAATAACTTTCTCTGTTGGGATACTGTGTTCAGAGTGAGGGCTTGCAAGGACTATAGACTGACCAAGAGGGTGGAATTCAAATAGTCTCTTTTTCCTGGCTGAGGCAATGCTTCGAGTACACAGAAGGCAGCGGTGTGTCTATATCAGAAGCAGCTGTCCGCCAGCAGTACAAAGGGTATTGTTCCTGCTGTTTCCCATGGAACAAAGGCACACATATGGGAATCACAGGATGTGATAAAAAAAACGGGGAGATAGCCAGGAGCTAATGGGAAGTGGCAAAACCCTTCATATACTTTCTCTTCCTATAATATCTAAATTCATCGTCTCGGATATGGAAAGTGCTCCTTAGGCCAAGCCAAGGATCAGAAGATCAGATTCAAGTATGGAAAATAAAAAATTGCATATTTGATGTCTGGTTCCTCTATGCCACGGAAACACGAGACTTTCAAATAAAAATCCACCAAAAATAGGTGAGCTAGCAATGCATTAGAAAGTGTGAAACCACAAATTATTCTGGTAAACCTGTTCTTACACTGCTTGTACAGATAATGTGCACGTGCTTTTACAGTAATAAGCATATCCCATGGATTTCTGTATTACCTGCAAAGCACTCAGGCTGATTAGGACCAAGTTTAATTTGGTCCTAATCAGCTCCAGGCAAGTGGACCGCGAAATTAGCTTGACACATTAATTTTATGTTTTATAGTAGGTAGCCCTGCCCAATTTGCCTGACTGTGCTAGACCAATTTTATAAGTCTATCTATATATGCATGAATAAATGCATATATATATATATATAAAAAGCATTTCAGTTGTCTCAAACACAGGTGTCATGATGTAAGATGTTCCACTTTTTCTTTGGACTACAGGCAATCCCTCTTGGGCCTCACATTTAAAGCATCACACTTTCTTTTAGTTCCAGTCTGCTGATGGTGCTAATGTTTAGTGACAGTTACTCAGTACTAATGATCACCTTTGGGGATTTTCAGAGTGCTTGCCTCTTGCTGGTCATTGGTGAAATGTAATCAATAAATCTGCCAGCCAGGCTTTTCCTCTTGCCTTTCCTATTGGAATTAAATGAACATCACAGTAACAGATTTGTGATGGACTCCCCTTGCCATCCAGAGCCATTCCATACATGAGTAATACCAGTTTAACTGATCTATGAAGCGTACCGTAAAATTATAAATACATGGAAGAAAACAGATGAGTAATACTTATATTAAGATTGTTCTTGGGTATAATTCTTGACTGGAAAAAAGGAGGAAAGTTAAAAATCATTTAAAAATTTGTTCTATTTGGTTCTCACTTCTTTCCTGATGAACTGCTCCTATCAGCTTTTCTCTTTCTAACTCATGTCTGTATTGGCATGAAGGACCATTCCTTATTTTTCTTTTCTGACAAGTTGCTCCAAACATTTTCTTCTTTCCAATTTAAAGTGGTGTGTTACTTACTGTATTTTATGTTCGGTAACTGCCTTTAAACTTTTTTTGCATTGTTGTTCACCAGACAAAAGCTACTTGTGTTTTCTCTGTAGGGAACAGAGGATGACATTATGTAATTTATCAGTATTATCAATTAACAGTTAATAATCTTTCACCTGAAAAATTAAATTGTTTATTTTAAACCACTGTCCTTAGTGCAGTGACATTATTTTCTACTTATGATTGTAAGAGTAATTTCTCTTGTCTTTCCATCTGTCTGATGTAGTATTCAAATAGATGCTAAATGTTTTCCATGGAGTTGAGAGTACTGTGCCTGTGACCAGAGGCAGAGCAAGATCTTGCAAAGTACCATGAGAAACTTCCATGGAAGATTAAAGTTTTCTTCAAATTTTTATGCAAGTTTAAGGASAACCGCTTCTGGAAGACAGGGGTCTGTCCTCATGTGCTAAGAAGTAGTATAATTCCAGAGCTGCTCATGTTTGTGTCACAGGGCTGTGGGGCAATGGCTAAAAGCATCTTGTGTGATAGCGAGTGAGTGGGTGTTTCTGAATGCTTATAACATTGTCACAGAGTGAAAGCTCCCAGGCCTTTCAAAAACAACAGTGGCTTTCATAAGATAACAGGGAGAAAAAAAATCAGAATAGCAAACCATTGATTTGTCTAGCTTCTGCTTCTTTGCTTCACCAGTGGGAAAGCACACGTTTATGTCCTTCTGTAGCTCATTAAGCTTTTCTGAGGGTTGACAATTTAAAAGCTGAAATCTGTGACTAAATGGTTACAGTATTTATGGTCTAAATGTGGTCTAAAATAGCTACACCTGAGGAAGTCGTGAATTAAGAAAAAATGAGTCCTTTCATAGCAGTCACCTCCTTATCTTGGCTGATTGCCTACCGTTTTCTTGGTTATATCCTGAGCAACCAAAAGACAGTTGGCTCAAGCACTTGCTCTTCCTGTCAATAACTTTCCTAATGCAAGTCCTTTGAACACCTTTTCCTTTGAGAGCAGCAGCAGAGGAGCGCGGGAGCCGCTGCCCTGGCCGAGCATCTCAGGCTGCCCGCACAGCTGAAGTCCTGCTGTGCGGGTCTGGCTGGGTGCGGGTCTGTGGCCAGGAGACCTTCTCTTTGGCTACTGAACAAGTGCTGCCATTTTTCTCCTGCTTCAGGAGCCGACTCTCACAGTGACTGTCTTATTTGGTACGTGGGTTTGAGGCACCAGAGAGAAGCCACAGTGTCAGAGCCATGGCAGAAGAGTAGGAGGCAGGGACTAATAGGTTACATTCCGCTGAGCTTGCTATAAATATATTTGGAGTCTCAAGAACTCTGAGTTACATCATACAAATGACTCACACTCTGCCTTAGTCTTTGTAGGATGAGGGTCAACTGTTTGGCCAATTAAGAAAAGTAAATGCTATCAATTGCAGACGAACTGCAGTTTCCTGGATTTAACGAATTGTGCTGAGTAGGGAAAGGAAAGGAAGTGCAAGGGAGATAAATACGGGCGAATTTGTGCTATTTTATGGTGTTCTAATCTGGTGGTGCCCCAACTCCTACAAAGTCAAATAGAATCATCTTGAAGATTTAGGCTTATTTTGACATCATTTTCTTATAAAAGCAACCATTGTAATTCTGCCAATAAAAGCGGTTTAGATCCCACGTCTAAAACATGTTAATCATAAATATAATGCATTTTTCTTAAGCAAAGGTAACCAAATACGGAACCTGAAAATGGCATATGTGTAATGAAGTATTTCAGAAACAGAACTTGGGAATAGGCTATGAACATATGCACATACGAAATGTGCAACACCTACGTTTGTGTTCTGTATCACTCCTCATATATGAGTTCTGTCACATGCATGTGAATAAGTAGCATATGGCTTTCAAAAAATACACCTGTGGATGCTCTTAAAATACATCTCACAAGAAGTGATTCCCCTCTTCTGAGGAAAACTTCCATAGTTTTTCTCCCCTTGTGCACTGATATTTTAATCGTTTTTCATCAACATGTTTGTTGTCCGAATAGGCTACTGCGCGGAGGCTGCTCAGTTAGCCCCCAAAACAGCAGGGAGAAAAGCTCCCCCAAACCCAGCTCYGACCTGGTGTTAACTGGGGGCTGTGACTCACCGTGGGGAGCAGCCGCTGTTTCCACCAACTGCAGAAGGACCCTGGGGGCACTAAACACCAAGGTCAGTGGTGTTACGTCTTCTCAGAGCCTCCTCCTCCTCTGTGACATGGAGGAATTTTCCTACTCCAGAAGGGTAGAGGGAAGAGAGAATGAGGTTTTAAAAGCCCTATGAGAGAAACATTTCTGAGGTTATTCCCATTGCTGCATCCTACCGTGAAGTGAAGTCTTTAAGGAAACCATGATAGCATCACTCTGAGACACCGATGCATGACCCACCCTGCCTGCTCCTCTCTGCTCCCACCTCAGCCTTCACCCCTGGCTCGGCCGTGCCAGTCACCTGGCAGAGGGGCTATCCTGTAAGTTGAATCATTAACATGGTCCAGGTTAAAAACATACTTCCAAGAAAAGGAGAGAGGTTATATTTAACTCAGAGCTGTGATTAGAGCAGACCCCGCCACAGGGACAGCAGCGTGAGGTGGGGACAGTGAGCCATGCTGCAGGGAGAGGTGAGGATGGAAGAGCATCCATGGGAAAGGCTTCAGCTGGGCTTGTCCCTGGGACTCTTATCCTCCGAAATGTCAGCAAAAGAAACTGTAAACAGCAGGTGATTTCTGCTATGATACTAAAATGTTTATTTTTAACAATTATGATAAATTACTTGAAAAGTAAGACTTCCAACCTAAATCCCTTGTGTGATGCAACCTTGCTCTGCATCAGGGAAGAGCTTTAGGTGGGACAATGCAGTGCCACTACCCCATGAGCATCACCAACCACAGCAGGCACACCGGCTCGGTAGGAAACATGCCGGGCATACCTTCAGGTAGACGTGTCCTTGTGATCCTCCTGGCATAACTGTTAGGAAAGTAAGCACTTGCTGCTGGGCTTGGGATGTTTCTGAGCAACGAAGAATAACTGCACGAGGCTTGGCTGCAGGCGTGTGATAGGCAGGTCCATTAGGGCTGCTCTTTTCTGTTTTGTCATGTTTGGGTTTTGTTAAGCGCAGAGAGTCGTTTTGCCAGCACTTCTAAGAGGGCGTAACGAGAGCAAAGTCAGTTGCTCACAGGAGTAAGTGGTATGTCTGATAGAAAATACTGACGGGATCAGGCCCTGGCACTAAAAAATTCTCATTAAAAGGTTTTCATTTTTTATCGCTTCCATTCAGCCCTGTCACCCCGGTTCGATAACTAACACTATTGACTTCAGCTGAGTAAAGATTACATGTGAATGCAATGACTGATGGATTAGGCCACGACATGATGTGATTTTCTCTTTCCAGAGCACTTTGCTTTGGTCTTTTTACAGAAGACAATTATAGCATTTGTGCAGACTGATAACACTACAGTGCTGCAAATACCAAATTAAATATTTACTCTGGGTTTTTTCCCCATTTTCAGCAATTGTGTGCATGCCAACATATTTTGAATCCAGTCCAGCATTTTTTGCACTCTATAACTTTCAGAAATGTAGCAATTATAAGCCATTAAAATGAAACAAATTATGAAATGCAGATGACAATTTATAACATAAATCAGTGCTTGTATTATATTACTGAATTGACATTTATTATGTAATTAATAATTAGAACAGGCATCCCTTCATGCCATCTGCCATTACATAGGTCTAAATTATGTCCCTAAGGGGTAACTGTAAGTTAAGAAACTGCATAGGTGCACACCTTGGGGGAACCACAGGGAGGTTGGGAATTTTGGGTTGGGTTTCCCGTATGGAGATGGCAGACCTTCTGCAGAAAACAAAGTCTGCCCATTGGTGCAGGAAGTGCTTGGACCAGGCTGGAGCATATTTCTGTACAGCCCCAAGAGTATATAGGTGCCAGCTTATTCCTGTGGATATCTGTGTAAGGGCAGAATGTAGCTTGGACTACATGATACAAAAAATACGCAGAAGAAAATAATTTGCTATGGGCTATTGCTATTTTAACAGGAGTGTTGCATATTTACATGTTAACATAAGAGGTATTTCCATATGCTCTACAATTTATTCGCAGTTATCCACCCTGAGGCCATCTGCCCAGACCTTAAAGGATAGATATGGAAGCAAAGAATGGTTTGGCCTGTTCTGAGAGAGTATTCTGTATAGGAGCTCACTTCATATATACATGCCTGTGTTGTTAACAGAAAAGCCAGTTTCACTGTAATCTGACAGCCACTGAGAAAGAAACCGTTATCTCCCCATCCTGGGAGGGCTGATAACACCAATCTTCATAGCATCTAAAAATCTGTGCTGAGGGATAAGGAAGGAAATTAACACACTTAGAAAAGAAAATCATTGCAAGTTACTAACATGTAAATCAGCTTTCATAAAAGTGAACCATATTCTACTGGGACGTAAATCTAGAACCACTCCATTTCCTTTGTCTGACCAAACCACTTTGGGTCGAATCTGACATGCAAAAGGCAAGGTTTCTAAATGCAGCTTCCTTTTTCTTCTTTTTCTTCCTTCTTCTTTTTTTTTTTTTTTTTTTTTATTCCAAAACAGCTCGGCCTGGAAATGAAGGCATGTAACAATTTTGCTGTGCATCAAACAAGCATCTAACTTTTCCTGTCATAAAATAAAACCAGAAGAAACAAAACTGCAAAAACATGCTGTTAAAGTAACAGTGTTTGGATGAAAGCAAGGAAATTCAGAGTTAAGTGCCTCGTGTCCTTTAACTCAACCCCATTGTGTCTAGAGAGATTGCACTTTGCAGCACTTCACTGTGTGATCATTTCCATCCCTGCAATCCCAAACACAATGGGGTGAATTAAGACTGGAGGGGAAGCATTAACTCTTTGTTGCTGTGGGTGCTGTCAGACAACCTGGCTGTTTGTGTAATAACTTGCTGAAAAATGAGATTCAAACTGCTAAGAAAAGTCAGGGCTTGGTAGTCCCCTGGGAGACCAGTGTGCTGCTTAAGACCAAAAAAATTAACACGAGCCACCAACCAAAATACTACAGCATAGCCCTATTTTTATTCCTTATTTTATCCTTTGAATTGCATCTCTCATATTACGAGCCCTCAGGCAACACAAGTGTGAAGTGAATATTTCATACATATCCTTATACACAAAAAATTACATACATAATACATTATAGATCCTTTTACTTCCATACATAATATCCCACGTGGTGATTTCTTTTCCAGAAAAGAATTTGTGAGAAAATGGCAAGTCTATTCTGGGTTGTAACTGTAGGCAACATGTTACTAAGCCTCTTGCCACCACAAATTGAATATAAAAGAAGCTGTGCACCGGTTCAGTGTAATAAAATGCATTGTTGGTTTTGGGGTTTTTAAACAACTCTAACGTGTAGTATGTTATTTCTGGAGTTGTTGACAGCAGTTGCTAGAGCTGCAAAAACCCCACGATCAATTCTGGGTTGCTGACATAAGGAAACCAGTATTTGATGTGGCTCATCAGAGAYCCCAGTTGTCCTATTGCTCTGCAAACACAGGTACTTCCAGTCTGCAACACGCGTGACAGAGCGTTTACCTGATTAGATATTCCTATGGGCTCCAAATGGGCTGAGAATGACACTGGTATCTCTGAAGAGCTCAGTCAAGAGCTTCCTTTCGCAAAATGATGGATATCATAAAACTGGACATACAGGGATTCACAGTGGAGGTGAAAGTGGCCACGTGAACTCTGAGATGTGGTGAGCAAATATAGCCCTCCCTAAACAACTAGGGACAGACCAGAAAAGATACCCTGTGGGCTAGTTGATAGGGTACACTACAGGAGGCTTAGCACAAAACCTTCACGTAACTATTCCCAAAGTCCATCTCCTCAATGTGTATTTACAACCTGATGCAATGGCTTGATTTTCAGCGTATACCGCTCACCCAGAACTCCTGCCACAGTCTCAGAAAATCAGGCTGCAGGTTTGATGTCACTTTTTTTTTTTTTTTTTTTAACATATTGCAGTCTGCTATTTTTCTGTTTTTAAATTAGTTCCTGTTTGACATTTCCAGATCATCCGTTTGGCTAGCAATAATATGCGTTTTTAAACTTTTTTTTTTTTTTTTTTAACATAAGGCGTAATTTAACTTTAGTCCCCTTTAGCTTTGAGACTTATTTGTGTGACTTTGGACACTGAGGCATGGGGAGATTAAGTGACTTTGTCAGTGACTTTCATGACTCAGGTAGGTCTTTCATTACTTTCATTACTGTGGTAGGTCTAGGAATTAGACCTTGATGTTGGGCATTCAGAGGAGTACTTTTCTTCCCTAATAACTGAGTGGTAATACACTGCATTCTTATTTGGAAGATTCACATTTGATTTTCAATTCTTTCATCTCCAGAGAAAGGAGTGCTCTGGAGTCTGAGCACTCTGCTCTGAAAGTATGCAAGCCAGTATTTCTGTCAATTAATGGACATTAGAGGAATGGAGAATGTCCACTCTGACACACACATTTAAAGCAAGGGGTGAAATAGTAGGGAATATGGCAAGCTAATTGTTCCCATCTGAACTATTTTTCCCAATGACTTATTCTTGTGCTTCTATTACAGGTTGAATTCAACTGCTCTTTAAGCACATGTCCTATATAAAGGGCATAATGGCTGAGTTCAGAATAAACATTAAAAATATGAATAATTTTAAAATAAGCAGCCAGTCATCATTAATTCACTTGGTACTCATTACRGTAATATTAATTATAACTTATGCATTGGATATTAGTATAGTCTTCCACTGAAAAGCTGGTTTGCTTCTAATTTTATTTCAAGGAAAATAATTGATACTTAAAACTTCATCTATTGTGCTTTGTTTCCAGATCTTTTAAAAGTTAAGATCAGGAAAATAAATAATCTGGAAGGTGACTAGCAGTGAGCTATGAAGCTTTTTATTCCCTAGGTCACACTCCAAATGTAAACCAGGGTGAAAGTGAGGAGGATTTGGTGGCAATTCAATAGTTTACCCAAAAGGAATTGGTAACCTGCCTCCAGTTGCTGGGGAGCAGCTGTCTCCAGTGGCTTCTCCAGGGGCTTTCCTTGCAGAAGGGCTGGTGGAACCGTGGGCGCATGTTAGGGATGGTGGAAACCAGCCTATGCAGGGGCCAGCTCACATAGTTACTGCCCACTGTGTGTATTTAGTTTGTAACCCATGGTGGGAATAAAAGTTTCATTTCCATGGCTGTCAATCTAGAGCATTTCATGAGCAATGTTACTTTCTAGATGCAAAGGTCAGACTTACTAAAATACATGGTGATACTGGTGGTTTGTGGCAAAAGGCATAATAAAGGCAGAATCCATTGCCTTGGTTTGTTCTGAGGGTTTTTTTAGGTGCTGCCTTCCATCATAAGAGAAACCAGAAATGTTGACATTGTTTTGCCAATAAGTTGAAATCGCAATCTCTCCCCTAATGTGCTCACAGCAAGTGCAAGCCTTCAGTTACTGGAAAAGATGTGAACAAAAAGGTTTTGTTTTCTTACTTTTTTGAAGTAAGAAAACTTCTTTGGATATGTTCCACATTTCAAAAATTGGCCTTCATCTGGTAGTTTTGTATGGGAATTTATCTGTCTCCTGGTGCTATATGAAATGCAACGTATTCATAACATTTTTATTCAATGTGAATTCTTGGGAGAATAAACATGTTTAACAATAGGCAATATCATCTGTAGATTGCTGAAGTTCTTAACTGGCCTCCAATTAAGCCTAAGATTACTGAGGATGCTTTAATTGATCTCCCTTTCAGATGCAATCAACAATTAAAAAGCAAAAGCAAAACCAGAATTCCGTTTCTGGACATGATATAAAAACAACTGAAAATTGCTTGAAAGGGAATGGCCTCCTCCAGGAAGTCGCTGTGTTTTTATAAAATTGATTTATATACTCATTAGTGTTTAATAGTCAGTATTTTTCAGCAATAGTTTTATTTTACTGTTGATATCAGTAATATGTTAACTCCTTAAAATTCAGCCATGGAGCAGGCACAAGTGAATCCTGCTGTTGCAAAAAGGCTCGTTGGACAGCTTTTGGAATAGGAGAACATGAGATAGTTGGGGTATGGTCTTGCTCCTTTTGACCTGAAAAAAATCTTCATTTCTGGCCCAGGTTTCACTTGACCTGAGGTGGGCTGGGAATCCGCTTTGGTGATCACAGCCTGCTCCTGAAGGGTGTGACTTGGGGCAGTTCCCATCGCTAAGTAGTGCCCTTTACCCTCCTTTTGGGTAAACACATGCTCTCAGTCTGTTCCTCCACAGGAAGGCAGCATGCACCCCATGGATGTACCACCTTCGTCCTGCTGTGCCAGACCCTGCGCTGAGGTAGCACGGGTGCCACCCATGTCCCCCCACCCACCACCCTTGCGGTGGGGCGGAAACTGCAGCCCAGGGAGAGGGAGAAGGCTTTAGCTGGTAACCTCTTCCTTTGCCCTAGAAAGATGTGGCCGGGCATGTCTGCCAGTTCCCTACTCTAGTTATTTGTTTCCCTTTGTTTTCTTATATTTGTTTTCTCATGCACATTCTCCAGACATTGCCCTCTAGTGCATAATCATTCCCCGTGTTTGCGCTCCAGGGGCCCCGTGTCAGACATGAGCCAGGGATAAAAAATAACTTATTTTCCCATTGTTATTGACAGGTGGGGGGACACACACCTTTATTTGGTCCCTAAACAACAACAAGAAAAAATCAAGAGAGTAGCTGCCACTGCTCAGATTAAATCCAAACTCTCTGTTAAACCTCTAATTATCAGCTTGCCTTGTGGGTAAAATGGTACCATTCAATTATTGTTTTTTGTTCGCTTGTCAGCTGCAAAAAACATATTATCACTGCTTTTCAAACCAGCAAAAAGAGCAGAAATTCTGCAAATTGCTTTCTAAACGTAGTTACTTTAAACCTAATACCTCTCTGCAGCGTGTCAGCAATTGTATAATGCGATGTTGCATGCAAATCGTATTTAATGTAGGTATTCCAATTATTTGTTTTACATTATGTAATTTTAGTGAAATGATTTCCTTTGTTGCCATGTTACGTGTGGTTCAGTTTGACACATCCAACTTAGCATGTTAAAAATAAACACACACACACATACACACTTGCCTGCACACATTTTATCAAGCTACTGTAAATACAAGCAAAAATTGTCAAATGATAGCTAGTTCTCTGCAACCATGGTGAGGTGAGAAATAAAACCATCTTTTCAAGAGTAATTTCAGGACTGATTGTATTTGACAGTCTTTCTATTTATTTATTTACTTACTTACTTAATCTTGGGGGGTACACGTGTCTAGGATATCCTTGATCAATTTATTTCCCCTTTGCTTGTGTGCAGTGCTGGCATTCGCTGCCAGCGAGCACCACAGCCCACACCCTCCCAGCCACCGCAGGTAACAACGGCTCTGTTATACAGCTGGGCTGACTGAAGCTCAAATACATGACACATTTACATCTGACTTGGCTGGTGGGTTTTGGATGTTTCACTTCCTTAGCTTTCCATTTTTCCATTCACATCATGTGAAATCTATTTTACTAAAGCAGAGGGAGCTCAGGAAAGATTTTCTATGGAGGGTGTTAAAACCCCTCCTTCCCCTCCCTGACTTCTCCCCCTGCACAGGCCTGTAAGTGATCTTTGCAACACCATCATTGGTGGCAAATAAATACAGTTTTTGCTGAGCTCCTAATTTGTGAGCAATACATCTAAGCAAGGCAGGCTGAGAGTCGGCTCTAGTTCAGCCTTTTTGTATCACATATTGCTTCTGCCACTCCATAGGACCCTGCAGGCAAAGATTCCTGGGGATTGCTTTCTTTGGCCAAAATGGTGATTTTCAAGACATTCAAGCACTTGTTAAGATAGAGGTCAGGTTTTTGTAAGGTCCAGCATCCTCTTGCTCACAGTGGGAAACTTCTGTGGGTTTATTTGCAAAAATAAAGCTGTGTGTATCTTACACTGCTTGAACCAGGTCTTACTCTCCCTTTCTAATGTTAGAAAGACAATATATTTATTTATTTTGGGATGAAGCTGGAATTCTCCTGCAATTCTGCTTTAAAAGGCTACCAGGGAAATTTTCAGTTTAAGAACATAATCTATTATTCATCTTTTGTTATGGGAGGAAATACTTTGCTGAGAAAAAGCTCAGTGCTTGACTTGCCAATTAGAAAATCTACTTGCCTTAGGCAAGCGGTGAGGAGAATATTTCAAGGCTGGTTTATCCCCGGATGGGCTTTCATTTAGCTCTCATGATGCTGGTGCGAGATGTTTTTTTTTCCTGGACGAAGCACAGCAAAGCAGAAGTACACGTGGAGTGAGTTTCCCCAAAGTTTCCGTCTCTGATCGTTGCCTGTCCTTACTCAAAGACAAATGACAGTTTGACTTCTATTGACTGAGAAGAGACCGCGAGGGGTCAGAGGCAAGGAGATTCAGCGAGGCCAGGCAGCCAGGAGAGGCGAGTCACACCTCATTAGTAGGCATGCAGGTAGGAGAGCTTTAGATTTGTTTCAGGCCCCTTGCAAAGGTGCCTTGACAGCTTGAGTTATGCTGACAGCCTCCCCTCAAAGGGAAAGAGAGTGTCAGGCAAGAGAGATGAAACATGTTTCACTGTCACCCTCCACACAGCGTAAATGGATGGCCCAGCATCTTGCCATCAGCGACGTTCCCATCTGGGGAAAAAATGGGAGAGTTGAGTTTGATGTTATAAATCACCATAATTTGTTACAATTTCCAAAGACAAATATGACAGGGTGGAATTACTTTGCGGTGCTGAGACAGTCATTTGCAGGAGCCATAAAGTGCCAGTATAAATCTGAGGATGAGATATATTTAATCTGAAGAAACAGAGCACAATATCACTTCAGTATATTGTGTTTACCAAGAACTTAGCTGCAGTGATGCTATGGTATTGCAGGTTGCTCATTTCATTTTACCCTTTGAAATCAAAACGACTCTTTTATAAAAATTCTAATGAGGTAGAAAGATTCTTTTGTATATTTTGTATCTGCTCCATTGAAAGGCGGAAATATTTATTATGTCCTCCAAGAAAACGATGCAATGCTCAGTTTTGACAAAAGAAATAGTTTGGGGATGTACAAGTGAGATTCCAGAGAGATGATGCACTGTTACGCATTCAGGGCTGTCTCTTCACAGCGTTCATGCTTAGCAGCTCTTAAAATAACAAACCCGCTGACGTACTATTCCTTTTGGAAGTGTCCAGGACGCAAGCATTACTCCCAAAAGCTGTATCTGGCAACTTCTTTTTTCCCCCCTTCATTGATGATGGCATAGTCCAAGAAGACATTTTGAAGACACATTGTTGGAAAAAATCAGAGAGGAATTGAAGGTGTTACCCTGTGACATTTCTGTGGTCACAGTCTGGATCATCGACTTTGTCTCTTCTATAGCAACACCATCTGAGGTGGCACACGGAAAGGAATGTGAGTGTTCAAAGTGTAGAAGCTGAAGCCAAAATTGCTAATCATTCCCTGTATGTTTGTGGCTAGGTTGCTTAGCCTGTCTGTACCTTGATTTACCCACACACAAAAGGAGGACATTGCTAGCCTTCCTCATCCTTCCTGTAAAATTATTTGAGTGGCCCATACGTAAAAGGATCTCCAAAGAAAAGTGCAAAGTCCTTTTTAATAGTATTCACTTTAATAGCAATCTTTTTTATGTCCCAGGTGAGAGAATGATGGCACATTATGCACCTTTTTTTTTAAAGGCCAGAAGAAGAGAGAAATAGGTCTAAATGGTGATTTGGCACTTACTGAGATAAGCCTTCCCCAAGCCCCAGCTTTTTACTTCCATAAATCCCAGCGTTATTGTGTCAGTGAGTAGATGATGATATGTTCACCCATTCCACATTTGGGTGTTATCGGGAGAGAGATGAAACACATTTCGCTGTTGCAGTYGCTACTGAATAAATCAAACCTCGGTGATGCAGTGTGATGGTATGAAAATCTCGCAGCCTGCGAAGTCAGTCACTCATATGTGATGAAACTGGATCACCCTCCTTAAAACACTCTCTTAGCCGGAGCTCTCAATATGTCAGCTCGCTGCTCTGGAAGAAACTGGCAGGTGGTTTGAGCTTGTTGAAATGACAGCAACTTCAGTATATGTTAAGGAGAAAGCATTTACTGCTGCCTTTCCCTCTTCCTACTGTCCTACGGGCGGAGTTCAGCTTGTTTCAGCCCTTCGAGATGTCATTCACGAACTCTAACAACTGCACGCAGGCAGCCCGCAGTAATTGCCTTTACAATTTGTGCCTTTGTTGCTTTCTAATTTCCTGAGCTCTGCACTTGTCAGTGTATCCAATACATAGCAACAATAATGGGACATTTGTTTTCATGCTTGTGTTATCGTTGCTTTCATTTTGTTTCTTAAGAGAGGAGCTAATGTGAGTGGCTACTACCCAGGAAAAGTGAGGTGTGTTTCTAAAAGGCTTGTCTTTCAGGAACACGCCAACGGGCATGTCTTTGCCAATGCTAGGGGACCTGCGGTGGGTTTGTAATCCTGCTTTAGACAGAATGAAAATCACATAAGCAGAAGGCAAGAGTTTCCTTTTTCCTGCTGAAATGATGTATAAATAGTACATGAAAGCTCCTTCGGTCTGACTGCACAGGTAGCTTCTGGTCTACTGCCGAAAACGCTCTCGCGTGTTTCCCACACCTCTTCTGAAGACCTGCTGTCTCTGTTTAGAGGGAAAAAAAGTTTAAAAATTACCGTAGAAGAATAAACACCTGACTTTCATCATGAGACAGAGGTTAACACAGGAAAGGTTTGAATCTTTCTCCTGTTACATATTCAGTATAGAAGGAAAGAAGCAGTTCAGCATCTTGCTGCTCAGCACCAATTTACTGTTTAATGGAATAGTATTGGAAAGAAAATTAAGAAGGCACACACGCACACAACACATACTGTGAGTGTGGAAACACCTGCTAAACTAAACACCGAAGAACCAGGTGGGCAGAAGTTACACCTTGCTCCCTACAGCCTGGCCTAGACTGCCTGAGCGATGCCAGAGCCACTTTACCCCAAGAGCCGCACGGCGTGGGGCGGGAGGAGCGGCGGATGGTCTGTAAGTGCCCTGCTGGGAACTGCAGACTCCTTTAGCAGGGGGGATGCAACAGGCGAAGGGAGCTGCTGAAGAGCAGCTGGGGTTTGCACCCCRGCAGGATATTTCCTTTTGGACAAAAACTGGGTTTAGCAGAGGAGATGGTACGGCTAGAGCCTGACTGTGCCTGGGCCTACGGAGATGGGCAGGGTGGGATGGGGTTTGCAGTTCTCCCTGGCATGAAAAAGGAGGGAGAGAGACACAGAGAAAGACTGAGGAAAACATTAAGAGTTTTGTGCATTTGTTTGTCTAAATTTCCTCACTTTTTCGCCTCTGCACTGACCTTCAAGTCGTACCGAAACAATACTGAAAATGTTTCAATCCATTTTGCTGGGAGTGCTCCCTGAGGAAAGTGGCTGGACGTTTCTCCGCACGATGGGAGGGAGACATAATCACCCGGCTGGGCACCCCGAGGTGCTGCGCAGCCATTAATGGAAGGTGATAAGGGCAGCGATGCCTTTCTCCAGCAAATGCAGCTTTTTCTAAGTGCCACCGGCCTGCACACTGCTGTGCAAACTGTTCCCCTGCCATTCCCACCTCTCTGCCCCTCAGGGCTCAGACAACCTTTAACTCCTGAGTTGTCTGTGGGTTTTTTTGTTCTTGACATCTTCAGTATTTTAACAACAACAACAAAGTCCTTGCAGTTGTATCACTTAGCGCAATCAGTTGCCAGACCTCGTAAAGCTGCTTGCAGCGTGGAAATGGTTTGCGGGTAATGTCAACAAGAGGAAGAGGGAGCTGTAAGAGAGACCGGGGAGAAGTATGTGAGCTGCCGCCAGCGTTTTCCAGAGCGGTTGGGGTGAGAAAGTGTTGTGAAGTGTTGCTGGTCCGTGACTGCTGCTTCACCAGCTCAGGCTGGTCCTGCTGGCAGGGGCATCGTTCCAGTGCCTCAATCACCTACTTAGGAACCTCCTGATCTTCCTGCATTTGTGTGTCCCTTTGTCGCCATATGTTCTACTTCTCTTACCGATTCTCACCACAGCCAGCTGGTTTGACTGAACCAGAGGCAGTGCACAATGTAATTTCTTAGGCCTTATTAATCTTATAACATTTGTATTATTTTTGGAATAGGAATGATCTCCAGGATTAAGCAAAAGCCTAGAAGCCCAGCTGGATTTTTCCCTCCTTTTTTTGTTGTGTCACTGTATGAACATGGATAAGCGCTTAACCGCTCTGGCTGTGTTCAGATCTCCTATGGTAAGACATTGTGACTTCATTGTCATGCTTTGGCAGCTCTGGTTAGCAGACAATACGAATTATTTTTTCATCCCCTTGATCTTAAAAACAAGAGTAGCCATGATTTCACAGTTTGGCACATATAGTTGACAATGTGCTTGTAGCCCAGAGAGGATCTGGAGTTGTTCAAGTTTACACAGTGACCTGTTGCAGATTCCCGGTGTCTGGGATTGSAGTAGTAACACTCATCCAACCACCTCTCGATTTGTGCAGACTGATAGATATTTAGGGAATTGACTACAGCCCCTTTACCTAGAACAACTCACCCCAGTGAAAATTAGAGCAAGCGATAGACATTTGCAGCATGCAACAGATGAAAAAGAAGTTGCCTTCTGTTTATATACCCACTGCACCTCTTCTTTCTTGTCACCTGCTCCAAAGCTGAGGGGTCATTGGGTTGTCCTCTCTCCTCTTACACCCTTCTGTCAACAGCATTACTTTACAGAAAATGAATTCTCTGTAATCCATTTCTGGGCCAATTCCAGCCTTTATGAAGCAACGTGAATAGAGCAGAGGGGAGACCCCAGCCTTCCAGATGACTTTCTAGGTTCGAAGACAAAATTTGGAGAGCTTGTCATCTGGGAGAAGTCTCTCATCAGCAGAAGCCCCTGTTCCCCAGGAGAAGGACAGCTGCCCAGTCTTCAAAAGAGAGAGGAGCAGAGGCACTGTGGCTCGGTTCTCAGACCTGCGGTGGGCGTCCCGTTGCTCCCCCGTGCACACGTATTTGCATCAGTCCAGGCTGGGGAGAAGGCAAAGGGTGAAAGGGTGTCCTGCTAAGCTTTCCTGTGCTCTAGGGCCAAACTCAATTTCACAGTAATTTAATTTAATGTTAATTCAGTACCTAGCAATTGCACAGCCGTTCTGAATGTGCCCTCTCATTGGTCTGATAATAAAAAGCATATTTTGCTCTGAAAATTACTGGAAATGTGAACTTCATTAGTGTTCATTTTCTTTGGGGAATCCTCTGTTTCTCTCCGTCTGCGGTCTCGCCACAGGAGTTCTGTAAAAGAACAGTTTATTAGAGCAGAATAACTGTGTCTGAACTACAAGAACTGTATTTTGGTGCAGAGAAATCTGATTACAGAAACACAATCACAGTTTCAGAGGAGGACTGTTCTAGTGTACCCTTGGCTTTTCAGTTCGTTTTATTGGTGCAACATGTATCATAAAAATGCATACCACCACGTGAATAAGCTCTTGTGGGTTAGCATGTCTGTTTCTCCTTCAGTGTGTAGGTTTATTGCTTACTGTTTTGTCTTGTGCTTTTAGTGTCTGCAAAGGTCAGACTTCAAAACTTCCCCTGGCAGATCCTTCTGCAATCCAGCAGATCTTCCAATTAGCAAAATGTTCATTATATGCAGCTAATACAGTATGGATTTACTCATTCACTTTCACTGCTGCTTCTTGGGACCCTCTGAATAATAAGATATTCCATCTCAGAATAATTCATAGACTCTTTGCCTGAACACTGTATCTTTCAGTAATCAATCTAAATTGCAAAATACCTTAAGCAGCAGCATTGTTTGCCTGGCGCTATTTAAAAACCATGAAAGCGGTGGAATGAAGGATAAGGGAGCAGATCCATTCTCAACTCGATATAGTATCATCCTTGAGAAGGGGACATTGCAAAGACATTGATATATAAATGGATGATAAAAAATTGGACTTTCATGTATTTGGGAGGTGAGGCTGAGGTGTATATCATGAACAGTGACACAGCTCTGTAACAAATAACAGTGTATATTCTAGAGGAGCATGTAAGGAAAAGGGATATAATCTATATTTCTAAAGTTAATTTAGTGTCCTTAAAGGTGCCATACTGAACGTAATCTGTGCATCTATAGTGAATGGATGCCAGGTGAACTACACTTATTGCTACGAAGAGATGGACTGGACAAAAGAATAAGTGTTACCCTTCTCTAATTTTTCTGTCTTCATGGTGTCTGGAACCTTTCTAGGGGCGTGTGAGGTTCTGTAGAAACACAGATTAAAAGCAGGGCCTAATTGGAGAGGTGATCTCAACCCCAGAGAAGTGGGGTTGTGTCCCCCCAACACAGGTGGCAACAAATGAAAAGGAAGGCAGCCTCAGCATGGTAAGGAGCAGTCTCAACGTGCTGCTGACCATGTTGTTTCTGCCAAGCGTCACAGCAAAGGAAAATCCCCATTTTTTTCTGTGTTTCGTTCTGGTTTCTGTTATACTCAAAATCTTGTTTGTGGGCAGAGAGAAAACATATCTTATATATAAAGCCAAGAATTTATTGTTAGTATAACTCTAATACAAGAATCACTATTGGCCCAGATCTCATTATTACAGAAAGAGAAAGAATGCATCTGTTCAGAAAAAGTTTCAATGATAATATAGCTAAAGTTGTTATACACACACTTCATAGTTTCTACCCCTTTTGGCTGGCATTATGCTCACCCTTCCCCAGATCCTCTGGATCATTCTGGTGGTGGGGTGGGCACTATGGTGGGTCATCAGCATCTGGACTGCTTCGCTGGGAGGAGTATGGTGTTCATGTTGATGGTTTCTTCTTTCTTTCTTCAAGATCCACTCCAGGTCGCTTTTACATGGTTGATAACAGGCTTTTGCATCTTACACTCTCCTCATTTGTCTGCAGCTCCAAATTATGTCCAAATTTCTAGATATGCTGTCTTTTGCATGTGTTAGGAATGATTCCTTTGCTATCTTTGCTACGCCTAAAAGTAGTTTTGTCCCTCTCCCAGTCTGCATCAGGGACTACAGGTGAGTTGTTTACAGCCATGGGGTCCCCGGTGCCAGCCTGTGCCCTGTCTCTTATCACCCCGTGCCTGCAATCTTATATACCCTGCCCTGTTTCCACCTCTCAAGACTTCTGCCATCGTACCAAGTCTGTACTTCTCTTGAAAACGTCATTGTGTTAGTCATAAAAATCCCATTCTGCACAGGATAATTGCTTATTTCTGTTATCTACATAAAACTATGGCTGTACAACACAGAGATAAACATAAGTAAAACAAATTAGCCATAGGCACCTGGTCAATTAGAGGAATTGCTGTCACAGCTAAACCAGGTAAAACAAGTTTGCAAGCAGGTCAGAAGTTCAGACACAGCAAACCTGACAAGCCTCAGTCTTGCAAACTCAATACAGAGCCTATGGCTTGTTACTAGCAATGGCAATACCTGTTAAAGGGCTTGGAGCAGCGTTACAGCCACGGGTGGTGGTGTTATATGCATGTTTGGGGTAGATCAGCCTCTGAATTCCTTCAACTGGCAGCAGAATGAGCTAGAAAGGTATTAACTTTCTGCTTTGCTGCAAATAGCTGCTGCAAGTCATTGTGGGAAGCATATAAGCTCCAAAAACTGTCTTAACCTTTATACTTGGAAGTAAACACAACACATGAAATGTGGATTATTCCTGGAGAAATATAATCTGGCCTGACCCACCTTGCTGCTTGCCTTCCTCCCAAAGTAATTACCTTAGTCCTAAGAAACCAGGTGTTCCTAAGAATTTATAAATGGTGGGATTTATTTCATCCAATATTAGAAATCTCCGCATCTACATTTCAGCTAGTCACCATAGGCACTCTTTCTAGTCTCCAGAAGAAACAGGCACTTTCAGCGCTACCCATTTGGTCACTAGATTCTTTGGAAATGACAAAGGCAAATAGGAGAACTTGGTTTTCTATACTGCCTACAACAGGAGGTAACTAGCTCAGATGAAGACTGAAGATGTCTAATTTTGAGTGAGGTAAATAATTCCCAAAGTATCCACTTAAAATGTATTCCACAATTCCTGTTTTAAATTCATGCTTGGCAACTCTACATTGTTCTCAGCTTTGTACTGCAAAATAAAAGAAAAAATGCTTGTGTAAAATTAGTAGAGGGCAAAAGAAAATTTCAGCAGAAAGAAAAAGAAATTTTCACAGTTCTCCATTGTTGTCCTGTTTAGTCAAAGAAAACTTACTGTGTATATTTTCGGTCCTTCCATTTGTGGCAGAGAGGTGGATGTATTACCAAAGGTGTGTGGGGGTTAAATTTACAATATCAACCTAAGCAAAAAAGTAGTCAAATATAGAAACACTGTTTCTCAAAAGGAATAATGGAGTAGGATAAATAATTACACCCTGTATTTCTGAGTTCTGGAGGACTAAGCCTCCTCTAATAAAAGATGCATGGAGACAAAATGATTTAGCACAATTATATACAGAGCCAACATCCCAAGAAAAATAATCAAAGCAAAGGATAGCTGGAAAGCCTAGAGGATTCACAGCTGCAACTCAGCAAGCACAGCGACTGGCTAAATCCAGACCTCATATATCAGTGAAAGAAGGCCAGTAGGACAATGTGTCCTGGCTGTGACAGCCCTGTGTGAGAAACTTATGGCAAAGCCTCACTTGCCATAGATTTATAAAGCTCACGACAGAAGAGATCATCTAGTCTGATATCCTATATATCACAGGACATTAAATTTCTTCCAGTTAGCTCTGAGTTGAGCCCAACAACTTAGGTCAGCCAAATGCATTTGAGTCTTCAGAATGTTAAATGATATTGTGTCAAAGAAAGATATTCAGTAGCTTGCTGATACTTAGAATTATTTAATAATAAAGTGTGGATTAAACAGCATTGCAGATGATTGTAACTGATTTTGCAGATCCATGAACTCTGATGAGTCTTGCTTTTATGGTGTACACATAAATTCATCTGTACAGCTTTATTTCAAGGTTTAAATAGCTCAGTTTCACCATACAGTTACCTCTGCCTCCTAGCAGTACCTCTCCCCACACTCCATCAAAATCAGAAAGTCTGCCCTGGGATCCTTGAGATAGATCTGCCTTGGATGTCTGCTCCTGCACAGAAGACCTGCGTAGAACGTAGAAGTTTCACAGAAGCTTTTTTTCTTGCTACTTTTTTTTCTTCTTTTTCTTATGACAAGGTGATTTGGTGCCTTTCTGTCCTCCCAAAGCAGGAACAAGTGGAAGGCTGTGTTGATTTGTGACTATCCCCCTGTGTTCTTCTAGCATTTCACATTTTGATCCAATCAGGAATGAGACACTAATTTTACAACCTTTGAGTCATTTATTCTTCCTCGGTCTACAAACCATTCCTGGGTTATATTTGATTGGGCACATTTTCATCCATACTCCAACTATTAACAAGGATATCAGGCAGCTCCTACAGTCTTCTCCAGATGAAAAATGGACAGTACCACATCTATAGTGTGTAGCTACCAATAGAAACTCCTTACCATGTCATGGTGATCTCTTGGGATGGTATGTAATCATAGGATTAGGTGGTGCAAGAACTGATCCTTGTGGGATGCTGAATGTAGGAGCTATTTGCAAGTGAAAAAAAAGCTGGAATGTGATTCTTCATAATGTAGTGGAAAGGTGGTGTAGAACACTGGTGTCCTTATGTTCAGTGCCAATGTAATTGGGACAGCACACGAGGACCAAATGCGCTGGAGCTTGCTTGGCATTCATTCACCTAGGCCTATGACCCCAACTTTTACTTTTCTTGGAAAAATGATGGATGGGACTCTGTCCACCTAATTTGTAGATCTGACTTACACTCAACTTTCACCAGTTTAATGAAGCAGCTAAATAAGTGCCCAAATTCCCCATCTGTGCAATACAGAAAATGAGATGCCTCTGGAGGCCTCCAAAAGGAGATCCTTTCTACCAATTTTAGGTAGCTGAACACAGGCAGACAGGGTGTACCCCTTAGAACCTTCAGAAGGTAATCACAATAATCTGCTTCTCTCCATTGGTTATATTAGGAACTCACTCTATGTAGSCTGCTTCATTAGGTGCCTAAAATGTAATGAAGCCGGGATGTTTAAGTTAGGTGGATAGGCTCCTATAATCAGTATGTTCTTACACTAATTACCTCATGTCATCTAACTCCAGATAAGAGCATACATCTAATGAGCCTGCACCTTGTACACTGGTGCTTGGAAGGCAACTGTGAAGAACACTGTTTTTCCTGAAAATGGACTATGTTGTGGTAGTCAGAGGCAAATCAGCAAATTGTCTTGGATCCATTACAGCAGAGTACTGGCCAGCTTCATAGCTTCGTATCTTTCTTTTCTGAACCACATAGTTATGCTGGGATTGCAGAGCTGCTCAGAAATAAAAGGGAGCAATGGCTCGTTTTAAATTTGACTCAGTAGTGTTCACATAACCCAGCAAAGAAATGCTAATTAGTAGGTAAATTAGGTGCCTCTATCTGCATTTGTCCTTGGAGAGATGGTGGATATAATTTTCTAGCAACCTTGTTAGCCTCTCCTCATTCAGTGGGCTGGATTAAAAACCAGTACAATAACCCCATGGGTGTATCATATAACAGAAAATCTGTTATGAGTAAAACTCAGCTTAACAGCCAACCAGTGCAGACAGTGATGCTTTACCCTCTATAATATAACCACGTAGCTATTCTGTGCTGTGGTGTAACAGAAGATGGGGAGACAGTGGAGACCATTCACAGGTTTCTCATTTCCTCACAGCTTCCTGACAGCTAAACAATATAATCTACTTTGCGGTATATTGCCTTATTGTGGGAAACGTACCTCAGTATATTGCAATAAAAAAGAAACATTTGAATGTTCTACATCTCCATTGCACATACCTGTCAAGTTTCAGATGGCCATATAGATGATTCTATTGCAGTGGATGAGTTAACAGAGGAAGCACCTTTGTTTTTCAATCCAGCCCTCCAACTGAGAACATTCAAAGGCTGGAAATTGTATCTTCAGACTCTCCATGCAGACTTACTGTTATAATACCATGAGGGTGGTTTAAGCTGACATGTTTCACTTCACRCTTGGACTTGTCTTAGTGCATGCCCCAGTCGGTTATGACAGCTTAGTTTATTTGCAACATCTCTCTGAGCAGTGTTTACTTGATCGAATGCAGGCATCTGGGCATAACTACAGTAATAACTGTCTTCTAAAAGGGGACCCAGTTTTAGTAAGAAAAATACTCCCAAACCACGTCACTGTCACAGCTTTATGCCGTAACAGGACAGGGAAGTGCTCTGCCTCGTCACTGCGCTAGAGAGACTTCTTCCTTTCTGGCAAATGCCAAATTGCTCTGGGAATCTGAATCCCAGTGGTCTGGTGACTTTGCTTTATGCTTTTTAGGTCCAAAAGCTGCAGAAAGTTTAACAGGATTTGGAAAGGCTGGTAAAAGTAAAGGAAAATCAAGTGATTTGTAATGGCAGGCTGAGAGTTTGTGATAGTGGTGGGGAAGGAATAGGCAGAACATCAGAAACAGGACTTTGTTTTGAAATGCAGAGGTGGTCTGAATAAAGTACAGGAAAGAGGTTCATTTAAAAGGAAGTTACAGTGCTGATGAGGTAGATTTTCATCAAGGACCTTCTGAGTGACCTCAGGCAAATCACTGTTTCTCAGTTCCTCATTTGTGAAATGACTATAATAATACTTCTCTGCATTACAGGAGAGCTTGTGTGAAAGATGCATCTTATAAGGGGGCTTGGTGCTTAGATATCTAAGTACCTAAAAGGCAAGGAAGAAATCTTCTAAGAAGACATTTGATTCCACTCCTTTCTTAAGGTCAGAATCTCTTAAGAATCAAGAATCTAATATTTTGCCCACTGGTGTAGATGGTGTTACCTCACAAGATGCTGATGCAAGATCAAACCTAAACCTCCAGCACTTGATAGCTAAATGCTTGCCTGAAGCAAGATCAGTTGGAACTGAATCATTTCAATACATTTTATATGCTTGTAAGTGAGTCTTTAGTAAGGAATAGGATTTCCTCCACTGAAGAAATTAGAAGTATGGTTTATTAATCTATCCATGTAAATTCCTTATAACTGGCTAGAAGGAGTATTTTAAAGTGCTTTCAAAAAATAAAGTTTTAGGATTACATTTGCAAGATATGTAATTTGTCTGCTGTATGGCTTGCACTCCTGAAACACTTAGGTGCTCATAAAATGCAATTCTTTGGCTACTTTTCCTTACAATTTCTGCCTATCTAATATCATAATAGAAAACCAAGGTATACTTCATAAGACAAAAAAAAGATAAGAAGTACTGTCTTCAAGCTATGACAGGTTAGTCTGTAAGGCTCATTGTCATGGTAACTTTTTGGCCAAGAATATGTCAGGATTCAAAAACCATTTGGTATTTATACAGGCAACACAAATATTCAGCAATATTAGGATTTTAAAAGATTTTAGAAGTAATAAAAATCCCTGTGCTTCAGGGCATAAGCCAATCTCTAACTAATCAAGGTTAGAAAGGAATCTTTAGGAAAAACTGCTCTATTGTAGGATTTCTACAGCAAGGTTTTAGCTTGTTACTCTCAAATGCTTGATGTTGAAATAAGCCCAGACTAGAAAGACGAGTGATCAGCTTCCACGTGGGATTTGCTGTTTCTGTTTCTCATTATGTATTTATCACACAGACATGTATAAGTCCCTCACACAGTATTTCTGCATCATTCCCCATTTTCTGGTGTCACAGTCTACACAAACTTTGATCGAACAGGATGTTCTCTGCACTCTCAGGAACACGTCAGTGTTTCTTCCTAACTACGTGACCCAGCTGTCTTCATTATATATCTGATCAATAAATATCGAAAGAAGTAAAGTGGACAAATGAAAAGCACTGAATAAACAAGGCTTTTTCCCAGGAAAGCCTTGATTTCAAATATTAATGAATATTTATATCGAATTCATTATTTCCATAAACTACGGAAGAATGGAGAATTTGCAATTACTTTGCATTGTGCTACCAGCAACCCATGCAAATGACTTTCATGTTTCTAAGATCCTACGGTCATTCTGCACAAGAAATAATTCTCCCCCCATGTGTGAGTGCCTGTCGTCCGTGCTGCCAGCTGAGCAAGTTGAAAGGAAGGACTGTTGGTCCCAGGCCCCAAATCCCAGGTCAAGAACAGGCAATGTGCAGCATGCAACCCAAAGCGTTTCACAACTGCCCCTTTTTGTCTTCTTTCCCCACACCGCAGTCTGACAGCAAGAGCTCTTTTGAAGTATTTTCAACTAAATGATTTCCCATGTCGTGGTTTCTGAATTCCAGAGAGAACTTTTTCATGAAGAAACGTTCACAACACTGATCTGGTGGTGAGAGCTTCTGCCAGAAAGAAGCTGGACACATGCATTTAACTGCTTGCTTTGCCTGATTTAGAACAGGGACATGACCCTGGTTCTCCCACATTTTAGATGAGTGACCAAATCACTGAGCTATCAAGGCAATCGCTTCTGCTCTCTGGCCCTACTAGTACCTCATCAGTGAACCAAACAGAGCAGCATGCTGAACCAGGGTCTCCCACTCCTTGGTGTATGCCAGGCTGTCTGATACTCTGTGGTCAGGATCTCTGGCTTCTCTGAAACACCTCCAGGAGATCTTGGGTTCATCCCACTGGGAAAGAGAAGGAGTTCTGAAATCTCAGGAACTATGATGGGCTAAAAAACTCTTTCTCACTCAGCTCCAACCCTGAGTTTCTCATAGGCTTGCATCCACATACCAAAGTCTGTGTAAATATGACTGATGGATGGTCCGTATTTCTGTCTTCTTGTATGCTGATTTTTGCAGAGCTGGAAATAATGCTATTTCATCAATTTAAACTAATGGATGGGGATGCAAAGAGATGGGTGCTATGGGGTCTGTAACCACTACTGAGTCAATCCAGTAGCATGCCAGTCCAGTATGAGAACAGTCACCTAGGCTCACACAGCCACAGAGAAGGTTTGCAAATTCAAATCTGCAAGTAAAAGACTTAACATCCAACAAAACTGGTACCTACTTTAGCTTCCCAGCCGGGGCAGAAGAGTGGCATGAGGTGAATGACAAAGGTGCAGCTGGACATGTGCCGAGCTATAGGCTTTCAGGGAAATGTGCATACTTGAGTGCTGAGATATCCTCTCTCCATAGAGAGAAGAGGGAAGAGGAAATAGAGAAGCATATTTTTTAACCCTTCTGTGAGTTAAGTATACATATTAACTGTGTGGAACTGCTGAAGTAAGTTGTAAATGATGTATGAAATGGAAAATCCTTGCCCGCTGCACAGAGTATATGAGAGGGCTGTGCATTCACCACTGTACTGTGCTATTTGCTGTGCTAATCAATTCAGACAGAGCCACAAAACCCCACCAAGATCAGAAGTTTTGGATAAAAGAACTAAAAAGGCAGAACACAAGTGTTCTGTTTTGTGGGATGATTTAGTGGTTTAAGCATCTGATCTGAAACACCTAGATTCCATGAAACCACAGGTTTAAATCCCAGCTGGGTTCAATTCACCCTTTTATCTCTCAGAAAGAGATAAATTGAGTACACTGTAGTTTTACTCTGAAGGGTTCCCACAGACGAAATCTTCTAAAAACAAACTAACTCAAATTCTTCATATTTTGGAATCTTTTGACTCCCTAAGTTTTAAAAAACACTGTGTTAATCTTGATAGCAAAAGGTACATTTTGTTTATCTCCTGAGTGCAATAAAGTCAGGGGAGTTTATGCTCATACTTCCCATGGTGAATACCTGTCTGGCAATTAACGTGGTTAAAATGCCCCTGGTTACATATTATATTTCGTGAGACCTGCGTGGGGATCAAGGACTGACAACCACTTGGGTAGCACTGAACAGCCTGCATGTTTCCAATTAACCCAACTGGGCTCTTCCAGAAATCAGGAGCAGTACTGAGTCAGTACGTGCATTAGAACCTGGTACTAAAATACTGAGAAAATTTCATCAAAGATGAAAAAATAAAGACAAAGAAGTGTGCATGAAAAATTCTGCCACCACTTTTGAAGTTTGATAAAAATGATTTTATCACAAATTGAAATTCTGGAAGATCAACCATCTCCAGGCACACCATCCCAGGAAAACTAAGACACAGTAAGATTCAACACCACAGAGAACTGTGTTACTTAATCTCCTCGGTTAAGTGCCATTCAGATGAGTGAATATGCAACATTTTACATTTAAGTTGTCATAACCACATCCTGTACTTCCCCACTTGCTCCTCTTTCACCCTGCCCTCCCCTCTCCACTTTCTTCATATTGAAACTCTTTGGTTTTCATGGTGGCCTCATGCTCATGTGCTTGCATGGGAGTAGCGTGGCCTGGAGAAGTAAACTTGTACTTGTAGATTTCTATGTCCCTTTGGAAACACTGAAAGCAGGGCTGCCTTCACAGACATGACCTGTTAAGGATGAAAACCTCCAAGGACGGAGATGCACAAGCTCTCAGTGCTGCCACCCATCTCTGCAGGAACTGGGGACTCTTCTGAACAATCAATCTGTCAGCACAGGGTTCCCCAGAACACAGGGGAAGCATGTCAGCGCAGTGCAAGTCAAATGTAGAGCACTGTTGTTGTTGGTTCTGGGTTTATTACATAGTTATTTCCCTTTCCTCAGTTTCCAGCCAACGCGAGCAGCTGGTTTTTTTTGTGGTTTTGCTTTGTTTTGTTTTTTTTTTGAAAAGTCATTCCCTATCTGAAAACAGTTTTCTCCTCTATTCATGCTGACAGTGGTTCTTTGAAAATGACATCAGTTGCTCTGTTATTTCATGTTAAGCCTAGGTCAGAGCTAAGTGTGAACCCTTAACTCATGTCCTACTCAAATTACTAAACACTCAGCACAAGCCTCCGCACTCCATTGCTGGGCTGTGCAAAGGGGTGCTGGGCACCCCTAGGTGGTAGGAAATCATCTCAATCAGTTCAGCACTGGTTGAAGCCCAGAGGAGTTACCACCAGCCTCCCAGAAACAGGTCAAGAGGCGAGCCCAGCCTGGAGCACCAACCCCAAGAGAGCTCTTCCCTTCCTTGGTTTTACCCTGGCCAGGGTCAGCATTGCTGCTCAGCTGGGACTGGGTCCTGCCATCTGCAAGGCCACCATGCCATCAGCTACCTCCAGCCACAGCTCCATGCCTGACTGGCTCCATGCCTGACCCGTCTCAAAGGTCTCTGCACTCATGTTCCGGGCACATATTTTCCAGTTTCACCATTTTAGCTGTTACATCTTGAATCCTCTGCTAAATGGCTACCAAAACGGAGTGTCAAGGATGCTAATAACAAATGAGGCTGAACAGGCGAAGACCTGGTAACACGGCAGCTGAGGCCTTCATGCAGAAGAGAAAAGCTACCTGCACTGAGGATGAAATGAAAAGTATATCCTTGTGTTTAGCACTTCAGAAGATTTCCTTGGGTGGAACAGCTTTTGTCTCGGCCAGAAGCAGTGTCATCCCCTAGGAAACAGTCATCCTCTTGGAAATAAAGACATATTTAGATTACAGAGACTTCCAATAAAAAAAAAAAAAAAAAGACAAAATCACAATACAAAGCATTAAGGTTAGAATGTGATGTCTACTTTGAAAAAAAAAGGATCAAATACTTACCAGGGCTGAGAGTGTTCTGTCTGAAAGAAATGCCTTTATGAGAGATATAAAAGTAATAAAAATAGCCAGTACTCACAAGAAACGGTAAAAAATTAGTGTCTTTCTGGGAGAAGATCTAGCTGTACATTAGGTTAAAAAAAAACCTAGAGCAATCAAAGAGGATTTTTCCCTCCAGTGTGTGTTTTCTTGGCAGCTGTGCTCACTTGTAGATGGTGTTAAAGCACTTTAGTTTTCATCGTAGAAAATAGAGTCAGAGAAAACAGAAGTGGAAGAGACCTCAAAATGTCATCTAGTCCATCCTGTTGCCCAAAGGCACAGTCAGCTATGCCGACACCATCTGGACAGATGCTTTGCTTCTTAAACGGGCATTTCACACATCCATAAAGACTGGTTCAAAATTAAACCACATTAAAGACCAACTATAGTAGAGATAACATGTAGCTACACTGTCCTAGGAGCACTTGAGAGAAGGAAATAATTTCAGGTTTCTGTTTCTTCTCTAATTTTCTGCTTTGCTTTCTGGAAAGAGATGCTAGTTAGTAGGCAGGAGAGCGAGTGGCAGAGATGGGGTGGGCAGCACTGTCCCCCCTGGCAGCAGAGACAGGCAGAGCAACCGCAGGGTCTCCACTGGGAGAGCCTCCACTGTCTGCAATGACAGCGTGTTGATGGCCATGCAGCCATAGTTCCCAAATTTAGCATCATGGACCCAGGTCATAAACCACCAGGAATTCAGGAGGATATCGCTAGCTCAGAACTGAAACAGAAATCAAGCTGCTGGGACATTTGGGGAGGGGACTTTCAAGCTGTGCTAAGAGTAAGCAAAAGACCAAGCAAATGCACTGTCATAGTTGTTCACTCTGGACAGTTACAATTTATTTGAGTCTAGTTTCTGCTGACTTTAATTGAATTTTGCACCTTATGCAAATATGTACTTTATTTGTCCTTGTCCTTTAAATATTACACTTTCTGTTGGTCTTCACAGGGTTTGTGGAATAATTTGTTGAAATCAGATGTGAGCAGAGAAGACGTTTTGTAGAATGAAAACGATTAGATATGCAAGTGGCAGAAAAGTGATAAAATTATTCTTTTCAGCCAAGTCAGTTTTCCTAAGTGAAATCAGTTAATTTTGGTAACAATTCTGCTTTCTATTTTAAAAGTTATCCAGCTGGTTATTTCGAGGATCTCACACACCCTCTTTGCAGCTGATTCAAACTCTTAATTTAAAGTTTGAAGACAGAAAACCTTCCCTGACTGCTGATTTTACAACAATTTAAAACTAGTACTGACTGTCTAAAACCTTAGAAAATATTCAGATGGACACCTGAAGAAGTATCTTAAAACAGTTTCTTGAGGCACTATATAATGAGATTTCAATATAAACTGATGTGAATGTGTAACTGTGGCTTGTGTCATGCACATATGAGGTATCGTGCACTTATACAGAGTGCTGCATGCATGGTTAACAGAAGAATAGGACTGTAGTAGAGTGTGATCCATTGCAGTACCCTCGAGTGTGGTCTTCCTGTTTCAGCAGATGATTTCCAAGTAAATTCATGGATTTTGTCAGTTGAAGGTCAGACCTCTTCAGAGCATCTTGCCTTGGCTGTGAACGTTGTGAGCTGTACAAGTACCGAGCGAGTGTGTAATGGCAATTTTCAGCTGATCACAAATCATTCAGCCATGCACTGGTTTTCACCAAATTTTCATTTCTTCAGTGAGGACTTTTTTTCCAGACCAAATTTCAACCCTCAGGTATTTTCTCTATAGAGGCATTGTAACTTTCTATGACAAAGGAAATATTTTTACCCTGTGTTTGGGCAGAAGGTCACAGCCACAGTGGATAAAATTTGTTCTTGTGCTGCTATAAGCCCAAGATTTTATTCAGACCCCCTTTCAGCTCCAATTCATGTGTCTGTGTCTTAATGTCTGCTCTAATGAGAAAGCAGCCCTCAGGACGGTGTTTCCCATCTGTAACAAAGATAAAGCTCTATCTTTGAGATGCATTTGTTGCTGCTATTGTTTTTTGCTAGGACATAACCCAAGTCCTTTTAATTCATTCTGAAGACTTCAGTTCCTCCCTGGAGATCAGGATCCACCATGAGTAAAAATGCCTTAGGATAATTTTATTGTATTTCATTTTGATGAGGCTCATCCTTTCTAGAGTTATCATCTTTGGGAGTATCTCCACACATCTTCCTCCTTTATTTTCAAGACCTTTAACCTGCCTGAATCATGATCTTTCTAATATTTCCTTTCAGCAGAAAAACCCATTCTAAATATATTTCTCTACCAATATCAACTTTTCAAGGGCAAGTTTGAATGTTGATTTGCACAGCTAGCACATTATGGTGCTTTTTGTGGCACCACAATACTAGACTCACGTTATCAAAACTGGTGCTCAGTAAAGAAAGTATAAGGAGGGAGATCTTCCAGTACATATTCCAGAGGTGGGAAGTTTGATGTTGTCTCAAGAGATCGTCACTCCACATTATTGCTGTTAAGATGAGTTAACTGAAGCATGATGTATACAGAAATTACTTTTTCAGTTAATAGATATAGGGAAAAATAGATGTAAGTGCCATATCATCAGTGAAAGATTTATTGCACTGCTGTTTAGGATCTATGTAAAGACTAGAGTAGATTGAAGTAGGGTGTTCATATGCAGATCTTAGCTCTCAGAGCTGCCCAGGCTCAGTTATTTAACCCACTGTACCGAGATTACAGTTTTGTCATTACTGGGTATTAATGAATGATTTTAACATTTAGTCCATGGGCTTTTCCAATACCTTGCACATTTGCTGGTGAGGAGAGAATCCCAAAAGATTAGGAGACTCATTTCTTTCAGTCAAAAGCTTATCAGTACCTTTTGTATCTACCAAGCTGCTCAGAAAAAAACACTTCAAGACAATTTCTAAAGTGCAATTTCTGATTGAGTTAGAAAAGCTGATGGACTAGCATTTGTTATAGTGTTTATCTGGTTTTTTAGTACTTCCTTCCAGGACATCTGGATTCGGGAAAAACAGTTTTAACCAAACCTGATCTAAAAAACTTTTGACTGAATTTTGTACACATCTTTCTGTCAGGTTTCACTTCATTCACACTGACCATCCACTTCCACAGTTGCACAGCAGAGACTCCAGATCCTGAATACATTTTACTGAAATTGCATTTGTAAGTGCGAAGTAACCTCATGATCCTGACAAGGTCTATAAGCCACTTGCACCCTATGTTAGCATCCTGTTAGTGCCTTTTGCACAGCAGTGAGTTTAAGCATACTCTATAGTCTTCTAGCCTGGAAGAATTTATGCACATGAACTATGAATAGGTCTATAAAAACCAGGATTGCCCACAATGCATGAAATTAAACGTCTTGTAGGATCAAGGCCCAAGATCTCTCCAAGCATCAATTTTCAGATATTTTTTTTTTTTTGAGGAAAAATACAAATATTGATCCCTCTCTCACTGCAGCACAATGCTACTTAATTGACTTTGATCTTCCTTCAGGCTATCAGAGACCTGTGCTGGCAGGGAACTTTCCAGGGCCAAAGCGAAGGAGCGCAGAGGGATGCAGGGAGGGAGATGAGGAGCAAGGCTGGGCAGGGCCATGCCGGGAGCTGATGCACAGGGGAGGCCAGGTCTGAGCCTGAGCAAGCAGAGGAGGGAGAAAGAGGAGAAGGGGCCAGTAATATTGAGTCCAAGGCTCCTTAGAGGGGCAGTGGAGTCTGCTGGAAGGTGTTTTAATGACTGATTGGAGAGTTTAGGAGGTGGCTCTACCAAATAAAACCAAACCATATAGCCCATATAACTATATATAACCGTATTTCCAGGATAGCCCTGTCTTCTTGAATTGAATGAAAATAGAATCACAGATGTATTTTAACCTCCTCGCGAAATATTTAACTTTATGGAAAGTTTCATTAAAACAGTCTTTCAAGAAAGGGACTTTATTTTTTTTTACTTTTTTCATGTTCTTCCTGATATTTTGCATGGGATTTGAGTCTTGGATGACCATATTTTCTACTGGTGCAAACAGAGCCCCGTTATAGCTGAACTGATTTATAACAGCTAAGAATCTCTCCATAAAGCCAAATCAACCTTYAAATTAGGCTCAAAAGAAATACTACCAATTAAATTTAGTCTGTGACCTCTAACATAGGTTTAACAAGCTCAACATATTATGGATTTCAGTAGGGAAAAAAAATCAATTAAACTTAAAAAAAAAATCAAATCCCCAAAGTCTAAACCTTGACAGAAGTAGTTCAAAAATCCTGTAGCATCCAGCTGTTTCTATGGTTTCACATCCTGTGTTCCAGTTTTTAGGGTGCTATATAGGATGTGAAAGCAGCCTGGAAAAAAAAAACGCCATGAGAAAAACCTTTATTTCAGTTCCCTTTTGTTTTGTTTTGTTTTTTTCCAGCTGCTAGAGCTGGTTTTTTTTGGTTTGATTGGGTTTTGGGGGTGTTCCCTCCTCCCCCTTTCTCTGAAAAAGCCCTGTATTTTAATGTGGATTTGAACACTTCAAAGCCCTGAGAGGTCATGGGACTGTTCCCACTGTAGGCAATAGCCAAACTCTCATTGCCCTTGGTGGGAGCTGGACTGGGGCCCAAGGAAGAAACTGAGGGAAAAAAGCATCATCTTTTCTCAAACTCCCTTTCCCCCCAGAAATAAGCTAACATAACCACCCTGATGCAACAAATTTATTAAAAGCAAATAGTCATCTTGTGCTACTAATCCTTCTGAATACAATGTTTTGAGTAAATGACATTTAGCAGTGTTGTAGCTTTAATGGTAAAGAAAACACTAGCAGCTCAGTACTTAAACCTCTGTCCCACAGTGAATATAATTTTCAATATCCTGTAAAAATTCTTTGAAGTGTTTGTATCCAGACTGCCCCAACGGATTTACTCAGAATTAGTTAATAGTGAGAAAGCATTGAACTAAATTTATCGGTTACAGTCTCTCATGATTGCATAAAAAATAAAATTAAAAGGAACCCTCTATAGAATACTTTATCAGGCTTGGCAATGGCATCATCTCTGACAGTGAGGCAATAAAAGCATATTAGTGACCCCCTGATGAAACATGTTTACAGGCAAAGTCAAAGAGATTGATCATTCTATCTGGAAAGTGGCATTTTCCTTCTATGCGCTGTTACTGCTAGTCACAGAAGCATACTGATCGGCTAATGCACGACAAGAAGGAAATGTGTGAAAGGGGATGCAATTATCAAGTCCTGCTCAGCTTCTCAAGGAAACCTGGGAATCTTTTCTGCTCCCAGCCTGCACTCCCTTGTTATACCAGTAATATTGCTAGTGCTATGAAAGAGAGCCAAAAGGTCATAGCCAAGACTCCAGGTGTTGTTGTGCTGGGCTTCATACAGGTATCATTTCTCCCAGAAGTGTTTGCAGTATAAATAGATAAGAGAGACAAGAAGAATGAGAAAAGAAAGGGGAACAGTTAAGAAAGAGACTTTCCCAAGCTCATAGCAAGGCCAGGAAAGAATCCCACTTCTAGTGCCATGAGACCATGCTGGGCAACCTCTCCTTAGCAGTCACTGTTGGGGTTTTCAAATGTGATCTTTGAGATATTTTCTACATGTTCATACTCTCATATTCAAAATCCGAAGCCCTAGTGACACACTGATTGTTTCCTGCAGTTGCATCGTCTTGTAGAGTCCTTCTGATCTGTTGCAGTTTTTCTCATTTTAAATCTTTTTTAGTCTGTCACTCCATCTGCTATATTTCTTCTTCTTTCTCCAGTTGCTTCATTTATTATTTGGGCAAAAATGGCAATTTTTGTATTGAATACATGACAGTCCAAATTGCATTCTTTCTACTTTAACAGCTCACCTCTCAAACGAGGGACCACTGGTCTATTAGACTGGTCCATTAGAATGGATTGGTCTTGCTCAGAAACTGCCCTGCTTTCATTCACTCCCATTTATATTTTCTGTAAAATGAAGCAAAAACAAATCTGAACATTTCTGAACCACTTTTAGCCCTCAGCTCATCTCCTATCTAAATATGTAAGTCAAACATCACCTGGAGTGTTTCACAGTGCCTCTGAGCACAAACCAGAACCTCATGCTTTCCCAGTCCCATTTCTCACCCTGTCCCTCATTACACAGTCAGTGTGTCAAGCATGGCTGCAAGAGAGGGTTCTTAATATAAATATATTTTTCCTGCTATAGTTTTCACAAATAATAATTACTCAATGATTAGCCAAGTAAAGTGGAGCTATTACTGCTGTAAAGCTCTCTTCCCTGATTTCCCTGAGCCTTCCTCTTCCCCACAGAGAAACCTTCAGCATCCACTCAGCCCTTCCATGTGGACATGTGTTGTGGGGTGAGCCCAGGCTGAATGCAGGACAGGGAAAAGGATGGGCTCAGGGGGGCTATCTTTGGAGCACGACAAGGTGGGCAGGGGATAGGCAGGACAATGCGGATAGGCAGTGGGAAAAAGTCAGGATGATGGGTGTCTGGCAGAGTTTGGCAGGACTGGGCAGGGGTCAGGAGTCAGGGCCCAAGGACAGTAGCTTTGGGAATTGGTGTGCATGGAGGAAAAGTTTTCAAAAAATTGAACATTTTTAAAGCCTTCTCTTTCTGTTAGCTTACTGATTGTCTTAAAAGTCAAAATGATCACAATTCTTGGTTAGTCACTCACTTCTGTGTCATCATCCCTATTTCTGTGTTAAGGTCCAGCTGAATCATTGCCTGGCTGAAATAAATAAGACATTAAATATGAACCACATAGGTGCAGGTGGGAAGAAGAAAAAACTTTAAAGAACTGACTAAGACAACAGTTTTCCTTGGTGTAAGGGATCTGTTAAGGTTTTGCGATCTCAGGCAGGTCCCATATACTTTGTTCCTCCTGTGTGCTCAAGACATGTCTAAGTTAGAGATGCCTTCTTCCAGCTAATCAAGAGGCTGCATCTTTTCCTGCCATATGGCAGGAAGATCAACCAGCCTCGAGTTTGTCACCTTCACATTAAATTACCGAGCATTACTGTACAAGAGGTTGATGTACATGATGAAGAGGATCCAGATGGTCCAACACATGGTGACCTGTCACATCAGCAACACAGATTGATAAGAGTTGATCAGTTCAGTTCATCACAGACCACCCTTGGCTCCTTGTTCAGGACTGTGTTTTATTTTTAAGACCCTTATTTTCACGGCTTTCAACTGTCTGGATCTTGACTCTTTCCTTGACCCCATTTCTCACTGTGCTGATCACCTATGGCAGTAATCATCTATGGCAAGAAGTTCTCTGGAACAAMAACTGACAGATACCTGAACAAGACTTCAACAAAGATGACAGGACCTTCTAAATGGTCCTCGAACCGGAGTCAAGGCTAAACATCAAATCAGCCATGCTCCTGGCAACATCTAGAATGAGGTGTAGCACCATATAAAATACTTGTTTCAAGATGTGACTTCCAAGACTCACAGTCTGCAGGGAAATGAGAAAAGGCAAGAGAATATTAGTGAGAAAAACAGGTACAGAAAACAAGCAAAATTAAGGTTCTCCCCGAAAAAAGGGTTTTAGAGGGACATAAGAGAATCTGCTTCTTTCTAATATTAGCAGACTTAAAGCTCAAGTGGTGAAACAGTCACCCTTTGTAACAGTGGCTGGGTAGGGGAGAATTTGGTCCATATATCTTAATAAAGAGGATTAGGAAATATAGAAAACATAAGACTTAAAAGCATTTTCAAATAGAAGTTTCCCAAAGACTGTCATGAGGCTTTTGCTTTAACACTTTATTACTGCAGCACAGTGTTGTACTGTGAAAAGCATTTCATCATTTGCAAGGCAAGAGGTTGTTGGCTCAGACAAGTGTCATTATCAAAGACAATTTTCACAATGCATTCAAAAGCTTCATTAAGTGCCTGCCTGACAATAATATTGGCCCTGCTATGTTCGGGCACTGGAATACTGATCCATAGCTGACTACTGTTTCAGGCATAAGAGGTGAATATCTATCTTTGACCTGCAGATTTATCTGAATCCATCACATTGCCTGCAAGACACAGGTCAATGCGAGTAGGTCTGTGTGGCAGGAACCTCCTAGTACTGAATGCTTGCTGGCTAAAAACAAAAACAAACACAAAATTACATCAGAACCGTAAAGTAAATTAATCATTTTGGTAGGACTTCTTCAATCAGAAGAGAGCAATGGGAGACAAGACAAGGGCAAAGCTGTTTAAGGTTTAATGTAACTCAATAAATCATATCTTATAGCCTTTCCTCACCCCACACCTCAGCAAAAGTTGACCAGAAATCACAGAAAGTTATTATTTCCTCTATTTAACTGAAAGTGACTGTTATGTTTATGAGAAATGAGGAAAAACTAAACAAATATTAAGCAGAGATACTCAGAGAAACAAAAGTGGGGGGGTTATATATCCAAATTCAAAACCATTTCTGGGGGATTTGTATGCTGTGGAATCTGCGGCTGTAAAACAAAATAAACAAGTCTCTCTGAATATGCATTTAGCTGAGACTGTGGGCAAGTCACTTAATCTTGTGTCTCAGACAGGCTGCACAGTGTAAAACCAATTGGAGCCATGTGGGCAGGGCTCAGCAGGGAATTAAAACATCCAGGCTTGTCCTCTGGGGACTTTGAGTGGCAAAAAAAGAAATAAAGAAATAGGAATAAGGGGACAGATTTGAGTGAAAGGGAATGAAAGATTCCTTTTGAAGGTTCATGAAAAAGACAACTGATGGTCTTAAAATTAGTGGATTAAACTCAATTTAGGGCCTGATTCAAGTTGTGTGAGGTAGAAATGAACTTTACTGTCCCCAGTAAGACAGAGTGAATGTGACGATTAAGGAAGGATTGTTATATTGTGCCATTAGGTTGAGTCCTGGTATGACAGCCCTGGTTGAACCAAGATGACGAGTGCTTCCACACCCGTTCAAAATCCACCTTTCCCCAGTGTTACAGGTTTCTGCTGGATTTTCCTGGAAACAAACAGTGGTGCTATTTGTTTAAATGGTCTGGAAGCCAAGAACTCCCACTCTCCTGGCCTCGAGGCTGGGATGCCAAAATCTATCCCTTTATCTCAGTTTGTCCTGAAAYAAGGTGGGGGAAGTTACTGAGAAGTATAGGTTGTATCTAAATGAAGTCTTCATCAAAAGATAGAGAAGTGTTCCAGCCGAGCTCCTGTTTCCATATCATAAAAGTTTACTAGAAAAATACTTATGTTGAAAGAGTTGTCCTTTCAACAAGTTTCCAAGCCCTATGTGAAACGAGATATTCCCACCTCCGTTCTGTAGCTAAAGGCTTGTTCTGATAACAGACTGCTCTCTATTCCAGCTCGCTGCACAGTGGATTCTGTCTTCGAGGGGCATTTTCCTTCCAGCCCAAATGCATTTCTAGTCCATTTAGGTTGCAGATTATATATTTTGCTCAAATGTGAACTCCAAATAATTTTTTTTTATTTTAAGACATCATAAATATGTGTAGGGATCACATCTCCTTCTTATATGTAATTGACCTGCATTTTATCATGCTATAGAAATAATACTTTGCACTCACTTAGTCCGTCATACACTGGGGTCTTAAAAGATAGGTAAGAATCAGTCTTTTGTTGATACTAGGAGAGTCAAAACACATTGGGGGAATTTCAGTTGGATATTTAGTCCTTCTGAGCACCTGAAACTCCTCTATGAGACATTCACATCTTTTGACAACTAATGCATAAACAACATGCCCAAGGTTGCACAATGAGTCCCCTGGTAGGATATAGGACCAAGCTTAGAAGATATTAGTCATATGTGCCATAGCAATTACTTCATATTCTCCTACCTAGAAAACATCAGACAGTTCATCACAGTCATCCTTCTTGTGGTTTCAAGAAAGCTAGGTTAGTCTCATCTTATATTTATAAATCAGAGTACACAGAATCCACTTTGTCTTGAGGCAAATAAATATATTTAAGAAAAAATGTTCTAATGCTTAGAAGCATTGATACCACTCAAAAAACATGAGTTTACCAGGAGATGGTCCCTCCTTTTTATAGTTCTATTACCAGCATTTCCCCTTTTATTTTTCCAGATCCATTCAGAACATACGTTGCCTTTGACTCCACCTTTAACTGTAATGTCTGCAACTATTGCAATGTGATGGGGGCAGAGAATGGCAGCAGCATAGTTGATGACGTAGGCGGAAAGCTGTGGCAGCTGATGTGACAGTAGTAATCCACTAAAATGACACCAATTTATTGCCCTGTTTTTCACAGAGTATTACCAGAATAGCTTTTGCTACCATTTGTGAGTAAAAAAGCCCTGCTCAAAAAATCTACAGGAACAGTATGTTCATGGCCTTTGCAAATCTTTATAAGCCTAGTTTTGTTTTCTGGGGCTCAGGAATAAACCTACCAGAGCTTTAGTCAGCTAAAGGTCATCTGTCAGCTAAAGGTGCTAGGCCTTAACTTTGCTGTCACACTGTCAGAAGTTAGCACTGAGGAGACTTGCAGTTGCAGGGGAGTACAGTATTTCAGCATTTTATCACTCAGGCTGGCTAAGACACTGTAATATTTTTTCCCAGCTTAGACTTTCTCATGGGATGCTTGAGCAAATGTCACCTGTACTAAACCCAGCTCTGTAAGTCCTGGGGGACATGTTTCAGAGATGCTTGTTCTGGTCCCAGTTGATGAAGGTACGTCCCAGTGGTTACTCCCAGCTGCCTTGAGATAACATTGGGTGAAAATCACTTTGGGTAGCCAGAAGAAATCTGGGCTGGTATCCATGTGCTATTGCATAGTATGAACACTCAGTGTTTCACCTAATTTTAGACATCCACACTGGGAATGTCCAGAGCTGAGCTAGTGTCCCCTTAGTGTCGGGTGACAGCTAGTCACCAGCGCTTCCCTCTGTGGTCAATGAAGAGAAATAGGCACTTTTCATGTCAGATTCATCTTATCTATTTTAATTGACTTCTTTGAGAAGAGACAAATCATTCCCGACTCTGTTTTGAGTATATTGACTCTTTGGTGAGTTGAGCCAATTGAGCATGCCAGGGGGCTCAATTCATCTGCGTGGGATTAAGCTGGAGATGAGGCAGGAAACACCACAGTGCCCACAGCGACATTGGACACCTAAGTTTAGGACACTGCATCCCACCCAGCCTCACCTCTGTTACTTGCTGACTGTATGATAGCATTGCTCTTTGTCAGGATTTACCAGTGAGAACACCAGCACAGGTGTCAGCCTCCCATGAGCAGCCAAGTAGCAACCACACTGGTTCAGACCAATCACTCATATTCTTCATATTCTTCAGTAAGTCATCTCTGACAATGGCCCTATTGGATGTCTAGGGAAGAGTGTAAGAATAGGGAATGGATATAGCAATACTTTCCTGGTGTACATTCTCAGCTTCCTGTGTTCTGCAGCTCAGGATCATGAGTATCTCTTATGAGCTCAGTCACTCCTCTTAGAGTTTTCTTCTGGTAATTTATTTAATTAGTTTTGGAAACCGTTTACTAGGCACAGCATCCTACTGCAAGAATTTCCACAGCTTAACTATGCAAGGTGTAAAAACTGTCACCTTACCTTGTATAGTGTCTGTCCTTTGACAAACGTAAGTCATTAGCAGTAAGTAGCTAATTTTTTTCCCAAAGACTGAGCACTGGGTCCTAAGGGACCGCGTTTACCTCTGGGAGCTAGATCTGTTCTCCTGGTTGTGAGACCAAACAGAGATCTGCTTTTATTCATGCAGTAATGAACAGAGGAGTGTGGGTGCTCCCTGGTGTTGCAATGGCCTCTCTGATGTCCTTGAAGATCATGGATTTCCAACAAATGACCTCTAGCATAGTACTGCTATCAGGGCCTAATAACTGTACCTCCATACGTTTTTGTGGAGACTTGGATTTGAAAACACCACCTGTAAAATTCTCTATTCAACTACACATACTGCAGAATATACAAAGAATAAGGACATGTCTATCTATACATACAGATCTGTGTTTGTGCTTTTCTATCTCTGGTAAGCAAAGGTTCACTTTAAGGAAAAGAAAAAAGAGGAAACATGGAGAGGTTTGGAAAGCAAGCAATGAATCGTGGATGCCAGGGAGCCCAGCGTGCAGCATTAGAGTGCTAGATTCAGGGAAAGCAGCTTGCATCTCTCAAGCATATGCTGCTGTAACAACGGCTACAGTACAGAGAGCTCTGCTCGGAGGCACTTTGGAGTGGCAACCTATAGGGCTGCCATCTGTCCCATTTCAGGCAAGGAAAGCTTGTCTTTTCACAGGAATGGAAGCTGCAAACTGATTGCAATCATGTGGGGCTAGGGTTTCCTTGCTRGTTTATGTTTTTAAGAATGACTGGCTAGATAACCTACTGTTTTGGATCAAATTATGAATGTTCACAGTTTGACTACAATGTTCACATTCCAGCGATCAGCATCATGCAGGTACCCAACTCCTGGTGGTTGGTTAAAACAGTTATGATCTATGTGGCATTATGAGAAAATCCTACACTGGCAATGTGTGCTAGCTTTTTGGATCAGTCTTTTAAAAATAATTTAAGAAAAAATAATTTCTTCTGGGATAGTAAATGGCAGAGAAATGCACTAGGTGACCTCTTGAGGTCCATCTCTCCTGCTCTGTGGTTATACAACAGCTAGAGTTCAGGCCCAGGGCTCCTTCAGCTTTTTCCAGAAAATCTTCCTGAGGCTCTGAATAAAAAATGATAGTGAATCAGAAAAGAAAAATAATGCTCAGAATATAGGTGATGATATGTCTTATGTTCCTGTACCAGTACCCGGGTCACCGCTTATGATGAACCTTTGTGTGCTTTCCTGCCTCCTTTGCAGGAACCTTGGTGTGTTCAGCAATCATCAGTAACTTCCCAGCACCCTTGTGGTTATAAACCCAGGATGCTGGTCTCACAAAGCATGGAAGAACCAGAGGAAGATTAAATACTGTAGCTTCAATTTACTGCCAAAGTAACCGGAATACACTTAAAATAGGATTCATTTTCAGAGTTGTGATATTATTGCTTTAACTGCAAATACTGTCTCCCTAACCAGGTCATCTGAGTGTACAGAAACATGCTCTCTTCCTTATGGGATACAAGCTAATGGGTGAAATTAAGGCACAAAGATAATAGCACACATCAGGGGAAGAGAACTAAGCTTTTGCTTCAAAAACATTCTTCACAGAAGGGTCTAGTGGGATTTGAAAGTTTCTTCTGAAAGTAGGTAAAAGTTAGAGCTTTCATTTGAGTTTCACTTTATGTTTTGTGTTCATTTCAACCCACAGCTCAAAGTGAAACTCCAGGATTTGGGGAAACGAGCAAAAACCTGAAGATGTGCATTAAAATGTCACGTGCAGAAATTTTGCAGTTGGGGCCTTAAGGCACCATCCCTTTTAAAACTACAATGGACTTTCGATACTTGACCTGCRAAGACTTCTTTGAAATTCCAGCCTTAAGCATCCTGTCCAGCACAGGGCAGCTGTGAGAGTGCAGGACTGTCTCCTTCCTTTTCTACTGCAGATGTGTCTTATGGATATTGAAGTTGGAGCAGGAAATGCAATAAATGCTAAAATACCTGTCATCTCCTCATAAAAGTGTTTTCCAGTGGCAATACAAATGATATACAGACATGAAGGCCTGATTTTTTTTTTTTTGGTGTATCATGATACTGATTACACTAGAAGCGTATTTGAGCATGACGTCCAGCCACGTGGTAAAAATCGTATCACATTGAATATGGAGGTAGAGAGAAAGGGAAGGGAGAACAAAGTCTGTGGGGAAGTATCACAGTTCAGTAGCAAGCAAAGAAAAATACAAAGAGATTTGGAGACYAATGTTTTATGTGTGTTCTGTTAAAGAACATAATGGCCTTGTTCCAAAAGTAAAAAGCTCCTTTTCCAGCTCAAGAGCCTGAGCAACCACCTCCAGGAACCACCTGGGTTTGAGGAACAACGGGGTGGGTTGTTGCTGAGGAGGACAGAGTGCCTTAAAGGCTCTTGGATGCTGGTCCTTTTCCCATGTGTTGATCTTTTCAAGGCAGCAGACTTTTGCCTGGACAAACAAGAATTTCTTAGTCTCGGGCAATTTCCTATCTTTCAAAACGTGCGGGTGTGCGAGAGGTCTTTGTGCCTTTAGCAAATTGAAGTTCGAGTAGAGGAGTGTTATTTCTTACAGCATAAAATTTCATGAGCTCTTATTGTCCCTTCAGTGAGAGGTTGATAGGACTTTATACATCAAAAAGAGGAAAAGCTATTCCTTCTTAGGATGGAAGTCAGATGATAATTTCCAATTTAAAATTTTAAAAGAAATGTCCATAAACACAGACACATTTTTTATTTTTATTTCCAACTATTCAGAAGGTGGTGAGATCTGGGATAATTTTTGTTTACGTTGCCTCCATCAGCTGAATTCAGAAATTGTTGGGATTTTATCTACAGGTTTGTTTTCATTCAAAAAGGCTGAATGAGGGTTAAAGGTTACAGTTCCAACCAAGCTTTCTTCAGGAAGAGTTTCTGAGCTCCAGGGGAGAGGTTCTGGTCAAAACCAAAGGTGCTAAAATAGTGCAGGAAGTAGAAGACCCAGATCCTGTTGTGCTGTTCTTGACAAGATCTGTTTTGTCCCATGTCTGAATAGAAAAAATCTACCCTGCGAAAACAACTGTTTCCAGCAGAGCAGTACCAGTCTACCAGTGCCTTTGCCCTTCTTCCTCCACTGGTACTAAAGCTTCTTTTTCCCATTTTCCCCTAGACCTGTGTTTTCTCTGTCTTCCCCATCTGTTACTTTCAAAAAAAGGCCTCCTACAGTATTAGAAGCTCTTTGCAGTTTACTGGTTCCTTTAGTCCTTCTAGTTTCGGGTTTTTTTCCTTTTCTTTTGTTCTCCTGTTCAGATGGATAAAGTAGTCCCAAGTCAGCAGAGGTTCAGAAAAGCAGATTGGCACACCAAGGATGGCCCCAGGCTGCATCATTCCCACTGACGACTCCCCTCAGCACTCATCATGTTGGAAACTTCCTCAGAATTATTCAGTGAATAAATATGAATTATTTCCCTGCTAATCTGAATCTAATGTTGTAAAAGGGGGATGGAGACAAAAGAGGGGGTTCAACACTGCCAGCCAGAAATAGGAAACCAACAGTGTCCCCTTCTTTAGTTTAAAGTCACCAGACAAGAGGGAAAATCTTCAAATTAGACCATTACAGCCTCTTCCAGAAGCCTTGATGTCTTTGGTGGAGCACAGTCCTTTTCACCTGTGAGAGCAGCACCACTCAGTTTATAAACCTAAAACCTCTTGTTTGTGCAGTTACTTAATCACTGTAAAACTGCACATTACTGTTGTCACATGGCTATACTAAAAGGAATATTTAAAAAGAAACAGAGCTTAAGGGTAAGCTAGGGTTTGGTGATCTGCCAAGCTGAAAATAGCATTTAACAGGCTTTTAATCTATTTCATAGGTTATTGTCCCCATGAGTGCTGTTATAGTCTACAGATAAGAAAAATGAGAACAAAGGGTTATTTTCACTTACAATTCAGCAGCTGCTGGTATTATTACTGTGTCATTGGTAATCAAACAGAGGTACACTAATAATTGTATCCTTTAAAATGCAGTGTGCAGTAAATATTTGTTGATTTAAAAATAAGCAAGCTGTAGAAATTAGACAGCTCTTTCTGTCAAAGTTAGCAGATTAAATGCTCACAGAGCCAAGCACCATCAAGAGAGAAATGCCTGGCATTTGTGGAAGATTTTGTTGATCTCTGCAAGATTGCTCAGGTCTGTTTGCACCGGGGAGAAAAATAGATGTTTGAAGTAAAAATGCAATTAAAATCAAAATTAAACACATGTTTTTGCTTTTGAATCCTAATTTGTAGATAGTATGTAATATACTATTTTATACCTTAGAGATAGGCAATTACCAAAATAACCCTCTACTTGCATCCATTTGACTTGCTGTAATTAGCAGAATACACAAGGCATGAGAAGAAAAACTTTTATATCTTCTGCTCATCAGCTCTGCTCAGGATGGAGAGCAAGGCTTTCCTCACACGCTGAAGACGACAGGCAGATGGCCCAACAGGATGGTTTTCTCCATGTTCAGCAGCGCAGGGGAGCTGCTGGAGACTTTGTTTTGCCTTGTAAGGGCAGGAGAAGGGAAAAGAGAATTTCTAGAGTCTGGCAGGTTCCTTTGCTTGCAGTTGTGCCTCTCCCATGGAAAAAGTGATAGAGTGTAGGCTGGAATGGCAAAACGTCTTGTCCTTCTCAGTGTCTGACAGTTGTCTTCTTAGGACTTGCTCGTGCTGCTTTTGAGTGTCGCATCCTGGAGAACCTGAAACAAGACTGGAGCACGCTGTGTTCATGGTGGAAACTTATAGGGTTGGTCAGGCCTTAGCAGAGAGAAGTGATGCTAAGGAGATGGGATGTGTTGTTATCTTTGTTGCACAGCAGGACACAAGGTGCATGAGTGCATTTAGCTTAATATTAGATGCTTACAGTGCAGACTTCCCCACTGGAGGTGTCTAGAGTCAACGAGGAGAATCTGGCATTTCTAGTGCCTGTGTAGGCTCTTCCTCATGCAGGAGAGGATGCAAAGAAGGATCTCAGGGAAGGCAGATGAGTCATGTTATACCCATGCCCTGTTTCTGTCCAGTAACTCTAAGGGAATCACAGAGTAACTAGCTCAGATGAGTTCATTCATTCTGGAAGTGCCAAAATTATTTATGAGACTTTCTGTCATTTTCAGAAGTGACTTAAGCACATATAAGCCTATTTGTTATTAGCAGTCAGTAGGATTTAGATTCTGAAAATGGCATTTCAGCTTTGAAAGCACTGCACACATGAAAATGTTACCTAAGGTGACTTGCCCTGGTCACATGGTAAAACAGGCGTAGCTCTGAGCCATAGCACACTGCTTTAACAGCCAGCCTGGCTTTGCTCTCCAAGGGGTACCACACTGTCCAAACGCTGTAATAGCWGAAAGTCTGGCTATTTTGATTTGATGAGGTTTCCTTTAAACACCTTGAAATATTTTGGGGTCTTTGAAATTTTATATGATAGTCATAATAGTAATAATAATAGTAGTAGTAGTAGTACAGCAGCAGGCTCCATAGAGTGTTCCTGCTGTGCTCTGAGCTGCATGCAACAGCTACTGCAACTTTCAGTAGCCAGGGATTTTCCCCCTTAATCACCCTTTGGTTTTGTAAGTGAGGAAAGTTCAGACAGTAATAAACTGAATCTGTGCTACACATCTGCTTTTTCAAGTAGTGTTTGGTACAGGGGCAACACTGACAGATTTCATTACAGCTGCCTTTGCAGGTGTTGATGTATTAACACTGTCATCTTGCATGCAGTTTGGATGAGAGAGCCCCTGAATGAAGCTGAGAGCTTCTGATACTGATGTGGCAAATGATTCAGCGCAGATCATTATACGCATTGGCCTGTTATCTCCTCGACGACGTGTGAGGCTGAGAGTGAGCTGTCTCTTTGGTTCATTATTTATTTTTCCTTAGCTCAGGGTTCTGCCAGCGGAGCAGCCTGGAACGGAGCCTGAGAAGCTGTTTCGGGTACGGCACGGCACGTGGAGGAGGCGGTGTGAGATCACGACACTCACAGCATCTCCACTTAATCTGGAGCGCTGACCCTATGCCTCTGCGGTGGCAGGAGGGCAGGGATGTAGCAGGACATCCCACTGGGAAGCATGGGTGTCTTGCCGTCTGTTTTTTCTGCCGAGGCTTTTACTGGGGCCAATAGCAGGCTTTGTGGTACAATGCTTCAGAGAAAAGGTCTGCTGTCATCATCCTATGCAGCTGTTGCATCTTGCATCTGAGCAAGTTTAAGCTTTTTGGCAAGCATTAGGTCTTTCCCTGCTTCCCTCAGATAAGCAAAATCAGCTCTGTTTTGTAGGTCGGGAAAGTGTAACAGCAAGATGAGGTCATTTTCCTCAGGTCATGTTTAAAGAGCGGTAGCAGAACTGGGAATAAAAAGAGAAATTGTCCCAGCTGCCGCAGTGTCCCAGCAAACACCAGGGATGAACCTTGTCAAGCTGGAGACTCTGGGATGTGCAGGTGAATATTTATTTACAGAAAAGCACGATGGTAAGAACTATGAGCATGGGACGTTAGAAGCGTTTAATGCAAATCACTTGGACAGGAGCTGGTGCTCCAAGCTATGCCTGTGTTGTGCTGTGCGACGTGTCGAGGGCCACACACGGGCTGGTGCCACCAGTGCCACCGATGCCCGGCACGTCCCCGCGGGGGGCTGGAGCGGGGCTTGGCTGGTCGGGCAGCTCAGGGTCCTCCACGCGTGCCCTGCCCTCGCCTCCTGGGCTCCCGCGCTCCCTGAAAGCACATTGTCCTCCTCGGTACAGCCAGTCCCTTGGCTCATGTAAACTGATAGCGCAGTCTTACTTCAGTGGAAATAGGCCAGGTCAGTCTAGCCAAGAGTCTGGTTTGTATCTCTTACAATAGGCTTTAGCTTTAAAAAGCCAGGGTTTTTCTTCTTGTCAAAAAAAACCAGACAAAAGCTCTGTCTCTGACAAGAGCTCTCTATAAGTTCCAGCAGCTATTTCATTTCATCTTTGCCCATGAAGAAAGCTGTATTGTAGAGCAGGGTGGGGATAACTCATGTCAAAAGCTTTTTAAAACTTACTTTGAAAGCATATTTCATCTTCAAAATTTAAGTGGCTTATCCAACTTCTGGCAACTGAAATCTGCTTTCCTTATCTTGGTGTATGGTGTCACTCAGCCAGTCACCAAAAACTGTTCAGCTGAGGCAGCAGTTTTGGGGACATCAGAAGAGCCAGCCTGGAGCTGACACCACTGAGAACGTGTGTGTCGTGATGTGCCACAGCCCCGTGGAGGGCGTATGGGTGCCGATACTGCATGCCTTCTCCTGTTGTCTCTGGAGATCAAATCCGAGCCTGGATCCGCAGTGGGAGGTGAAGCTGGTGACCTTATCTCAGCCCCTGTGCGACCACAGCACGAAACTGCCAGGCGGTTTGGCAGTTTGTTTTGGGTGGAAGAAATAAGAAAAGCCCATGTCTGGCATCATAAGGATGTTTCAGCTGAGAATTCATAGCAAAACAGCCTGGAGATACTTGTACACATCCCACTAGCATCCTGCATGGCTGTAGCTACTGTTACAAACTCTTTATTGTAATTTGCTTCCTAAATGCTGTCTACAATCCCCTTTTTGCCCAGCCAAACCCGCCCAGATGCCACTGCTTGCTGGATATGGGGATTATTGATGAAAGCTGAGCAAGACACCACATGTGGCGAGCTAATTAGAGGGATCCCAAAACAGTGAATATCCATGAGCGTGGTAAAATATGGATGAATAGAGCCCAGGGGAGTATATTCTCAAATTAGACGCACAACTTGCATTGGAAGTGGAGGAGAAGCTGAGTAACAGAGCTCCGCACGTCAGGTTGAAATCTCTTTCTGTACACATTAAGGCTGATTGTTTGCTGAAAATGCCTCACAACTCATTCCATAATAGCAGCAAATAATCATTGTTTGTGTAGACGAGATGGGGAAATGTACATTTAACACTCTTCCACAACTCCCCTAATGCTGTTAGGGCATTTGTCTATTTTTACACCAATTCAAAAATGCAGTCCCTGAAGGTCACTCTTTAGGAAAGGCCTTAATTAAGATTTCTGCCTGCAGCAAATCGTATGAAGTATAATACATCACGCTGTAGCAACCCAGATACAGATCATTGGCTACCTTGATCCAGTCATGTGGTATGAGCAAATATTACCATTTTCTTATCATCAAGGATCATTTTACAATGTGAATAAAAAAATAGCAGCATCCAGGTTTTCTTAAAATGTCCATGAAAAGACAGAAAAATGTCTGCCATTCAGGCTAAATAAAGCATTCGCTTAGGGAGTGAAGGTCAAATGGAGACATATACTTTACTGACAGAAAAATGCAAATCTTCTTTGCATCATAAATATTAAAAACAATACTGTTTAAAAGGTCTAATTTATTTTTATTGAATTAATTTCCTTCCATCTGTTTTTCTGCTCTTTCCCTCTGGAGCTCCAAGGGCTATTCTTCCCAAACCAAGGACAAATCCTCTCTGCCTGCCAAGCCTGAAAGTTCAGTTTGGATACATTTCCAAATCAGAACTTTTAAGCCCTTTTTTCCAAAGCACCCAAAGCTCTGGCTATGGTCAAAGGCAAAAGCATCTATGCAGTACCGCATTGCTGTAACCCCTTTACCGCATCTCTTTAACCCCTTCTACTCTCACTTCCAAACCTTCCCCTGCAGATTTTTATGGGAGAGCGCCTGTGCATTCGTGAGGTTGCACATACACGCAAAAGCCACTCCTTCAGAGACAGTTGCAAGAGCAGTGCCATAATAACCACCCCTTTCAAGTTTTCCAATTTACATTTTTATTCAGCAACAAATCTTCCATTTTTCCTTGGGATATTCCTGTCTGTGCACCATCAGCCAAATAAATATTTTAGTTCATGTCCTAGTGAAATTATTTCCATAGTGAAAAGGTGCTTATTTTGGATGGCTCTTAATTCCCAAGAATAAAGAATTTTCTGTTCAGATATACTCAGGAATACTAGTTGGAAACAGAAAAGCACTCACCTATTGCTGATGTGAAACTGCCATACCATTGCAAGGAGTAAGGAAGACAAAGGTGCTTATTAGTGGAATGGGTGAGTGGTTTAATTAAACATGAACTAAACCCAGCCATTACTCTGAAAGGTTGACTTATCAGGGATGCTTAAATCAGGGGCAGGGGACTAGAAAAATTCACGCAACTGCTGATCCTCTTTCCCCCGCACAAATGACAAGGTAGAGTCAAACCAAGCCCCTGTGCCAGGTTGATCGTGGAGTTGGTTTTCAGCTGGAATTGGCTATTAGCAAGACAGGAAGATCTCCATCTCCCCACTTTGAAACCAGGCAGTTTGCTGGGGAGAGGAAGAGTGAAACCAAAGCCTTCGGTAGCTGTGATCTGTTCCCTTCCAGTCTCTCATGTTTGTTCTCAGCACTGCCGATGTCCAGCTCCATCCCAAAGCAGAAAGGACTAAGGACTAAAGAAAAAAGCTTTTCTTGCAGATTTTCCTTCCTAGCCAGAAATTTCCCTGAAGAATCTTTTGCATTGAAACCTTCCCACCAAGTAGTCCCATGTTACTCCAGTAACACTTTTGCCTGAAGATTAGTATTTCCCAACTATCTCCCAACTTCCTCTTCCCTCTACTATGTGACTGCAACGGTTTTGGCTCTCTATTTCCACTGTCACAGCTGCAGTTACAGGGAGGTGGCTCTTGCAAGAAGATTCATGGGTCACTTCCTCAGAATGCATCCAGAAAATACGTGGCAGATAACCACTGGCTATGGGGATATGCAGCCACCTTTCACAGATCCCACCTTTCCCTAGGAAGATTAGGGATCCCGACCTGCTAGATTTGGCCTGGTATACACCAGGAACACAATGTTCTGGAAGGTCAACACAATCTGAATTTGTTAGGAGCGCACCAGCAGGTCTTCTAATCCAATATTGTTGAAATGCCTGGGAAAGGCAAGGAGGAATGTGCATTCATACAGAATGACATCTGCATGGGGCTATATCCCAAGCCCAAGCTCTGTCCCTTCTCTGACTTGCGGAGAGATTACTACTTGCTCTGAAAGGAAAGGAAAAGTAAAAGGGAAAGGGAAAGGGAAAGGGAAAGGGAAAGGGAAAGGGAAAGGGAAAGGAAAAAGGAAAAAAACCTGCTTAGTCTTTAAAACAGAACTTACTCTAAGGCAGTTTTCCTTTTTTATTTATTTTGGAGGAAAGCATTTCTCATTACCAGCTGACAAGACAGTGAAGAACAAGTTAGTGTTTTAGCCTTGTGGATCATAAGAGGCCAGTAATCAACCACTGCTGGAGTCCTGGTAGCATTTAATATTGCATCTTTATAAGGCATGGCAGCATATGTGGCCTTGAAAATGTGAGGGTGAATAACAGCAGTGGGTATTTAAGAGATGCCTGTCTTTAAACACAGAACAGACAGCATTCTTCCTTTCCTGATATGCAAAATGCTCTTGTGATACAAAGCAGTTAGAAACAGATGACAGTAGTATTTCAAAGCAATCAGGAGTACAGCAGCCTAACTACCTTCTTGCCTTTCTTTCATTATTTAACTTCACTGTCATGTTCAGGGAGGGTTTTAGTAAATGATGTGCTGCAAGAAAGATGGATGACAGATAGATGCAAAGATAGATAGATAAATAGATAGGAAAGTCTTCACATGAGCAAGAGGCAGTTTACCTATAACTTTCTTGTGTGTCACTTTTCAAACAGATTTTTCAAGGATTTTTTCTCCCCTTTGCAGCCGAATGAGAGAAATATAGCCTGCACATGAGAGATAATATTGTCCTGGGAAATATCCAGTGGATTAATGTATTTCTACTGAAGCTAGCAGGAAATTGTGTTTCAGTTTGTGCTTATGGGCTTATTGTGAATACATCATATTGAGAACAATTTGTTAAACAAGAAACATAGGGTGTTAAAAAAATCAAAAGGGAAAATAAACCAGGAATGTCAGGTTCTATAATAGGCTCGATGTGTATCTGTATTGTCAATAACCCCGATGCCAATGACTGACTCCCTTCATTCTTGTTTCATAATGAAACAAAGACGACTGTGGTTTTGCATGTTATTTATGGTCCATCTCTAAGCTTCTCTATGTAAATTATGCCAGTGCTGTACTCTAGCAAACAGCCTTTTGATGACATCATTATAGACAATTAGTTGTATACCTTAATTAAGTAACAAAGCTTTATCTGTAATGCAGTTACTCTTGAGCAAGATTTACCTTTGGGATGGGAAAACTCTGAGCATGAACAGGAGCCATGAGAGTCAGGTCTGAGTCAGGGATGTTAGGGCACAGTAGATGGATGGCCCTAGTGAGTCAGACCCCAGGGAGATGGGATCAATAAGAAGTTGAAGTAAATGATGTACCCAAGGTCAGCCACTTATATGTGGCCAGGATTTGATGGAAAATGGCTCCTTTTTTTTACTTGTTTTCGGTGAAGCTATGACAGTGTTCATTCCCTACTTGTAGAACATACTATTGATGGGACCCCGGACTTAGTCACTGCTGCAGCTGAGCGAGATGTTTCCATAGCCACCTCCTGCCTCATGTATTCTCTGTGCATGAGCCTTCCTAGGATTTTTTCAGCTTATTAAACAGCAAATGGGCTTTGCAGCATGTGATTAAAGCCCTTCCTATTTACAAAAACAGATCTTGCCCTTTTGGTGTAAATTTTTTATATATATATATATATATGGTATGAAGCCAGGGTAACCCAAAGTAACTAATGATGCTGGGCACCTTACATATTTTCTTACCTAGCACGAACTATGTCTAAGAGGCTTGATTTACAGAGGGCAGAGGGTCTGGTTCTCCTGTTCTCCCTTTGAAAATCTAATATCGTGCTTCGAAACACTGACAGCAGATCTGCATTGGCACTTTGAGCTCTCAGAGTGTTCATGCTAGGTTGTGTGTCTGTGTTGGGTACCAGTTCCTTTCTGTAGGTGACACCTTTAAGTAAGGGTTCTTCCTGCTACTGACGTGTCTGATCCTGTTTCCATGGAAACCAAGGTCAGATAACAGAAGAGAAGGTTAGGGGATTTTTTTTTCCTAATTATTTTAAAATCTTCACCTTTTTTTCCTCTTTCTGCTGTCCATTTTCATAGAAGAGAAAGCAAATATGTTCTATTTCTATGTATTATTTATGTAACACCTCCTATATGTGGGTGCACACACACACTCATGCACACATACATATATGTATTTAATAAGAGATCTCTCCAAAGTTTACATGGCATTTAGCAGAGAGAACCGTAACTCAACTTCAGATGTTTTTTCTTGTTTACGTATCTATCTTCAGCTTTAGAAGCACAATAAGAAATATGATACAATGCAACATGAGCAACACCAACCACCCCAAGCTGTAATAGTGCTTGTGTAGTTTTGACTGCTCAGCAGTTGAGACAAATTACTTTGACATTGGAATTAAACAAATTACTCCAGGCCAGCGTCATTGTACCATGTAGGGCAGTTATAAGGACCGTTTCCCAGTTGCATCATCAGTCAGGTTCAACCTCTGGTCCTTCTTCCTTCCTTCCATGGAAAAATGGCATATTTCTAAGGGGCCTGAGAAAAACAAATTCCACCTGCTACTCAGCAATTTGAGGATATGGCGTTGAGAAAGTGGCCCATGTCACCACTGGAAAACAGACTGAAAAACATGTCACCGCAAGAAACAGGTTACTAGAGCAGATAGTGTATGATATTTTTTGTGTTTGTGATGGGCTCTGTCTCAGCTAACGTTGGGCATGGGGTCTGAAGAACTTTTTTCTGCAGTAAAATGTTAAGGGAGACAGACACTTCCAGAGGGAGTGTTGCCCTGTCCTGAGCCAGAGGTATTGAAGGCAATTAGCTTAAACATCGACCTTTCAGGTTGGTAAGGCCAGATAAAATAGTAGGGTAGGATTTCAGAAATAGACACTGAACAGTGCATAAAAGAAATGGGTAAAGATGGCATGTACATTGGAAAATCCTCCCTACAGATATCTCTAAATTGGGCCCAATGTTAAATACCAGAGCTTGCCTTCATAAATGCGACGTCTCATATTAGCTGCATCTCATATTTACCCTTCTCATATCCTTCTATGGCAAAAACAAAGTACTTTTCTAGATCTGACCATACAGAAGATTTACCTTTCCTGAATAACTGATTTTTTCAAAAAATAGAACAGTTGAGGCTTTGTCTCCGCTTTCATGCTGGCTGGCAGGAGTTTTTATGCCTTGGCTTTTTATTTTATCCTGAAACTCATATTGCTATCAAGGGCACACTCTACACTGCAATCAGTGTATAAAAAAGCAATTAAATTCCTCCTGGGTGTCAAAAAGTAATCTGGCTGTCAGCACTGAATGCGCAGACAATCCCATGTCAGTCAGTAATATCAGAGATGTGACCAAATGAACAAGGTAAGAGAAATTAATGTAAGGGGTTGACGCTTGACCCATGTAGGTTCCTTAAGCTTGCAACCAGCCAAGGGAATGGACTTTTTGGATGCAAGTTTTGAGAGGGAGGATAGTGACTGTGGATGTTCTCATGTGCCAGGGGTCTAGTGGGTGCAAAGCAAGAAGAGAAGCAAGTAGTCATGGGCCCATCTATTCTGCCAGGTAAATGGTTCACCTCCGCAGCACTGAGTGCGTGAGCATGCAGGAGGCTTCCCCTATGCCTCAGTCCTTTACATGTCCAAGAATAAATGGAGACAGTCACAGAAAACAGGTATGGGTCAGAGTCTGTAAGTGTCCATTAGCTGGCTGCGGACAGGAATAAACCATTCTCGGCATTTCTGGGAAAGCGTGATGGACTGCCGGGATGTGTTGTCAGTCTGCCCAGGAGACCCTTCCCTGAGTTTCAGCTTTCTCCCTGAAAATGCTCAGTTGAGTCAATCTTTGATACAAGAAACCAGTTAAAGTGAGTGTCGTCAGATCACTGAGCTGGAACAGCGCAGAAAACCCTCTTGCCTGCTGAATGAGCATTAGGCTCAGCCGGAGCCAGAGCAAGGGAGCGGTGCAGAGATATTTTGACAAAAACTGTATCACTTGAATTTTGAGCTAGTGTATTAATTAATTGGGTATGCAAGTCAGGATTTTCCAGACACTAAATCAACTTCATAACAGGTTATTCATGAATAATTTCAACGTGTTTTGCCATTATTAATAATTTGTACAACAATATGACATCAAAAGCCCTAATAAATGTAAGGCTTCATTGTTCTGGACACTCTACAAACAACATAATAAGGGACAACCTGATAAGTCTTATTAGTGGACTGAAGGAATTGATCAGCATTACCTGGAAAGAGTCTCTTACTGTAAAAGGACTTAACTGTAGAAAAATGTTCCTCGTGTTTCCCACACAACTGTCTGAGAGTGCAGAAGTGCCTTGACCCCATTTCCAGAGAAATCATAGGCCTCTTCAAGCTGTCCAGAAATATCAAAAAGAGTGGCAGGGACAGGATGACACGACGCTACAGTGAGGGGGAAAGGCAGCTTTTGGTAAATCTGGAGACATGGGATCCCTAAGCAGTCAGGTGTGGGTTCAAGGCTCAATACAGACCAGGAAGGTCAGACTGCAACATAAGGGAGATCTTTTGTAAGAGGGACATTACTGTAACTAGTGATATCTTGCTTTTCTTCCATAGGAATTTTTTTCTCTCTTTGGCCATAAACTCTGCACTGGACCCAAGAAAACTTTCCTGATGGAAAGTTTAGTGTTGTCTAGACTCTTATATCCCCACAGAAAGCTTTGGTTTTATCCAGGTGATGGTTTTATCCAGGTGATGCTTTCTTACAGCCAAACTTTAAAAAAAAAAATATACATGGCTTTCTTTAGAGCTAACCACATAACAAATGCCATTAGTAACACATATTTCAGCTAGCGATAGGAAAGACTGGTGATCTGGGTAGCTCACAGGTGATCAGATCAGGAAAAGCAACAAACCCATCCCTGAGACTTATTGTTAGATGACTACTGTAAAACTGTAGCCAAAATATTATATTTGAAGAAGAGAGTTTAAACAGCAAATTTCAATGAGGTGACTGTACTCATGGAGTGGTATGAAGTGCTTGGCTTGGTAGTCTGATCTTGAACCCAAACCTACTGTCTTAACCTTGTTACACATCATGGTGGTTTGGTTTTTGTGGGATTTTTTTTAATGTACATACCTTATTCTGATGTTCCTTGTACCTTATTACAGAGGAAGGACCAAAAGTAATCCTTTCTAATCCTAATAAATTTCACAGGATCTTTTCTCTCCTTTAAAAATACTAGAATACTGTAAGCTTTAAAAATAATTTGCATTTTTCAGCCATTTTAGGGAGCCTATGTTTAAAAAAAAAAAAAAAAGAAAGAAAAAGGATTGTTTCTGACAACCATACCATCCTAACATATTAAAAACGTACTGCCTGAGAAGTGATGATTATAAATAGCTGGCATTGTAGCTCAATACATTAGTGTGCTAGTCTTTGATTCCTCTATAATTACAGAATGAAAGCTTCAATCCCTGCATTGGGTGAGCACTTAAAATTACAGCTGAGGTAGTAAATTACTGGTCCTCAATGCCCTAGTCAGACAGATTGCTTTCAGTTTATAAAGAGAAATTCAGTGTTGTGTTAGAGGCAGATTCCCCAGCGAGCTTACTGTCTTCTATTTAAAACTAGGTGAACTGAAGGAAATACTAGAATATTTTACAATGTACCAACATAAGCAACAATTCTTATTTTCAAAAACAAGCAGCACCAGTGTTGCCTCAAAATGTTCACATTGTTCATATTGATTTTCGTTTTACACGTCCCCAGGAACAAAATGTACCAGCTCATAGATTGTTTTTATTAGTTTCACTGAATGCTGTATCAATAATGGGTTTAACTCTTGCATGAAGGTAACATGCTGGGCCTTTTGAACCTGTTGATGGACATTTGATTCAAAGTGTCATTCTGTCGGTTGGAATCCTAATGTGCACAAAAAAAACCCAGGAAACACCGCAGTGAATTCTCATTCTAACAAGTTTAGTCTTCTGACAAATTATTATCTTCTACGGATTGTTTCTGAAACATAAAATAAAAATAGGTATCAGTCCTAGAGGTTAATTTCACCCTTTTAAAGCACTGCAAAATACTCTGAATGAAATCCTTTTGCCATTGTCTAGGGCAATGTCTGACATCTGTCCTACAGATTGAGAAAAGTCATATATGCACTGTGTCCACTTAAGCAAGACAGATTTGTGAGTTGATCCAAAAGTGTATTCTCCTAAACGCATATTTAGGTGTGTAAGTAGCTACCTAATTCAAAACTGAGTAAATTCAATGGGCACCTTCCCATTGAATGTCCTGGCTCACAGTGTAAAATGGTCCTGATTTTCACATCAGCACAAGTTTGAGATCAGCAGCACTTCAAAAGCCAGAGGACGTGGATAATTCGAGCCTGACTTCCATTGTCAAGGTTGGTTGCTCCGGCTGTAGCCCTTGGAGAGATCGCTGCGTTGCCAGCACAAGCCTGTACTCTTCTGCCTTGAGGGCACACAGACTTGAAATGATCATGGAAGGCAAATGTGCTCTGGATATATTTGCTGAAAAAAAGTATCTCCACCTCATTCTAATCATGATTCAGTCTCAGCAGAAAGGTCAAGAATTAACTGGGCAATGAGATGAAATTACTTTCAGAAACAACTAAGTTGGTGCTGAAATATACTTGTGCAGTGCTATGAAGAAACATGTTCAAAAATTCTTAAAGGACACGGGAAAACCTAAGTGCCAGTGGAGCTTGCCTATGAAAGTTAGAAGTTGCTTGGGAATTTTTGGAAAATATACCAGTACTTAAGTAGTCAGACATCTACCTYATGAAAAAATCTATCAGATTAGGTTAAATGAAAGCTCAGCTAAGGACACATACTTTTCAGAATGCCTGGTATTTTTTCACTGCCCTGTACTAATATGAAGCTTATGTGCAAGAAGTAGTAGTTACTGTCTCAGATCAGTTAGTATCTTGAATCTTTCACCATAATTATTAAAAAAATTATACATGACTGTAGGGATAATGAAGAACGTAATCTTGAAAGATGAAAAACTCAGCTCTGAAACTGAAGAGATTTTAGATAAATATTAAATTCACAGGGTGATGCCCTTTAACAGGAATGAGAAGGAGTCTTTTTTGGACAGGAAAACTGGAAGATCAAGATGACCAATCTGCCATGAGATCATTTCAGCCATGAAGAAGCTAGGCATCAGTTCAGATCCTGTGAAGAATAACTTTGTAGTGTACACTGTACACTCTTCACTCCACAGCTGAGACTAGATAGGCAGCTGTGTCAAAAACATCCATGTAAATATAGACAGAAACTTGCCTCTTTAGTCTTCATGTTCARATGCTTGTGGACAAATGCCACACCAAGACAGACGATAATCAGCATATGTATGACCAAGATGCGTGTTTGCATACAGTCACAGTGGTGAAAACAGGGCTTGGTAAGTTTTTTTTTTGTGAATTGCTTTAACAGAGAAGGTTGCATATTTCGCAAGGAGAAAGTACAGTAAAAATACTCACCGAAAGATTAATTCAACTCTTATTTTGCTCTTAGTTCTCTTTATGCAAGCATTGGCTGTGGTATGTAGAAATGAAAAAATATTGCTCATCTGGATGACCTTTCACATGAAAGGTCTTTCGATAGTTATCTGGTAAAGTTAAAGGATCAGAGCATTATTCTAGATGAAGGTGACTGCTTACAGTTTGAAACACCTCTTTTTAACTAGAAAAAGTTAAATGGCAAATAAACCAAAAAACCCTAATCCTTTTAAAATAAATACCCATTGTTTTTCAACATATTAAGATAGGCTTGGGAGCTTATCTCTTTTGCTGTTAGATTGACTTGTTTTTTGCAGTGTGCTCCTAACCTCATTGTTCTCTTAATCTGGCCTTGTTGGAAGCCCACACTTAATAGCAACAGAGAGAAAGCTGCTGCCTTCTTATATAGAAAAAATACATTTGCAGTAGAAAGCATTGCTTCTTTTCTCTAGATCAGGATGTATGTAAAAGTGCTAAAGGAAGACACAGGAAGCCTATAGTGATCCCATAATATTATGAAACCACAAACAGATATTTGATTAAATTCCAGGCTGTTGGGATTTCTTTACACATATGTTTTCAAGTCAGAGAAAAATTCTTACTGCTCACGTAAATGGACTAATCATGCTTCTGAGGTCAGTGGTTTTGAGTTTGCTTTGGATTTGTAAGCAAGAGCTTGCTCGAGAAAGAAAGGGAAACAGGTGAGTATTTTGTTTTGTTGTTATTATTACAGGCAGAAAAATCCACTTTACTGCAGCATGTTTTATGGAGTGAGTGAGTGAGATGAAAATAATGACATCTGCCCACAAGATGAATGACTTTTTATGTATTGAAAATACTTACTTTTGTTGATAAAGAGCAAAAGTTAATCATTCCATATGGTTAAGCTTGAGTTTCTATTTACAACACATACCCCAAATTAATAGAATCTTAGCACAGAATAATTTAGGTTGGAAGGGACTTCTGGAGGTCATCTTGTGCAACCCCCTGCTCATGTTGCTCAGAGCCTTGTCCTGTCAAGTTTTGAAAATCTCCRAAGACTGTGTTTCCACAGCCTCTCTGGGCTACCTGATCCAGGGCTTTCCACCCTGGTTCTGTTTTGTTTTCTTCTTTGTATGGAGTCAGAATTTGCTTTGCTGTAATTTTCAGCCTTTGCTGTCTACGCTTCCACTCTGCCCCTACCAGAAGATTCTGGCTCTGCCTTCTCCAAAACTCCCCATTAGGGAACAGGGACAGCAAATCCCTTCCCCTTGTGTTGCCCACCCTCCTCGACCTCTTTGAATCCATCACGTGCGCCAACTCAATGCATGAATACACCAGCTGCGTATTTCAGATGCAGCTTCACAAGTTTCTCAGAGATAGAATAACCACCTCTCTTGACCTGCTAGATGTGGTCTTGCTAATGACAAGTCTTTCAGCAAATCCTTCTGCCTCAGCACTTTTCTGCTTGTGTAGGAAAAAGCCCTTTAACAGAGACAACTCAAGACTTCAAAAACTAAGAATGAAATGTCAGATTGTCTTAATTTTCAGGACAGTGAGGGCCACTTTGGCTGTCTGGTCTGAGACCCTGGAAACGGATGACGAGAATTTCCTGCATTTCCTGCATTAATTCTAGCTTTAGGTGCAACAACAATACTTACATTACAGCACACGTATGAGCTTTGATTTGAAATCACCAGCAAATCCTCATTACCTTGATTAATTTGTTCCAGCTGACTGTTTTAAAAGTGTGTTTTAGTTCTATTTTGAATTTAGTTTCAACTTCTAGACTTGAATTTGTTTAGATATCTTTGTCTACAAGGTTGAAGAGCCGTCTGAAGTCAAATTTCTGTCCCTCATTTGTGTTCTTAAAGAGTGTAATAAAATCGTTCTGTAATATTTTCTTTACTTAACCAAATACTTTTCATCCTGTAAATAATGTATAATATAGCTTATCTTATAATAGACTTATCTCCAGTCTCAGAACTGTTTTCATTATTCTTCTCTGAACCTGCTTAAGATATCCTCTGTGTAGACACCAGAACTTACTGGAGCTCTCTGGCACTGGCTGTACCACATCAAATACCATGTACTACAACTTCCTTATTTAGTGCTTATGTATCCCTAGTAATTCTTTAACCCTTGCTAGTTAGAAGCTCATACTGATGGCTTATGCTAAATGTTTTCTTGACCCACTGTTTCTTAGGACAGAATCCCCTATCCTGTTAGCGGAGTTGGCCTTCCTTGTTTCTCCATGTTACATTAGAACAGCTTCCTCAGAACAACTGTAGTTATCCACAAATGACCTAAACTCCATTTGCAGTTGGTGGAGAGAAATTAATAATTTTAGGGTGCAGTTCATCTCTTTTTAAATTAGACATCTTAATTGGTTGAATGAATTACTGTCCTGGTTCCAGCTGGGACAGAGTTAACTTTCTTCCCAGTAGCTGGGGGGGGTGTGCTGTGTTTTGGGTTTGGTATAATAGGAGCGTTGATGGCCCATTGATGTTTTGGGTGCTGCTGGGTGGTGCTTGCACCGGGCACTTTTCGGYCTCCCATGCCCTGCCAGGTGCATGGGAAGCTGGCGGGGGGACCATAGCCGGGGCAGTCAACCCAGCTGGCCAATGGGGTATTCCATACCATGTGACGTCATGCTCAGTGTAAGAACTAAGTGAGGGAAGGCTCTGGCGTCACGGGATGGACTCTCACGTAATCGGGCTACGCATCGGTTTGGTGGGTGGTGAGCAGTTGCATTGTGCATCGCCTGCTTTGTATATTCTATTATTGTTGTTGTTATCACAGTTATTATTACTGTTCTACTTTGTTTTATTTCAATTATTAAACTGTTTTTATCTCAACCCACGAATTTTCCTACTCGTGCCCTCCCGATTCTCTCCCCCATCCTACCAGAGGCAGGGGGTGAGCGAGCAGCTGCGTGGTGTTTAGGTGCTGGCCAAGGGTTAAACCACGACAATCKCACACTAAAAATTCCTCTATCTCCCCATTGTCTCTTCACATGGTTAATGCGTTCCTTTCCTTGAGGAGAACAGGAATCTCTTCCATTAATTTCTGCAGAATTTTTATATCCCGTAAATATAAATGTGTATGTGTTTGTGCACAGATACATAGCTGCACATACAACTATACAAACCACTTTCTAAGCACGTATGGGATTGAAAAGTGTTGTTATGTCACATTGCTGAATGTAAAGATAAGTAGTTGTTGTGCTGGAGAGCTTCTGTACAGCTTCCCTGTATGCACCAGCAGTACAAATCTGATGAGATAGTTATCAGTTTCATACAGACACTTATTGTCCTGTGAGCAGCTTGGGCTGATAAAATGCTGAAACAACTGATCCGAAAATATACCATAATCTTTCTCTGCTCTCTTTTTTTAAAATGACCTTTAGCTAAGCAGCTGTTTAGTTCATTTTTCAACTTTAAGTAAAATAGTAGTAGGGGAAAAATAACATTACTTTTAATCCAGGTCTTCTAATTTTGGAGAAATGAAGTTAATCTTTCATTATCATTCTTCAGATCTGCACATTTCTTTCAGTTTACYTAATTAGATCTCTGTAATTAAGCAGCATATAGAATGAGCATTGGAATACTTGAATGAACATATAGAAAGAAAATGCTTTTCCTGTTTTAATTTTGTAAGAAGCCACCAAAGTTTCTCTTGTACTGTTTCAGTTCCAAATACTTGAAGAAATACCTTCCAGTAATTAATTTACTATATAGCCGATCTCATCTATTATTTCCTATGAAGACCAGTCCTGCTTTTCCTACTGGTTTGTTCTTACTAGTGACTTCAGTGGTAGCAGAACTGACCCCTGTAAATACACAGAAGTGATGATTATACAAGGACATTTTTAATAAATATATATGTGAGGAAAAAATCTAAATTGAAATAAAACTAAGTGTAACTGTATGATCAGATTTTATGAGGACAACAGTAGTTATTCATTCCTTAATCATATGTTTACCAATCTGAAATATATTGGTGCAGCTTACAGAAAATACCTGAAAACTGGAAAAAACCCAACTATTTCTCTTGAAAAAGTATGAAATTAGGGAAAAGGAGATAGATGAAACCACACAAAGCCATATACTTCAGTGGAATTTTCACTTACATGCTTAACATTTTATTGCTGCTAGAAGGTTTATGTCTAGCAGTGGGTTAATACAAAGTGCTTGCTTTGCACATGGGATTTATTTGCAGGAAATCTTCAGTGTAGGTGCACTCTGCTCTTGTTATGGAGAGTTGCAAAGAATCATGGATATCTATTAAGGACATAACAGGGAATCTCAAAAGGCAGTGATGTGTTACTATGTCTTTCATCCTAAGGCCAGCTGAGGTGTTTTGTAATGGTAGCATGTGAAAGAAAGAAAACAGAAAAAGAAAACTGACCTTAAAAAGTCTTCATTAAGCTAAGTGTGTTCCTGGCTGCCACATTAGAAATGCTCTGGGTTCAGCTTTGACTTTACAGGCGTTTATGTCAGTAGTCCCCCAAATGTGCTGCCTTACGGACCCCAGTTTTGAGCACAGCAAGCCATCCAGCAGCATGAGTCTGGTGCTTCCCTTTATCCTCAGTTTTAAATTCTTAATGTCTTCTGTCAACAACTAGCTTCGGACAGGCTCATAGGCAGCATCCTCCTGGCATGGGAACTGGGAATCACTGGCTCTCATATTTGCTGCTTTAGCAAGTGCCGACAGGCTGGAGAGGACCAGAAGCAAAGCAGTTCCTCCCCTCCACCCCTGTTGGCATTGGCCAGCCTCCATATGGCCATGCGTTGCACAGTCACATCCTCCTCTCCAGACTGGATCTACACCCACAGTCTTTCTGGGTTTTACAGCCTCATCTTTCCTCAAGCAAAAGACCTGAATTTCATCAGAAACCTTAGCCTGACTTCACTTTTTCTGTGGATGTAAGATTTTTTTTTTTTTTTTTAATTTTTTTTTTCTCATCAGATCTAGTTGGTGAGACATGATTTCCAGGAAAACATCACACCTGGAAATCCAAGAAACACAATGCCTTTTACTGTGTCCCATGCTCCTGAAACCTGCAAGAGGTGGTGCCTTATCCTCTTTGTGGTGAAACTGAGAAGATTGTATTTTCCCTTGCATCAGGAAAGATTTAACAGGGGCAAGTTCAATGTCTCTTGAAAACCTCAGGCAAACCTTTCCTTTTCACTGTCCCTCAAGTTTTTTCCCTTGACTTTACATCGTACCCAGGTGCCTACTTGCTTTGCCATGAAGCAAGAGCACTTCTAAAGCCACATCTCTAACTTACAGGAGGTGTCGCTTCACCTTCAGGGGTCAGGTTAAAGAGGAAGGAGGAAGGACTATTGTATTTAAAACTTCTCATGGGTTGAAGCCCTGGAGCTACACTGCTACTGTAAATAAGTGATAACAGAAAGTCTCTGTGATGTTACCCACTTTTACAGAGCACATATGACATGGTTGGAAAATAAATGGACATGAAAGTATCTGTGGAGTATCAATTAGATAAAGAGAAGGTCAAATCAAAAAAAGCTTCCTCTTTTTTATAATGAACTTTCATTTCATAAAATATTAAGTCAATAAATTAGATTGAAACTCTTTGGTCTTCTTGTAATTATATATTACAGATTATCCCATCTATTAATTATCCAAGAAGAGATCCAGTAATATAATAATCAGAACTGAATTATGCTCTTTGGGAGCTGAATCCCAGTCTTATAAATGAACTCTTTTCCTGGAAATTCTATTTTTTCACTGTTGCTGATATATGGATTCAGATCAGTCCTGATTTTTATATTTTTAASAGGCAAAGGAAAATAAAACTTACACCATTAATGGAGTATGTTCATTTATTCCAGTTCGAATACCTTATACATGATATATTTCACTTAAACTCAAATTTTCTATTTTGGATAATTCTCCATGATTGGGTTTTTTAACTTGGATGAAATTTACTGTGCTTAGAGGTTTGCATTCACTCCTACAATACCTTTTTCTTTACTTATAATAAACTGAGGAAAGGACAAGTAGCCTTATTAAAAATACAACCCCAGGAAGGTAAAATGAAGGCATTGTGAACAATTGCCTTAAGAGATCTTCAAATTGTCACATTATGGTGAGATAAAATGTTAATGCAAAGAATACAGGCGCTTTCTCCAGCTATTAACAGGAGCTTAACTTTCCATCAAGAGCCTAAGTTCAGCTGAATCTCTGTGACCTAGAATCCACCATGTCCTTTATTTACTGATAAATATGGGAAGGGATTGTTGCTATTTTATTGTTTCAGAATGACAATAGCTGTTTCATTTGCAAACCTACAAAAGTAATAAAATATTATAGCCACTAGCAATACCAGTCACAGCAAATTAGCACTGTATTTCCTCATCAATTACCTGCTCCTTAAAACATTCCAAATTAACCTTTTAAATTCACCACATTGCTGTTTTTTAAAGTAATATCTAATGAATAAATTCCTGCCAGGTGGTGTCTGATATGCAGCTGGCAAAAAAATATTGAAGCAGCTGCACTTTAACAAGTAGCCTTCTTTTCACCTGCTAACAAGCATCTGTCAGCTGGCTGTATGGATAAGCAGGACGTGGACTTTGCTTGTAAATAAATTGTACCTGTGAAAATCATGTGGTGCAGCTCTTCCCTCTGCAGGATAAAAAAGAAGGCGAAGGACCTCTTTAGGAGACTCTTTCAAGAAGTGTTTCAACTTTGATGTAAACTAAAGTCCTGCTAACCAAGTCTTCTACAGCCCCTCTAATAAATGGACGCCTTTTGCATCAAAGCCTTTAAAGGACAGAGGACATTGGAGAACTTAGAAAAAGGGAAAAGGCGAAAACACAGATATCACAGTTTTTTGAGGGGAGGTAAGGCAGAAGTTGCAGATGTGGAAAGGGAAGTGCTTTTATTCGTTGCAAAAGCAAAGACTTTATGTAGAAGAAAATGGATTTGATCCTTCATAGAGAGCATCTCAAAGCTTATTCCAGCCTGCACATCTTAAGAGCCTTTCTCTGGCTTTTAAATAGGTTTGAAATCTTCCAGAAATGATTTGAGGGCCCATGTTTAAACACTAGGTCCTGTCATAGGGTCACTGTGGCCCAAACTCAGATCATCTGCTGCCAGTGCCAGTATAGTCTCCACGCTTCTCCTCTACCTGTCCTGGCATCCTCTGATAAAAGGCAGCCCACAGTGCTTTTTGGCTTCTGAAGTTGGCTGCTAGTTTAGTTGTAGCGATCAAGTGAGGTACTCCTAGAAACTGGTTTGGATACTGTCCTCAGTTCCCAGACCTCTCTACATTTTGAAGGGACAGAAGAAATTTATTGGAGCAAGGACTGTGCTCACTGTCTCCAAAGGCTTTATTTGTATTTAGGAAGGTCTAAATTCTGGAGACGACCCAGAAACTTAGGTAATGTCCACAGGAGGAAAGTTTCAAGTCCTTCCCACTTTTCTTTACCCAACCAAAACCTGGGGAACATTGACTGCAAATATGTACATCTTGGGAGTATGTAAGATAAAAAGCAAGGGCAGCTGATACTGATTGCCTGCAACAGCATCCACCCCACATAAATCCCCCTTCTCCACCCTTCACCCCAAAGTGCCAACACGCAGTCAGTCACCATCAGCATCAACCTGCTTGGGGAAGTCCTCCTCAAACACTGCAGGGAGTTCTGGCTGTAGAGCACTCGGGTCATACCCCACTGGTGCCTCAGGGACAAAYGTCACATTTTTTCAGAGATGCCAGCAGTCTCAGGGCTTCCACACCGCTGACAGCATGCTCTTGGGCAGAGGAGATAGCATAAAGCTGTTGAACTAACAAAACCTGTCATGGAGAAGCAGTTTTGAACATGTATAAAACAAGAACAAAATAGAAGAGAAATAGTAATTGGACCATAGAGCAGTAATTTTTAAGTGTGATAAAGAAGGACTGGAAAAATCTGGCTGTGCTCTCCATACGGCTGGCACCTCTGCTTCCATCCTTGGCACCCTCACCCTCCATCTCCTTCAGCCCGTCTCATTTTTGTACCATCACTACAGACACCCTATAAACAAAGTCATGCTTAAAAACCAGGACAAAAGGTTTCCAGCACCTGGTGGTGCTCCAGTGGGAAACTTTCTGCCTAAGCGCAGAACACTTCCATTGCAACTTAGGAAAATATGAACCCATCACAAATATCAAAGCAATCCCTGTGAGTCACTGCTGTGTGGTATCATCATTAATTGCAAGGATCATTGCAAGAGCTCATAGCTGGCTGAGGGAAAAATGGTTACATTCAGTTGTTGTTTTATTTAAGGAGCTTTTCTTTTGGCAGATAGTGTTCAGCTCCACAAAGATAAAATGTCGTCAGTGTTATTGACAAAAGACAGATCTGAGGTCAGAAATCCAGTGTAAGCTTTCTTGTCTTTTTACATAATGAAATACTCTGTGGCTTCTTCCTTCATGGCAAGCTGCTAGTCAACAAAGCAGATGATAATAAAAATATTTACACTAATAAATGGGAAAAATAGCTAAATGTCCATGTATTCTCACTAACCATGCAACTTTCTTTCTCATGATAAATTATATTCAAGCAAAAGTAAATATCAGGTCTTGAAGGTTACTTTAAATAAATAGGTAATTTAAATGCAACAGTAACTTCCTCACTGCTTGGTGTTTATTTTTAAAAAGACCGCTTATCAGGAGTATGAACTCTCTSTCCTCTTTCATAGCATCTGAAGGCACATATCAAGGTCGCTAACTTTTAACAATGTCATTCAAAGTCTGCCCAGCCTTTTCTAAATCTAACCTGAACCAAAGATTCCCTAAAAATTATTTCCCTTTTAGAGGGGAAATCAATTGAGTTTGAGAAGGTGGAAAGTGTAGATTTTTGCTTGCAGAATTAAAACTTTTCTAGTCTGCATCCATGAATGCATGGTTGAATATTCAAAATTCAGGTAAAGAATGGTGGACAATTAGAAGAGGTTTTGATAGGCTGATGACCCTTGCACAAGCTCCATCAACCTGAAAAACAGACACTCTCAATTTCAAGCTGTTTTCTACCAAAAGTAGGAAGGGCAGCCCTCAACAAGYCATATAATTTCTCTTGGACTTACATGGGTTATAAGTACTATGGGTTTAATCCTACTTTCCTGCCCAGGGCATGACAAGATTTAATTCGCTTGCATTCAAAAATATTCTATATAAATATAGATCAATAGATAAACASACACACACACACAGAGCATCATGTATGTAACTCCATACGCTCCCATACACACCCAGGCAGTTTTTCTGTGGGTTCAGCAGGGTAAGATTTTCGGTCATCATGTTTTGAAACTCCTTGTTAAAACTATAGTGGAAATGAAGTAGCAAAAGTGTTTGTAGATGTGAGGTTTGCTGTCTTGCGGAGGTACCAGTTTGAGCTAAGTCTCCGATCTCCAGCCAGGGGAAGGCTGTTTGCTTTATCTGAGCCCTCTTTTAGCTTTGTTTTTCATTAGAAACAGGTCTGTGTTCAGTAGTACAGTATGTTTTCTATTCAGATTTTTGTTCGTAACCGCTTATCAGCTCAAGAAGCTCAGCAAGCTATAGGCATGGTTTACCTGAAGCTTATTAGTAAGACATAAGCACGGTGCTGATACCCAGGTAAGACTTCCACAGGATTTTTTTAGCTCTCCCAGGTGTATTTGTCTCAGAGTCGTCAGAGCCGTACAGGGGGGAGGAGAGGAGAGCCTTCCTTCGGCAGCAGCTGGGAGCAGTGCAGGGAAAGCGCAGTCCCTCGCTTTGGCTGTTTGCAGTGTCACATGAGTTAAAGGTGGCATTACCAGCCTCGGTCTTGCACTGCCAGGGTTTTCCCACTGGTATTTCAATGTTAGGGAACAAGTGAGGTGATGGATCGCCCTCTCAGGTGTAGCGGGAGCCCTCAGAGACCAGCTGGTATTTGCAGCACATGCTCTCTTGACCCAGTAACATCAGCTTACAGGAGTGCATCGCTCAGGTCATGCTTGGCCTTTTCTCATGGTTAGGGCTTCAGAGGTACCATTAAATTTTCATCAAACCACTCTGAGGAGGTGCCATTTGTACCTTAGCAAGTGTGAATTAACGTATCCATGACAGGTCAGATTCTTTGGGGTCACATGCAAAGGGAAATGGGAGCTTGTTTTCAAATGCAAGTTCACTTTGGTTTTTGTTTTACCAGATATTCCAGGATTCAGAGGCTTCCCTAGGTTGATTTGTTTAGAGATGGTATTATCGATGGCTCAGGGCGTGTGCCACTTGCCTATTAACTTATATTTCAATTGTAGGGGACTCTGCCATTCCCCACACAGCCTGTGGATGATAACAGCTGCTTTATCTGAGGCTGTGCCCTCTCCACTGTCTTTCCTCTTTTTAAGCTGTTGTTGAGTAAAAACTGAGTTTAAACTCTACAGTTTAAACATTACTTATGTTGCCAACAGAAGCTTCATTATTATTTATGAACTTATAACTCTATAACTTCACCTCAGATAATAATTCAACATCTTAGATAGGTTTTCTAATGCTGGTTTTGTATAATTTATTGCAGTCTTGATATTATTTTACCATTAAAATATAATATTACTCCCTACTTTGATTATAATGATTTATATTTCTGTTTTTAAAGCTGCCTGTCTGAGTAAGACTTGGAGAGACATGAGCAGAGGAACAAAATATTTTATAAAACCTTATGTTTATCCCAAGGGAATTCAGTAGAGTTTCCTTTAAGGAGATTGTCCTGTTTATGATTTACAGAAGTGTTGTTGATGTAGTCAATTTTTATTCTCCCAGTGTTCCAGAAGATGATACAGGAATCAGTACCTGTCATTTCAACTCTTTCGAAGGAATTCATGACCCCTTCAAGCTCTTTGCTATAGATTACTTCGTTGCCCATTTGGGAGATAATCAGCTACCCAGCTTCACGCCATGATAATTTTCTTGCTGTAGGTAGCATATATAATTGCTCTTGCCCTTCATCCCCAGGCCTGGCTCAGAATTTGGGCAAGGCTAGTAAGGATACATCCCGCATACCCTACATGGTCTTACTGTGGCCTTGCCAGGGAGCACTGCTTTAGCTAATGGCCTCTGAGTGTTTGCATTATAAAACCTGCTCACAGAGGTTGATGAGTTCATGGTACCTACATTTTGCAGTTTCATACACGTCAAAAGCTGAGCAGTGGTCCATCCCTGGGCAATTGTTTTACCCAATCTTTCAGTCTGAGTCTTCAGACTGCTACCAACCCTCATCTGTGCCTTGTATGATTGTATTTGGTATTATGTTCTTTCCTCTGTCTGCAGTTAAGATTTTATAGCAGCTGCCGGAAAGCTAGTGTTTCAGCATGAGCATTTTTTTACAACCTGTACAGCAGTACATCCCTAGTCTATCAGGAAATGTGTGTTTATGGTCAGAAAAGTGCATCCACCATTCCTAGCTCTTTTCGACATGAGTAGTTGTGCTAAAACATTCCGGGAGGATCTTCTCATCTGCTGTGTCAATGGAGCTGCTTCTCTTTCTGTCAAGGTTCTGGCAATGATACAATAAATATCAAGGCCCAGATGGGACAGAAAGCTGTGGACRGAAAATGCCTGTGAAATCACCAGGACCATCTCTTTGTCTGAGCACAGCTCATGTCAGTGCCATGTCCAGAGGAGTTACTGCTCCCTGTCAGGAGGACATGGTCCAGTATTTCCTCTGGAAGCAAACAGAGAGAATGATGTCCTGCATAAAAAGAACTGCTCTGATATTAAGTCAGGCCATTTCAACATTTCTTGTGTTTTTCTCTCAATATGAAAGGAAACGGCCACAGAAATCAAATGAAACAGAATGAACTTGCAGGACAAGCAAACAGGGCTCTGAGAGGTTTCTGTCACTGCTCCGAATGAAAATGTCGTATAAGATCTGGTTAGAGTTAAGCATCCAGTTAATTAATAACCTGTCCAGCTTCTTAATCATACAAATAACAGGAGTTCTCTCTGCTGTACGTGGAAGGCAAATTAAATTTTCACGGTCTGCCTCTCTGTGGTCCAAGTCCTCCACAATTTGTAATGCACGTTTCTTTTCTGAATTATATAGTGTTTTTTGAAAACAAGCCCGATCACTGTTTGCAATCTAGGACACCTGGAAGCCTTCCTACTGGAGTTTCTGCTCCATAGGTTTTGCCAGAGTGCATCAAAATGTCCTGCTAGTGACCCAGCTGACTTCTGACCTGTAACACAATGAACACCTCCTGCCATTCGCCCTACTTAGCGATGGGAGGGAAGGCAAGGCACTTTCCTCAGCTATGGCAAAATTACACTGACCAGAACTTGAGGACAAGCAAGTGTAACGCAGAGGTCCAAGATAGACATTCGTCATCATCTCAACTGCTGTTGAGATTAAGATGCTTCTTCAAATCCAGAGACAGAGGATATGAATGTAAATGAGGATTTATTACCTGAGATGTCTTCTAAAAATAAGAATTGTATAATAACAATAAATTACAAGCAGCAGCCTCTTCTAAAAGTACCCATCTCATTTTACAAAAGCGCTAACTTGCTTTGCATGTGCCCTTTTAAGTAACTGGGAAAAAAACTACCCATTGAAATAGTTTATTGTAAGGGATATAATAGGATCCATACTATGAAAAGCAAATAACATAAGCTATGTACAAAAGGGGAGGAATGTCATTTTACATTTTTCTGAATTTCTATAAACACAGGGATTCCCTCCCCTATGCATTTGGAAAAAGTGGTGTGTGGGACTGATATTATTAACTAGTCTATAACAAATGAAACCAGGTAACAACTATACAGAGTCTTACGCTTGTCTGCTAGACTTGACAGTTCGTACTTAGCAGTGATTCAACTGACACCACCAAGTAAGCTTAAAAACTAGGCTGTCACACTATGTAGGGAGAAGTTTTATTCATTAAAGATCTGTATAGAAGGAGCATTTGTAACCAGTCTGCCCGATTTAACGTGTTTGACTGGCGGTATTTGGCTTCTGTTCACAGCAATAAAACACCTTTTTATTTCAGTGCATCATATTTTATTAACACTATGTATAAAATATTTCCAATATTTATCCTAAAATACCATGATTCAATATATACTGTGCTAGAATACATTTTGTTATAGAAATATCTGATTAGAGACACATTTCTTTTGGAATGTGTATCTCATTTATCTTTTTTAAATTTTYTTTTTTCTTTTTTCTTTTTTCTTTTTTTCCTATTTGGGCAATAAAAGGAGAAAATTGCATCTTAGCACACTGGTATAACAACATTTTATCTTAGAAATGGCCTGACCATATTCCAACAACACACTTTTGCAGGGAGATTTTATGATTTTAAATTCAGGTCTCCAGGTGAAAGTAGTGAAAAGACTGATTTAGTGAGATCGTTAATTTAAAATGGCTGCTTAAAGTGTCATTTAAGAGCAGCTAGAAATCTAAGGTGTGTTTAAGTTTTGTTTCTTTCCCACCATTCAGCTGCTTTTAGGCCAAAATAGACATTGCTGTGAGCAGGGAATGAATTCTTTTTTAATATTGATCCTGCAGTAACAATTAGTACATCCCAGACCATTACATTGTATAGACATATGCACAACCCAAGTGATGCCCAGCAACTATATAGTACTGAAAAAGTCTTGCTATTTATTTGAAGTATGGCTCTTCTCTAAGGTCGCTGTTGGAAGTAGACCACATTGTGCTCATCTGCGGTAGTAAGGATGGCTACCTGATTTTGCTGAGCTGATGGATGATATTATTAATGGTCTGTATCCCATTTTTTCTTATTATATATGAGGATGAATTTCATTAATTTCAAACTGCCCTGTTGGAGAAAGACCTCAGGTCATTTGTTTAACTGCATGAATTCTCCTCCCAGGGGAAAAATGGGATCCAGCAATGAATAGCATGCCCGCCCAGTGTGAGAAATCACACCTGGTCGTCAGCCATCCCTCCCCATTTCTTTTGCACAAAGCRTTTCCTTCAAAACCAGAGATAAGGAAAGAAGTGGTGTCCAAGAAGGACAAGTGGATTTTCCTTCTAATTCGGTCTCTTTCTCCTGGTTCTCAGCAGTACTAGGAGTCAGGTGTCCTGCACAAAGTAGCAATCGGATGGTTAGTACCCCAAATCATACCTTGATTTTGGGTAGTGCAGTCTGTTGAAGAAGATTATTAAGCATTAGGGGGTATTAACATTGTTCAGCTTCAGGTATTTACTTGGATGCCTATTGGTCCCAACAATCCATATCTAACTCATACTTGAGATCCTGTGGTTCATGGTCCTTCCCTGATGGCCAAACCATGTGGAAGTCTATGGGTCTGTGCAACCTTTTCTTCAGCATAGCTGGATATTTTTGAGCAAAATACACTTATGATTTGAAATAAAAAAGCATCAATCTTGTTTCCATCATAGCAACATTGATTGTGTAAGTATGTAGTCTTAGAAAACTTCCTACTTCTTTCCTCTCTTCAGAAAGCCATACTCCACCACCGCCATCCATTTCCGATTGGAGCTCAGTTCAGTAAGATTTTGACTGCACATTAATAACACTGGAACTGTTAGGACAGACACTTCCTTAAAAATTAATGTGAGCTACAGGTATGGCACTTACTTACACTTGTTCCAATACAAAGGCAGGTTTTCCCGTGTGCGCGAGTGCTTGCTGGAATTTACAAAGTGCAGTTTGTGCGTGAATGAAACCAGTGTTAAAGTTGGTGAAAAGCTATGCTAACCAACCTCGGGAGAGTTCATCCAATTTTACTGCATAATAATCCTTTTTAAGCCGTGATCATACCAAGGTATATAACATTATAGCCTTCATTTTTAAATTTAATAGAAAAAGTGCAACTGGAAGGGTTTCTTTCATCACTTACAAAGCAAATGTAAAGACTCTCAGCAAAAAGAGAAGTTTTTCCCTTCAGAATTCAGTTCTTTTTTTTTTTTAAAGGTACATCCTAAGCCTAGTTTTACTGACAGTTAAATACAGTTTCAGAAAAGTAGAAGTGGAAACTTGAAAATCTTTTCATTTCTCAATTTATGCGGAAAAGATGCTTTTCAGATAGATAACTTTTCTCTTAACATCTCTAATAGCAGACAGCAGGGTAGTTTATTCATGTGAACACAAAGCATTAAATCCTGTAAATGTATTTAACCAAATATGTAATTACCTTATTTTCCATTTTTTTCTCCCAAATTTCATGGACGCAGTTATGGTAAGATTAATATAAAGTGCTATGTAGCAAGAAATATGGAGCTGGGTGTAGAATGTCTTCTTAAGGAATCTTCTCCTTGAAGGAGCATATAGTCAGTAATAAATCAACATGCTGCAGGGTTACTTGAAGCAGCTGCATTTCCATCCCAGAATATAGAACCTTTTTATTTAAATGAAATAGCTGATTTAAAGGAAGAATGTAAAACTTGAAATGACACTTAAGTCATGCCATCCCCAGGGGAAATTTAGATGTACCTGGATGCGTTAAGAGTTGCAGCACTGATTTTTTACCCCCTCAAAGCCATTGCAATTTAAGATACACTCTTGGAAGTCCCAAATGAAGTGTCATTTCCCACCAGCATATTTGTCTTGAGAGATGGTAAAAGCCTGTCCTCACTGTTGTCAATAACAAATTTCCTGTCAGCTCCAGTATGGCCGATGTTCCCTTGTGGCTGCTCCCGTAAGAACCTTAAGTGTTAACAATTTAATCATTTCCATAAAGATCGTAGCAAAATTACAGGGATGTGGCAGTCCTGAAGAAGTACATGGAGGTCATGGGAGCAGAGGAAGTTTAAGTGCCTATGTGTTACATTGCACATAAGGGATCACAAGATCAGTCCTCAGGTTTAAAGATATCACTTAGTAAATGTGATATCACTACGTACCTTCCACTGGAGACTGTCCTCCATGTTACACTGCTTAATAGAAGCAGACAAGTGTTACCTACTGTTGCTTCTTTTTCTTTTGCCTTTACCAAATGGCAAATGGGATTTCAAATACTAGCCCTAGGTAGCTCATAGGTGATCTTTGAAGCAGGAATAAAAATATTAAACTACAGGAAAGCATAAAGCATCTTCCAAAATAGGTCTCGTGCTTGTCTCAAAAACAGTGATCACTGCTGTGAAAACTTCTGGTGGCTTATTGTTGTGTCCTGGTGCTGCAAACCTTCAGGAAATTTATGGGCTTTTCATAAATGTAAGTGACATCAGAAGAACAGCTCATATTTGCATAAAAGTATTAACTCTGTTCATAAAAGATGCTGAGAGTTTTTAAAGATTTATATCTGCCATAAATTGATGTTACGTTAAAAGAGATTCTGACTGGTGCAGTGAACCTAAAATATCTTCCTGCCTTTCCATGGTTAATAAATCATTTCAGCCAATTCCTCTAACATTTACTTGGTCAACAGACACATGCACCCAAACAAGAAAGGAGATTCATCAGCAGAGTGAAAACATCCTAACCACTGCCGAGAGCCTTTCTGAATGGCCATGCCAGTACAGGCAGGCAGAGTCAACCTCTCCATCCCTCCTCATTGATATGTATGGCTGCCTTTTGCAACGTGCATTCAAATGCCACTTCAGGGTGCAGCTGGGAGTGACATTCAGGATATAATCCCTTCACAGGTCAGACTCAAGAGTTACAGATCGATTCTTGTTATTGTACACTCTCCATTCATCTCCCAGGTCCCCCATCTCTTGCTTGGCCTAAAAGAATGAAGGTGGTAGAGAAGCAGAAAACTGTAGAAATGTGGGGKTTTTTTAAAGAAAATAAAAATCCAACCTTGAGTTCTCCCATCATGCACCAGCTTCTGCCTGTGGTACTTTTGTCTTTCWATATTCACTGAAAACTGACAGCAACTACAGAAGCAAACGGCATGATCATTTCCATAGGTGCTATAGTCCTTTTTCACAGCCAGCAGAGATTATAAAAAACCCTAACACACAGAGTCCCACCAGAATGAATCCCTGCAGGAAGAAAGGGTTTTCAGAAATCTCTGTCACATCAGTTTTGCACTAAGGTAAACAGAAGTRGACAAGTAAGGAATTTTCAAATAAAGTTTTATTTGTTTGACCCTGATGGAGTCAGTGTACAACACTGGGAAAAAAATGTGTCCAGACTTGCAATATCCTGTGAAGTTTAAATCAAATGATGCTAAAATTGGGTTGCCTCTCAGGTGCCTCACTTGTACTGTCTAGCTTTGGCTTTGATTGTAAGCAGTATCAATCAAATTCTCTCTAAATTGACCCTGATTTTCTGTTCCACTGGATGTAAAATATACAGGAAAGTCTCCTCATAAAAGCTCTTCTCATCAGATTTCCTCCAAGGCTTTGCAGTTCTACAAGGAATGGGATGTGTAATAGAAAGACCTGCAGAGTAAGGAGAGAAGGAGGAAAGTGAAGTCTCTGAGTTCCTGGAGTCCCAGTTGCTCCACTGGGATTCTCAGATGAGTTAAGAATTTATTTCTGGTGTATGTATAACCACCTGCTGAAAACCTGGGAAAAGATTATCTTCCTGTGTGAAGGTCTCTCCTAAACTAGTGGGTAGGAGTCGGAGACCCAAGGCAAAATACTCTGGCACAGATGTTACTGGCCTTATGCAGTCTTCCTCCATTAGCTGCCTGCTAACACCTCTGCCTCAGACCCATCATGTTTTTCCTGGGCACCTTCAGCTGCCACTGCTCAGACCAGCTTTAGTTGTGGAGTCTCCATCCATGGAGATATTCAAAACCCAACTGGACATGGTCCTGGGCAGCCTGCTCTGGCTGCCCCTGCTTGAGCAGGGGGCTTGGACTAGATGCTCTCCAGAGGTCCCTGCCAACCTCAACCATTCTGTAATGAATCCTGCAACCACAAAGCTGATTTTCAAGCCAAGACCAAGAAGTGAGAGACTCAGTGTTAATCTTATGGTGAAAGAGGAAATAGTAAAAGCAGTGGTTTTGGCTTGAGTGTTACAAGGATATCATTTTAATATAAATGCAGGGTCCAGCATCATACTGCTGCTCTCCACAACAGCTACGTGTTCACTGCAACAATTTTTTAGAACATGATCTCATTTAGCGCACACTGCACCTCGGTGTTTAGCAGCCATCTGAAAAGCCTAAATGGTGTGAGAACACTTCATTATCAAATTAGACTTTCTGTGAAACCAGCTACATTATGGGCTGTTTAATCCTCAAATTATTCAGCCCAAAATGTGCTTTGCAGTCATGGAAGGCTGTCTTAATTTTTAAGGATGCCCTCAGCATATCTGTTCTGGTTTACTAGGCTGCTTGATTTATTTTTTTTTCCAAAGTAAACGAAAAGTCTATCACATACAACTTTAGCAAGGTTTACCCCACTGAAGACATGAAATGGATTTAAGAAAACAAGACACACTGGCAGCATTCTTATATGCTGTAATTTAGGTATTGGCAGGAGTGAGGAACATGCTCTTCCTCACATCTGATTGCCAATTCTGGGCCTGATTCTTGCAGTGTTCACTCACAGAGGGGGCCCTTCTTGCAAATAATCCTAGTCGGGATCATGGTGCATCTTGGCTTTTGTTGGCTGTCACTCAATACCCTCCTGAGACATCTGTCTGAGGGTGAGTCTCTGACACTGAGCCAACTTCAGTTCTGCTTTTCCTTCTCAGACTTGCTAGTATTGCATCAGTTAGACTGAGCTGAATTTTGCTTTTAATAAAATTAGTTGATATTTTTCTTATCTCTGCAAATTGGATATTCACAAACCAGAGGCAACCTAAAAAATCCAAGTCTTAAATAACCTCAGCTTCTGAATATTGTAAATTGGTACCACCTAGAGAATATGTTTGGATAAATGGATGTTGTCATCTAGTGGTTAGGGGACAACTCACGTGAGACAATAGGAACTAAGGAAGGCAGTTTTTAGATGATGCTAACTGGCATATATTGGCTCAGACCATCTGAAAAATCTGGCCCAAAATGCCAGTAAACATCGAAGGTTCCCAGAAAATAAGGAAGGTCTGCTCACCTTTTTGTCAGAGCCCTAAACTATTCAACAGCTGCGTATATTGGAGAGGATAACACGTGTTTGAAGGTGTTCAAATTACTAGGTTGGTTTTGGTTTAAATCTTTCATATGTAACTCAATTATTAGTAGAGAGAAAGTGTGAACACTTTTCTTTCTCTTCACACTTATGGAGTATTCTGGATCACGACACACCATTAATTTTAGGCAGAACTCATGTGGGACTCGTGTTCAAAGCTTAGGAGCACAACCTGGGCACTTGGAGTAATCTTGTGACAAGCTGGTAAACATACACTGTGTTATTATTGTTCCAGTACAGATAAGGCGCTGGTTCTTCCTTCAATAGTACGAGAGAAATAAGGTATGGCCTGTTACTCGGATCAGTAGTTTCAAAGGATTATATGCCATTAAGTAGAAAAATCTTTTCATTATTTTGAAATGGCTGGCATTAATTGCAAGTTAAGCTGGTGTATTGCTGATCGTTCAGATTAATTATAAAAATGCATGAGTACTTAATTAACTACAGACAGTTCAATCCAGTATTTTTGGAAGTTACGTGCCCATTGAATGGGCATGGGAATGCTTCCATTGTGTTTCATAGGCTTCCTCATATTTCTGAAAGCTGTTTATGTATATATTGCCCAGCCATTAATAGAACCTGAAATTCACACCTTCAATCAGACCTGCACTCTCGTGCCAGAATAGCTCTTGACTGAAGAGAAATGGCTTGAATTAGTCACACAATCAGAATTTAATGCATTAAAGCATTTATAATAAGAAAATGAAAAAAATCAGACTGGAAAAGAAATTACATCCAACACTTTGATTCATTGGTAAGGAGATGAGGTAAAATAAACATAACAAATCATAAATCACAGGGCTGTCTTTCAAGAAGATGATCAGCATGAAGAATTACGGGAAAAAACATTCTCAGCCTGTATTGATCAACCCATATAAACACCAAGGTTCCTTTAGGACCTTTACTTCTCCCTGACAAACCAATCTATTTAGGTCAGGTTCCTGACATAAAAGACCTAGCATACAAAGGCGAGTGTTAAGATCACCACATGCACACCAGCAAGTACATTTTCTGCCCCCTGCATCACTCCTGTACAGTCAAAGAAAACTCACCCAGCTGTAGAAGCAGACAGAAATGTGCACATGGACAGCGAGGACAAACAAACTGTCTCTTGCTCAACTGGTTTGGTTTCTTCTTGCAAATACAAAATGTCTGAGGAGAGATTACACTGAGATTTCCGTTTATTAAAAAATACAAAAAAGAAACAAATCCACCACTTATGATCCTTGGAACAGCTGGTGGTTTCTACCAGTTAGTCCCAAGTGGCCAGCAGTCGCAATTTGTGACTAGTCTTGTCTTCAGACATCTCAGGGCAACCAAAATGCGACAGGATGACAGATAGTCCTTTCAATAGATACTGACAAACAAATTAGTGCAAAGATGCTTTTCATAGCGTACCAGATGTGTTGAGTTCTATCATATGGAACAAAGAATGAAAAACTGTCTACGTCCCATCTGTGCTTTTTCAGTAATCACTGATGCACTCGTTGTGGAGTATAAGGTACAATAAACATTTGGACTGGGTTTTACGTGCGAAATAAATGGAAAACCCCAGGTCTTGGCCTCATCATTGGTGTCTAAATCTTTTATATTAGCAAGAATGCCTTAAATGTCTGAGAGAGAGATGTTCAGGAGTTAGGGTATTGTCCTGGTGATTAATTGAAAAATTATGCAAATACCAAAAGAAAGGTTTATGCAAATCAGAATAGACTGCAAAAATGCACTTTGCTTCCGATCGCATGCAGGGTTTCCAGCCTGTCATAAAAAAGCAATAGGTTGAAGAATTGCTGTTTGGATTTACATCATTTCCTCTCTTGGGGCTTATCTGTCCTCAGACTGTTAACCCAGATTTAATTCAAAGAGCTGCAATTGCAGCTGCAAGAACAGCGTTAATACGGAGACAATGAAAAGTGAGTGCTCTGGGCGGGTGATTGAAAGGCCCAGGGCACTGCAGCACATGCATTTCTAGCCCACTGTAAATGAAACCAATATCTCTCAGGAAAAAGGCCTTTTGTGAGGGTTGTCCTTCCATTGAGAACAAAAAGCCGCTGGGCCGGAGCAGGAGGTGGGGTGGAGAGGTACAATAACATATGCCAAATACCCATAATGAGAAAGTGCAAATAAAAGGAGCAGGAGACCTGCTCCAGACCCTCTGTGTAGGGCTTTACCCGCTTTTAGCTCTTTTACCTTAGATTGAAATGTTGCATGTTTTCCCTACAGTTTCCTCCCAGAAAATCATTTCCTAACAGTTTACAACTAGGGGACCCGCTTTTGGCTCCCAATGTCATCATCCTCTGTGCCCTGACCAGCCCTGGTCCCTCTCCACATCAGCGCTGRACCTCACATGGGGACGTGAGAGAGACGTAGCCACCCCAGCCCACATCCCACCCCAGATGAGCCCCTGGCTGCAGGATCTCCTCTCAGCACTGAGGGCTGCATTGCAGCAACCACTTGTCCTGCCTCTCCTCTGCCCATGCCCGGGGTGCCCCCAGAGGCAGTCGTGCCAAGGAGAAATGCAACCAAGTCTTGTGGCTCATTGGCATCCTCTTTGCAGTAAGTCCAGGACACCAGAGGACCTCTTTTCTCACTGGCTACATTGCCTGTGGCTGCTGATACATGCTCACCCTTTTCTCTGCAGCCACTGTCAGCCCTGCAGACATCCAAGCTCTCGCCTCTCTCCCACCATGAGACTCGGTCTCCCTTTCCTGTCACTGCCCTCTCTTCCTCCCTCTGCTCTATTGTACAAGCCCCTTATTGTTGTGTGAGAAATAATCTGTTTCTCTGAAAAATCCATTTTGCTTTCTCTTTCCCTTTTTGGTTAGTTAGACAATTATTAATCCACCTCCTTTTCATAAAATAGCCACAACCATAATAATAAAGTCAAAATATGATTTCCCCATAATATAGTATAATCTCTCTCTTTTCTTTATTCCTTGCAGATGGTACACCTCTTAGCATAAACAGCATGTTAGCGCACTGATTCCAGATGCATAAAATACGTACAAATCTTCACATTTTCTCTCTCTCTCTCCCTGAACGAGTGTGTGTGTATATATATTATCCCTGCCATTTAATTTTCCCTGCTTTTCATTTTGATTTCTCTTTTAGGACGACACAGACTTGTCATAATCCATCTGGGATTTTACTCTTCATCATACAAAAATGTTGCTTGAAGGCCAGTTTTTACTTGGCATTAAGAGACTGAAGATCAGCCTAAATCAGAGTTTTATAAACGTCTTATAACAAAATCCCTTCAGTTGTAAATGTGTTGTCTCAATAATTAGATAAATATACCAGACCACTTGTTACCAGACTAGCACAGGAACTAATTACATTATTTCCTGTGACTGCATGTGAGGCTCTAGTATCTGTCTATCTTCTTCTGACATCGTTGTAAGTAACTCTAGTTCTAAAAAGGGGTTACAACAAAGGCTCTATTAGAAGTAAAAGGCMTTTAAACAAAGAAATATAGGAATATGCTGTGTGGACTAAAGGATAAACTGGATGTATTTTGCATTGGTAGGTGAGGGGGTTTAAAATTCTCATTTGATCATTTACAGAAAGCTTCTGACTTGATTGTGAAATGTTTTCTCTTGTGCTTAAATTTCATGCCACAGATTATTAAAAAATGACTTGGCAGTATTTATTTTACTTATCTAACCCAGCCAGGCTGTGCTTAACCATAGATTTTGTGAATTATTAAATTTTAAAAGCAATTTGTGTTGGATTTTATACTCCAGTTCTGTCTGTGGAGATGCACACCTCCAGTCCTATCCCTGAAGCTGACGCGCTTTGATTCATCTTTAATCTGAACAGTTTCAAAAGTGCACGTTCCAAGATGTAAGACATGATGATAGTCTCCAGTGTAATGCTTAACTAACTGCTTGTTAGTTTTAACATTTAACATATGATGAAAAATAACTAGTTTCAATAGGTTATCTGAGCCATAACAATGCTCAACATAATTCATTCAGTCAGATAACAAGAACTATTTTCAAACATAATGAGAAGCTAATAAAGGTCACTGTGCCTACAAACACATATACATCACTATTAATTTAACAGTACTGATGCCAAATGCATGCATTTCAAGTACAAATCTCTTTAACTGAAACCACTTGATGTTGGAAGAAGGCAGGCAACTGAATAAATCTTCAGTATTTGAATTAAAGCTAGGCCTAAGTTACCAAACTTAAATCTAAATCAGGAATCAGACTGGTACTAGAATCAGGTTAGATTTTGACTAAGAAGCCTGAATTACCCAATCAAACGTGCAAGGGCTAAAGCTTAAAATAAGACCTGCATTTTCCTGAAGTTTCAAGTTCAGATCCATTTTCCCTGTTAAAATTAAGGGCAAAGCTGAGGTTTTTTTGTGTAAGTTTTGGTGCCTCCTTTTTGGTTTATGCAAATAGATTTCCAGAAAAATATCAGCACTTTTTCAGGATATTCTTAGACTTCGCCTGTAAACTGAACCCCTATGTGAAGGTGGGAAATTTGAAATGCTAGTGTTGAAAATTGAGAACTGTTTTACAAGTTTTGTCCTATCACTGTCTAGAGGACGACAGCAGCAGATCTCTTCAATGTTGTGTGCATTAAGTGCAAACACAGATTCGGGATTTACTGGGATTTTGCCAGTACTCAATGACTTTGTGAAGAATTTTGCTGCCGAGTGAGCTGCATTGTGGCATTTCCCAAGTCATACAGGTGTGGCAACAGAAAGAAGCGGCAACTAATAATATGCAGCAAATAGATTGTGTAAAATAATTGCTAAATGGATCATAAACAAAAAGGCTAGAAAATACTCCACGTACAAACCTCTGTTCTAACTAGGTCCATAAAAACAAACTAAAATGTTAAGGTCTGGAGGTGCTCCATATTGTATTTAATGCCAGATTTCAAGGTGAAATTGTTTTAATTATACAGAGCATTGGCAAGATTAGTACATTCAGTGTTGACCTCATTGGGTTTTGTTTGTTTGTTTTCTGGTAGATTGCAAAATTAATGTAATTATTTACATACAGTTTTATTTCAATACCTTTTTTTGTGTGCCACGGAGCAAACAGTAAATCCCCGTCGTCCTGCTGAGCAGCCTGTCAGAACAGGGCAGCATGTAAGAAAGAGGAAAGAACGGAAAGAAGCCTTCCCTCTTCTGGTTCTAAATTGTTTTGGGAGAAGCTATGATATTTTTTGCTTTTTCAATAATACTTTAGAGTAGACCTTCAAAAAGAAAATCATCCTTGTGAGCCAGGAAATCCTATTCTTCCGATGGGCTTATAGGCAATAACAGGGATAGTTGTGTATCCTAAATCAAAACGGGATGTCTTTCTAAACACATATTCTGTGCTGCTCCTTATAAAGCCACCATTCATCCAGATCTACCTCTCTCCAGATCTCTGTATGGCCCTGGTTTCTCTTCTACAAGCCTACTCATAATGGCTTTAAAAACCTGTGAGTCTGCCAAGACTTACTCTTTAAAATAAATACAAAGATTTTCTCTTGGACATGGGGAACCCTGTTTTAAACATGAGTATATTAGCTGGATGCCAAAAACTCTGAGGTGTAGGTGGCTCCTATATGTGTTTAGGTGTTTGGAAGCACCAAACAAGGAAATTGAGGAAATCAGGCAAAAACGCCAGGAGGCCTGCATGGATGAAGAAGGAGCTCCTGGACAAACTCAAACACAAAAAGGAAGCCTACAGAGGGTGGAAGCAAGGACAGGTAGCCTGGGAGGAATACAGAGAAATTGTCCGAGCAGCCAGGGATCAGGTTAGGAAAGCTAAAGCCCTGATGGAATTAAATCTGGCCAGGGACATCAAGGGCAACAAGAAAAGCTTCTACAGGTACGTGGGGGATAAAAGGAAGACGAGGGAAAATGTGGGCCCTCTCCAGAAGGAAATGGAAGACCTGGTTACCCGGGATATGGAGAAGGTGGAGGTACTCAATGACTTTTTTGCCTCAGTCTTCACCGGCAAGCACTTGAGCCTCTCTGTCCAAGCTGCAGAAGGCAAAGGCAGCGACTGGGAGAATGAAGAGCYGCCCACTGTAAGAGAAGATCAGACTCGAGACCATCTAAGGCACCTGAAGGTGCACAAGTCCATGGGACCCGATGAGATCCATCCGCAGGTCCTGAAGGAACTGGCGGATGAAGTTGCTAAGCAACTATCCATCATATTTGAGAACTCATGGCAGTGTGGTGAAGTTCCCACTGACTGGAAAAGGGGAAACATAACGCCCATTTTTAAAAAGGGAAAAAAGGAAGACCYRGGGAACTACAGGCCAGTCAGTCTCACCTCTGTGCCTGGGAAGATCATGGAACAGATCCTCCTGGAAGCTATGCTAAGGCACATGGAGGACAGGGAGGTGATTCSAGACAGCCRGCATGGCTTCACCAAGGGCAAGTCCTGCCTGACCAACCTAGTGGCCTTCTACAATAGAGTGACCACATCAGTGGACATGGGAAGGGCTACATATGTCGTTTATCTGGACCTCTATAAGGCCTTTGATACGGTCCCCCACAACATCCGTCTCTTTAAACTGGAGAGCTATGGATTTGTCCAGTGGGTGAGGAATTGGTTGGATGGTTGCACCCAAAGGGTAGTGGTCAATGGCTCAATGTCCAGATGGAGATCGGTGATGAGTGGCATCCCACAGGGGTCCGTATTGGGACCAGTACTGTTTAATATCTTCATCAATGACATAGACGGTGGGATCGAGTGCACCCTCAGCAAGTTTGCAGATGACACCAAGCTGAGTGGTGCAGTCAACACGCCTGAGGGGCGGGATGCCATCCAGAGGGACTGGACAAGCTTGAGAAGTGGGCCCATGTGAACCTCATGAGGTTCAGCAAGGCCAAGTGCAAGGTCCTGTACCTGGGTTGGGGCAACCCCCAGTATCAATACAGGCTGGGGATGAAGGGATTGAGAGCAGCCCTGCCGAGAAGGACTTGGGGGTACTGGTGGATGAAAAGCTGGACATGAGCCAGCAATGTGCACTCACAGCCCAGAAGGCCAACCGTATCCTGGGCTGCATCAAAAGAAGTGTGGCCAGCAAGTCGAGGGAGGTGATTCTGCCCCTCTGCTCTGGTGAGACCCCACCTGCAGTGCTGCATCCAGCTCTGGAGCCCTCAGCATAAGAAAGACATGGACCTGKTGGAGCGGGTCCAGAGGAGGGCCACGAAAYGATCAGGGGGATGGAACGCCTCTCCTATGAAGAAAGGCTGAGAGAGTTGGGGTTGTTCAGCGTGGAGAAGAGAAGGCTTTGGGGAGACCTTATTGCAGCCTTTCAGTACTTCAAGGGGGCTTATAAAAAAGAAGGCGGCAAACTTTTTAGCAGGGCCTGTTGCAACAGGACAAGGGGGAATGGTTTTAAACTAAAAGAGAGTAGATGTAAATTAGAGAGAAGGAAGAAATTTTTTACAATGAGAGTGGTGAAACCCTGGCACAGGTTGCCCAGAGAGGTGGTAGACGCCCTGTCCCTGGAAACATTCCAGGTCAGGTTGGATGGGGCTCTGAGCAACCTGATCTAGCTGAAGATGTCCCTGCCCACGGTAGGGGGGTTGGACTAGATGACCTTTAAAGGTCCCTTCCAACCCAAACTATTCTATGATTCTATAAGCTATGATTTACAAACTCAGTGCCTGTGTTTGGAAAACCACAAAGGTTCCTTTAAATATATACATGTATGCATGCAAAAGCAATGTATATATACACTCTCTCATAGACATAACAGAGCTCCAAATTGTCCACAACAGTTGATCATTATTGTCATGTGCTAAAATCCCTTTGGATGACCTTGGCTCTTGTTTGTGGATGGGAGGCAGCTTATGGAAGAGATTTTCCAAACTGTAGAGGACTGCATGCATATCCATTAAAATTGAAGATATACAGCATGGCTTTGAAAATTTCAGAGCATCCTTTTGCCAGCTTTTTCTGAGTCACACCTTGAAACTAGCTTACAGTATCTTTTCATTGACAACAGTGCACATTGAAAGGACAAATCTACACAAAGGGCTATAGATAGCATTGAAATTAGAATGTTACAGAAAAGCCTCTGTCAGCAGAGTCCTCAAAATAACAGTGCCGAATGACCTTCCAATACGCTTAAAAATACATGCTGCCTATTTTAGGTCAGATATCTTTATTTTCTTTTAATTATGCCACATGTAATGATGTCACCACAAGGAGTCATAACAAGGTGTTTTGGGTTATGTGTGCTCTGAGTCAGAGGTTGTCATTTAAGAGAGGCAGGAAGCCTCTGGGTGTGACCCCAGTCTGGACATTAAAAAATGGAAAATATTCTGGTCTGTAACATATGTTTCTAACTAGGTTGTTAGAAATAAACATGGCCCCAAGAGGTGCCTGGTATTTCACTGATGCAGCTATGGCAAATGACGCACATTCAGGAGCCCTGTTCTGTCGCACTCTGAAAGCTGTTGCACCTTTGCCCACAGATGTGCCATTAGCAGTCAGATTTCTTCTGCAGCTCATTCCTAAAAGCCATGCTAACGAACCATAAACACAACATCTTTGTTCCATAGAGGACTCTGCAGATGAAGGCAGTGTTACTTCTGCACTAATCCAACAGTCTTCTTTTAACAACCTGGCACTGGCAGTCATTACAAGTCAAGACAGTCAGAGTGGGGTTCATCTCATCTAACCTTAGCCATTACTGTGCTAAGCATCAAGCTGACCAGGCGAAAGACTCTGGGGCAGTCAAGGGATTTGTTACAGTTTAGTCTTGAGAGGCTCTCTGTTTTTATTCACTAGGAAAGGAGGTCCACTGCCATTCATCAGGAGCAGAAATCACATCTCCTTTTACATGGTAAAAACCATAGCATATTGCCATAACCTACTCAATGGATTCAAACTGGGGATGTAGCCATACAGTCCAGACCTCCAGATCTCTTCATCAGCAGCCTGATTAGAGATATGCCAAGCAAAGATCTAATACACATCCGTATTAGAATAGAAGCTTTACTGTACTTATTTTCTACGAAGAATTCTGCAAGCTAGCATTTGTATTTATTATTAGATTTATAAAGAGATTTGGAAGTGAGATTTACATTTTAAATGTGTTTAGGTTAAAAAGAATCATGAAGATGTTCCTTTTCCAACTCATTTTGTGTGTGTGCAAATCACTCCATCATTGTTTTCATTTCTGTCAGGACACTAAGCATATCTGTTAAGAGTCAACAGATAGTGACCCTTGTTATGTGACTGAGAAATAGCTTTTGGTAACCTTATTGGGTGACTGGAGACAGATTACAGCAGAGATTTGCAAAACAGTTCAGGGGACTTCAGGGATCAGTCATCTGCAAAAGCACTGGAAAACTGCAGTTTGCCTTAGGTGGCTGGTTACACAGCATGAGTAGTGGACAGTCAAAACAAATAGTTTGCATAGACTGAAATGTGTTTACAAAGTGCATTTGAGCAAATTCTACTGACAAGTGTATCTGGAAAAATCAAAGTCTGATACAAACCGAAGAAAAAGCTTAAAACCACTGAGCAAATTAGGTACAAATCACTCTCTCAGCAGTAAACACGAGCTAGACAGATCCTGAGCTCTACACATATCAATGACACAGACCTCAATCTACAGCCTGAACCACCTTACAGTATCAGGGCCATATGGAGCGTGACTTTATGTTCTTCTTGTCCCTTTGGGGGGAAGATATGGCTTTGTTTTTCTCCATTTCTTTTTGAATTGAACAAGTTCATTTTTTGCTAGTAAGTCATTTGTGGAAGTGGCAGAGGTCACATTGCAACTCTGAAGTTTTGTCACTCGGGGCCAAGGAAACGAACGATGGCATTGTTTGCATTTAAATCATCAGCATTAGACAATTGCATTTATCCTGAAAATCATCTACAAAGTCTGGAAGCAGAATAGTGGAAACGGACTTTGTCCCGTAAAACTCTGTTCACTGGAGATTTACTGTGTGGCTACTTCTGGAGACAAATTGCCACCTTTTCGTTCTCCCTCTCTCTCTCTTGCTCTCTTTTGTTAACAAATATGAAGCAAATCCATCCACTGAAGCTCAGCCAGGGCCAAAGTGCTTCAATTTTCTTAGCATGAATGCTCCTGGACACTCTGAACGGTCCTGGACAGTCAAGTGCCTTGGAAAAGTTAATAAATATGGTTGCGATGTCTTGGTCTTTAGCCATGGCACTACAGATGTGACCCCCATAACTCCAAATACATTGCACTGTCCTGGATTCAGAATTTGAACAAGAATACTACAAAACTGAACAAATCAGAATACAGCCTATTTCTAATACTGAAGAACTGAGGTTATAAGTATTGTTTTGCTATACTGACCTAGCATTTGCATATGGTAGCGTAACAAAGAAACTATCCACCCTGCAGAACGTCGGGCTGTGGGCTGGCCCCATCAGAGGGTTGCTCAGATGAGCCCTGTGGCAGTGCCAGCTCTTCCCTGTCCTGGCGCTTGCTGCCCAGGGAGGCGTGCGGCTCCTTCGGTGCCCGTTTGCTGTCACCCGTCAGCAAAGGGGCTGTGCTCGGGATTGTGACCCGGCACTGATGGTGGGGTGTAGGGCATGTTCCTGTGCTGCAGGGTCTGCTGCAAGGTGGTCACGGGAGAAGTCACACGGTGGTGGTTCACAGTGTCTTTGCAGCGTATCAGAACCCGGCATATTTTAATCAATAGGTTTGGAAGTCAAGCGAGGCCTCGGTGACCACGGTCATTAAGTGTGTGATTACTGCAAGGACTGGTATTTTGGGTGGATTAGTGCCTGCCATAATTGGCAGTGGGGAAGAGCAGGATTACTGTTAAATGTTCATTATTATTTTTCCTACATTGAAAACTCACTGGTCTAATTTAAAGGTTAAAATATATGTAGAAGAGCATTAAAATACACATAGAAGTGGAACTGTATGTGCAGGTAGCCAGACTGTATTAAAAGTCTGCTGATTGTCAGGTCCCTGAAGGCACCGATGGGCTCCCCCCACCCTGCCCACAGCCCAGGACCCCGTTTTCAGCCTCCACCGGGGCCATCAGTCCCAGCCCCAGGAGTGCCGGTCTCCAGCTCTGCCACAGCCCTGCTCTGGATAAATGCGGTAACTGTGTCACACTGGGTAAAAGGGTCTCCCTTCACTTCATCCCCCAGCTACCCCATCTCTTAAAAGACATGATCCCTGCTCCCATTTCCTCCCAGTTTGAAAGGCAGGGCCTGGACATCAGTCCTCAGGAAGAAGTCCCAAACAGAAGGGCTCCCTCCCAGTGACCCTAAGCAAGCTCCCCAAGCCCTGAAGAGGGATGTGATTTAGGATACACTCTAATCTTCTAAAGTGTTTATTACTGGCTACTTTGATCAAAACTTCACTAAGAAGGCTGTCACCTGCATGCCCCTTTTCGAGGTATCTGATGCTCTCCAAACCCAAGCAATTCTCTAAGGCTCTGATGCAGGGTTACAGGTTCCACTTTGGAGGCCACAAACTTGTGCCTCTATCTATATTTCTATACCATCCAACTACAGGTATGAGCCTCAGCCACCTTCTGACACCATGTTGTGCCTACACTCTGGTGCCATTATTTTCTTCTGCCACCTTGTGCCTGAGTTTCCGTAGGAAGAAAACCTAGATGCAAGCCAAGGAGGACATTTCATGGAAGCAAGTGTGAGAGGTCTGTGGATGATCAGACATATGAAGTTGGTTTCATCTGATCAAATGTTTACCAATCATTGGTTTCATCTGATCAAATGTAATATCTGAGGCCAGTTACACAAGTTTCCCTTTGTAATCAAAGGAGTTTAAGGCACGAGTCATCTTATCCTAAAATTCAACTCATGGTCATTAGAGTTTGCCACCAGTGGCAGAACAAATGGTATATAGCACCAAAAGAGTAAGGTTTTGCTGACAGTGATTACACCCACGTCTRCAGTAGTTTAAGTCCTGTAAAGAGGTAGCTTTTATTTTCTGGTGGTTTAGGAGAGGACTGTAGTCATGTTGCCCTATCAGCGCATCCCTAGTTTGTTAGGAGCTCATTAGCTATGGCAGATACTGTGGTGTTTTGAATCAGTGCAGTTCAAATAACTCCTGCTTTACCAGAAAAGAGGATTTTCTTTGTTGCTGTGGAAAGAGAGAAGATGGCTCGTAAGAGGGAATAAAAGGTACTGAATTCACATGTCTAATGGAGTTAGATACATTTGAAGAGTGTGAGCTATACATTTTCTAGTAAAGTGGCCCTTTCCTCACAAGGATTTCCTGTGCCAGAGGAAGGAAAGTTTCAGATCGCTTTTGCATTTTAAAATGAAAGAACAAAGCATGGGAGCTGTTTTATAATCTCTTGCTGAGATCAAAGGAGAAGGGAGGTAAATGCGTATGTACTTCTTTCTCTGGTGCTGCGCCAGCTATTTAGTAGAACTAATGGAGCCGCCAGTGTAGGAGAGGCAGAGATTAGCCTCTTCATCTCTGCTAACTGTAAAGAGTCCAAAAGGATTAATATTATTAAGAGTGAATTTCAGCTAGAAAGTAGGAAGGAAATTCTCTCTCCCTTCTTTATCTTTTCATCTTTGTTTCCAGAAATAACTCTGAACCATGGTTTTCAGCCTCCCACCCATTCCTGTTTTTTAATTCTTATTTCTCAGTAAAAACAGACTTGGAAATATCCAACACCCCTGAGAAGTTTGACTTTGTGGAATTTTTGACCAGTTTGCATGAAAACTGTGAAGGACTAATGAGACTGAATAGTCGTGATAAGTTTATGGGATCAGATCCTTAACTGGTTTGAAGCTGGTTTTCCACTGACCTCAGCTGGTATGACTCCGTGTATGTTCATGGACTTCAATAATGCCACACAGACTCACTCCAGCTGAGGATCTGACCCATGAAATTATGGAGTCTTATCCAAAGCAAACTGAACTTCTGTCATGAATTGGTCTTCAAGGGAAAATAATTGCTAATTCAATGACTCCCACGGTTTTTACTGCAGCTGCTAGTCATTCTGTGCTGCAGAAAATCTTTACTTTTAACTGGTGAATCAAGAGTTTCCCCAGCAGCTTCAATACACAGAAGATCAGAGGTACAGCAGTGTATACACAATCCTCCAAATGTTATGTATTAGAAGGCAAGACCTAGGGTCAGTCTATGAAGCAAAAGTGACATACTCAGGAGAAACCTTCCCAGCTAGACATTATGCCTTAGTGTCCTATTAGCTTTTCCAGTAAACGGTGAAAAGAAAAAAAACTAAAATCCTGGTTTAGATGGGACTTTTTGATAAATACAGGGTTGTCATAGTCAGGGTTAATTTTGTGTAGAAACAGCCTGAAAGAGCTCACTGGGACCTGTTTTCAGCATACCAAAGYGGTAGCCCTGGCATGTGTATTGATGCTGCAGCACCATCCAGACAAATTAGTCCTCAGAATTGCAGAATTTGGAGCTGAAGAAAGTAAGCTCAGGAGGTTACAGTTCTGCTGTTCCTCTTGGCAGCCACAGAAGGGAGATGAGCAGAAAAGAAACACGATAAAAAGTAAATGGCACTTTCCTGCTAAGCTAATCAGTTCTGTTTGAGAACAGAGGGCTGTGCCAACTGCAAATCAATGCACTAAATCACTTTCRTTCCTGTGTGAGTCCTGCCGCCATGGCAGCTGCTAACAAGGGAATAAAGAAATCTGTTATTGGATATTTAGTAGACTTTTTAAGTGCTTCTGTAAAATAACATATTTAATTTAATGCAAAGTTATAAATGTAATTGGAGTTTATAGACATTATAGCAGGGAAGAGAATAAGATTCCTCTTCTTTCTGCACAAAGAGTTGTTTTATGTTCCCAGACCATCCTTATCAAACTCTGTCTGCGGTGTTAAAGAGCAGCTTTCCTATTGGATTTTACCACTTCATCAGTTTATTAAGGGGTAAACACTGATAATATGATGCCTGATATTTCACATGGCTTTTAACATGTTCAAGTTACAGCACAGGATTAACACATACTTACTTTAGGATGAAATTAATGTACTCTAATGCCATAGGCTATATTGACTAAGTCTTCACTGACTGTAAAGAAAGCCTACAGTGACTGCTCCAGATGTGGATATGTACAAAAGCATGTGTAGATTTAATCGGATAATCCCACTTAAGGCAACAACAACTGCACCCAATGGATTTATTCCGATGATGTAATATTATACACTTTTTTTTTCTCTTCTTTTCCAAATAATTCCCAAATCATAATCTTTCTTGTCCCTAGCTGTGACTGGGACTAGTCCCTTTCTGTGACTAGTCTCTGGGAGTTTTCAGTGATGTTATTAAATTGCTCATGAGAAGTTGCCGTTTTCCTAGAAAGCTCCGTTTCTGCAACATTCTCAGAATTCTCTTAGCCTAAAATAGAGGACTTACATCCCTGAACTCCGTGTTTGAATCACTGTTGCACATACAGAGCAGCCCAACTTTGTCATCATTTAAGTCATCAATCGTAGCTGTGCAGTGAAACGCTTGACATAAAATACCCACGGGCAAGCAGTAGACTGCCTTCTCTTTAATTACATCAATCCTCAATCACCCCAAAGCAATGCCATCCTTGGAAGTACTAACTCTGACAGGTAGTACTTCTGGGAGTGCCATAAAAATGCCAGCAAAGCAGCAATGGCAGAGAAAATAAGCTGCCTCATCTTTGGAGAATTATTGGACTGTACTAACATTCAAGGGTACAATGTCAGCACAATGCAGAAAGAGTTAGATGCATAGCCCCCATTATTATTGTTGATGGGAGTCAGGTGTCAAGTTTCCTTTGCATCACCCTGAAAACTTAGCCTTCTTTGTAAAGCTTTAGCCAACTTTTCCTTTGTCACCACTCTTAATTGAGGGATAGGGTTGAAGCCATTTGTGCTGTGATTGAATAAAGACTGAAAAGGTAAAAAGAAAATACTAACAAAGTAGCAATGATGAACCTGAAGCTTTCAGACTCTGTGCAAGCTGTGATGGAAAGCTTAATAAATATTAAAGGCTCATGCCTTAACAGGTGAAATTGGAGCAGTTGCTTTGTAGTAAATGGCACTGTAATAACAGCAACACCTGGGACAGCCCCAGGGAAGCCCCTAACTCCTCGTAGCTGCCTCAGCTCCYACAGGGTCAAATGGGAATTTAAGTGCCTAAATACTTAAATAACTGGCTCAATTAGCAGACCTGACTTCTGTCAGTAGCATCTTGTCTGAGAAAGCCCTGTAAATCTCAGCCCTCTTACATCACTTGGAGTTAATTGTTTGCTCTCAATAAGCACATGTATCTCAGTAAAAGCATTCCTAAATTATAACAGTAGTGCCTTTAACTTTCTGCCCACAGACAGATTGGTTAACACAAGACTGCCTCATGTTATAAAGGATAAATCAGGGCAGGATTCAGGTTAAATATGCATTATTATGGAAGTACAACAGAGAGAGGTCATACTTGGCTGGCTTACAGCAGATGAACAGAGAGCAGATTACACAAAGCCTTTCATCACTAATTGCTGACTGGACCTTTCTGATGCAGGCCATTCATTTCCTAATGTTTAAGCAGGTATTCAGTTTGGGAAGGAGGGAGTTACAGCTCAAAGGGGAGTGCTGACAGGCTCACTGGCAGTGTCTGCCCTCGGCTGGGGCCATTTCACGTCAGTCGTTTCATCAGTTATGGAGAGGAGATGAACAGCTATATCTGTATGTGCATTTGTAGGYATTACTGCAGGTTGGAGAATGATATCTTAGAAGAACTAAAAGAGCAGTTTGTGTTGAGGTGAAGCACATCATTATGCCCATGGTAGGTGATCCACACATTACACAGTGAAACTATCATCTTGTAAATTGTAAAAGAAATACTTAGCTGTTCATCTACATCGCACCTATACAAACATCTTCTTATAGTTTCTCCATGTACAATAACTCCTAATGTTTACTAATTCTTTGAGTGCCCTCAGCATGAGCCCTGTGAGCATAAAGGAGTCCTGATCCCTCCTTCAGTAACACACAACCCAGTTCCTTACCCAAACCTATGTGAAGATCAAGGACTGAAACATATCAAGAAAACCTGTCAACAGCAGAGCTTTCTTGCTGGGGCTGCATTGCTCAGGGAWGCAGGACATGTCCCTCAGCACCATATGATCCAGCGACAGCCACTGATAACACCCACCAGAACGCAGGCCAAGACTTCCTAGCAACATAGATGCCCAAGGTAGGGTAGAAATCATCTCTTCTAACTTCAGACATCTACAAGTTAGTCTTTTAGTCCAAATCAATAGTCCAGGCCCCCAGTAAAAGGAATAGGCACCTTCTGAGAGGGTTTTACAGTACTTATCTCAGCAGGCATTTATCTGTACATGTCCATGTCGACGCCTCCTCTCAGAAGGTGAAGTGAGTCCCTCCTTGGGTTGTTAAACCCCTCTAAGCCCCTCAGGTAGTGGCTGAACTTGGAGACTTAGAGTTTGGAGAACTGAAATTGGGCTTTAATAGCTCAGCCCCACCTTAGACTTTATGTACCCAAGTGGACTGCTGGTTTCAGAAGGTGGCAAAACCTTTCAAAACCAGGTAGTGCAGCACAGAGTTTTGCATCTTCTATATCCTTCTGCATGCATGGTCCTGAGACGCAGTCTATAGTAATGCCTGCACAGGCAGCTGCTTCGCCTCCCCAGACCTCAGCTCCACTGGTTCCAGAAGTCCTTTTAAATACCTTTGCTAACTTTGATACTTTTACTTTGGCATAGACCACTCATGTTTCACATGGCCATAATTCAGTTAACAGGTTTAAATTAGTGATGAGCAAACCTCTCTTAAGCCAAATTGAGCATTATCATATAGTTTTCTGCCCCAGTTCAGCTAAGTCTCCTTAAGTAGTGCAGACTTGTATGTAGACACAGCCTAATGACAAATTAGCCTGTTCACCTTAATACTGGCCAAACTAGTTTCCCATGTGACTGACAAGCCCTTCAGTTTACCTTAAATGTGTGACAGATGCTCTTTGATAATACTGTTTGATAGGCAGCTGGCATACAATCAAATAGTCATAGATAGYGCTAATCATACAGATTTATTATATGCTTAATAAATCCACTGGCCATTTGTATGGTCTCCATTGCAAGACTTCAGCACACAGAGCTGAGCACTGATGGTTTTTACACACTCATTCTCTCTTATGCTTCTSCTGTTTTCTAAAGTGATGACATCCCAAAGAAGGAAGGGAAAAAAGAGGAAAAAAAAGCCTGTGACAGTTTATAGAATGCAAAATAAAAATATGTCCAAAATGAATGTTCAAATAGCATAAGAAGCTTGCAAAGACATGATTTTTAGACTGCCATCTCCAAACCACAGCCAGATCACTTAGAAAATACATAATATAGTACACTCCACAGGCAGACGGAGATGCACGTAAACTGATAATAACTCAGGAGTTTTTATCTCTATGTGTCCTCAAGCAAGGCATCAGGAGAGAAAAACACTCTTGCAACAAAATTAAATAGTTTTAGATCTAATTTTACTAGGCTGAACTAGATTTCAGATTGATTTCTGTGGAATCTAATAGAGAGCAACACACATACACATTGCCTTTCTTATAAAAAAATCCATCAACCACCTTGCGTTTTTACTTACTTTGCTCTTTACTAGAAGTAATAAGAAACTAATATTTCACAACACAATGTGTTTCATTCTGTAAATGGTCTTTCATGGTAAAGGAGCTTGGAGTGGGCTGTTAAGGAGCACTGAAGTACAGCCCCTGAGATTTGTCTACTCAAACGCCTATTTATATTCATATGGTGAAACTGCAGCTAAAACCCGCTATCTCCATTCTGGGAGAGGAGGAGAAGAGAGCTGCAGAACATGCCAATGTGGAAAGAAATAATGTTGCAGATGCTGCATACATTGGCTAAGGCCCATGATGTGATCAATTAAACATATCCCAGAGGATATATCCAGTATCTCAAATCATATTATAAAATTATAGAATCAAAGAATCATTTAGGTTGGTAAAGACATTTAAGATCATCAAGTCTAACCCTTAACCTAACTCTGCCAAGTCCACCACTAAACCATGTCCCTAAGCACCACAGCTACATGTCTTTTAAATACYTCCAGGGATGGTGACTCAACCACTTCCCTGGGCAGCCTGTTCCAATGCTTGAYAACCCTTTCAGTGAAGAAATTTTTCCTAATATCCAATCTAAACCTCCCCTGGAGCAACTTGAGGCCATTTCCTCTTGTCCTGTCTCTTGTTACTTGGGAGAAGAGACCGACACCCACCTCGCTACAACCTCCTTTCAGGAAGTTCTAGAGAGTGATAAGGTCTCCCCTCAGCCTCCTTTTCTCCAGGCTTCCCTCAGCCACTCTTCATAAGACTTGTGCTCTAGACCCTTCACCAGCTTCATTGCCCTCCTCTGGACATGCTCCAGCACCTCAATGTCCTTCTTGTAGTGAGGGGCCCAAAACTGAACACAGTATTCGAGGTGCGGCCTCACCAGTGCCGAGTACAGGGGCACGATCACTTCCCTACTCCTGCTGGCCWCACTATTTCTGATACAGGCCACGATGCCGTTGGCCTGTTTGGCCACCTGGGCACACTGCCAGCCCATATTCAGCCGGCTGTCAACCARCACCCCCAGGTCCTTTTCCACTGGGCAGCTTTCCAGCCACTCTTCCCCAAGCCTGTAGCGTTGCATGGGGTTGTTGTGACCCAAATGCAGGACCCGGCACTTGGCCTTGTTGAACCTCATRMAGTTGGCCTYRGCCCATCGATCCAGCCTGTCCAGGTCCCTCTGCAGAGTCTTCCTACGCTYRAGCAGATCGACGCTGCCGGCCAGCTTGGTGTCRTCTGCAAACTTACTGAGGGAGCACTCAATCCCCTCGTCCAGATCATTGATRAAGATATTAAAAAGAACTGGCCCCAATACTGAGCCCTGGGGAACACCACTTGTGACCGGCCACCAACTGGAGTTAACTCCATCCATGCATGGATCCATACAAATCACATGCATGGCTTTATTGCTGGCCCTTTCTGCTTCCTAAGTAATAAACTAGAAGTTACTTTGACCTCAGAGTAAATGAGTGTGGCCATGTGTGGAGGCCCTGGTGGGATGCAGGGCTGCAGAGTGGCCAGAGCACAGGGCATGAATCTGCCACTGCATGTTAGGGGTTGCATCATCACTGGCAAAACATTTCACATAGCTTCCCCAAAAGCTTTCCAAGGGTAGCAGTTCTGGGTCAGTAAACAGCCAGAATAGGATGCACAGAGGTAAATTAATCCAGTTGCCAGCCCTGTGAGCTAACTRATGTTTCACATTCAATGTTCTCTGCAGTATCATAATACTATAAACTGTTATTGCTATTTAATATAATGGCATTTCAGAGCTCTCATCTTGGACAAGGATCCCATTTTGCTAAGCACTGAACAACAATAGAGCAGAAAGATATTCTCTGCCCCAAGAACTAGATAAATAAATTATAAAGGCAGCAAGTAGATCTATTTACAGCAGACCCCTGCACTTGGCAGGCCACGGTCGACTTCCAGGCGAGGCACAGGGGMAGATGCTTTTGTGCGTGGGCGCTGCATCATACTGAGCAGCTTGTTGCCCTGTTTCAGAGGAAGACTTCATGGCTCTGGGTTCGCACCTCTGACGTCTAACTCAAAGCACAACCTGCCTCCTGCAGCTGAAAGCCTTCGCCTGAAACGCTGACTATCCAAATGTTCCCTGGTTTTGCCTTCCCTTTGGTTATCAGACAAGAAAAAATTTGTTCTGATATTTCACATCTTCATTTCAGGTCCCTGCTGAAGCAGGGAACAAAAACAGTAATGCTGAATACATTTTTTTCCTTTTAAAAACCTAAATTCCTTAATCTGAATATTCCCTTGTCTCCCTGCTTTTAAGAAAAATGTTCCAGGCAAAAAATCTTATTCGACCAGAAGCTTTTTCTCTCAGCATATTCCTCTGCTACCTCCAAGAAAAGCTTTCCTTACTGTTCCCACGTGGGCCAGGGTGGGATATCACCGCAAAAGCCTTGGATTGAAAAYCAATTATAAAAAGCAGATCTTTAGTAACTGTCCACCTCAGAGGCCACACTCCCAGGGATGCCAAGCAGCATATCTGCAGACAGAAATAGTCCCACATATTTTAACCCTTTCATATCTTCCAGTACACAGGCTATTTTTTCCCACCTTGGGCTGCTCAGTTAGATGTGCTGCTCCAATTGCATTGACCAATGGCTCTCAAGGGCTCATGATGCCAGCAAGGCTTCACCTTCAGATCTCCCAGTGTAGGAGTGAGAGACCAAAACGCAAACCAAGGAGGAATGGGCATACGTTAATAGCTCCTTGCAAACACCACAGCTAGAGGAGATGGACAGAGAAGGTCCTCCCAGCCCCTCTGGTACCATGGGTCACTCAGAGGCACCCCAGCACAGCTTTGTCAGAGTGGGTATAAAAGAGCATTGCACAGAGCCTTCCCCCTTGTCTGTGAAGCCAAAAGCACTTGGGCAATGCCGCTGCAGCCCTGCGCACTCGGTAACTCGTGACTCAACAGCTGGTTCTTGAATTCATCTGTAAAGGCTGATTCTGACACCAAGCAAGTAAATCCTTATCTGGAAACTGGCTGCTTAAACTAAATGATGCAGCATGGTGGCTGTACAAACCATAATTTAGAAGGCTGTGAGCCCTTCTCAGTAAGTGCTGTGCTTTAAAGACATTACTATTTTCCCTGCAAATTTGCCATATTTTTCTTTGTGTAAAGAATCCCCTCGTCCTGTCAATCACTGTCAGCCCAAGCCTGAACTGACTAGGATATGAGAAGGAAGATAGAGAATCATCTCCTGATGTGCAGGCTCTCTTCCCTCCCTGTATTCCCCCCTTTCAAAATAAATCAAGGCTAACACAACTGTAAAAATGTAACTATTTGAGTAGCTGTAAATACTGCTTTAGAGAAATAAAAATAAGTTTTTTTCCAAGAGTTTTTGCAGCTGAGTTTACATTATTGCATCAGAATTGACCCTTCCTGAGTAATTTCATACTCCATAGAAACCAAACGAATTATTTAGGAATGGTTTGTAATGTCCACATTGTGTTTTAAAAGAATGCTATTAAAGAAACCTCTGACAAGTAAAGTAGCTTACGGTAATCAATTAGAATATGAGAATGAAACTAATTCAGTAAAACATTGCTAATGCTGATCTGGCAAACCACTGGTAGCCATCTGTCTAATCCTTCTTGTGTTCAGAAGTTGCATTTTAAAAAACAATTATTAATAGTGCTCATTAGCTGCCAARCAAAAGAGCATGCCACAAACTTCTGCTCAGAGATTAGCTAATATTAGCAAATACTACTCACTTTTCCAAGTTTGAGCTAGAACCTGCTGCGTGATCTCAAGGCCAGGATGAGTTTTTCTACTGGGGTCCACAGGGATAAGAGAGAGACTATAAGGGATGGACCCACGGACAGGTGCAACACCCTGCCAATGCCAACCGTCTTCCTACAGCCCTTCAGCACCAATGGCTCCTCAACCTCCCCACTAGCCAATCTATTCCAGTGCTGCACTCTCCTTACTGTTAGGAAGGCTTTTTAATGTTTAAAGTGAATTTTCCTTGGTGCAATTTAAGCCCATTACTTCTAGTTGTGTTAATGCACATGGAATACAGTTTGCTCCTTTCTTCTATGCAGCAGCTTTTTATGTATTTGAAGACTGTTGTTATGACCCCACTCAGTCTGCTCTTTTTAAAGCTAAACAATTTGTCCAATATGTATAAGGCCTGATTTTTAAAAGTGTTGAGCTCCTGCTGTTCCCATTGCTTTTATTCAGGTGATTGAGAGTGAAAGAACTTCAGTACATCTGATGATCAAGCCGTATTTTCTGGTGCCCTCTAAATACTGATAGGTATGAAGAGCACGAATGCCGTTTATAGCTGTATATGTGTATTCTTATATTGACAATAAAAGAGTATTTACGGGACCTGTGACCAGGCTTCTGACTGCATCCACAGGGCAAGAGCAACTTCACAAAAAGAGCAGATTTCAGTGGAAACTTGGCTGCCTTATATGCCAGGCTTTGCTGAATCATTTGGACTAAATCATTTTCTGTTTTTCATGCAAAACATATCTTGGCCGATGGTTTTTTGATTTGTTTAAATGATTTATATGGCTACTGTCAAAACAGTGTTCATGATTATTTTTTAACTGTTTGCTGTTGTTGGAAAATATATACTTAAGAAGCGTGAACTGAAATCCTTTTCCATCCCAAAACAGAGTAGAGTGAGGTTTCTTCCTATAATGGGCTTCTCATCAGGAGAAATGGTGATTTTTGTGCTTAGGGTGCTGGAGCAGAGTTCCACTTGGCATCAATTGGAAGGATGTTTTTATAGTGAATACGCTACAAAATATGATGCTATCATCTTGCGTTAGTGTTCCAGGGTGGCTAGAAATAAATCCCACTACACCTGCTCTTTGTCTCTCAATTTCCATTGTAAATCCARCTTCCTTTGTGTCCATGTAGGCCCTCAAGAAATAGCTCTTTCATGTCATCGGAGGCTTTTGCTACAATTGTAATGCAAGCAATAAACTCCTTGTATAGATTCTCATAAATGTAGGGTTATGTATTCTGCCTTTCTGGAGAAAAGAGTTTTTGAAATGTCTTGTTTTCTTCTCTTAGACGCTCTCTCCTAGCCTTGAAAAATAATTTCCTCAGATAAACACAGAGAACATTTACAATTATAAAGTAAAAATAGCTGCTCTAATTTTGGGCTACCTATCATTGCTTCTTTTTAAAAAAAAAAAAAAAAATCATAGAAGGAGAAGAGAGTGAGAGAATAAAGGAGGCTTTAAAGATATTTCTCTGTATGGCTTTTTCCTATCCAGCCATGCCCCTTATTCTTATTCATAAGATTTCATCAGACTGCTGGAAATAAGACTAATTGTGATGGACATTAAAATACATGGGAACCGTAAAGTGTGAATACACAACTCTCCTAATCTTGTTCTGAAATGGTAAACAAAAAWAACAATGAATTTCTCCATTGACAGTAAAGCTGAAGTAATGTCCTATGGTATACATAAGGTAATAGGCAATAACATGCAAAAGATGGAAGTGCATAATCATACCAATAGTTTTACACCTAGCCAGATTATTTCCCTGTAAACACCTACATTTAATTATCCTGTCATCTATCTTCCCCTCCTCCATAGGCTTGATAATTCGTCTGTGCTACGTGCATACGACGGCTGTTCTCTTCTTACATCGCTCACTCAAAAACCCTGCCCTCCTCCTCCTTCCAGACACACACAAAATCTTCCATTGCTCAACCAATGGATTGAAATATTAAATTATAATCTTTATCATCTGTATTGATTGAAGGATATCCTGTTATTAGGGCCTGCCTGAGTTTGGTTGACAYGAACCCATCCATTGCTGCTCTAAGAGTGCAGTAAATTTTACAGGCCATCCTGTTTCTCTGCCACACAAAGCAAAGGCACCAGCAAGGTCTTTGGGGACAGGTGGGAAACAGTAACAGCAAAAGCTTAAAATGGCTAAAGGGTCCCTTAAGGCAAAAGGGAAAATAATTTGATAAATTTTAAATCCACATTGTAAATTTCGCCTATCAATTGCACAAAATTGGTTGGGGTGAAAGATAAATCATAGAATATTCCTTTACCTAATAACAATATAGTATAAAACTATTGGTGGCAGGAGTAGGCATTAGCAACCTCAGCAAGAAAGCATATGTCCTCATTGCTTGGTTAATGGATTAACTCTCTATGAGAAGTGAGAATATTTTCTCAGCAAAGAAGCTTTAAGTTTGTGTACGACATCCAGTGTCTTGGGGGTTAGTTCTGAAGGTCTGACAGGCGTCAGCAGTCAGGCACAGGCAGAGTACACTTCAGCTCAGTGCATCTCAGTATCCAGACACAACAGTCCTTGCTGATGCTGAAGCCAAGGACGGCCCTGATCCTACATCTATCATCTGAAGCATTCCCCTTCCAAATGTAGCCTTTGCATTAGGTCCCAAAAGCCTACACTCTTTTCACTTTAATCAAAGTAACCGGTTGAGAAAGTCAGGAGTGAATAACAGCCTTTATCCTGATCACAACCCAACAGTCTCACATGCACTGAGATAGATACCACATTTCTCAGTGAGCAATGCCTTAGCAAAAAGTGTCAAAGTATTCACTTAGGAAAATCTTTTGGCGAAAGCATTCATAAATAGCTTCATTCTTTTGGTTCATGACATCACTACAATCCCTTAATGAAACTGCAATTCAGAGAGGCTAATTTGTGCTCTAATTATATATTAGTCTGGGCTGAAAGGTTTCTGGACGGAAAAAGGTTTTCTTCAGGCAATCTTTTATTCCGCTTATTGTATTTACTTAACAAAGAGCAGTCAGCTTTTACTGTGCTTTTTCATAATAGAGTTGAGCTGTAGTGTCACCTAGCTAAGGGCAAACATCCGCAGTCATTTTTGATGTACTCTGATAACAGTCTTTACCAAGAGCAAGGATTATTTGCAAATGTAGGAACCAGGCCTAACAGATGTGCTGCTGAAAAAGTTTAAGAGCTCTTCAGCTGGAATGCCTTCCAGACCAGTGGTAGATTAGCAGCCAGGTAGTTTAAGAAAATTCAGAGAAATACTTTCTCACCAATAAAGTCCCCATGGAAATAATTTTTCCTGTGTCACTTGAAAGAAGACGTTCTTGGTTTGGTTTTTGATGCTTCTGCCACAAGATGAAAGCCCAGCGTTGTTCACAATGTGCAGGATTCATAGCATTTCCACCTAACTGAGGCTTTCGAAGCAGAGAAGTACTTTAGGAAAGCAACTAAGTCCTTCAAAGCTAGGGATCACCTTTGTAAGGTGTGTTTTCTGTTTCTTCTGCTACCTAAGGTAGACACCCTGTTGATGTAGGTTCTCATCAAAGTACCCATAGTTTGTCAGGATGAATTCAGCCTAAACAAACAGAACAACAAACTAAATAAACTAGTTAACAAACTAAATAAAACACGTATCTTCAATATATCCTTGTTTCTAGCGTTTGTGTTAACAGCAACTTTTCCCTATAGATAAATCCTGAGCCAAATTTTGAGCTAGCATAAATCAATATCAGTTCTCATTTTGCAGAATCTGTCCTGGCATCTAATGCAGAGGCTGATCGTGGCACTTGGTGTAAATTTCTGTGCCATCTACTATCTGCAGGATAAACAGAAACTGCAGGTAGAAGGACCTACACTTAATATGAATGTGAATAAGAAGGATCTCAAATAGGATTCTTATTGTTTGGATAATAGCTTCCTGTGCACACCATAAAGGTTTTCCAAAAATCAAATCAACCATTTCTAGAAGAATTAGAAGCAGTTGTAGTCTCTTGTGCCATCAACGCTTGAGCTTTCTCTGAGACTTCTGGTTCAGCCTCTGGCAGGGAGAGGAAACAAAGGGAGGTGAGCTGATGGTCTTATCCATTAGAGCAGTTCTCATGTCCCTCCTCCCAGGACTGACCGCCTCCAGATTTCACCCTCCTCCCCCATTCCCAGCTGGACCAGCTCAAGCCTCCTGCATTCCCAGCTCTGCAGTGCTCAGACACCATTACTGGGAAGCATGGCCAAGGAGCACTACACGGGGGCAGAAACCAGGAGGGATGTGCATTTGGTATTTGCACATGCCAGCTGTAATAAACGTATTGCAGTTCTGTGAATTTTGGTGGGGCTGTAGAGTCAGGAAAAAACAAAAAAGAAACAGACTTGATGAGATGTTTTCACCTGAGAAAAAGTGTGGAGTAGATCAGAATGCACTGACAAAATACTGATTTTATATGTCTCTTTTCTTCTGTTTTCTTCTAGAAAAAGTAAGCATACTGTCAACCTTCATAGCGCCCTTCAAGTATCTGAGTCCTGGCGCAACCACTATGGAGGATGAAGACAATTTAAGTAAGCAGTCTCTTTTCTTTATAGACAGATGAATAATAAAGTTTAAAGATAAAAGCTCTACGGTGTAGGGGCAATTGTGGAAAGGAGGTGGATTTGCAAATATTGGCAGGCCATAAGCCCAGTCCTCATGCAAAATGCAAAATTCCCTGATGCTGAGTGCAAACATGTTCTCCAATCTCCAGCAAAGGAAGGGTTAATCTCAGCTCACCTTCCCACTTTTCCCTGTGCAGTCCCTGGCATGGTGGGGCTGTAAATGGTGTGTTACAAATACAAAGGAAAAACTTCTTACAAAAAGGAAAAACTTCTTACAAAAGTTTACACTCAGCTTTACAGGACTCTGGAGTTCCTTTTCCTTTCCTGTTTATGTTACCTTATTTTGCTCACTTGCTTTTCTCACAGTCCCTAAGAAACAGGATATTTTGGTGCTGTGTCTTCCCCCGGTTTATATTTCCTTGATTACAAAAGGACTTTTGCAAAAGTAAAGACTGCAGGAACAAGCCCTCTGCTTGTAAAGCTGTTTCTCTTTTAATTCTGTGATATGACCTGGAGAACAAAAATAAAAGAAAAAAAAGAAAGAAAGTAACCAAGTGCAATTGAGAAGAGATGATTAACCAGTCTTAAATAAACTAGATGTAACCCAAAAATTAGCCACCAGATTCTCTTGGGCCCTTACACCTGAACAAAGTCACTGACACTCCCTGAACCTGTGACTGCAGAGCTGGAGGAAAGTGCTGCTGGGTTTGAAGGGGTTGTGAAGTCTTCAAAACACCAAGAAGTCTGGGAATGTGCAGTTAGGGCTGAATAACCCTCAATAAGCCCTCCCATTTATCACCTAGAAGCAATTATTGTGTGTTATTCAGCTCTGCTTACTGTAATGCATCTTGAATCATTAAAAAAAAAGAGAGGGAAGCTTTCTGAACCAAATGAGCAATTCTTTGAGTTTTAGTATCACCTACCAGATGGGTTTCTTTTCCAGCCAGACACACACTGACATGTTGCCCTGTTCGAGCCAGTGGGTGGGAGGAATGGGTTTGTTTTCCCCATTGTTGCTAATCTGCCTTGGTTTGATCATGGTGTGGCACCAAGGGGAATAGCTGTTGAAGGAGTGAAGAAGCACAGCCCTCTATTTTCTGCTGCTGAGTATCACATGGACATCACACCATTCTGCTGCACAGGGACTGGTAGGTTTTTACATATCTTAGCAAAGGCAAAAAAAATCCTGAAAATCCTTCAAAATTGGTCTCGGGGAGGCTACATTTTCAGGAAGAGATATGAGAAGTACACACAGGAAAACATATTATGCACATGATGAGCTTGTGCAGGCACCTCCTGCATAATGTTTCCCAAATGTGCTACTTTGTTATTTTTAGGTAATGTAGGAAGTTCATACAAGCCAAACACTGTAACACCATTTTCTTATTGCTGCTGTAATGCCAAGACTGCTTTGTGCCGGCACTGGCTTTAAAATAGCTCACATGGACAGGGTAAGCTGTGTTTTCTGAAAGAGAAATAGCAAATTTCACTGTTTTCAGAGACATCCTGCTTAGTCCTCGGTTGGGTCAAACATACACTCCAGTGATAAGGCAGCAATTTGTTTCTTGGCACATACAACACATTTTTAGGTGTTACTATTAGAATCTTTAAAAAAAAAAAAAAAGATGAATTAATTTAGTCAGCCATATTTCAGTGTTCACTTCTAGTATAGCGGTATAAATCCCACTAATTTCTATAGCACACATGTAACTGTAGTAATTCGGCATTTTACAGAGCTTCAGTGATTTGCTCTGAATAAGCAAAACTGCATTCTGTGCTAAAAATTTATCAGCAGCCTAGGAGAATGCTGGCAAGGTAGAGAAGTGGTTTGCTTATCCCTGTAGTTTTCTGCTCACTGAGCATCCTGTGAGAGTGCCCCTTCCCGGACTGTGCTATATTGATAGGTTGAGTCCCACTAGCTGAAACGGATTCAAATCCTGTTTCACATTCCTTTAGGCCTTCTTTACAAAGGGAGCCATGCCAGGTTAACTACACATTCATTTTCAACTGGTGATTATTAGCATATAGACACTATTATTGTGGTTTATGTCCATGAACTAATACTAGAAAAATGTATCGAAGGCACTAGGCACCTTTGGAATGTCATTTTGGGTAAACTAATCATCAGTCTCTGGTGAAGACCTTATCTTGAACATGTGAGAAATGGATGACCCTATTCGTTCCCAGAAGTCGAAGTTAGCTAAGAATGTAAGAAATGTCACACAGGATTAGAAATTGGAAGTTTAGCTCTGTACACGGTCTTCAACATTTGCTGTTAGTGATGCATTGTGAAAAAGGACATTTAAACAGTGATCTTCCCCTCAGTATATCTTCTAGCACCCAGCAAGAAATTTACTCAGCTAGATTTTGCACCTGAATCATCATACTTCTTAGACATCAGCAGACCTGTCTAGTCCTCTCCGCAGCCCGCTGATACTTCTGATCTCAACAACAGCCAGGAACAGGAATTTCAGTGATTTAGTGTGTTGTCAAAACGTGCACCATTTTATTGCTTCAAGCCTGCTGTCTCTAGTGCTTGGATTCCATGAAACAGTGAATAATCATTCCCTGTTCACTGCCTGCTTGCCCGCCTTTCATGATGTTACAGACCTCTGCCTGTCCCTGGTCTTTAATTGTTCCATCCACACTATGCCACAGCATCAAGGCAGGCTGTCACCAGACACAGGTACTTGCAAATCTAGGGTGTACCTCTAGCAGGAGCATATGATTCCTGGGGATCTCATTGTGCAATACTGCCGTATGCACAGACTCGGTGCAGCGCCCTTCTGGAGGTGCATACCTCTCCCCAGTGCCTGCAGGGAGAGCTGATGGTGATGGTTCCCAACACATGGATTTCAGCCACCGCAACAGTCTTGTAGGATGAATCCCAGGCCCAGATTCAGTGTACTGAAGCATGTTCAGTTATGAGCATGTTGGTCAAAGTCCCCCTCAGGCAGCATGAGGCACCAGAGCTTTTGATTGCACAGTGTGAGATCCAGCAGGGACTCTGCCTCTAAGAGGATAGTGAATATCCCCTTCCACCAGTCAGAGCCCCAGGCAATCCCCCACAGAATCAATCCCCCTGTTTTTGTTTTGAAAACTGTGTCTATTGCCATCGTTTGGATTTTTCTCCTATGCCTAAAGCAGAGCTATAGTCTGGTCCTCATTCAGGAAGGCATGTACTTAGATCCATTTCTGCTGTGGGCTGCCCACGTTTTTTGCTGCATGCACTTATTTGCTAACTTGGACAGAGAGCATCAGAATCTGAGTATCGTCTAAGCCAGGTCATTAGTTCATTTGAATAATTTCCCTAATTGGTACGAGCTGTACTAGATGTGCATGGATTTCACAGTTATTTCAGATAATAAGGTGGGCAAAGTAGAGTATCTTCATTCTGGAACAGCTAAAGGCAATGGCAATCACCTTTCACAAATTTTCCATCTTCGCTTTAAGCAAAGTCCTGTACTTTTTTGCACTGGTGATGCTTCCCTTCACACTGTGGTATTACACACCAATAAGGTCTAACAATATTGTTTTAAAAAGCCTGAACCCTGTGAGCTGGCGGGGAGGGTTCAGCAGCAACAGAGAGATCGTGGCAGGTTTTCCTTAAGTAGACTTCTTTCAGGAAGGTTTAAAAATACATATCTGTGTGTTTTCATCTAAGAGAGGAAGGAGTGATTTCTATTGCTAGCTACAAGTTTATTATTCTAAAGTCAAGAATACAAACCTAAAAATCCCGGCAGAAGAGTTCCCAATCCTCCATTGCGGATTCAGTAAGTGTTTGAAAATGCCATCTTGCTTGCAAGAGGAGACTGCCTGCCCTACATTGCATTTGATATAGTAGCTGACCTTGGACAAAGGTACCATGGCTCTGGCTCCTGGGTTCATACCTATTGCTTCTGATTTAAAATGTTTCACTTTCAAGTATGCCAGGAATTATGGAGGTCAATCCTTCTAACCTCTGCAGTCAATATGATGTAGATGGACAGCAAAAAAGTGCTCTACATAAGCAGGTCAAACAGGGGTTAGATATTAAAATGCAGAAAAATAAAAATTAAGTCCTACCTRTATTGTTGAAAATGCGTTGGTAGCAATCTGGTGTTTACTAAACATTTCTAAAGACAGTAACTTCCTGTGTCAGAGCTATCAGTTGAATCAGAAGTTTGCTATACTACAGAGACTGCAAATTCTTTCTTTCAATATCACAGCTTTTCAATAATGTACTGCCCCTTGTAATTCAATAGTAAAGATGCCAGCCAAAATGAAGATGCCGCCTACCACCTCTCCTTTCCCATCCTCCCTGGAAGTTGGCTTGGCAGCAGAATAACCTTCAACAGGAACAATATTATCTCTTCAAATGTAGCGTGGAGTATCGGATGGCTAGTTCTGCAGAGCCCTTATGACCCAGAGATATAGGCAGTGTCATTATTAGTGATGCATTATAGTTCTGAAAAGCTCTTGATGATGCAGACTCTAGGTTAACTCTACTGTGCATAATGACCAAAAGGAGAAAAACATGAAAGAGCAGACAGAAGATTGAGGAATAGTGCATAAATAAATATATTTCACTAACTGCTTTCCTCTATCCCTTTCAATTACTGAAGCAAATACAAGATTGCAATGTCTCCTCTTGCTTGTGAAACTGCAAAAATCAATGAATAAAGTTACCTGGGGAGATATTACAGTGCAGAAGTGTGGGGCTTTTTTAGAAATCTTACACAATAAATCAGAAACTACTGCCAAAAAATTATAATATTTTTCTTTCTCCCTTTTTTTAACTCCCTCCCCTTACAATTCTATTATTCTCCAACCTTTCATCATAGGAGAACCATTTTTTTTTTTTTTTTTTTTTTCCCCAAATGTAGAGAATGTGTTTTGGGAACTCAATAGCAAAGACATTATGAGAGATAACAGGACTGAAAATGATCCACGGTTTTGCATTTTCCCTGTGTGCATCCTCCGACTTACCCCTTTCCTTTTAGTGCTCTTCATTTCTAAAATTGCTTGTGATTGTTCTATTACAGCTGCTTACAGTATTTATCTTACGTAGTTTGGTGTCATTTGCCTGCTTTGTCTGATTTTCAAAATAGAAGTACATGTGCCACCATTAGAGAGGTAATCTTATGTCTGCTACACAGAGGTCTCATAAAAGACACATTTCAAAGACCTCCTATTTCAAAGATACTTGAAAGTATAAAGTAATTTCACATTGCCCGACGGCTGCTAGGTATCACACAAGTCCATCAGGCTCACAGACTTTCTGAGGCGCTCACTGAATTTAGGCTGCCTCTGATTTACATGCCATGATGACTTTTGGCCTGCTGCAGCTCTCACTGAGGTCTGTGAAGAACTGAGCTATTTCCTGGTGTTTCAGGATCAGGTCCTCTAGAAATCTGGTTGACTGTAAGGATACTTGCATGGATTTCCTTTGTTGTGACTAGGCCAAAACACACCATAAATAGAGGCACGTCAACGTCGCGCACGCCCGACGTTGTCCTCATATCCTTTGTGCCTGATCTCTGGAAGTTTTACACTTGCATCTCTGCATTTTTGTCACTACATCAATGCAAACTCCCTGTTGGCCAAGACCTGGACTAGACAATTTCATAGACAGAATTTAAGACAAACAAGTAATGTTTATTTTATGTTGCCATGTTTTTAGTTAACCACTGTTTTAGTGAGGGTAATTAAGGTAAGATGTTAAGGTCACGCATTCATGTTCACAAATCCGTGGTTCTCTGACTATGAAAGAAAAAACAGCTGGAATAAGACAATATGAATTATAAATACAAATAACCCCTTGAGTTTTCCTATTCAGTGGTGCATAATCAATACAAATTCTTTTCAAACCTGAATATTGTGTGAACCAAAAGCTATCTTTCTTTTCATGCTTCCTGACTACAATATCATTATGTACCATAATTGGCTCTGTAAAAAGCTATTAGGTAAGATGAGAGAGGAGGTGTGAAATACAGAACCAAACCTGCTTCCTGCTAAAAGGTATGTCTGAGTCAAAGTATTTCACCTTTATTTAAAAAAATGCAACCAAAGAGGTGTATTCTGAGTGGGATGGAAACATGAGAAAGGGTCACAGTGGAAAATGGCTGGTCAAAGCCGCTGCCAGGCTAAATAGAGGAAAGTTAAAGTTGGCATCTCTTTCCCCCTCAGATCAGAGTTTCCATAAATAGAGTTGTGAACTCAATGAGAAAAGACCACATTATCCTTGTCTCTTAGTTAACCTGACCTTTTAAATGTCTTATTTCCAGAGAGGCTGGTTTAAAGATGTCGTATTCTATACAGCTGAATGCCATATGGTGAAACTTTTCTTTTTCTATTATGTATTTCTTTTTCTTTCCTTCCTCACCTGTCTTCATTCTCTCCCCTTAGCTTCAGAAAGTAAAAATTAACTAGTCACTAAGACCTTAATTTGTCAGTTCACGTTCTGCCTCAGCAAAGCACTGCAGCACATAGTTCTGCAAGTAACTTTGGTGAGACACAGACACAGGCTGGAAGCTCAGTGTGTGCTGAAGAGTTTTCAGGAAAGGGAGCCTAAAGACTCAGTCCTGCAAATGGGCCCCCACACATGCAACTGAGCCATGATTTTTACTCGTCTAAGCAGTGAGCTGCTTTCTGTGGAACAACTTGCATAAGTGCAGACTTATTGCTCTGATGGGAAAAAGTCTTTTGATATTTAATACAAGTGCAACTCGTCAGGATATAAAGGAGGTTTTTAATCATGATGCTTGGTTCCACATAATTCTCTGCAGGCTCCTGTGCATCTGTCAGCCCAGCCTAATACTGGGCTGCAGCAAAGACACACCGCTCCAGCAGAAGCTCCTTGAGGCGTAGCCGGCAGCTCACCCCTTACATCCGTGCAGCCAGCTTGTACATCAGGGTAGAGAGGAAACCAAATATGGCCATGGCCCCACAGAAAGTGGGAGGACCATTCTCTGTCCTCTAAGGACCACCGGGACCTTCTCTGTGCTTGGGACTAATGCAACCTGCACAGGTGGCATGCTCATGTCTGATAATAACAAACCATGGGAAAGGCTCCACGCTCAATGCTAGTTGGAAGACAGCAGGCAGCCAGGCAGTCCTCTGCTCAGAAAGGGATCAGGTACATCGCTCCAGGGATGGGTTGCTTCACGGGTTGGTTACACTTATGTTTACTTCCTCAACTTGTCTCTGCCCCAAGGAATGCACAGGAGGACTGGAGGATGTATCAGAGATGCAATACATTTAAAGAAACTCATCAGAAATGACAGAAATATTATAGGATGCTTATTTAGACAGCAGCACATTTTCTGTCTCATTCAGGACATCAGTGAGGTGAATCTCCATTCTCAGTCATGCATCTGCTGTAGCAAAGAGCACCACCTCACAGCATGGGCGTTGCACAAGTGTAGTTCAGAGCGATGTGTGATTCATTGGCTCAACAACAACAGAGTGCTCCCTCCATAGCTCCCCACTGTCATTTCATTCCCTTCCTGGTGCTCCTGGCAGTCACTCTCTCCCATTGCTTTTCTTTGACAGAGATCATTCTTTACATCAGTAATTACTCCCGACATGATGCTCTGGCTTTTCCTAGTCTCATTTAGATTTATCTAGAATTTCTGCAATATTAGTTGTTGCTGATGCAGGAGCTAAGAGTATCTGCAATTGAATTTGACAGAAAGGCGCTCACTTATTAAACTGGAATCTGAATCCAGACCAAATTATTGTTTCAAATGCTAGGAAGGTCTGTCAGATCATTTTTTAGGCTGGATTCATGATGTTAGAAACACAAGAGCCTATGGTGTGAGTAGAGACAGTCAATGTATTCATTGCAAATAGATTATTCAATGCATTTGCCCATTTTTCTGTTTGTGAATCATTTGTGAATCATTTCTGATTTCTAATAATGTGTTCATAAGCATTCACCCACATGGATTATAGAACAAATCTCAGCCTGAGGGAACTTTGCAAACTATTCACTTTTTACTACTAATTATCCAGTGTGAATGCAGTAGTTCATTTAAGTCACATGGCATCAGTTATGCTTCATCTTTGAATGATGTAATCTTTTTTTACAACAGGAGGCTAGTGACTAATACAAGTACAACTTTAGGGACAAGTAAACATTCAGGACATGCAGAAAATCTGTGCTATAAATAATAAACCAACCATTATACGGATACTTGAGGAAAACCCGCAAAAAGGGCTGAGCAAGGATATCTGTCATTAACTTTTTTTTCTTTTTTGGCTATTCTGCCAGCCCTAGGCATAACGTCGGCTACTATGATGACAACTGTAATGTGAGGTTTTTTTCTTTCTTTACTGACAGGTACCAGCAGTGCAGAAGTAAAGGAAAATCGAAACATTGGCAACCTGGAGGATCATCCAATATCCTCTAATGAGAGGGCAAGAGGGGGAACACCTAGCAGTAAGAGAAAAAGACCCTTAGAGGAAGGCAATAATGGCCATTTCTGCAAACTCCAGCTCATCTGGAAGAAAGTCTCATGGTCAGTGACGCCAAAGAACGCTCTGGTTCAGCTACATGAACTTAAACCAGGTTTACAATATAAAATGGTTTCCCAGACAGGTCCAGTGCATGCTCCAGTCTTTGCTGTTGCTGTGGAAGTAAATGGACTTACGTTTGAAGGCACAGGGCCCACAAAAAAGAAAGCCAAAATGCGTGCTGCAGAGCTAGCTCTGAAGTCGTTTGTTCAGTTCCCCAACGCCTGCCAAGCTCACTTTGCCATGGGGAACTGCATCAACCCATCCACGGACTTTACTTCTGATCAGGCAGACTTTCCAGATACTCTGTTCAAGGAGTTCGAACCATCTACACACAGCGAGGACTTTTCAGTCTATAACCCCGTTAATAACGAATTGCTTTCCACTGCTTATCGACACGGGCGCTTACTCTGCCATACGCTGGACTTAATGGGCCATGGTAAGCAAAACAAGCACAAGATGGCATCCAAAGCAGAGAGTGAGAAGAACCCGGTGGTGCTGCTAAATGAGCTGCGGTCAGGCCTGCGGTACGTCTGCCTGTCAGAGACAGTGGAGAAGCAGCACATCAAGAGTTTTGTGATGGCAGTGCGAGTGGACGGGAGAACATTTGAAGGCTCAGGACGTAGCAAGAAGCTGGCCAAGGGTCAAGCAGCACAGGCAGCCCTGCAGGCTCTCTTTAACATTCGGCTGCCCAGCCACATTCCCAGCAGGAGTAAATGTCACCATTTGCCACAGGTGAGAGCTCCTGGGTAACCACCACCACGTTGGAGGAACTCTTTCGATGAATAGGATCGGTATTGCTGTAGCTGTTGTTGTTCTACCAGATGGTTCCTCTGGTGTTATAGCAAGTGCGATGCCACAAAATAGCTCTTTTCTCATAGACAGAGCCAGATGCCATAGGCAAAAGCTTGAAAATCGTATCCTGAAATCACTGGGTACAATTTGCAGCCCTTTCCATAGGAGGCATAGATGAGAGGGCAAAATGTGGGGGGAAATACCAAAGTTTCAATTGCTAGAGAGAATGATAACATTGACACAGGCAGAAAAATCAGGTCATTCTGTGGTACTACATCTTTCTTGACAGAAAGGAGCCCATAAACAAAGGCATGCCCCATATCCTCCTTTTAGAGTTCATTTTTGATGAGGATAGTGCCATTCAGAGGAGACAGCAATGACAAGGAATGTGCCTGTGTCAGAGCAAACTCTCCAGACAATTCTGCCACTAGAAAATTTAAGGATTTTTGTTTATTATAGACTTACTTTTTGGGTTGTTGTTTTTTGTTTTCAAATATGCCTCCAACAGCACAATGGATAGTAAAAGCTCTGAAGTTTTCCTGGAACAAATGTAGAGATTACTGCTGTATTCATACAGAAAATATAGATCTGAGGTACCTACTTAGCACATCAAAATTGCATAGTTGGTCATATGCCAAAGGCTATCTTAGCATTACTCAGACTTGTGCCATTTTTCTAAGTTCAAAGGAAGCGAGGATTTGCAGACATTGGGAAGAATTGCATGGGTTCAAGTAATTTCTTGATTTGTTTGAGCTATCATAAAAGGTTTGATCCACCAGCACCAGGAGGTGATCTACTGCTACAAAGCTCCCTTTATGAAGGGAGCTGTTAATGTCCAGGATTTAATGCAAAACACTGGGAGCACTAAGAGTCATTCTGCTGCTGGCTTGCTGCGAGACCCTAGGCAAGTCATTTAAATCCAATATGCCTGTAATAAAAATGAGCATATTATATGAAAGAACACTTCAAGATCTTTAAGTAGTGTGTAAATGCAAATTATTAGTAGCAATTCTCATTAACATTAGTAAAGATGTTCATTAGATGTTCAAGGAATTTGACAGGAGATTAATCCTTCAGGTGACATGAATGCCTGCAGGACCCAGGAATTTTATTTGGTGACCCAGAAGTTTCCTTCCTATGTTTCCAAAAAGGAAACATGAGAAATGTAAGAAATTCTAAAATACATCATAATCCTCCACCTCTTCCTTTTAATTCTGGTTTGTAAACTCCATGAACCAGTGGGATAATAACATAGTTTAATAATAGCAGTGATCTTCACAGAGCGCTTTACAAGCATTTTGGAAGCCGTGGCCAACCTGGCAGTTCCATCCTCCCAGTAGTCCTCTGAAGTACGGACAGTTTTAAATGAGAAATCTATGCTGTTTCCTGCCCAAATTAATTCTGGTAAAAAGTAGTTTGTTTTGATGAACATGTCTATCCTTCCCCATGGAAACCTAGCACTTGGATATAAAGAGGAATCTCTAGTCCCGTCCTGCTGGCTGCTTTGCTGTCCCCAGTGAACTTTGCAGGGTGGGTCGGCAGGTAAATACCGTGCATTCATCGACCGATGGTTTGTCATGTTCTGAAACTGCACCGCAAGTATCATTGCCTCAGCTCCTGAGCTCTCTGAAATATTCCCTGGTTGCTTGGCTTCACGATCATCTTCTACCTGAACATCACATCTTACCTGGGTCCCCAGTTGTTCACTAGGTGACACATTCTTCAGTGTATATTTCCTTTTTTACGGCCTTTTCTCTTTTCTGTAGACTTCTGCCCTCCTTTTCTCCTCACTGTTCTGGAAGTATAAATGTCAGTAAAAAGGTGTCACTGAACTTTATGTCGGTATTTTTTGAGTGGTTATGTATTGTCCAACTAAAAGATTACTCAGGCACTTTTAATGCCAGCATTCAGCACATTAATTGAGAGATAAGCCTTAACAGTGATTTCTGCTGACCTCCTTACTAGCTGCTCTCATCAATAGACATGGCAGCCCTGACACAAAACCCGAGTTTGTGTTACTCACTTAAGTCATAACCCAACTTCCACTGAAACCAACAGACGTATTTCCACTGACTTCAGTTGGGCTATAGCTTAAACATTAAATCCAGAAGCATCTTACTTGTTCTCACTGCATTATGCAGTATCTCATCAAGTGACTGTCTTTGCTCACTGCTTCAGTCAGCCCATCTGGCTGTTTGGTCAGTCAAAGCGGTGGTAACCGTATTGGGGAGAGTGTAGTTCTCATTGAGCTGTGGTCAGAGCCAGCTGCACCAAAAGTTGTTTCAGCTCCTTCTTGTCTCCCTGACCTTCTGCAAACCACATTTTCAAGGACACATTTCAAGCCAAGTTTTCAAAGCTATTCCTACTTTGTAGGCTTGGTTTGTGTGCAAAAGTGTTTAAAAGCAGGAGAGCACCCTGAAACCCAAACAGCTTAGGGATAGAATTTGAAATATTAGGGGGGGTTGATTTCTTCACAGAATAAGGAGTAACTATTGTCCTATCCAACCATTCACTCTTTTCATGTGCTTCATTGTATTTGATAGGATATCAGATAGCTAACTCATTGATAGCAGGGACAGGCAAACAAGATCAGCTGTAACAGTTTCACCTATATTTTGAGTATTTTATAGAATCCAGGAGTGTGTTTATGTCTGTGGTTGCCCTTTACAAAGAGTATTCCAATTCTGCATGTCTCTGTTCCTGTTCCCCTTGCTGTTATCAGTGGTGTTAGGATGCCAGAATTTGGCTTTTCCTGCTTACAGCCTGACTGGAAACAGGAAAAGCCAAAAATCTTGTAATACTGGTGGTCCAGTTGTGCTGAACTGATGGATTTCACAGTGTTCAAGAAAGTGTCAAAAAAGTTCAGATGTCCTTAGGAGCTGGGCCTCCCAACCATTGACATTTCTGCCTTGCTCATCAGGGCTCCCAAGAGACCTGRCGTCCCTCAGCCTGGGCCTGGGGCATGCCCTCAGACTGACAGCCACTTTTCCTGCTGACCAAGGGAGATTCAGTGTAAAATGTCAAAAGAGGCACCATATCCTCCAGTCTGTCCTGAGAGGTGCTGCCTACACAGGAGGCTTCCTGAAGTGCCAGGAAATGCAGAGCATAGGTGTAAAATCCTGCCACCTTGATCTCTTCTGATTCGGGCAAAACAAAGAAATGCAAGAATAGCAAAGCCAGAAATAGATTAATTCCCTGGGGCAGCTGCAGTCCAACTTGCTTCTTCAGCTGCCTCTCCTGCCCCTCACCTGCCAATGCTGAAAACCCACCATGAAATTGTGAGCACTGTACAATACCGGTGCTTTCTTAAAAGAACATCACTGTGTCTCTGATTTTCTTCCCTGTGATTGTTCCACAATGTGTTTGGGCTGACTGCAAAATTATACCCCAAAAATAAACAAAAGCATATCACACTTTACACCAGTAAAAATTTTTAATCTCATAATTTAAAGCCAAAATAATTGAGATTGTGGTTTCTTTACTGCCATCAACAGTGCTTTGATCCGCTTCTGTGATTCTCATACGGGTACAGTGATGGCTGGGGGATCTGAGCTCTTGCCCATGTATAGGGTGAATAGAAGGTAGCTGAGATAATCCAAGAACCAGTTGAAATGGTCACAAGATTTGCCCATCAATCTGCCAGCTACTGTTCTTCCTCAAACCAGATGTCTTATCTGTGCTATGCCACTGAAGTGCAAGATAAATACTATTGATGGTCTGAGGCTGGGCACACCATGTTGATCAGAGTAGCCGAGATAGGAGCCCGGACATCTGCTAAACTAATGGCAGAGATAAAGTGAGTCAGGAGAATGGAAATTACAACGCATCACTGTGCCTTCTCTAAGTCACTAAATATTTCTCCTTGTTTCCTAGCATACTTGGTCTGAACTCATATTGTCCATCAAATAATATGGAATTTCTTCAATTATCAGCTTTTATGGAAGTCTGACAATTGCTTCTCCCCACCTTGGGAGCTAATGTTTTTATATTCCAAAATAGGAGACAACATCAAAGGGTGCTGACCTAACCAGCCCTAATGAGTCTGCACTGGTAGAAATACATCCACACACTCCCAGGCCTTCCAAGTGCAGTGTGATCATTTCAGGAGATCAAGGTGACCCCCAACTGCATCTGACCAGTTTACAGATGGCTTTTCTAATCTTGTAGTCCTTCTAATCTGTCTCACTCAGTCTAAACAACATTCTTACTGCTGTAGAGCAAAACCATTAATTAATATTGCCATAAAAAATTAGTAATAGAGGGGTGCTTGGATTTCAAATGGACCTAAATTAAAAAAGAATAGGTGTGAAAATCGCATTCACTCCGCTTTGAAATGGCTTAACACTGCTGTTGCTGGTTCACATCCAGAGCCTCCAGAGCAGTAGTTGTCAATTTATTTATTTAAACACAACCTCATTGTGTTTTGTGTGTGTATCATCAAAAAGAAACAGGGTTTTTTTCCTTTGGCAAATAAAGCTAACCATTTGAATCCAGTTAAATCTCCTATTTGCCAAAAGCTTCATTTGCAGATGAAAGCAACCTCAGTATCCCCATTGCGGTGATTCTTTACCCTGAGCAGGTCAAGGATTCCTGCCAGCTAACTTAGTGTCACCTTGGCGAGCAGTGTCATGGGAAGAACAACCACTGTATTGTGGAAAGCCCTGTACCCCACGCCTCTCATCCACTTCCCTCCAGAAACCTGTTTCTCTGTGTTGCAAAAATGGTTCATTTTCATGCAGTATCAATTGTTCCTGCCTTCTTCACTTTATTTCTCTCACTATGCCCGTTTGACAACTTCCTCGCAACCATGCCCTCGCGCCTGTGTCACAATTAAGCCGGGGGTGAGGTTGGCAGTGATAGATTTCACGCCAGTGCAAAGAGGGACAGCACACAGAGCTGGCATTGAGCTTTGAGAAGCTGTTCCAGCATGTTTCTGTGAAGAGTTTTGTCTGGTCAAGTGACCAGGTACATTTTTTTATAACCTTCTCTGTCTTCTCCTGCACAAAGAGAAACAGCTGATAGGTGTGTGTGTAGCTCCTGACAGTGAGACACAAGAAAGGGAAATGGTGGGGACCGGAGAGATGCCTCTGCAATACAAATAATGTTTGATTTTCAACCATCTATTTCTGACTCTGTAGGTGGGGAAAGTTGCTTTTTATAATCAGAGCAATGGGCAGTCGAGACATTTATAGGATTACAGTTTCTTAAGCAAAACAATGGCAAAAGAACCAATTTAGAGGCACAGCATTAGTGCACTGGATACTGTTATTATGATCCTGGCTGCTAATAAGATTGCAGTCACTTCTAGGCTCACAGTTGAGGAACCAGGACCACCCCCTCACCCCTCATACAAGTCCAACATTAGAGATTATTATTGCCTCAGAGAGATTACTGCTTGAGTCCTAGATGAAGAAATTACCAAGTTTTAATGTATATAATCCATGCAAGATCAAAGGGAGATGCAGAAGGGCTACCTACATGGAATCATGGGAAACAAATTAACAGGGTAGAAAGCACTCCGGTCGCTTGCTCTCATAGCATCAGCACATACATGCAGATACATTAAGGGGTTTGCACATGAAAACCAGTCATCACTGCAAAATAACACATTACTTTGCATCAGCTGGGCTACAGTAATGCTCCAAATATCTGCTGCAGGAAGAAGTGTCCGAGGTGGCATATCCATCTCCACCCTCCATACCTCTCTCTTTTGCTCCTCAGTTGCTGTACTCTGTAACTCCCTGCCCCTTCCCAGCCACAGATAACTCCAACAGGATCCCCAAAAGATTTCCCTGCGCTTGTCTTTAAGTCCTACGTGATATAGAGCATGCTCAGGGCTTTCGGAGGATTAGGTATGCTAAACAAAACTCTTCTAACAGAGATGTTAAAGTCTAAATATGCCACTCACCTAATTAATAATACTTAGGAGAACTGTAATAATGGTGATAATGAATTAATGAATGGCTGATCATCATTTACAGATGTGAAAATATAATTTTAATATCTTCAAGGAAAAAATCTTTAAGGCTGAAAGGCATTTTTCTCAAGTGTATATACACTTACATAATTTAAGTTTATAAGCAACCCAAACCCCTTCTTCCTCTGAAAAAAGAAAAAATAATAATATCTAATTTTCCTTTATAAAGACTCTGAAGAGTCCACTGTGATTACAGTGCACTGAGAGTGGGGTGAATCTGATTTAGCCATCCGACTTGGCTGCTGGCTGCTCTTTTAGCGTAGTTGCAAATACTTCATACCATCCACACATCCACAGAACCAGCGTTTGATTTCTTCCCTTCAGAGTCTAGATTGCTTACTAAACATGGCTAGTGAGACACAGCGTGGACTCTGCTGACTTCTGCTATTTACCACGATGAACCAGCCTTGCCTATCCAGGAAGCTGATGGCGTGGATCTGATTTGTGAAGAATTATTATTTGTGCGACCCATTCTGGTGAGACAGTTTGTGCAGAATGATTAGGGCTCCAGCAACGAGCAGAGCTAGTTAGTACATGAAAGCTGAATCCCAGTCTGGTGTCATCCACACATAAAACTTCCTTCTAAACCAGACACTCTCGCAGCTGTCAGAGTCGCCTTTGTTGCTTTCTGGCTTTGTAAGTGAGCTAGGGACACTTCAAAAAGCTCCCGGCAAGCTGGACCTCGTTAAAGCTCCCACTTCGTCCTGGACTTGCATCCTGACATTGTTTATGATGCTTCATTATTATCTACTTAATACAAGCCATGATTGTTCTGCTTCACTAAATGGAGCTGTAATACAAGCGCCCGGAGTGAATTTTTCTTTGGTTGAGTTCCATGCAAAGCCGTCTCTGTTTGAGCTGGAGTGTTACAATCATGCCAAAACCGCATTCTTTATCTGTTTTTATCTGTAGTCACATCTAGGATGCCTTAATTATTCGAACAGATTTTTCCTTCTATGTGCAGAGTATCAGAAGCAAGCTCCTACCATTTATTTTACGATGACTACCTCCCTCTTGTGGTCCGTGTGCCAACCGTGTGGCAGGCAGATCATCGTGGTGCACGGGGAAGACTAATAGCACAAAATGCCAGCGCACCTTGGAAAGGCCGCAGCTCAGAGCCTGCTGTTTCCCCAGTGACGCTGCTGAGATGCCCAGTGTCACATGCAGCAGAGGGACCGCTCCCTTCCCGCTGAATAACGGGGAACATCTTTGTCCGTTTTATGTTATTGCATCCATTAGCCTCTAAATAGTGCGTTTGTATAGTAATTTTGGAGAAAACCAACATTTCTCCTGCCCCTTTATCTCAGCTAAACTGCTTATGCATACTGCAATGTGAAAAGATTATACACATCCACATACACACACACACACACACACACAAAATAGTATGCATGTCATAAAATTCAATAGGTGGGATATATTTAGGGCTTAATCTTAGGATTGTTAGAATTAATGGACATGAATTAGACTTGTTATAATGGATGTAAAATGTGATTTATGTGCGACAATTATACAACTAAACAAAACTAGAGAATTGGCTCATGTTCTTTGAGAGAGTAAAATCCTTTGTTGTTCATTTAGTGCTTTCTTTATACGAACATCTTACAAGTGAGTTTGGATCTCTAATGGGAGCAAAATTTATTGGAGCAAGTTTTTTTTTCTTTTTTCACATGCCTGATGCATGATGTGAACTTCTGTTAAGATAAAATATTTTTACAAACACCTGAGAAATAGAAATGGTAGATAAATATGCATATTCACTGGGAAAATGAGTAAATTATCCATCTCCTTTCATCACAAAGTTTTATTCAATGAAAACAATCAATATTGTCTATGTCTCATGATACCCATCAGCTTCTTAGACTGAATTCTAAGAAATATAAAATATTAATACATCCATAAACCTTTCCTCCTCCACCTTAAATACTTCAGTATTGTCTTTAGGCAAATTCATGTTGCTTTTTCATCCTTTCTGGTTTTATAATTGATAAGTCACAGTTTACTTTCAAGCAAGCTAACCATTATTTCCTATTTGTCTTCCAAACTGGAGTAGACATTTGATATGAAAACACCTAAGTGTGATTGCTCTTAACCTACTTGTCATCACATCTGCTGCAGGCACTAGCTACGTAATCAGACCTGAATTCAGACAATGATACCTTAAAATCAGTGCTACACTGAGATGTCACCCAAATGAGCCTATGCTACTGAAGCCACACTGATTTGCTGTACAAATTCCTTGTGTGCTGTTTCTTCTCACTCTTTATCCAGTTCACCTATAAAAACTAAAGGTGGAAAGAGAACATTCCCTGAACAATCATACTCAAATGAACAAAATGAACATGTTTTGGTTTGTTCAGAGAAGTAGCCTAAGTGTCCCGCGATTTCTAGGTTCTTCTGTTCATGTCATTTCGTTGTTGAGTTCCTGTTTTTAGGCCATCTTCTATGAACTGGGGCTATTACAGAAATAATTACAATCGACTCCTTTCCCTCCTATGTGGGTCATTGCTTTATTAGGTTAAACACAAGGAATAATGTGAGTCTCCAAGGTCTTGCGGGGAGGGTGAAGTCAGCTACACTGGCTTCATTTCTTGTTTGATAATTAGTTTTTATCCAAATCAACTCTGCCATATACTTTTAAGGAATAATCCTCTCAGGGATACTGGAGAATAAACTCATTACTCCTGAATCAGCCCCACTTTATTCCACTCTCCTTGATACACACACAAGTCATTCTAACCCTCAGTGCCTAATGACCACTGTACACTCATAATATGGACAACAGTTCATAACAGCACCATAAATACACTGTTAGGGCTTGGTTGTCCTGGTAATTGCAGACAAACAGTGTCCAACAGAGGTGCAGAAATTCAACATGCTTGTTTAAACCTGATTCAGCTACACAGAAACCCTCTGCAAACCAAGTCAGTGGCCATCAACGTGCAGCAGCCAAAAAAGCCGAGCTAGAAAATCATAGGGAGCAGGGGTTGATAACATGACAGGCATAAAGTCAAGTTCCTTCAAGGCTCATGGTCATGGCAGCAATGAGCTGACTGACGCGCACCAGAAGATACAAATCAGAGCCACACTGAAGCTTTTGTGTCTCAGTATCAGCAATTCAGATGAAAATGGAAACAGATTACATCATAGCTGTTAAAACTGTTCTCTAAGCCAAAAGTTAGCAGTTGCACCACTTGGAATAGCAGCATGATTCACCCAAAATAGTGTCCTATAATAATGCTTATAGCTGCTCATAACATGATAACATGGAGAGAAGAGGAATGGCCCTTGAGGGTCACCATTCTGGAAAACACCTTCACAGATGCTAAAGGTAGTTACCAGCTCCTACCTAAGAAAAATGAAAAAGGCCTGGCACATACATTCCCATGGATCATATGGACCATTGAGCTTGCAGCTCAGCCCAAGGGTTTTGCTATTCCCAGCCAGGACTGACAATACATTAAAACTCTGTTGTATTTTGCTGCCTTTTGTGGCGTTGTATGTTCTCCCTTCAGTGCTCAGCTAAAGGCCACTCAGGATTTTTTCCTTCAATCCACAGAGGGAACTAACATTGTATTATTAGTGCAGGTTGGTTGCTGCAACTTTCCAATGCTGACTTCTGGTCATAGCCCTGCTCTCCCGGAGCGTGTCTTTGGCGCTTGATCACTTGGGGTCTCACTGGGAAGTTCATCTTAGCACAGAGATCATAATATAGAGTTACATGGACATTACCGGAACAGCAGGCATGAGTTCTTGACACAAAGATACCTTTGCCCATTTTCATAGAATCATAGAATAGTTTGGATTGGAAGGAACCTTTAAAGGTCATCTAGTCCAACCCCCCTGCCGTGGGCAGGGACATCTTCAACTAGATCAGGTTGCTCAGAGCCCCATCCAACCTGACCTTGAATATTTCCAGGGATGGGGCATCTACCACTTCTCTGGGCAACCTGTGCCAGGGTTTCACCACTCTCATTGTAAAAAATTTCTTCCTTATATCTAGTCTAAATCTACCCTCTTTTTGTTTAAAACCATTCCCCCTTGTCCTGTTGCAACAGACCCTGCTAAAAAGTCTGTCCCCATCATTCTTATAAGCCCCCTTTTAAGTACTGAAAGGCTGCAATAAGGTCTCCCCAAAGCCTTCTCTTCTCCAGGCTGAACAACCCCAACTCTCTCAGCCTTTCTTCATAGGAGAGGCGTTCCATCCCCCTGATCATTTTCGTGGCCCTCCTCTGGACCCGCTCCAMCAGGTCCATGTCTTTCCTGTGCTGAGGGTTCCACAGCTGGACGCAGTACTGCAGGTGGGGTCTCACCAGAGCAGAGCAGAGGGGCAGAATCAGCTCCCTCGACCTGCTGGCCACAATTCTTTTGATGCAGCCCAGGATACCATTGGCCTTCTGGGCTGCGAGCACACATTGCTGGCTCATGTCATTTTGTGTCTTATTTTGTGCTTGTCTTCTTCAAAAACACACCTTCAGTGCTGTAGCACATTCCTACTTATCATAATACATACATACATACCTGTCTGGTCCTCTGATGGTTTAGGCATGGCCTAAACTATCAACATTTACTGTGGCAAGTATGTCAGCATGGCTGGAGGAGTCTGTGGATTGTATTTGCACTTCCTCTAGGTGCTGGCTACTAAGCAGAGAAGACAGCAAGACCTGTTAAAAAATTATTTATTTGCTAAATAAGCACATTATTTCACTCAAATTCCCAAAAAAGTTCTGAAAAACAAAACTACAAAGTGTTGCCATATGAACCCTCAAGTAGAAATTATTTTTTCCCTTCCTTTTTTTTAAGTGTAGGATATTTTTGGTCACAATCATAATAATCCTACTGATAGGAGGTGCYCTTTGCTTTTCCAGGGCAAGAACCTTCACCTGCATGTTTTACATTTCGACTTTGAGGGAAATCAAAGTACAAGAGGGATGAGGCTGCTGCTGTCACCACATTCTGAAGAACACTGACAGGAAGAAATTAACAGCATTCCCCAAAACACTGACAAGCTACAGTGCATAAATTTTCCTTTTAAATCCTGTATTCATAAAAAAAAAAAAAGTAACATGACTTTCAGATTTACTAGTCTTTGATGTAGATATTTTGAAATCTTTCCCTCTATGAATAGACAGGAGCCTAAAATGAATGTAAATTGTCAGAAAATTACATCTTTGCCTGCATTTTTCCTTGGACATTTCTGAACTTAGAGAGATCTTAAGCCCTCCCTCTCTCAAAAAGGAAAAAAAGTCCAGTCTCATTTATATATCAAAAATCAAGCAAACAAGCCAAACTAGAAAGTCCTTACAGGCAGACTAACATCCTTGCTATGTAAATGAGCTGAAATCAAGCAGATATCTGAGCAAAGCTTCCTCGTGGCAGAGCGGGAGCGACTTGTGCAAATCCAAGGGATCTGTTGGGGAGCCCTCGATAAGAACAGGTCACCAGATAAATGCCAATGATGCTGAACTGAGCAGCGGGAGAAAAAGAAACATTGCAAAGACAAGCTGGAAAAAAAAATAAAAAGGCTTCCAGGCTGCCTTTGACGGAAATTGATCTGAGCAAATTAAACACTCGTACTGTAGTGGTTAGTAGCCCTTTTTTTTTTTCTTCTCCATTTTGAAATGCAAGATGCTGGTGGGGAGATCAGCCGGGGCGGTTTGCCTTTCCTAGACAGTGGTATCTGGCATGTGGGAGCTGGGCTGCTCCCAGCTGCAGACGTGAGGGGAACTTGGTGGGGTTGGGAATAGAAGCTTAAAATATAGAAATTACTCCCTCGAGGACCTGGGAACAGTTTTTCAAGGCGAGGGGCAGAACCGACAGCTTCGGTGAAAATCAGGCAAAAACCCCAAGTCTGGGAGGGAAACTGTTGGAGTTATAGCACAGTCCTGAACTGAAATCCCCACAGGGATGTGCATAGGGGAAAGCTCTGATGGTAGCTGGGAGCTGTGTTTTGCTACCCATGCCACGTACAGTATTCTAGGAGCTTATTTCTCTGCACATATCCTTGCTAGCATCACAAATATTAAAAGTCCTTTTTGTGGTTGGGAAATTAAGGTGAATAACTGAACCAACATAAACTAAATTTGCTCTGATATATGTGGGCATGAAGCCACAAAACAATATGGGAAGCTAATGCCTTTATTCCATATTCCCGCAGGCATAAACCAGAGCAGAATTTGAACCTGTGGATTTATAGCGAATAAAACATCAAACTTATCCTGAAATATGTTGCAGCTGTTTCTCATTCCATCATGCAGCTGATAAATGCCTAATCTCCAGTTCAGGCCTCTCTATTTAAATAAGCACAGTAAAAAGTTTAGCTATCTCTGACTGAACTACTTCAGCTGAATATCCTTATTTCACTGCTTCTGGCCCCTATTAAGTGCAATTCAGATAAAGTCTGTTTTCTACTAGTATTTGTTTCTCTCTTGATACTGTTGGTATCTGCTCCTGCTAAAAGCTTTCAGACTGGAAGAAAAATCTACTGAAAAATACATTATTTAGTAAGCATAACTAAGCATCACTAATACTAGGAGGACAGAGGATTTCATCTGTGTTGACTGCTAACAAACATGTTGCTCTCTACGGGCAGTCTCACTCCCACCATTAAAATTGATGATTTTGCAGAGCTGGGACCAAAAAAGAAAAAGGGGACTACATCTTTCCCTATAGCACAGCAGACAAGCAAGAGCTGTGAGACACCCTCAATTTGCTGTGCATTCTGCTTACTTGCTCATCTGCTTCGTGAGCTGCCTTTTGCCCTGACGGTGTCAGGCAGCTGCCAGCTCCGCAGGCCCGGCTGCAGGCAGCGAGCGGGCAGCTCTGCCGTGCCCCACGCGCGGCCGGCCCCACGCCCGTGGCGTGGCCTCCTGCAGCACAGGGTCACACGCGGCTTCCAAAGTCCTCAGCCTTAATTCCCTTTCCTGGCTGCGGTTGTCCTGTTGCTGGTTTCCAGTTTCCCTTCTGATGCTCCCGTTATTAGGAACGGTCTCCTCGCTCCCGGAACACCTCATCCAGGCAGGAGCAGGCTGGAGCTGGAAGTAAGAAAGCAGCTGTGAGAACAATTCAGTAAAATTTTAGGTCAAATGTTAGGTGCCCTGTCCTTGTGGTAATCGCTTGCATTAGAGCGCATTAACACAATTGCACTTGCAGCGAATTAACAGTGATCTGTGCAGAGGCACAAAATCAAGTGCAATAATAATACACATGTATGAAAAACAACACGATTGCTACCTAATTAATTAATAACCGGTTACTGATTGAAAGGGGAACATTTGGAGCTAAATGTGTCCTTGACAACACTAACAGGATTGGTTTAGCAGTGATTGTATTTTACAATAAGACATGTAAGTGCAAATAATTGCTTCCACTATATCATGGAATTAGTTCCATGACAGTTCAGCTGATTACTTCAAGGTTTTATCTGCGTTTTGTAGCTGCAAGATCCACTACCATTTTGCACCTTGCTAGCCAGTAGCGAAACGCTCTTGTCTGTTTACATGTATTGCATGTAATGTAGCAGGAGAAGCAGAATCAATACTGTAGATATATACAGTACCTGCATCACAAAGGTTACCGCGCTCGGAAAATAGCTGATGAAGACTTGAGGTAATGAGCTGAAAYATCCTGAAAGTAATTCCTAGCAGCACTAAAGACAATAATATAACTTTGCCTGACATGGGTAATCCTCCACAGACTGAAGGAAGCATAATTTTTTCTGGAAGGGAGTTTTGTGGTCCGCTGAGAGTTTGAGTGAGATATGGGATATACCTCACGAGTGAGGAACAGCTCGTAACTCAGGAGAGGTGGAACCTAAATGAAGTCACAGAGGTCATTCTTATTTTATCACTGGGGGAAATACGCCCTGTATATCACTCAGCCTTTTCATACATTTAGTTACCGGGATAATTCTGGGTACAGCAAATTGTTCACAGTTTTTTCATCTTGTATTTCATGAACAGAAAGCTTCTAAAACAATTGAAAACGATTGCATAGGGACCATTTGCCCTGTGAGTCCAAAGCTAGACTTCTTTACAGATTAAGTTTAATGAAATACATGGGAACTCTGTGGTTCTTGTAGGGTATGGGGCTATTGGCTAAACATTTTTGTTCTCTTTCAGTATGTTTTTTGCTGCTGCTGCAGTGCAGAAGCTAGAAGGGCCAATGAGGCAGTCAAAGAAGTTTGCCCATCCTTTTATCTCCCTTCGTGGTAGCAGCCATTTGTGTGATGTGAATATTTCTGCAGAAGAGATTTCCGTGCATGTTTTCAGACTGCTTTCCTAACAAAATTAGCTTTCTGTGATCATGCTTTCTGCTGCTCCTAGTAATCCTTGAGACTGTTCAACTATATTTGATAGCAGCAGATATCTCAAGACACTTGGTCTCTATCTATACAATATTAAAACGAGGACTTTGTAGAAGCAAGAGCAACCCTAACTAGTCCTGCAGAGGTAACAATACAGTTACCCCCAAGGCAGCAGCCAGCGGGCCAGGCAGCATGTTGGCAAGACATACCGAGACATACCGGTGTCTCCGTTTGGTCCTGTTTCTTCTCTTCTTAACACAGGGGGGGCTGTGTGTCCTCTTTTTTAGAGGTATGAGTCTATTTGAGCCTGCAGAGTCACAGAGGGTGTAAGAAGAGTCTTGGGCTTAGTACATGCTTCCCTATAGCTGCACGTTATCAAATTATTTCTTAATTAAAGCCTACACAATGAATCAAATTGGTGTAATCATGATATTGCTGTGGCTGTGACCTGAAACAGGTTTTGATATGATGCATCTCAATTTGTTCCCTTCAGGAGACAGCTGGACTTTTTCACTTAAAATGGAATTCTTCAGGGTGGGGTGGGAGTTGTGTAAAAATGTGGGCATCTGGCAGCCTCATGGAGCACCCGGTTCTGACCTCAGCATCAGGCAGGAATCCTTTTGCTGGCAGTACAACATTGACCCAGACTTCGAGGGTACCACAGGTTCGGCACCACCAAGCTGCACCTGTACCGAGCACAGGAGCCCATAGCAGCGCAGAACTGGCTCCAGCATATACACACCCAGAGCTTGTGCAAAAGTCCCTCCTGCCACGTCTTGGCAGGTCCCTCCTCCCATGCCAGCCCTGAGAAGGCTGGAAGAGGAGTACTGGCGTTTGCTGCAAACACGGTGTCAGTGGGATAGCAGAGGCGTACCACTACAGAGGCATGAAGTCTCTGCATTTTCTCTTGGGGTAGCCTGGCTGCCATGGACATCTCATACTTTCTATAGAGTGGTACACTGCATCCAGAAATCTTGTTTCTATAACACATGTGCGGGCACTCTAGCATCAATTAGATGTCAATGTAGGAATACACAATACAAGAAGGAGGCAGATTTCTGTTGTGTATGTTTGGACTTTGCTGTACTAATTAATTATTTTCATATAGAAAATTTTTCTCTTTCATGAGCTCTGTGGGCCTTTTCTTGCTTTATACAGTACAGAACAAAGTAGTGGGTGACATTGTGGTAACCACTGGGGCACGGTCCTACGGGACCAGGGGCAGCRCACTCTAACGGGTTCCCTGTGGCTGGAGAGGTTGAGCCCATGTGTCAGTCTGGGACAAAACTGGAAAGGGTGAATATGAGGGCAGTCATCTCAGTGCTTGATTGGTGGGGCCAAGGGAGCAGGCAAGAAGAAAGCATCATCTGTTTCATTTGCACCTATGTTGGTAACCCAAAATTGATCATCTGAGTTGAAGTGCATTCTAGTAACAGCTGTGAACAATTTCACTGTTTTTCAATGCAGTGTGTTGCCAGTTCAGCAGGCTGTTAGTAATCCTAACAAAGCTATTTCTCCTTCTCTCAAATAGCAAGATAAACTCAGACATAGAATTGTTAAATTCTCCTTTTTTTCTAACATACCTGGTTCTGATTTCTGAGGGGCTTAATTAGCAAAAAGCAGAAGGTTGAGAAATGGTTGATTAGAGGTTCAGCTGTAAACTGGAAATACAGTAAGTCAGATGTCTGTTGATGAGTCTACTATGGTACATTTGTTATAGGATAGATGGGGCAGGTGCTAAAATCCTTACTTAGCAAAATTGAAGCCAATCAATGTTGACACTTGGACATTTGTTGTATTTGGCAGCTGTGAAGGGTTTGCAGTTTGTTAGAGAAAGGGGGCAGTCTGTGATGCATCCGAGAGGTTTGTGCGCAATATATCAAGAGATGAATGAGCCGGTGTTAGGAGGAAACTGAGTAAGTGGTGTACTGGTTTTGGCTGAGATAGAGTTAATTTTCTTCATAGTAGCTTGTATGGGACTATGTTTTTGATTTGTGCTGAAAATAGTGTTGATAACAGACCAATGTTTTAGCTATTGCTGAGCAGTGCTTACACAGAGTCAAGGTCTTTTCTGCTTCTCACCCCACCCCACCAGCGAGGAGGCTGGGGGTGCACAAGAAGTTGGGAGGGGACACAGCCGGGACAGCTGACCCCAACTGACCAAAGGGATATTCCATACCATATGACGTCATGCTCAGCAATAACAGCTGGGGGAAGAAGGAGGAAGAGGGGGACGTTCAGAGTTAAGGCATTAATAACAGACTTATTAAACTGTCTTTCTCTCAACCGATGAGTTTTCTCACTTTTACCCTTCTCATTCTCTCCCCCATCCAACTGGGAGGGAGGGAGGGAGCGGCTGCATGGGCGGAGCTGCCTGCCGGGGTAAACCCACAGCAGTGAGTAATACTGGGCCACAACTGTGGGAAGTATATAAAGTCACTGTTCATGAATCTATATTGACATACTGGTTTCCATTGAAGCCAGTGGCAAAATTTTGTTGGGTACAGGTTCCGTGTTAGAGGACCACATTTAGGGAATATTTGGAAAGGAAAAGACTGAGATACTACAGTTTAAAAACAAGACTGAGATACTACAATTTAAAAACCACATTGATGGCCGTCCTCAAATAGCTGCCTGGTTTCCATTCATACCTTGAGGGGCTAATCAATAAAGCATAATTATCTCCTCTGTTTATAGGGTGATGCTTGTTCTCAGTTTGAATTGAGAACTATTGAAAGGCCATATGAGGAAGACCTGAATGTATGTGTCAGGATCAATTCAGAGTTTAAATTGCTTATAATGGCTTTTTAATGTCAATGCAGATATCTCCGAGTGGCCTAAAGAGAGTGTGACAAAAAAGCAACTGGTTATGTCACTGGCTAGTTTTGCTTTTGTAGTTTAAAGGGAAATTGTTAACTGGAAACCTAGGCAAGGAACTAAGCGTAGTACTAAATACAGCACTTTGTATCTTGCTGCCACAGCTTTGTTTTATTTATTTTAGCTTTCTTTTCTCCCTGATTGCTGTTGAAAGATTCACATTTTTAAAAAAAAGGAAAGAAGATCACTAATTATGGAATTTGTTGAAAGTGTGAAGCTGATCATAAAAGGTTTTGATAAATAGAATCACAAAACAGTTGAGGTTGGAAGGAATCTCTGGAGCTCATCTAGTCCAGCCCCTGCTCAAGCAGGATCAGTTACAGCAGGTTGTCCCAGCCCATGTCCAGTTGTGTTTTGAATTTGTCCACAGATGGAGACTCCACAACCTCTCTGGGCAGCCGGTTCCAGTGTTTGACCATCCTCACAGAAAAAAAAAGAAAAGTCTTTTCCTGTATTCAGATTGAATTTCAGGTTTTCATTTGTGCCCATTGCCTCTTGTCCTGTCACTGGGCATTACTGAGAAGAGTCTGGCTCCCTTGCCCTCATTCCCTCCCACCAGGTATTTATACAAATTGATGAGATCCCCCTGAGCCTTCTCTTCTCCAGGCTGGACAACCCCAGCTCTTGCAGCCTCTCCTTGTATGAAAGATACTCCAGTCTCTTAATCATCTTAGTGGCCCTTTATTGGACTAGCTCCAGTATGTTCATATCTTTCTTGCACCAGGGAGCCCAGCACTGGACCCAGCACTCCAGATGTGTCTCACCAGTGCTGAGCGGAGGGAAAGGATCACCTCCCTCAACCTGCTGGCAACAGTCTTTCTAATGCAGCCCAGGAGGCTGTTGGCCTTCTTTGCCATGAAGTCACATTGCTGCCTCACAGTTAGCTTGTTGTCCACCAGGATCCCAAGGTTCTCAGCAAATCTGCTTTCCAGCTGGTCGGCCCCCAGCCTGTCTGGGTGCATGGGGTTGTTGCTCCCCAGGTGCAGGACTTGGCAGTTCTCCTTGTTGAACTTCATGAGGTTCCTGTCAGCCTGTTTCTCCAGCCTGTCAAGGTCCCTCTGGATGGCAGCACGACCCTCTTCCGTACCATCCACTCCTCCCAGTGTTGTATCACCAGCGAATTTGCTGAGGGTACACTCTCCAGATCATTTATGAAGGTGTTAATAGTATGGGACCCAGTGTTGAGCCCTGGGGTACACCACTAGTGACATGCCTACAACTGGACTTTGTGCCACTGTTCACAACCCTCTGGTCCCAGTCATTCAGCCAGTTTTCAGTCCACCTCAATGTCCACTTCTCTAACCCACATGTTGTCAGCTTGTCTATGATGATGTTAGGGGAGACGGTGTCAAAGGCTTTACTAAAGCCAAGGTAAACAACATCCACTGCTCTCCCCTCATCCACCAAGGCAGTCACCTCATTGTAGAAGGCTATCAGGTTGCTCAAGCAAAATTTCCCCTTCATAAATCAATGCTGCCCCAGTCTCCTTCTTGTCCTTCAGGTGTTTGGAAATGCTTTCCAGGAGGATTTTGTGCACCACCTTCCCAGGGATGGAGGTGAGGGTCTCAGGCCTGTAGTTCCCATGATATTCCTTCTTGGCCTTCTTCAAAATAGGAGTGACATTTGCTTTCTTCCAGTCTTCAGGAACACCTACCAGTTGCCATGAGCAGGAGCAGGATAGAGCAGGGTATTTTCCATTTGTTTTTTCTCTGAGCTGCAAGTTACTGAGCTAATTTCAGGAAAATCTGTTGCAAGATTTTCATGGTCAGTGCTGTGCTGGAAGCTGGATGAGAAGATCAAAACTGTCCCTTCTGGCTTTAAAATCTTTGGGTTTGAAATTACTCATAATTCTGTCAATTCAAATACAGCTGATACAAATACAACACCTTTTTTGTAAGTTGATCATGTCCCGTTAGCACGATTATTTAATAGTCCTAAACACTCTTGTTAATAATGTGTGACAGACAACTGTGGTGGGAATGCTTCATGATTGCTCCTTACACAATATCATGCTGGGATTGCAGACCCATGCTCTGCTGTTTATGTTATCTGTACTTCACTTCAGACATGTTTTATTATACTACTTTAAAAAGGGGAATGGAACATTTTATCATATTTTCCTGCCAAACCCCTTGTGTCTATTTTTTTTTCTTAAAGAATTGTTTTTTATCATCTATCTTTTACTGTGTAACACAGCATTATCTTCACCTGTTAAGGGAAAAAATGAATGGACTTACAGTGTACAACAGACTGACAGCAAATCACAGCATGGATGTTCCCTTCAGAATGACAGTTATACCCTAGATGGCATAGTGACTAAATAACTCATTGTGAGAAACTCCCTTTCACAGACAGTTGTTAAATTGAAGGTATTACCAAAACAGAACGTAAGAATTATTGCATGCTCTATGGTCATTTTTCTTTAGGTAAGGATATCCGCCTCTTTTTTTTTTTTTTTTTGCCTTCTATAAGAAACAAACTGAAAGAACCAGTCCAGTCCTCAGCATCATTACAGCACCATTATGGTTTATGCTGACTTAGTATTTTCACTATAAATCCTATTTTCCACATGAGTCTTGAGATCAGGGTTCATTTGCAGTCCAGGCCTGTTTGGGGGAAAATATTTTTTAATGCACTTTGAGGACTGAGCCTAGACCTTTTAAAATTTACAGTAGAGTGACATAAAAATGAATTATTTCAGGTGATTTCTAGTGTTGCTATTTCATTCCTGTAGCAAAGAAGCTAGATCTCAGTTTGAAGTTGAGGTTTTGCTAACATTTAATGGAAAATTACTATAGCTCTGCATAGATTAGAATCAACACATTCAGATGAATGGTTTAATTTATTTAGAAAAGTGCCTATTTTTTCATAGTGAATAAATATTCCAAAAACTTTACTGTATAAATACAATACAAAAACTCCGGTATCTCTGGTATTCCAAAGACTGCAGGGTGCTTTGCTTTGTTAGAAGATCAGCAGCAGATCAGTAATGTAGATGAGCAGATTTACCTGTTTTAAGCAGAGTACTGGCATAATAGATTAACAAAATAGTGTCCACTCAAAAAAAAAAAAAAAAAAAAGGCAGCTTGTTCCCGCTGAGACGCGCTGCAGGAGTGCACTGAAATCTGCTGGAGACGAAGGCGGTTGGGTTAACCTAACGCCCACAGTAAAGGTGATCTGAAGCCTTTGCTTTGGGGCAAGGACTGGATCCCTGCTGCCAGCAGAGCTGGGCGTTGCTGAGGAGCTGCTGGGGATGGCAGTGTCGCCAGCCAGCATGGCTGCCTCTGGGAGAGGAGGCCTGACCACAGCTCCAGCTCCCATTAAGGTCCACACAGTGTAGCTCAAGGGAGGAAAAATGTGCTTTTAAGCATATTTCCAACACAGAGTCCACCATGTGTGCGGTCAGTTCTTTGGCGTCATGCACAGCTGACTGGGGTCTCTGCAACTCCCTCTGGCTCCTCATGCCCAGGAGGTCCTTGCTGTGTGCCGCCATGGTGGGCTGCACGTAGGGGCCCTGGCTGCAGACACAGCAGCTGTCAGCGCCTCAGCAGAAAAGGGCTCCTACCTGCAGCATTCACAAACACCAGATAAATCAGACTCCAGTCCAGTCCACTACCTGCCAGGACAGTGCTACATACTGGACAGGCTCTGCCAGGTCCCTAATTAAAGTCCAGCCGTCTATTACTGAATGGAAGGCCCTAGTTAAGGCCTTGCTGCGTGGCATAAGTCATCTGGATTTAGTCAGGGACTGTTCCTATTGCCCATAATGTGTTGGTTCAGCAACGTCAGTATGCGGGGACAGGAACAGGGGTAGGAAGCAGTTCTCCACCATCTGAGCTCTTGTGCTTGGAGGCTGTCATCTCCCCGGGCACTAGGACAGCTCACACTGGGCAGCGGACTTTGCTTCACCCATCAAGTTAGTGCTCAAACACACAAAAACCTGTCCAGCAGGATAACTGGAGTTATCCTGGAATATATATCTGGGATAACCGAGCCTTGTCAGCCCAATTCCTGCTTTCCAGAGCCTGAAGGTGAAATTAGGATTGACTCTTACTTAAAAATGAAATAGGGAGGGATGAAAAAGCTTTCATTCCTGTCTCCCTGCCATCTTGTAAGTACATGGCAATAACACGGCCACACATGGGTTTGCACTGGTTTAGCTTTACGTAGAGTTTAACAGCTGATTTAGATTCAGCAGGTGGAAGTTTTCTGTGTGGGAAAGACTCAAGTCTATAGGAAATCAATGGGCTTAGGCATTTCTGAAATCTTCCCCTGCGCCAGGCAGTATGAAATTCTCTAGCACGAGGTGCAGGTCAATGCCGAGTCAGGCCAGCTGACTGATTCTGACAAAATCTGTTTTCTGCCTCCTTTTTCACATCCCCCTTCATTATTTTTTTTCAGATACCGGTGTTAAAATGACATCAGGATCCTAGTTTCATCTGGCAAAGATTAGGGGCAGAGAGAGATTGAAAGGGCTGTTTGCAAAACTGTCAAGAACACGGAGCAGTCCAAGTGTAAAATCTATTCACCTTCACTTTATGCTGCTGATGGGTATAATAAGAAAATATTTTTCATTCATCCATCAAAGAAGTTAGAGCTATTTACACGTATATATGCAGAATGCACGATACGATTTGGCATAAATGCTTTAATCGCATGCATTTCAGATGTAACCTAGTTGTAGCTCCACAACTGGCAGTGTAAGACATCTGTCTCAAGTGCAGGCTGATAACAAGCATCATGAATCTTCCCTCCAGATCCCGCAGCACTTCCTGGACGAGGGGCTTGATTTTGCCTGGGCTTTCATGCAAGGCTTTCACTGAAGGCAAAAGCAATTCCATGTGCAAAAGAACCCACTGCACCACACAAAGACAGCCACTTCTGGGGGGTGAAGCACTGCAACTTGAGCCAGAGCCTTGCTGTCGGGAGAATTGTCTTTTTTCTCCCCAAAAATACTTGAGCAAAGAAATGATAAATGAGCACAGAAAATGTCATGATATCATTAACGTCCAAACAAAGACAGAGGACATGTTCTGTGAGACTCCGCTGGAAAATTTGTGTGGCTTTATCATGCTTTTAAAGGAAAGAAAAAAGGCATCTGCTGCTCCAGCACACTGCGAAACACAACACGTGGAGAATGATAGAAATGCACAGAATAGTCCTTTGTGATGTATGGAACAGGCAAAAAGTCAGTAAAATAAGAAACATTGCCCATTTGTAAATGGAAGATCATTTTATTTCCTTATAATTATACTCATAAAAATAGTTTCTTTCCTATTTCAACACTGACAGGGAGAAATAGCTTAAATCTAATACTGTGGTGTTAATCAGATGAAAAACAGCTTTGTTGTGATTGATTTTGCTGAATTTCACATGTACACACACACATACACATACTTGTAATTGCAGAGGGATAAAACATGCAATTTTTCAGGGTCATTTGGGTAAACTCATTTTCTAAAATAAATCTTTAAAAACAGCTTTTTTTCATAAAAACTCAAACAGGAAAAATAAATGTTAAAGGTGCCTAGAAATAAAATTTTGAATCCTAAATGTTTTCCAGAAATATTTGCAAAATGATCAGAAATGCTCCATGAATCTGGTCAGATACTGATTAGTGGGAATTTCTTCATTACTGCCACTGGAATTTGATCTGGCCATATTTACATAGATGGATCACATTTGAAGAGGGAGGAAAATACGTTTTGTTTTCAAGATTGTCAGGTTTTGATCTTTTTTTTTTTGTCTTAGCTTTACAGACATTTATGGAGAAGGATTTTTTTTGCTTGAAAATTGTGAATATAAAATTCAGTATATTTACACTTTTTGAATGAAGCCCGGTTGTAATAAGTGCTACAGAGTAAAGTTCATATACAGTGAAAACCTCTAGCATTAATTACTCCTGAATGTTTGTGAGTACCCAAAATCCTGACATAAAAGCTGTAATTTCTATGCAAAGTAGATAGGATGATTGAGTTATAATTAAAATGGTAATTATACCCTTAATGCTCTGTATTTGACTTTTCAAAAAATGTTATGCTCCAAGAAAAGCTATTTAAAGATCAGAGAAAAATGTTTGAAAAATGAATGTATTCAAGACATTCTAGATCTTTTAAAATCCAGTTATTGATTTTTACGTGCTTTCATGTGTAGTCTGAAACATTTTCTTCATTTATTTTGGTCGATGGAAATAATAAAAAATCATTGGAACGTGAAAAGCTTAAACGAACGCAATATTCTCCAAGTTGATATTTAACACGATAAATATTTGAAATGTTGGAGGGCAGGCAACCGTATTCACTTGCTGACTAAGAGCCTGGCCTTCATCTTCTTAACCGGGTGACGCCAAGGAAAGAGCCGATGGGAATTCAGCAGCCCTATAGTTCCTTCCTTGCTGGCTCGAGACATGTCACGCTGCACCCCGCACGGGATAAATACAACATTTCCTTTGATCCCTCACTGACTCCTTAGAATTAAAAGAGAGCACCTAAAGCTATACATCAAATGTCAGGAGTGGCAGCCTACTGGAACCATATCAATATTTGATGATATATGGCTTGCTGGGAGGCGTAGGAAACGCTGGCCATGGCAGCGGTGACACCCGGGATGCTTTGCACTCGCCCAGCCATGGTTGCGCCCAGAGCTGCAGGAGAACCATGCCTACATGGTGGGATGTGCTTACAGATCCAAGAGGGGACTGTGCAGCAGAGCAGGACCATTTCCCAACTACTGCCAAGCTTGTTTTATTCAGTGCATGTGCACTCGCTTGCCTGTGCAATTAGTATGTCCAAACTAGGATTACGAGCATCTTTATTCACTTTGGAGTTGGTACAGTAGTCCCTTCTGCTGCTTGAGTAAGCACTCCTCTAAGCAAGGCAAATGAGGGCTGTAGTAAGCTAAAAGCATTTACAGTAAAATCAGTAAAGTTGTGCCATCTTAGATGCTTGGGGGTTTTGTAGCTTTACTTACCAAAAAAACCCTTTACCTCCATCCATCTGTTTACTCCATGTATCTGTCACTTACCTTGGACTTCATTCTTATTAATCTTGCCACCTTTCATTCTTATTAATCTTGCAGATATGGTTGGAAGTTTTTCCTTATGTCCCACAAAAAGCACGATAGGGAGGTTTTAGGTCAGAGTGCTGAAATTTTGTAATTTCTGTAAAATACACAGCAGCGATTTCCTAGTTTCTAGATAGTTTTCTCTAGCATGAAAAGGGAAAAGAGCCAGGGACTTCACTGTTGCTGATCTATTTTCTGCTCTTATTCCACCCATGGGTGGTGGTAAGGAGCTCTGGGCAGGCTCTGAAATTGGGGTAAAGCTGAAAAGCCACTGAAACAAATGAGCTTAATTCCTGTTACATGTGGTCTCTCCTCATCCAGTACCTGATCCAAAGCCAGGACTTGCATTCGTCTCGCTGGCTGATAGACCTCCTACTAACCCACAGTATTTATCCGTTTGCAGAAAGTCTCCCGGCTGATGGCAGGGATGATCACATTTTCCAGTGTACGCACTGAGTAACATCCTTGGCTCAATGTGTGGCAGGTCGTGCATCTGCCCAACAGTAGGTTGTACCACCCGGACCCGGCATCGTAGATCTCCCCTACTGATGCCCTTATGCTATGTACCTGTAATGCTCAGGATCCCTCTCTTCTCCGAGAGGACTAGAAATGACAGCAGGAGAGAAAAGGAAAAAAAAAGCACATCTGGAGGGTACAAGGGAAAGGAGTTAGCATGTGATAACAAGATAAACTTTAGTAAAGAGCATCTGAGAGTGATTCAGAAGAAATAGTGAAAAGCCAAAGGGTAAAAAAATGGTAAACAAGCAAGTAGTGTGTAAGAAAGAGTGGAGAACTCTGGGAGGAAAGGCAAGGGACAAGGACTGTTGTCTGTCGTCTTCTCTTGCTTTTTTGCAAGAAACATTTGTAAAGTTTTTTCTTATTGAGTGAGTCTGTTTCAATATCCCATCCCTTGTTTCATACAGTGGTTTATAGTCTGCCTGCATTCTGTAATTGAGAGCTGCTATTTGCAATCCCCTGCAGTAAGTTCTGAGTGACTGATTTTTAGTCATTGAGATTTTTGGAAATAGTACTAGTTAGCAAAAGGCAGGCTACGGGTATACATCAATGCCAGTTGGCCCGAAAAAATGTGTTGGTAGGCATCACTGATAGCCATTAGCTATTCCAAATTTCTACAGATGTAGACTGAAATTAAATGCACAAGCAAATTTTTTAAAAGCTTTGCATAAAAAGTTGAACTCATGAAATAGCAGAAATGTTCCACTTTTAAAGACACAGGAAGTCCAAACCAAAACCTTCTTAAGCAAAGATAAATGTTTCTATGGATTTCTCCAAGGTTTGGCTCAGATTCTGAATTCTTTCCATATGTAACACAACTACAGTCTGGCAGGGAGGCTTTGTGGGGGAAAAGGAAAAGCAAAAACTTTTCTAAAATTATCGGTGATGGTGGATTTAGAAGTTGGTTTTTGAAGTGCTTTACCACTAAAAGGAAAGCACGTTGGATGGCAGTCTCAGCCATGTCCAATTGGACTTGCCGCATGGAAATGAATGTAGCTCACCCTATTCTTACTAATTGAGGACCTCAGCAGCTGTGGTTCCTTTGCAAAAACTGGCACGAACATGTGCCAATCATTAATAATTCTTTCTTTCTTCTTCATTTTGCGCTAGCCCGTGCCTTTTGAGCTGGGTTTTACATTTGAGGCTTTCTAAACTAAAATTCTCAAAGTAGATTGCATTGTGCTCCCTTTAAGGGACTTCGCTAATCTCTGAAGAGATTTTTAGAAAAATGTTTGTGGTATAAATGCTCCTGGGTCTTCGACCTTCCTGGGGGAGAAAAAGACCACTAGCTAAGGGGGCTCCTTCTCCCTTATTCTGCATTATGTATAATACCTGTGAAGCTGGTGCAAGCTGCAAAAGCATTTCACTCTTGCCAGGTACTGAACTGGAATCAGCCCTTGGTCTCCCTAAGCCCAAGTAGGCCATTTTCTCTTTAAAACAATAGTCCTTAATGGCACTGGTTTTGCTGGCTGTGATGGAGGCTCATGCCCAAACAGTGTTTGCCAGGGGCTGCCTCTGACCGGTGATGTAGAAGGCAACGTCTGCTGTATCCTTCTGGTGGGACAGCTGTGTACCTCCCCGGAGAGCTCGTGGTTGTTGATTTGCTACCAGCCAGTACACAAAGCAAGCAACTGCTGCTGGAGCCGCGTGGTGGAAAGTGGCTGTCCTCCCTCCTGTGAGGTGCGACAGCCCACGCACCCCTCCGCCTTCCCAGCAGCGCAACCGAGAAGGCAAATTTAGCACCTTAGCCCATTTTTTTTAAATACAGAGGGACACAGATGGAAGGATGGCTTTGCGGTGTCATCTCCCATTGGTGTTGAACGTGTTGAACAACTGGTTTTATAGCTGAATTTCACCTGCAAAGGAAATAAGTGTTCATTTTGTCTCTTTGATGCGGATGAGCTGTCCCATGTTGTTGACGTGCCAACACCATGATAGCAATGCTTTGCTTTGCCACAGAGACTTACATACTGAGGCCATGAAAGAGGTGATCCCTGGGGTCCTGGAGGCAGATAAATGCAGGTAGAGAAACTGAGGCACAGGGATTTGATAGCTGCTTCAACAAAATGGTTACAACTTCTGACCAGGTCTGTCATGTCTATACCAAAAAACATTAGAGACTTACGTCCTTGGCATCACCTAACATAAAAAGGACCTTATATCTAGTTTGGGCCTGCAATGAGACTGACCTCTTCAAAGGCCTCCAACCATCTACCTATGCAAGTTTGATACTTAAAAACCCAAGGGAAGCTCAGGTTTTGTCCTCTTCTGTGCTATGACAATGCATTTTGCAATCACAATAAGTTCCCTCAAGTGTCTCCTAGTTTTGTACCCTGAGAGATTTCCCATCATCCTTGCCTTGAAAGACATCTTTGTACCTCTTTGATGAGAGTTTGTTCTGTGGTTTTTTTTTAGTTCTATCTGCACGAAAATATTGAGGACAAAATAAAAGTAGTGAAGCCTGAGATGTTAAAGTTTAGATAGAGAAAAAAGGGGTAATACTACTACATCCCTGTTAGAAGCCGGTGAGTGTTAGTCTTCCAACAGTTAAACCCTATATGTGCTAAAGAAACCATAAAATACATGACACATGGCATAGATTCTAGCAAAACAGTTGTTGAGATGTGTTGGAAATGTCAGCTAAAAACAGCCTCCTTAACCACCTTAATATGTATAAAATGGCAATCTACAATTTGGCATGACATATGCATATACATATATAAAGTATGTGACAAAATACAGCTGTACCACCTCATTTTAGCCAGCAAGGGTAAGACTTTCTTATTCTGTTTGTTTTCCAGGTCGCAGGGTCTGTGGTAATTTCATTAGCTGCTGAAACGTATTTTTACTTTGTTCCAAGGACAATGTTAAGTGCACAGGACTCCTGTTATTGGCAGTGAAAATTAGTATCTAGGACATTTCAATAGGATCTGAATATTTCACTACAAAAGCATGGCTATGTAATGAATGTAGAGCTAAATGGGATTTAGGAGAGGGGATTTTATTCCATTTTCTGGTGTAAGGAAATCACTTTATTCTGATCACTTACTACTGGTACCTATTCACTATTACTACAGCACTGAAACTGAAGGGATAGACAAACAATTTAATCTGCTGCTGAGAGCCAGTAGATCTGGGCATCCTGTATGGTCAGGGGAGAGAAACAGTCTCTTATGGGAAGAGATGGCCAGAACATGGCCATCACTCAGGGGTGTTGCGTGACTCCGTGGGCCGACCACTGGAAATGAGGGCAGCTACTGAAATGTTCACCTAGAAATAAAAACCCCAGACATTCAAGAAAAGGTGAAGAGTGCTCAGTTGCCTAAATCCATGTCTCCTAACACAGCCCCTCTTGGCGTAGCCAACTGCCTAGGGACCACTGCACTGCCTTCCATCAGGGCACTCTGCCCCTAGGGTCTAAAGCTTGTTACCCTCGACAGAGAGATGTTACAGCTCACCACGCTGTTTGGCTCAAAGTACGTTTTAGTATTATTAGTCAAGGAGACAAAAATGTGTGACATAACATTGCATCCTTTCACAGCACAAACTGAATTGAACCATCCCTTGATTGCCCATGGAAACAGAGGGGTGGGGTACCCCAGGACACAGATAAAACAGACTAATATGCAGATTAGGTTTTAAGAACATACTGGATTATACAAAGAAGGAAGAAGAAATATAAGGAAGAAGGAATATAAGGAAGAAGAAATGAAGAAAGCCTGTGTTGGCTGTGGAGGACAGAGACTCTGAGGTACAATTGTGTTGCCCAGCCATGTATTACCCAGCCATTTGTCCAGGTAGATATCTTGGGACACAATGTGGAAGTGGGGAGAAACCATCAAACAGAAGAAAGTGGCTCTGTGGAGCTCAGGGATGGCTTCAAGGTGTACAGCTTCAGTGAAAGGATATTTTGGTACTTTGACACGAGAACCATAGAATCACTTTTCCCAGCTTGGTGACCTTGCAGAGCACTCTCCGCATCGCAAAAAAGAAAATGTGCTCATTTTAGTTGTCACCACTGTATGGGCAAAATATTATTATTATTATTGCATTACTTCATGACTAACCAAATGTTAAAATGCAGTAGATCACCTCCCATTTCCCCGCCGAGAGATATGATGGCTTTTCTTTCTCTCTCTCCCTTTCTCTTTTTCTTTTTTTTAATCAGTTTCATTTCCAAACAGACACACAAGTTGTTGTGTGAGTCAGACCAGCAGTGCTCAACCTTGGCAAGGTAACTTGGCTTTTTAATGTTTTGTCAGTTGTAATCAATGAGAGCAAGTCTGATGCTTTTAAATTCCTGTCTGAGGTTTCCTTCCATTCACCCTCCAAAGCACAGCATCTGCTTACAGCGTATAGCCCTGCTGTGAGGAAGGAACAAATGGCTGGCCAGGTCTGAAAGTGTGTTGTGTGCACATGTTCACACACACACACACATGCTTTCATGCCCATGCTGCTCTGAAAAGAAAAAAAAACTACAAACCACTGCTAGAGGAAACTTTGCCAACCTGCTACTCACCTGTGAAAATGAACTATCCAGATTAATTACCTGACAAAGGCTGGACCACAGCTGTCAGCTCAAAACGAGAGTAGTGTATCAACGAGAAACAAAACCAGAGACATGCTGGAAGGGCTTTGTGTGCACCAGGTTTCTTTTTTTTCCTTTTCTTTTTTTTATCCTTTTCTTTTTTTTTCCTTTTCTTTTTTTTTTCCTCTCTTCTGAGAATTTCCCTATTGTTGCTATCACTTATTATTTGCCTTGCAGTCGTACTGAGGCTCTCTGGTCCTGGAGCATTCCCGTGATGGGATCACAGACATGGAGCAAGAGCACTGCCAACCGCAAGGCTACACAATTATAACAGAATTGGGAATACTAACGAGGTGGCTGCAGTATTAACTACTGCCACCAGTATCACACGGATGGTGGTTAAAATGATGATAGCTGCATGAACTTCATATTGGTTGAAGCTTTTTACTCTTCCTGATTCCCTTGGAGGACCCAGAAATGGTACCAAGAGCAGGCAGTTTTTCTCCTGCTGTAGACCAGGCAGACACCCTCCGTGCTCGTGTTGCTGACTGCAGGATCCGGCTGCTATCAGGGCTCAGCACGGCCGCAGGACCAGTGCTGGCCCTAGCAGAGCTGTTTTACCGCTTGTCCTCCCATATTGCCTCGGTCTAAAGCTAGGCGCTATGCAGAGTGGAGGGATGGGCAGGACAGTGCTAATCCCACAGTATGCTTGGTCATAAATTGAAGTAAAATGGTACTTTGACCCCCACCTATATCAAAGAAGTCATATGCATGGCTTCACCAAAATGTTCCCGTTTTACAGATTGGAAACTGAGGCAGGGGATGACGGCTCGCCTGGCATCAGGCTGCAGGGGATCCAGGCACAGGGGCAGAAACTCAGCCCAAATCTCTGAGCCATCACCCACCCCCTTCCCTGCCTGCCTGTCAGACTCATAAATGCTTCTTTGTGCTAATTTGACCATAGTGAAAACAACACTATGAGATGCTGCAGTTTGAAGCCTATATACAGACTTGGGAAGGGTCCTGATCCTGTAGTTGAAATATTTGCAATGCAGGCAAGGGCGACCTGGAGTGGGCAGTGAGTCTGTAAATCACTGCTCAGCCTGGAGCCGCCTGAACCGCTACGCCATCCGTTACACCTCCAATTGTTTGCAAAGCCTTTCTCCACCCAGGAAGAATTTTCAGTTGGGTGCATATAAAAATTCTCAGATTAATTTGGTTTTTGGGGGGAGGCATGGGGATTTAAGTGAGGGGGTTTTTTGTTTTGTGTTTATTTCTCCCCTCCGAGCTGCCTTTCCTTGAGCATTTACTAGTTCTGGAAGACAACACCCTGCTGACACTTAGAAAAGCATCAGTGAATAAAGTCTGTTGTACAGGCTGCAAAGCCATCTGGACTTTCTACTGAAAAGGTTGGACATGGTTTTAGGCAAGATTTTATCACGTCTGAAAAAAAACTTCTGCACTCAGTACCTCTTCCAAGGTTGATGTCAGATATTTTTTTTCTTTTGTCGGTTGCAAAACAAAAAAATTGACAAACAGTTGGAAGGCAGTAAGGATGGAGATATAAATCTCTAGAGGAAGCTTTGTCAAAGGTAGTGGAGTATAAACAAAAAAAAAAATAAATTAGTTTTGGTGTTATCAGAAACTGGACAGACTTTGATTTGTATAATAGTTTGTCTGGGTTTCCAGACCACCTAGACAATGCTTCTGTGGGGCTAAGCACAGATTCACTCGACAGAAGAGGTGGGGGAAATGGTTAAACACATAATCACAGGAGGAGAAGGGATGAAGAAAGACAAGACGACAAAGGTGCAATGGCAGACCGCCTTGAAATCCTTCACTTTTTTGCTTTTATCATTTTCAGGGGCTCCAAGCAGCCTGTTTTACCTTGCTGTCCATATTAGTCAGCTCTTGAGTCCAAGAATTTTGTGTAGCCCTTGTGTGCTACACCCCCCTGCCAGGTTTTGGCAAGACAGTTTTGTAAATCAAAAAGGGTAGCACAAGGCTTGTGTGCCAGCTCCTCCTTGCTGAGGAGCCCTGTGAGCAGGGCAGGAGAGAGAAACATGCTGAAAGTAATTTATTGGAGTGCCCTTTAGGTTATGTGCATCTTCGCAAGTGAGCTAACATCCAGCAATTACCTTAAAAACACAGATTGGTGACACAGTTTTATATGTTCTGAGAGCTGGGCATGAAGCTGGTTATTCCTCTTTTCTCTCTGGAATTGCTGTCTGAATTTTGGGAGATTCTTTCTTACCCCGTGGCTGCACACAGGAGCCCAGACGTGTAATGCCAGACACCTTAGAGATCCTTTGAGGTATCCTTCCAGAAGTATAGTGTGCTGATAAAAGAAAATTATTCATATTTGTATTATGCCCTTTTCTTTGCTGTAAAGGAAGAATTGCATATTCTATTTCTTGTCTTTGACACTGACTTACCTGAGCAAAATATTAAAGCTGGTTGTCTCTCAATTTAATCATCAATTATATAGGAATAAATATATTTACCTACCTGACATGAATTTTATAGGGTTTGATCAATTTGTAGGTAAACTGCTTTGAGATTTTAGTGTAAGTAGTTAAACAAATAGAAATAATAGTTTTTAATTTAATTATTGGGTTTATCCATTTATTTTTTGTCTTTTTCTTCCCAAGAAGCTGTTCTTTTATTGCCCACAGTGAATAAATCACTTAAAGCAACTTTCCTATGATGAGGAAGTTTTCTTAAAGATTTTATTTGCTGTAAGAAATCTGAGCTGTAAGTGAAAGCCGTAACATTGCACTCATCCACAGGCAGATCCTTTCCACCCCTCTCACAGGTATGGTCCCAAGGGAAGGTCATTCTGTAGAGGACAGCCCACGCAGTACCACTCCACAGTCTCCTGGCCTCATGCTCAGTCCTTCCCTGGGCTCTTGCTTAAAGACAAGTCTGCCAAGGCAACGGGTTTTGCCCAAGAGTGTTGACACAGGGTTTAAAAAGGCCATTCCCAGGTTCTAGGTGTGGACATTTGGTTAGGAGTTTCTTGACTGGAGATGGAGGGGAGGGTGCGATGGGGAAGTGATATTTGGTTTTTAGAGCATGGGCTAAAAGTAATGCTGAATTTTTAGCTTCAGATGCAGGTTCTCGGCAGACATAAAACAGTAAAACTCTTTCTTAATTTCAGTAATTTTATGTTAATTACTTGTGTTTGTCCAGGAAGGGACAGTAAGTCACGGAGGGAGTGGTTGTAGCCCTGGGCCCAGGCACACACCAGTCTCAAATGGCTCTGTTGGGTGCCTGAGCAGCAATCGGGATTCAGCAGAAATCACGGTTCTGCCTCTCCTGGCACAAAGCTACCGTAGATCATGAGAATTGTCCCTGCTAATTACACATTCAAGGAGAAGTCCAGAAAAGGGTGAGGTAACATGAAATGTATATTGCCTTACCACCCCTCCCAGCCAAGGGAAAGGTTGTTAGCAAGGTTACAGCCAGATTTCGAGAATCATTATAGCAAATGACAGCAAGATCTTTAACAACAAGAAAGGAAAAATTCCGATGTCTGTATAGTAATTGCCACGCAGTGTATTGTATGCCTTGCTCTGCAGTGATTGAGAAAGTTGAGTCGTGCAGTGCCTTGCTGGGATCAGCAGTTCAGAATAGATTAAATTTGTTTTGGACACTGCCTGCACCCTGCTTTATCTAACAAAGCATACGTGTGATGGGGAAGGCTCTTAATAGCGCAGCCCCTTAATGAGAACCATAAACACACAGGCGTAGATTTTCAAAGCGGTGCTCAAGGGATTTGAGCAAGCACTGTTCTCTCCCTGCTTTGAACATTTACCCAAGAGCTGCTAACTGGTTAGGCTTTGGGAAGAGAGTGGACCTCGAACAGCCAAGAGTATTGTATGTGATGAGGGTTTTGCCACCATTAGTTTCCAAAGGATATTCATTTTAATGCACCTAAGAAAGATAAAGCAAGGAAACAGAACACTGAAAGGACATTTCTCAGATAAAGCATTGATTTTATTAAAGAGAGACGGCTCATAATATGAATCTAAAATCTAGTTTTTTATAGACACCATAAAAGCCTTTTTACAGAGTTAGCTGTTCCTAGGCACTGGTGGCTTTATAGAGCTTTTATCTAGTTAAAGAAAACCCATTCGTGCTAATTTAATATCTGTAGTGTACAACAGCTTGACACCTGAGGCTTGTCCTAAAGCAGGCACAAGGCTGCAAAGCGAACACTACTTCATTGTTTTGAATTATTCAGCACTTGCAGCCAACCTTATGTGTGCCTCTGCAGGAAGAAGGCTTTTGGGTTAAGGATCAGTAAAAGAAAAGAAAAAAGGCAAACAAACAACCCCCCCTTTCTGGCATTTGTTAGCAGGTGCAGTATTGACTTCAAGAATGATTCTGCAAAATTGGCATGGACATTCTTCATTACCAGAGCGATAAATGCAGAGCTGTACTCCGAAGAAGCAAAGCTGGAAACTTAGCATGGCCTCCTTTAGGGAACAACTGTTCATGTCGGTGGAAAAGCTTGTTTCCTCTAAATTCATTGAAATGGTACTTATTGGTAGCATCTTTTTAGAGCAAGATGAATGCAAACAGCAATGAATCAACCTCAGATAGAGGGGCTCATCTGTTAGCATCCTAACATTAACACACTAATGTGAATTTAAAGATTCTAATTAAACCTACATACAAAATGTTTTCCTACGAAATAGAAAACCGTACTTTTTGGAGGAGCTGGGGCATTTGGATTTGACAGCATTTCCTTTTTCAATAGTATGCTTATTTTATGTGTTCTATTTTCTTTCAGTCACTCCAGGGGCTTCTGAAACAAATAAAAAGATACATTATATTAAGTTTGATTGATTCCCTGTAGTCAAGGGATATATTGAGAAAACAGACCAATTTTTTTCACTGAGCTCTTAGAATAAATTCCTGTTTGATCTTCGTACTTCCTACTGTTGCTACAAATTTCTTTTGAGATATTTAACATTGATTAATCTCATTTACAGGATCATATAGGAGTACCTATGTGCAAATTCAGAAGCTTTTTCATTGTAGCAGAACTCACATCATAGCTATCAGTTTCTAAATTTGTCCATCCCTCTCCAAACGCCCCAATAAAACTTGGTTTCCCCCCCATTTCAAACTTGATATTGATATGTGTGAAAAAATTCAACATTTTAAGAAAAAATTCTATGAACAGTGGCACAGTACCTCTTTGCCATTCATGACTGAAAATGTCACTGAAGAGATTTAAAACAAAGTTTACTGGGAGACTTTTGGGTTCCCTAGTAAAAAGGTTTCAGACACAGTGAAGGACTTTTAGCTTGCATTTAGCCACTCAAGAAACATCAAAAGTGAGAAGCCTACTGCAGTCTTTAATCATTGCTGGAGCATATGCTGGATTATATGAACAATYCATCAAAATCTGACAAAATGGTTTTTAGCAGACCTCACATTCATTAGAACAGCATTGAATCTAACACCCAAAGAAGTCATTGGGAAACCTCCCAGGCATAAAGGTGCTGAGATTCACCAAAGATGGACCTTAACTAACCCTCCCATTCTACCTTTGTCTTACCTTAATTTCTCCGTGCATGCTGTATCCTCCCAGCCCCAGGGCAGGGGGTGGCTATCATTTTCATAAAGCCATAGGTTTACTGGGAAACCCAAAAAACAAATGGGTGGAAGAAGGAATTTTCTATTCTGACTCCTATTCTGGGGTCTTTCAGGGCATTTTGTCATTCTCTCGTCTGCCACACAGGGACAATCTTCAAATACAGCAGCCAGCACAGCTGATATTTAGTAAATGATCACTAATGATATAAGCAATGGTGTGGAGGCAAATATGTTTTGTGGGACATGGAAAATTAGCAGAGCAATCGGCCTCCAGCTGGGGTGAGGGGAGGAGAGGGAAGTAGCCAGCAAATAATCACTCTGAGCCCATTGCACAGTCCGGGTGAGTCGGCCAAGCCAGCCTAGGTCAGCCGAGGCACTGAGGAGCCTTCATGAATGCAGAGCAAATTTGGGACATTTGACGATTACAGAAATAAGGAATTCATTGTGGTAGCTCAGCATCATATGTAGCTAAAACATTTGTAATAGGACTGTGAACAGATGGGGGGGGTGGTGAAAGTGATTCTTTTGACTGAATCAATAGGAGCAGTTGATCTTCCCCATCAATCTTGATAAGAAAACCGTGAGGATATTAAGCGTCAGAAGTACGTTATTGGAGTTTTCATTAGAAGCTCAGTGTGGGAACGTGCACCCAGCTGCTGCCTGTGCAGCACGCGCCCAATTCCCTCTGAGAAGCATGAACGAGGAGACCTCTCTGAATCAGGATGTACACAGGATATACGAATGCGGTCAGCTGAAATGAAAACATATAGCCAGACAAAATAAAACCACATCCATCTAAGATAAAACAAAGCCCATATAGGCTGGCCCTGAGGGATAAGCCAAAACCAGACATAATGATCAATACTGTAGGAGTTATGATCAGAGAGAAATAATTACTGCACATCTCAAGGAAAGAACCACAATGAATTCCCTGGCAGTGCCTTGTTCTTTGAGTAATACTCTGTAAATGCCTGTGCATGCTGAAGAAAGGCTGAGTTATGAGGGGCTGTAGACTGCAGCCTCCAGCCTGGCTGCAGAAGTCCTTGCATGACCCTGTTTGGAGACTCTCACCACCGTCAGTGCCATTTGCCTCACAGTTGCCTTGAGAGGTGGATAAAAGTCATCTTCTTTTACCTCTGGAGAAGTGGGACTTATGGCAAAGCAAGTGGTTTGTACCAAGGCTGCCAGGAAGCAGGGCAAGGAATGAACGCAGCCTGCAACCCGCTGCCTGTGACCCACTGCCCTCCTTCCTTCCACAGGTCACCCCTGGCTGTCCGTTCCTCTAAGGCCTCGTTCAGCCCTTTCCACCATGCTGGGGGAGCTCCTGGTGTTAAATTGATGCTACAAGACTGATGGTGGAGGGCAGCCAACGACCCTCGGCTATTTCTCTTTTCAAGGCTGCATCTTGAAGATGATGTAGTACCTGCGAAGAGCCTGACTAATTCATTGGCTCAAGGGTACAATCACTTAGCGATGAATCTCCAACTAGCTACAGCAAACTTATTTACAAGCCTGGGAAAAAGTGTGTTGTGTACCAATTTGCTACACACCCTGACCAGGAGCAGCGCTTCAGGATTGATATTCTCTGTGCTGTGTTTTCCTCCCCTCCCATTTAGACAGTGAGAGTTCTCCGCAGGAAAAATGCAAACTCCCGCGGTCAACGAGTGCGTGTTTCCCCCTCAGTCAGTAAAAAGAACTAGGTGTGCCTCTCCTTTTAGCTGTGAAGAGAGTTGTGAACTTAATTCAACCTGATCCCCATTCATCGTGTTCAACATTTACCCCCCAATGTCAGTGATATTCTGGAAAATAAAGTACTTGGGAGACAGAAGAATCAGAGCCCTTGGTGATATCTGTATAGCAGAATACTTCTTCCCATCCATATGCAAATCTAACCTTTTTGATATTTCAACCCTATAAACCCTAAGACAGGATTTCAATAGAAAATGTTTACTAAAGGCTTTCTCCTTTATAATCTATTGACTTTAATATCCTTACTACTCCTGTTGAATGTCAGTTTTACCCTGAAGACTCCCATTGCAAACTTGAACACATTTAATTATTTATACCATTTGAAATATTAGTGCTGAGAAATGACTAAAAGTTTTTGGTTCTGTGATGGTATGATCTAAAGTTTGATTTTCCTTTGTGAATAACACAAGTAATTTGATATGGTAATCAAGGACAGATGAATACTTCAGACAACACAGTGCAGTTTTAATAGTAATGACATCTATTTTTCTTTTTTCCAGCCTCCTTCTATATGTTAAAATATAGCTCATTAAGTACTGCAGGATCTCACAGTCTTTTTTCACAGTGAACAGTTTAGCATTATGTTTTCTTTCTTCTGCCAGGCGCCTGAACAAGTAAGTGTTGCTTCCACCAGTGACAGTAGGCATTTAGGCAATGTGCGTGGTTTGAGTGCAACCGAGAGCAGATTTGCCACTTGGTGTGGGTCTAGCAGTCTTGTTTGCCTTACTCATATCACTCACTGTATTAGCAAGACCTAGCAAAGTTTTGATCTCAAAGAAATTGTCTCTGAGACAACGATTGTTTGTACAGAACAATCTATGTGAGGACCTATGAAAGGTAAGATTTTGATAGCAGGCAAAGCAAAGCAGGGGATTTGAAAGAAACTCAGCACCTGCAAGGTCAGTTCTTTTTTTCCTCCCAACCCCAGTTTTCCAAGGGGATTAAACCCCTAAGCATAAGTCCCTCCTAGGTCCAGCACTCAAGCAGCATTTGAGCATTTATTCTCCCGTGTGCCTTGGTAAAAATTTTCAGAGTTCTGACTGTCTGTATCTTTTTATTTTCTTCTGCCCTGTCCCCCTGCCCCAAGCTGCCGTTTCTCTGCCATTACGTGATTAGTGCAATTGCATGCACCTCTGTTAATTGCACTGAATTTCTTTTTCACGAGGAAAGTTTCTACTTTTCTTTTCCCCCATCTTCTGAAATTTTGCCTTTTTCTACTACCAACTTGATAGTTGTTCAGAAGCTGCCAAGATGTATTTGGCTCTTGTATTTACTCCAGATGGAGACTGTTATTTTCACTCATATCTGGCAGTAGGAACTGTGGTATCACCAAACACAACTTTTCTCTGAGATTAATTGTTTTGATAGTAGAGAATAACAAAAGCATGGTTCCCTTTGTGTATGGTTTTTAAGTTATTTCTGATGGCAGATAACATAGTCTAGCCTGTATCCTGAAAGTTCAACCAGGCTCACAATAGCCATCAATAGCTAGCTTTTTCTGGTTTATATCCCAACAGGAATGATCATCTGGATATGCATCTTTTAGTAGCCTAGGATTATTGTTTAAAAGTAAAGCAAGAAAATCTCTGGAATGAAATCTCTGGTTCTAAACTGAGCAGGGGTAAATGTACCAACTCTTATCTCCACCGTATCTGTATCATTAGATATGTTTGTAACCAGTTTTGGTTTCATAGAAACATTGAGAACCAGTCTAAAGGCTCTAAATAGGCAGAAATGCTGTCACTGATTTCATTGCACATGACTGGGTCAAGCCAAATAGCTGCTCTGGTGTGTGTTAGAGGGGAAGGCAGTGTGCTACGCTTCTTGTAACGTATGGGTATAGGTCAGGAATCTAACACCATACCCAGCTCTGCCACTGGGCCAGCTTTCAGAGCCAGAGTATTCAAGGCCCTGAAATTAATGCTGCACCACATGGATCAATCCTCAGGGTATCAAATCTCTTACAGGGCTGAGCCGTGCAGCTCTTGACTTCTTATTTTTCTCCATCTGCAAAAATAGACTGCTCCTTTTCCTCCTTTCCATTTTACTTTCGAATATCCATTTGGAAACTTAGGGCAAGATGATAGCCTGTAAATGACCTCTCAGATCAGACACTATGTTTCTGGTTGGTTTTCCTGCATACTACATGTATTCATGTATGTCTCTCCTTTGCTTCTATTAATTTCACTGGCATCCTCTTAGGCAACGGATTCAAGACGAAAAATATTCGCCTGACTTATTTTAGCTAAGAGGTTTCACATTTAATGGATTTGCTGTTCTTTAATGTCCCAGGTCACTCCTTGAGATCAGCGAATGCCGAATTCCTTATCGTCCCTAAACGTTATCTGAAGTCATGTCGTTATTTTGCCTTTAGTGAGTCTCTTTGCTCTCTGGCTTCGGAACCTACTGCCAAATGAAGTAAAGAAAGCTCTGACTGTGGGGATTTCTAAATCCAAAGTTAAAAGTTATTTGTTCTATTTAGCATTTTTAAAATGATTCTTTTAGGAATTGTATGTGCCTCTAAGCTAATTAACTCTTAATGAGCGCAAAATGCCCTGGGATGCAGATTTGGAGGGTACGCTAGAAATGCAGGCATGGATTGGACTGCAATACTGCAGGAGATGAAATTTATGATTTGATTCTTTTTTTAAATGATGGTGCAGATAGTTTTATTGAGATACTCTTTTTTTTTTCTTTCTTTCTAGTCTAAATAAAGCTGATCAGATTTTCAGTCCACCATATGGGGCCCAGTTATATCAGTCCTGCAAATACACTTTAGTTTTCCGTTATGGATGAAGTCACTCTTCAGTAGGGAAAACAAGTTTAGAAACAAACTTTCGTATTATGAAAGACAGGCAGTGTTCCAGCGCTGAGCACTTAACCAGAGCATCAGGAAATCAGAACACCTGGCTCTGCCGGGCTCCATGCTATTCCCCTGGACCAGTCCCTCACCCTTTTAGTGCCTTCACTCATTCATCTGTAAAGTGACTATAATTGCATTTATATCACAAGGGTGCCTTGATGCTTGACAAATGAGAATTGACCCAAAATTCATCCTTCAGAAGCACTGTATGAGCAATACCTTGCTCACATGGTGGTTGTGGACAATTAGATTAGAAGAGGTATAAATGCAGTCAAAGTGAAATTCCATTTAGGAACTGTCAAACTGTTCTTGATAATTTTTCTTAGTTTTCATCTAATTCTAGCGTAGAATTTTGCATGCATCTCCCAGAAAGGGTTTATATGCCTCTCTCCTTCTTTTGCAACAAGCCAGCACATTTTATTCCATGTTATGTTAAACTTTCTTTTTGGGCAAATGTTTTGTTCCCAGAGCAATACCTTGGAAAGCTGCAGTTAGCAAAACAAAGAAAAATTATTGTGTCAAAGAAATCGTATCCTCTATGCATTGGAGCAAATTGCAATCACTTGCAAGGACTGTACATGTAAAAAATGTTCCAGGTTTTATGAAAAAGGGGTTGCCTAATTGTTGTTATGTTTTATTTAATTAGATTTTTTATATTTGCTATAATAATGTTTAAAAATTAAGCTGACTTTCTGCAACAAACTGTAGAAACATATGGTGTACAGCCTGCAGAGGCTCTCAGTGGCAGTAGTATTACTGATAATATTTGTGAATTAGAATCTGCTTTCCTCTGAAAAATAGCTGTGTGTTCTCCCAATTCAAAATACTGTGTTTTCGCCAAGATGTTTTCATCACCGTTAACAGTTCTGGGAGAAAAAGAATGGATATGATCTTCTTAAATACATTTCCTTACTTCTGCGTAGCTGTGGACCTTTCAGGGTGAGGGAGGCCAAATATCAGACTCAGCGTCTCCTCCATGTGTGCCATGAACCCACTTAAAGAAACCGGGTGAGTTCAAGGGGGCCTGTTTTACCAGGACATCCCCCCAGGTAGCTTAGCCCAACACCAGGAGAAAAAATGGAATTGTTGCTTGGTTGAACCACTTTTCCTGACAAAGGCTCTATCACTCAGGGCTAACCAGATTACAGGATGCCAGGAGGTCTCCTGTCAGCACCCCAGAGTAAGCTCCAGCCCCCAGGAACTGCTCCTGGAAGGATTTGTAAGTACAGCTTGATTTCCCACAAGAAATCATATGGCTCAAAAAAAAAAAAAAAAATCCTTTGGATCTTACTTTTTTATGATCAGACTTGCAAAGAACTTTAAGAACAACTCATGCTCACAAACAGCGATCTTCTGACTTATCTCTAATGTATGCTTGAAAGGCTCTGTGCCAAACATAGTGCAGAGATTAAGTAAATGAAAAGATACTAAACGTTGCAGCAGGGAAGCAGTCCAAGTAGTGGTGTTCTCAGGAGCACCAGAGCTGGTTTAGGTTCACATTCATCCATACACTGTCTGCAGAATTCACTTTTTAGATCTTTTACCCTGCTTGGCTTCAGTAACCAGCTTCCCAAGGCTCTCCCTGGTGACTGAGGGTTCAGACCACACAGCCTCTAGAGCCCAGTCCATAGGAAAATTTGACCTTTCAACAAAGCTGCCATGCTCAGGAGGACACCTGGCAGAATGGTCCCTCAGCACTATGCACACCAGTGAACTCGTGCAAGCAACATCTTTGGTAGGATGTGCAAGCAGAGGTTCCCCTTCCCTTCCTCCCAATGGCTGTCGAGGTGGAAGCAAGACAGACCATGGTACTCCTCTGACAGCATTAAACATAGCCCAGATTTCTGAGCTGATCTTTTTACCTCAGTACCTGTGAGTCATTAAAAACTCACCTTGAATGCAGAAATAGGGGGTCCTTACCTATAACCCAGGTCTCAGCTCAGCTTTCAGGCTTCAGTGGGCTAATGGAAATTTTCAGTGGACTGATGGAAATAAGTGGTTTGGTGGGACACACGTCCACCCTTTCAGCTCACTACAATAAAATGCTTTAAGAACCAACAAATTTCTTGTGAACTGATCCTAGACCAACATCTAGGAGGCCAAAAAAAAGTCAACCTTGAAATCTTCTCCCTTTACCACTAATCCTAGTCAATACGGGTCTCTAGCTTTAATTCAGTTAATTTGGCCATTTCTGAGGGTGATGTGGGTAGTTGACAGATACTCCTCTTATCTTCGCTCGGGTAGGTGGTGTCTAATTCTAAAAGGGACCTCTCAGCAGTTGACAGCAGGTGACTAATCTGCAGAAATGCCCAGCTGCCTCCATCAAAGAAAGTGAAAAAATTCTTTCTGACTGTGTCTTTCAGGATTTTGCCGACTCCGTATACCAAATGGTTGCACAGAAGTTCCAGGAGCTGACAGACAATTTCACTTCCATGCATGCACGCCACAAAACTCTTGCAGGCATTGTGATGACCAAAGGTAAGATAACCTCTCATTTATTTTCCTCTGGCATTTTTCATGACTAAGTAATACATTATTTACCTGGTCCACAGTATTGAAGGATGCCTTTATTCCCACACAGAAAAATAAATAGTAATGCAGAGAAAAGAAGCATTAAATATTTACACCTTAAGTAAGTTCGCACAAAAAAATTGGCAACAGAGGTAAAGATTTATTCATAAATATGTCCCTACATTGCTTTGTTTACAGGACAAAATACAGACCTGCCTGATTTTGCATTTCCTAATAGATGGGGTAGTTTGTAGTTACCAATAAAAAGTTGTATTATTTATTAGTTGATTTTTTAGATCTGGAAACACCGAGTTCTTGTTGTACAAGTCTACCATAAAACTTGTTGTAGACTGACAATAAATGCAAATCTCAGCCCATTTCCTTTCCAATCAAAAGAAACAAAACCCAGAGCATGCATAGTTTTAATTCTGCTCTGCTCTAACCATGGGAAATACTTATACTTATCAGCAGGGCCAAAATTTTATATTCACCCCTGTTAAGACTTAACTGATGGACACATGCTATACAGAAATCCTTAGCCCTTTGATGAAACTGTTGCATAGACGGTCTTCCTTTCTTTGCGAGAATACCTCAGTAGGGGCACCTCAGTATTTATGAGGATGTCAGCAGTGGAGATGCTGCCATAAACTTCATTCTCACTCAGTCGTGTGGAGCAGTGGACTGAGTTTAGAAATGAGAGGATAAGCTCAGAGGGGAAAGGCATGTATAATTCATCCAGGCTTGTCTTACTCCTTCCTTTCAACAATTACGTTAGCTAGATTCAATAGGAACATTTGTGAATATTGCAAGGCAGCAGGATGGAGACAAGATTATCTGCTGGATCTTTTCCAACCACAGAACCTAAATACAGCTAAGAGTTCTGTGCAGAGTAACTTATTCTCCTCCTTTCTGATGTGAAAAGAGCGAGCAATTCTCTCCTGAAATTAGAAGTAGAGAAGTTGACCTAAAAGTCTTTTAGACCTCTGGTTGAAACTGAACTGTTCCTCAGCTAAATTTGTTATTATTTTGCTTAATCTGTTTTGGTTAGTTATTTTTTATATTACTTTAGGATCTGGAATAATGGATGAGTCTTCCATTTTTTAAGTGCTGCACAGACACAGTGCTGTACAAACACAAAGTACGGTATGTAAATTCTATAGACCACAGAAGACATATTCAGTATCAAGAAAAATAAAAGGGAGAGTGCGATTGACTTTGGGATGTGAAAGATGCACACTAGACCCAGCATACCAGCTGCCGTGTCATAGTCAGATTTGTTGACTGTGGCACTCATCAGATTTAAACAAAGTGCTGTAATTTATTTAGAGGGTCTCTTTCCAAGCAGGAGGACCACAAGGAAGAATGTTTAAATATGCCTTTTATAAGCAGCTGAGCTACAGGAGCCAGGAATTGTTGCTTTAACCACTTTTCAAGGGGAGTCTGCACCCAGCTTAGTGTCCCTGTTCAGTTTTCAGTGTGTATTTTCCCTGTAAGAATTTCATCTCATTCCTACGTTGCCAAAGTACAGCCCCTGCATCCTTTAGCACAGGCCTAGACCTGCTTTAAAAAGCATGATGAAGCCAAGGCAGCCTCATCGCTATATGACCAAAGAAGCAGTCATATGAAGGACAGTTTAAAACCCCACACCATACGGGAAGAGAAGTCACCCAAAGGAATCATAACTTCCAAAATTGTGGCTGCTGAGTGTGTGCAGTGCTAGAGGAGGGAAGGGGCATGTCCAGACTCCTGCTAGCCTTGCTGGGCAGTAGGGCCGTCTGTGTCTCTTCTTTGGGAAGGGGGTGAAAGTCTCCTCCCACTGGGTTTTTTTATAAGTCCTATGCCCTCAGTGGGATTTTACACATTTGTATTTCATATTTCTTCTTAGTCAGCATTAAGACAAAGTATAATTTTACTTATGTTCACAAACCATTTCCCCCAAGGCTTCTTTTTTAATTCTGAATTCCCTTTTATGAATTCCTTCAATCTGTCAGCCATCCAATTTGTCAATATCTTACTGGTTTTGTGGAGCCTAGAAAAGAAATTCACAGATATGAAGTGATTCACAGAAGATGCAAAGCTAGAAACAGCCTTATCTTGGTACATTTTCCAGGAAGATTTTAGTTCCTTCCAGCACAAGAACGTCTGCCAACCATGGCAAGACGAATCATTTGCCATTTGTGTCATTATTTTCTGTACTAAACTTGTAGATTTGTGGTCTGTTCCCCACCGTTACTCCCAGAGCTAGCAAGAATCTTGACACACTCTGTTCAAAGATGGCACAGACAGGTTTTCCACATCAAGAACTCAAATAAGTACCAATCTTCTGTGTTTTTAACATAGAATTTGTCAGAAAACACTTAGATCTCTGCAAACAATTTATTAATGACATCAACAAAAACAAATCTGGTAATGTCTTGTTGCATTTAGTACCGTACACAACTATAACAGACAAAAATTAATTTGTTTTTACCTTCATTTCAATTTAATGTCAACCTGATTAGAAACAGATTTATCTGCGCTGGTACAGTTTTCAGACAAAGCTGGTAAAAAGCAAAAAGTGATTCTGTGATAACTGCTGTTAAGATAATAAAATCTCTACAGACGAAACAGAAGTGTGCTAGATTGGTTTTCTTTTCCTGAACTCTGACATTTTTTCTGCCATTTCAGTTTCCCAGGGAAACCAAAGAGACTTACATTTGAGCACTGTAATTGATTTATGCTGTAGCACCCAGGGCAAATTCCAAAGTAGGAGAAAGAAAAAAATGTAGAAAATGATGTTATTGACTGACTGTGAATGTTCCACAGTAATAAATTGCTAGTCAGAAAAACAGGCAGTCCAATGTATTTAGATATGCTTTGCTCTGAATTGTGATGAAAAGTTAAAATCTTGATACACTTTTGTGAAAGCAAGTTTTCAAAACATTTGATTAGTAGACATCAAGATAACCTTGAAAAAATGTGCCTAGGTAGGAGCAAATTATCACACTGGATACCAGCTGATGTGATGTTATCTGATGTAATATAATAATTGAATATAATAATAATTCAAACACTAACATAACAGATCCTGAACTAAACGTTTCAAAAGCTGGAAAGGTTGAAGTAAATTATTTAACAGTTCTTCAGTTATAATGTATTTGAAATCTGCCAGTACTCTAACACATTCTAATTTTGTTGAAACACATTCAGAAAAGATTGTTCTATCAAAAATTGTTTGATTGGCTCTAGGAAAAATTGTTTAACAAGTAAGACATTGCATTCAAATCTTCCATGTAAAGCAAGCCATATTCCCAGAGTATCTTCAAGTAGCACAGTAAGTATACCTGCTATTGTAGCATTGTATTAATATGGGGACCTAAGTTTTATTGCATACTGACTATCCACAGTAGTTCTCCTGACTTCTCTGAAGATATGATGGGTTCACATATGGTAAATTAAGAACATCAGTTCACCTGTGGAAAAGACAGTCTGGATAACATCATGTCAAACACAAACCATCACCTCAGAACATGCATATCGAGGCATGTGATGGATGGAGTTAACTTTCCTCATAGTGTTTTACACTTGTGGCTAAAACATGGTTGATAACACCAATGTTTTGGCTATTGCTGGACAGTGCTTGCAAAGAGTCAAGACTCTCTCTCCCCCATCCCCATCCCCAGCAAGTAAGCTGCGGGTGGGCAAGAGGCTGGAAGGGGACATAGCCAGGACAGCTGTCCCCAGCTGATGAAGGGGACATTCCATACCATATGACATTGTGCTCAGCAGTAAAAGCTCAGGGAAAGAAGGAGAAGGGGGAGACATTTGGGTTTATGGTATTTGTCTTGCCAAGCAACCGTGAACTATCATTATCTCAATCCACAAGTCTTCTTGCCTTCCTTCTATTTTCCCCCAGTCCGACAGGAGAGGGGAGTGAGCAAGAGGCTGGGTGGGTGTTTGGCTGTTGGCCAGGATCAACCAATATTTCATTTCAGGGTGTACAAAAACAATAGCTGGACATAATGTTTTTTGCTGTCACAGATTAAGGTAACCTACCAGCACCCCCCCTTCCTATGTGACTCTGTCTCTCAGGTGCAATTGGGACATCTTATTTTCACCCACTGGTCTGTTGTACCTTTTTATTGAGAAGTTTGCAGGGAGAAATAATTTTTTTAATTATTACTATTAGGCCAGTTTATACAGTTGGAAAAAAACAAGGGCAAGCAAGCTAACATTTTCTAACACAGGCCAACAAATGCGAAACCGCAGCACTGTCACGTACCTCCATCCCTGACGCACGGAGTCACAGATTACTGGATGACAGGAGGCCGAGGAGCCGCTGGCAAAAAGCAGCTCTTGCAGGGCTCGGCACAGAACATGGTCCCACCACGGGTCACTGGGCAGGGCAGCCAGCTTTACCGGCACACGGGTCACCGAGGAGAGAGCACAGACAGTGCTGCCCGTCCCCCGGAGCTGGGAGGTAGGAAGCCCCAGCCCAGGGCAGCGTGGGGTGGGAGGTGGAGGTGTGAGTTGCACACCAGTTACTGTGATCTAAAGGCAGGCGGCATTCGCACTGTTTATTTATACCACGGACAGAGTTTGCCTTTGCCAGCCCTGAACAGATATGGGCATACATTTGTGCTCTACCTGAAATCACTGGACGCAGTAAAGAATTCCTGTCGCTCAGCGCAGAGATGATCTATTATTGCTGAGGTCTTTTTTGCAAAAAAAACCCTCCCATAATCATTATGGACAAAATGAGACTGCTATTTAAACACTATTTTCCCATTTGTGTTTGACAAATCTTAGCAGTTTAAATACCGATAGGAACTTTTTGTCATGCTTTCTGTTAAAAATGAAGCATTAAGAAAGTTCAGTCCTTTTCACAGGAGCGTGGCATTCATAGAAAAAGGTTATGAGTTGATTTCTCACTTCAATTTTCTCTCTTCTTCTGTCTTTTGTTTTTTCAAGCTGACAATCATTTTGATGTTAAAAGCAAACGAGGAGGTCTTCTCAGTTATCTTGTATGAAATAAAGATGAACTGGACAAAAGAATCCTAAATAGCAATTTCATGCTGTGATAAAAGATGGGAAATTATCTTCCGTATCTCATGGAACGGATCTTAATAATTGCTAAGTGGAATAACAGAAAAATGTAAAGTTGACAATACGTCTCCGTGGATCTTTACAGTCATGTTAAGACTCATAAAGCCTGACATCTAAGTACAATCAGGAATATTGATGGCCAATTGATTTCTGATCCTTAGTTCAAATAGGAAAGTTGTAAAGTAGTAAAATACAGTAGAAAATTCAGGCCCTATGTAGAGTATCAATCTGCTCCATCCCAGATGGGATTCGAGTAGCCAAACCAGTTAGAGGAACTGTGAATAATTTACAGATTAGTGCTCAGGGCAGATCCCTTCAAGAATAGACTCACAGGAGTAATTTAGGCTCTTGGGTCCCATTTGCATATTAGATGGATGCTAAAAGCCTGGTCCCAGTGAGACTCAGGGTTTCAGTGAGGCTTAGATTCCCAAGATGGAAATTGGGTGCCCAAACTGCTGACATGCTTTTGAAAATTTCATGAGGTCTCTTCACCTTCTGTTACCTGATGGTCTTAACGATGTGGCAGAAAGTCATTTGACATTCTTGGAAACATTATCCACTTCCTACATGTGCCCAGATTGACACATCATCACCAGATGACAGGTTTTCTCAAAATATTTTAAAATAGGTAAATAGATATGTAGTTAGAAACCATATAATGCACTCTTTCTCAGAAATCTGTTTTCCTCTGGTTATAAACCTTAAACCAATAATCTTCAGATTCTCTCTAAATAATTTTGAACTCCATAAGAGCATCTCTTATCCACAGCTGCAAGTCTATTCCTGGATTTTGTAGTGTGGACCTATAATAGGCAGGCTAGGATCCCTGCAGCCCAACATATTTAGGTTTCCAAATTCCTGCTCAAAGGACATCTGAGGTTTTGCAGTTAAAACTGTGGCTTCACCAGGTTCACCACTTCTTTTAAAATATGGGCTTAGGCATGCCACTGCAAGCACTCCCCCTACAAGAGCAGCGTTGGGTGTTTCTTCATCTCGTCCATTAAATCAGTGCTAAGGAACAGAAAATAGTTCAAGATACATTACTTAGAAACAGAACATATGAGATGGGACACAGCCCTGTAGCCTGCTGTACTTGCATAGAGTGGGGAAAACCAGGTTCAAGGTCATCTGTCCAGGCCTAATTATATATTTTACACTAAACAGAAATTAGATAAAATGCATGCACCAGCTGGGAGCAAGTACAGAACCAGGGCTTCACTTTTGGAGGTGAGCACTCCAACCAGCACATCGCACAGCCCCTCATTACTGTTATTGGCTAACCTAACTCTGTCCTCTTAGCTGTTTGGTAGCACAGGTTCAGCAAGAACAGGGGAAAACACACCTCTCATATCAGCAGTTTTAGGTGCACCCATGGGAGAGTGACCCAGCCTGGGAAGGGAATTGAGCCCCCATTTTCCACCTGCTGCACAAGCTGTAGGTGTCTCCAGCACTTCTTACTGGTGCCTTCTGGGCAGCTCCCGCAGCAAACAGCTTCTTCCCTGCTGTGCCCGCTGGTTGTGCTTGTTTCCATTTCAGAGCAGCTAGCTCTTCTCAGACACTGAGCCTTTTAGCCCAGACCTTTGCTGACTTAGCCTTTGGTTCTTGCTGTTTAAAGTATATTTCTGACTGAAATAGTAACTGACACTTCTCAAAACCTGGATACATGCGAGGCCCTGGCTTTGTGTCACATATAATTGCATTGGCCACAAGGATGGATATAATCATTAACATAAAACATGGAAATGAAAAATAGGCACTTTCGTTTCCATCCCTAAGTGTGTGAAGCAGGGAGCTGGAAGGTTCAGACTTTCATTCTGATCTGTGATAAGCCAAACTGAAAATTGTCCCAGTCTCAATACAAACAGTGCATCTCATCCTAAAACCAGAAGTTTCTTGGGTGAATAAAGGCTTAGTGACATAAACCATTGCTTTTACTTTACTGACCTAGTAAAACGTATAGGAAGAGTTTTTAAACCCAAGTACACTTAAGAAAAAAAAAAAAGAGTAAGTTCCTCCTGTACTTTTCTGCCAAAATCCACATTCAGGATTTCATCCATTCTCACTGCAATTAAGGATCTCACTAGTGTATAAGACTGCCAATTTACTTAATTCTCACATATCAGTGGCATAGCATTTATTAGAGAAAAACAGACATCTGCACTCAGGACCTGTGTCATGGTTTAACCCCAGCCGGCATCAAAGCACCACACAGGTGCTCGCTCACTCCAGCCCCAGCAGGATGGGGGGAAGGGAATTGGAAGGGTAAAAGTGAGAAAACTCGTGGCTTGAGATAAGAATAGTTTAATAATTGAAATAATAATAATAATAATAATAATAATAATAATAATAATAATAATAAATTTTAATGAAAAGGAAAATAACAAAGAGAGAGAAATTAAACCCAAGAAAGACAAGTGATGCAAATGAAAACAATTGCTCATCACCAACTGACCGATGCCCAGCCAGTCCTCGAGCAGYGGCCCCTCCAAAAACCTTCCCCCTAGTTTTATTGCTGAGCATGACGTCATATGGTATGGAATATCCCTTTGGTCAGTTGGGGTCAGCTGTCCCAGCCGTGTCCCCTCCCAGCTTCTTGTGCACCCCCAGCCTACTCGCTGGTGGGGTGGGGTGAGAAGCAGAAAAGGCCTTGACTCTGTGTAAGCACTGCTCAGCAATAACAAAAACATCCCTGTGTTATCAACACTGTTTCCAGCACAAATCCAAAACATAGCCCCATACCAGCTACTATGAAGAAAATTAACTCTATCCCAGCCAAAACCAGCATAACCTGGCAGGGGAAAGTGCAGTTCAGTCCTGTTTTAAAATTAGTAATTATCTGTAAGCCCCTACACAGCTCTGTTCCTGAGGAGAAAAACAGTGTTCAAACTCACATGAAAGGAAAGGACCCTCAAATAACATTGATTCTGCCACTATCGATTTAGGTTAAAAAAAAAAATCCTTGTGGATTTAGTATGGGGATAAAGCATGCAGGGGCCTGGGCTGACTGTCCCATCTCCCGCTCCAGATTTCCAAAGCCCGCACTGAGGAGAGGAAGGGAAGGGAAAGGAAGGGAAGGAAAGGGAAGGAAAGGGAAGGGAAGGGAAGGCAAAGGGCACTGATGCTTGCAAGCACAGCACTGTCTCCTTCCACACTCCTCAGAAGCAAAGCTGATGGGATTTCATCCTTTCCGTCCACTAAGGGGAGGGGAGAAATGGACCATAGAAATTAGAACTGGGAAAGACCACTAAGTCATCCAATCCATTTCCCTGCAAGTGCAAGATTGTTCCCCGTGGTGCATTCCAAAGTGCTTTTTCGAGTCTAGATTTAAATGAATCAATTAGCAATGGGGCTTTCAACACTACCTTGGGAGACTATTCTAATCTAACAGATCTCATTGTTAATAATTCTCACCAGTTATTCAGCCTGACTTTTATTTTCTGTGATTTCATCCCAGGTTCTCAGTTATACTGCCCTAAATTGTCCATTTAGTACCCACCTCTCTCCTTGGGGTTTGCACCCTTCAGATACTTGGAAGCACTTATACCACTTTCATAGGTGTCGCTTAACAAAGGTTTACATATTTAATGTTTGTACTCTCCTGCTGGGTCACTCTCCTCTGCAGCCCTCAGCAGTTTCCCCCCTGTTTTCTGATTCACCTCCACTTTGGCAGCCTCCTCTCCATTCTTTTCTGGGCTGGGAGATCCTCCCTGTGAATGAGACTTACTGGAAAGACCTGCATAGGAACGTCTTGCAAAATGGATTAGTGCAAGAGTCCTTTTTCAGGCATCCGATGATGTCATCGAGCAGTTCAAAACTGGCTTGTGTCAGAAAGGGATTTTTCTTCCGGAGGAACTGAATTTGGAATTTGTTCACAAAGGAACACCCCATGGTATTGGGGGAAGTTTACTGTGCCTGGCTGTGAAAGGAGAGCCACGGCCGCTCTSTGACAATACCCCGCACAGAGGGATCAGGGATCAGGGTAGAGAGGGCTGCGCCTCTGCCCCTGCTCGTTCACTGACGAAGATGAAGAGCACTGCAGAGAATAGCCTTCCCCAGGCAGCGGAGTCAGAGGCAGGATTACCCAACACATTAATAAAGGAAGAAAATAGGAGGCTCTCAGAGGCTCCCTCTACACCCTCTCTTTCCACAGAAATACAATACACTCACTTTCACATAACCCACAGTTTGACGTCAGGAAAAGAAACCCCTGTGCCACTCCAGCATTTCAAAGACTACGTTCCATTTATACCACTAAATACCTTTAACCTCACTGCTAGCAACTTCTTTATTCCTAATATTTGCTAGCTATGTATTTGCCTTTTGTTCAGACTTCTGCTATTACATTTCATAAGCCCTTAACATGCTTCTTCCTTCCCAGTTTTTTGGTCAGCCACTTCTTCACATCAGCTGCTCCCATCCACCTCAGGGCTGCTCCTCAGGACACCCAGTTCCGAGCTATGGGATACAGCCAAGGTGTTCACTGAAGTCCCAGGCTCCCGTTTGTCACTAAAATGATCACAATCACCACCACTGGTACAGCAGAAAATGGAGAGAAAAAAATGAGCTGCAGCAGAGTCTTTATGGCTGGCAGATAAATGCATACTGTTAATAGCTATATGCATACTGTTAATCATGCCTGCTGTACATAATTCTTCTCTTATGGCTACATATTCTTTTTTTCTTTGGAGCTGCGAGTGTGGTTTTGTTCTCCATGCAGAGTTGGGGACAGCAGAGCTCCCTGTGCCAGGAGTGCATATTCTACATTGAAACTGAAGGGCAGGGTGCACCATGCCACACACACCAGTCCCTCGATCCTCAGCTTGCTCCTCGCACATGCACCTGGATTTCACTCCTCTTGAAACCTCAGACAAGAGGGGGTTGTAGATGCATCACCAAGTTATGGGGAAAATGGAGGGAGCCAGACTGACGGACCTGGGTAAACACATCCCTTACTTCTAACCATAGACCTACCCCTGTGCAAGCATTAACAAACAGGGGCAACTGTTTCAACTCCTTTTCAGCGAAATGTGTCCTTTTCCTGCTTTTTTTCAGGGAGGAGATGGGGAGAAGAGCCCTTCGCCTCTTTTGCAGAAGTATTTTGCATGGGACATTGCCCACACCCAGGGCAGCGAGCCCAGCCCACAGCCTGGCCATGTAGTCCCCCGCAGGACTCTGCACCAGCTCAGGGACCTGCCTTGGGGCAGTGGGGCACAGGGCTGTGCCCACAGCATGTCCCCACAGGCAGCTTTTCCAGCATCACTGCCCTTTCATGTCTTGACTACATCTTATTACAAAATTAAAGCCATTCTAAGGATGTGGTAGAGCTGCCAGGGAAGAAGATAACAGAAAATAGTGTGGAACTTCTCAGTGCTATGTAGCATCAAGAAATTTTCCTTCCCTAAACAAACCTGAAATGGAAACCTGAACTTATTCAGCTGCAAGTAGAAGGTATTAAAAAAAAAAAAAAAAACCTCCTCTGTGATCAGAGCTCTATTAAGCTGCCTTGAAAATTATTCCAAATACACTTTTTTGCAGATAACAATAGACAATCCTTTTRACTGATTTGTTAAAAAAGGTAAAGAAAGAGCATAAAATTATTGCTTATCAGAGAGAGAAGCTGCACCATTTAAAATAACATGAAATTGTACCCCATGAATTATTCACAAGGGCTGATGTTACACTATCATTATTTCTGGCTTTCCTTTTTACCGCATAGGATTTTGTGTCAGTTGTCTCCAACCCAATAAAAGAGGTGGGGGTTTTTTAATTAATCAAACCTGATTTTTCTGATTATTTTTTCTAATTTAAAATGAATATATTCCAAGCAGTGAGTTGTCTTCACAGTGTCATGTTGAAAAAGAAGATAGATTTCATTACCGCTAGCAGGGTCTAAAACATGCAGCGAAATAGACGCTTGCATACTGACTGGTGTTTCTCTATGTGTTGCGCCAGCTGCTGAGAAGCCAAAGTGTGATCCCAGTTGTATGCTGGCATTAGCAGTTGCAAACGCCATCCTGTTCAATGTGAATTAAGCCCACTGAATTTCACAGCAGTTCTCCGATATACAGCTGGTGTGATTCAGATTTCGTGTCAGCAAACGCAGTTTTCTGATTGCACCTAGCAGTCAACACCTCTTACAATTACCTAGTGATTTTGTTTTTCCTTTTCCAACACATAAATATGCAGGGCTACAAATTCTGTATTATGGAAGGTCTTAATGATCATAGCACACTAAGAGTGAGAGTAACTCTATTAAAGTCAGTAGAAACATTGATTAGACTAGCCAAAACTCTCTGGTTTTATTGGTAGAGTTGTGTCTCGAAGCAGATGGGTGTAGACAGTTTGCGTTTATGGCCGTGACTGACTTAAAAGCACAGCTCGTAACTGTAGTCCATAAGATGTCAGCCAGTTCTCCATATCCAACTTAGTTGCTGAGCAAACCTTCATATTTTTTCTTGCTTACTGTCTCTTCTGTCAGCATCTTTCTGAATCATTTCTATTGCAAGCTTTGTGGCTGCAGGACTGATGTTTGGGAGATCATGTAGGGAAGACAGCATTGTTTGCTTTATGCGTGTAATAGCCCAGCTTAAGGCAATATGACCATCCATGAATATATTAACATTAATACAATATCCTTAATTGTTGTCAGGAAAAAACTGAAAAAATTACCTCAAAAAGTTTAAACACCAGGGAAAAAAAAATTAAAAGGCACTAGATTTGCTCTGCTTGCCGTCCTATGATTTGGGGAGATTTGATTTGCACATGGTATTTGGTTACTTACAATAAGAGAAATCTTCCCACAAGCAGCTGTCTACAGTGTAGAAAGCTGTACTTCTGCTGGCTGTCTACAGGTCTTCAGCGTTCATGAAGAGAAGCTGGCAACATTGAGGTGTATCAGACTATCCAAAAGCAAATATCTAAAATAGGCCAGGTGAATCACCTCCCAGGAAAGTTCCTCTCTGTTGACTATAAAGAAAGTCTACAGCAATTAGCTCAGCTACAGACATCTAAACTCTAGTTATCCAGAATAGCTGAAACGAATCCCACCTCTGGTGTCAGCAAACTGAAAATGGCTTATAATAAAACCCATTTTCTTTTCAATGGCTCAGCTGTGATGTGAAAGTCTGGACTATCACTGACACACAAAAAATGAACATTAGCAGGGTCGAGGTCCCCCCTGCCTGGCTGTGAGAGGAGACCCTGCCTGCTAGAACCCGGGAGGGGGCTCAGGCTTTCAGAGGAGCACGAGAGAGACTCATTACCCCACCAGATCATTAGACTGAATCTGTGATCAAAGACAGTGAGTCATTTATGGGTACATTTTTGTTCTATAATGCAACTAATTAATTGGCAGAATTTTTGAAAATAAAACATGGCGAATTCCCTTCCCGCTCTCCTGGCTGTCCCCATCACGTCAACACAGCGTTAGCCAGGACCCAGCCGGTATGCTGACACAGCTCCCCAATTTCCTTTCCCCTGCTCCATTTCCTTTTCAAATTGAAAACTATTAGGAGTCTTTAGGCAAATAATAGAAACCTAATGCAGGTGCCTGTTATAAATCGTTCGCTAGTTACTTTTAACCTAATGTATCCTCAAACATTACTTCGCAGAAGATGGCGAGGGAAAGAAATGCCTCATGAACTCTGACAATCAGTGGGTCAGGAGTTAAGGTCATAATAATGTAGCCCATTTCTTCTTGTTTGTCAAATGACCTGAACACAGATACATCCCTGGGTCTTTCATCTGAGATTGACTCCCCTCAGTAAGAACATGGGTCTTGCCAAGAGCAATCCACGTCTAGGATCATACCCTGCTGTACACCCTGAAGCAGGTAAGGTGCCACATGGCTGATGGTGCCAGATTAGTGCTAGTTGAGGATTCTGACACACCCAACGCTGTAGCTTTCCTAGGCACAACCTGATGATGTGCTCGGTCTAGATCTGCCACACATCTGAGGTTAAATTAATCAATGTTTAGGAGGTAGCTTGACATTCATAAATAGAAATCACTTGAGAAATTTGAAGTATTCTGCAGGCAAAATAAAACAGGAAGTAAACATTAATAACAAGAGTTAGTAATGGCTGTTTTTTATGCAAAATAGACAAATGTACAGAAGTGCCTATTAATTCCGAATCACTGCAGCAAGTATCTAGGCTCAAGAGTTGGAAATGCTGCCTGAAATGCCAGTGTGATCAGTCAATGTTAAAATTTGCCTTCATCAACTAGGAATCATGTGTCTTATTCTCAGAGACAAATTCCTCCTATGTTCACTGGAAAGAATATCAAGCATTTCACAGGGGATAAACCTCCAACTCTATGTACATACAAAACAAGGCATGCAAGAGGACAATCTGTTAGCATGTATGCTCCTGAACACATCAGGCCTCTGTCAGGTTGTTGGAAGTATTTCTCATCATGCTGGGTGCCCTTACATGCAGTGTTGAATGGTGCTGTGTTGGTCACAGATCGTTTTCCCCATTTGGCTCCCCAGTGAGGTGTAAATATTTCAGAGCTAATGCATAAGTCATGTACACCTGTGTTTCTGAGTGCCATAGTAGTGAGACATAACTCTTGGGTATTTCTGAGCATGGAGGAACATGGATTATTTTCTGTCATTGCAAATGGAAAATACATGGAGACTTTTAATGTTTAACACTCAGACCGGTTCTGCAAATTCTTGGAAAACATTGCCTCCAGCCCTGGGCAACATCTAAGTGATGTTCTGCAAACACGTACACCTTGCCAGGACTGGCAGGCAACCCAGGCTGTGTCCGCACGTGACTACCTACTCAGGTCCCATATCACTGAAAGCCAATGTATGGAGTTAATTCACCCAAAAATGAACACCCCAAGCACACTTGCTATTACTGTACAGGTGGACATTGTGATAGCAAACATCATCAGAGGCATTCGTATTATTGCTGCATCAATAGGTGTTGCATACAGTGATGTGTACTTTGTCACCAGTACCTAGAACAACTTCTGTATGAGACTGTCACAACTGGGGGTCAGGTGTGATTAACTGAATTTTTCATAATTATACCTCTCCTACAAATGTCACAATGCTGCAATGCCACAATACTACTAAACCTTTTGGGCTTCTGTTGTAGCTATCATATTGATACAGGTATGAGATAATTTTGGTATCATTTGCTATTATATACATTAAGCATGGCAACAGTGATGTAGCATGTCATCCGTCAGTACTGTGTGGAGATTATGAAGTATTATTGGTCCCATTTACAAACTGGGACATCACTGGCAGCACCAGCCGTTTATGTTTAAAAATATACTTACTTTCTTCATTCAGCTGTTTTCTCATATCATACCAATGGATCTTATGAGAGAACATGGCCCCAAGCATGGTGCTTCCAACTCAGAAAATCTCTGCAATTTCTTGTTTTTAATGCCACTCAATAGGCTTCATCGTGAGAAAAAAATAATATTGCTGACTCTATAAAATAATTCCTAAAGCTTTTCTACAGCTAAAGTAACATCATGAAAACAGCATCACCGTGGCCCACGGTGAGATTGTTTCCACTCCCCCTATGGGTGCTTGCAGCCTCAGGCCTGTCCTAGTCACTGACTCGTCAGACTTTGAGGGCTTGATTCAGTTGCTTAAACGTGGGCATCTGTTTCCACTGAGCCACCTTATGGATGTCCATGTGAGATGTGTGAGGAGGGTGCAGAACCTCCTGGACATCCCAACCTCCCTGGAGCAGCAACCAGAGGTTAGGCAGGACACCGAGGGCATCTCAGGAGACGCTGCGTAGGCACAACCATGCCAACCCCAGCAGTCTGACTTGCTATACTGTACATGTGTTTGCCTACACACAGTTGTGTACAGCTGTCACAGTCCAACACTCTTAGGCTACTTTGTCACATCTAGAGGAAGCACCTGTCAGCCAGAAAAGTCCTTTTCCTCAAGAATTGCTCCTCTGTTCTTTGGTATTCAGAGAGATGTATCCTGAAATGTGCTGTTCAATAGGTGATTTCAGTTTGGGCTCAGTTCATTCTTAACTACTCTTTGAAATTGTCCGCAGGGCTGAATGAGCTACGTTTTAGAGCAAAACCCTGTTGAAGTCTGTAAGCATTTTGCCACTGACTCCAAAGAAATCAGGATTTAATCCTAGAAAGTGTCTATCTGGACCACGAAAGTCATGTCTTTCAATTGCCATCACCATTATCTGGAGAGGCGATGGAGGAACAAAGCTGGTCTCAGTGATGAATGCTCCGTCCCTGGGAGCACAGTGGAAAAGGCACCAATGTAGCTGCTCTTGGAGAAACGAAAAGGAAACTGGACTGAAAGTCAGATCTGCTTGTTCTCTGAGATTTTTAAAGAGCAGCTCCAGAAGTGTTACTTGCATTTTATTTAGTACTTACAGTGCAACAGCAATGAAACCTAACATTACAGGGAGTGTGTGTTCCCACCAGAAAATGTCTTCAACAGCTCATAAAAACCTGGCCGTTTATCAGCACTGCAGGAGATCTTTATTACCTCCCTACAGCATGGGCTCTCCTATGATGCAGTTATTGATTTAACAAGTAAACTTCGTGGCAAGCTTTTATCTTGGAATTAACAGGAAGACTGAAATAGAGCTCTTATTATTCTAATAACACAGAGATGTGAGATTCCTGCATATTCCAAAGGCCACATCATCACCTTTACAAGCATTCCATTAGGGCTGTCTGGGCTGCCACATCAAAGCGTGGGCTGTGAGATCTTTAACAATTATGATATCATACTCACTGCCGGCAATTTCACAACCCTTTTGTTTTTCTTCCTACAGGTTTGGACATCAGGCAAGCTCAGGTTATTGTGCTGTCATCGGGTACCAAATGTATAAATGGGGAATACCTTAATGACCAAGGGCTTGCAGTCAACGACTGCCATGCAGAAATTGTAGCAAGAAGGGCACTTGTTCACTTCCTCTACTCACAGCTGGAGCTACACTTAAGGTAACTGAATTCTGTTGATGCTTGGGGAATGTTATACAGCCTTCAGTGGAACAGATCCATCCTCCGGACATTTGAACTATTTGTTTCTTTATGTTGTTGTTTCTGAGTCTTTGGCTGATGAAGGACCAATACACTGCACAGAAAAAAATGAGAGAGTTAGATAGTCTAGAGTGTTGGGTCATGAGCTCCTTTACTTCAGCTGATTTTCTTTCAGTAGCTATTAGATATGACTCATAAAGTTGGGGTTTATGAAGCCTGATGATTTTGTACAAATCTTTACGTGCAGGCTTATTAGCATCATTCACTGGCCAGAGACTGGAAGGGGGTCATTTTGCTCACTGCAGACATTTTCCTGTCTTCCTTGCTGCTGGTGAAATATCTCTAGGAAGTGATTTATTGATCATTAATGCCTTCATTGACTCACTAGAGAACCAATGAGTGTTAACAGTACAGTAAACTTTGTGCCAAAGCGCAAGATGCTATCACTCACTCCTTATTTATGATGTTTTAAAATGTTATAGCATGTAGAGTCATTACAGAGGAATTATTGTTCCTGTCTTCAGCCAAACCCACCTTGTTACCATTTAAATGGTTAAGGGTCATACACTGCCTGGAAGCTGGTAACAAGCGGGGTACCGCAGAGGTCTATCCTGGGACCTTGCTAATCATGACTATCAACAATCTGGAAAAGGCTATGTAGTGCTTGCTTATAAGCTTTGCAGAGGACACCAAATTGTGAGGAGGACCAGTCGATATGCTTGAGGGCTGGGCTGCCATGCAGACAGGCTGCAGGACTGGGCCAGCAGGAACTTTGACAGAAAACTCAACAAGGACAAATGGCAAGTCCTGTGCTGAGGAGGAAAGAATGACCTACAAAAATACAGGCTAGAGCCTTACTGGCTGGGGAGCAGCTCTGCTGAAAAGGGACAGGGTTTGCAGGCAAACAGCAAGCTGAACATGAGACAGTAGAGTGCCTGCCAGCAAAGAGGGTCAACAGGATCCCAGGCTGTATGAGGAGTCAGTCAAGGGATGTGATCATCCCCCACCACTCAGCACTCATTAGACCACATCTACAATACCATGTGCAGTTTTGGGTCCCCCAATACAGCAAGGACATCAACCTGAAGCAGGTTCAGCAGAGGCCACCTGGATGCTCGGGGGCTGGAGCACTTGGCCTGTGTGGAGGGGCTGAGGGAGCTGGGCCTGGTCAGCCTGGAGATGGGATGATGGTCCCAGCAGAACATATGTCAACAATACAATGGAGCTGGCATCTTTACCAAGGTGAAGTAGGTGACAGACAACAGGCACACACTGAAACAAGAGAAGCTCAGTCTGAATATTAGGACAAACTGTCCCCATGGGAATAGGCAAGCAGTGGAACAGGTCACCCAGCAGGCTTGTACAGTATCCTCCCTGTCTTGGAGGTTTTCAAAACCTGGGTGGATAAAACCCTGAGCAACCTGGCAAACTGCTCTGAGCAGGAGGTTGGGCTAGAGACCTGAGGTCCTTTCCAGCCTGAATTATCCTATGATCCTATGAAAACTGAGCAGAAGTGAAGCTGAGGTGGCATTTATTGTATGGAAGGAACCAAGGAATGAAGCAAGGAAAGAAAACAAACAAAAACCTCCTTACCTATAGATCATTCTTCTGCCCTCCATTCTTGCCTGCATTTTCATGTAACTTTATCTGAAGGCCATTAACTTCAGTGCAAAAAATCCCTTTGACTTCAGAAGGTTTTGCATCAGGTCACAGACACAAGGATTAACCTGAGCAGGATTGTGTGTTCTTGTGAGTACCTACGATACTGTTGCACTGAAGCAACAGTAATAGGAATAATGGTTATTTTCACTTCAGGCTGGGGTTGAAGGCAAGAGAGTATATTGAGTAGATGAGCTTGGCTAACAAAGGGGGACAAGAGCCTTGAAGGGTTTAATCAAAAACAATATTCTCTGTATTTCAATCTGAATTGCTTTCAAGTTTACATTAAATTATTATGTTTTCAGCAGCGTAACAGCCCTGTACTTGCTTTGTGCTACGGTCTCTTGGGAAACAAGTGCTACCACTGTATCTTAAACTATTGTATTGATCCACCTCCCTAACATGTTCAGTCATATTATTATTTTATTTGGATCAATGTTAACAGTCTTTTGTTAAGAGAATCCTCAGTGCAGCACTAGCTCTGTTCGCAATAACTTCAAATCACTCTCTGTTCAGCCAAGAGCAGACACCACTGCTTCCCTGACCAGCACACACGATAAAAATCTCAACCAAAATTGTCAAGGCTAAGCACCTTTGAAAGACAGAGCTGGAGATATTGTCAAATCAGATTTTGCTTTTTTAAAGTCCATGGGGAAGCAAAACTGTGTGTTATAATATATTCTTCAATTCTAGTATTTATTGCTACACTCAGTTTTATGCCATCATCGGGAGCTTTGTCATATGGTGAGAAAATGGGGGTGCTCAAAATGAAACGAAAAACACATTTTCTGCACATTGCAGTCACATTTACCCCTTTTTCTCTAGAAAAAGAGACAACTCCCACTGGCAGAGAAATCACATTGTGCTACCGCACAGCTAAAAGGACAAGTTTTTTAGGACAAACATGTTAACTCAGCTCCACTGGCACTCCCTGCACACCAGCTCCTCAGGCTTGGGGGAAACATAAACATGATTTCTACATTGTTATGTATTTGCATTAGCCTAGCCCAAATTAAAGTTCTTTCCCAGGTCAGGTATCTGTTGTACAAAGTTGCATATGAACTGAGACCAAAAAGATGGTTCCCCAACCCATAAAAAGAATGAAAGCATAGTTCTTGCCTCAAAGAGCTTAAATTTTCCATCCCTCCCTATGGAACAGGCAAGTTTGTCCTGTAGAGAGTATTCTCTATTATCTTCCACATATCTTCCTCCCACCAAGTCTACCTGCTCAAACTGATCTCCACAGCTGGATTTCAAACTTCAGGAACTTCCAGTGCAAGAATTATTTTTCTATATGATGCTGTCCTTGAAAAGGAACCACTTTTCCAGAATTTACAAATACTGCCATTGACCTCAGTGAAAGCAAAACACATACTTGCCTGAGTGTAGCATGAAGGCTTCAAAGAGCAGAGACATGCAGGCTGGAGAAAGCAAGGGTCAGGATAGAGAATTAATGGCCAGGAGAGATGGATGCACAGAGTTGAATTTACTTCTTGACACCTTACTTGAGATGTCTAAAAGTTAGTCAGTCAAGTGTGAACTAGATCCCCAAGGCTCCTTTTATCACCAGTGGAGAGAGGTGGGCATCCCTGGGGTGGGACTCAGCATACCTATTCAAGTATCTATTGTGGGTGAGATGAATTGCCATGTACTGGGGCAAATTTTTTTCCATTTCTATAAAGAGAGCATAGGGTGACTGCTTCAGATATTTAAACTGTAGAACAATCCCATCCACAAGCCAAAGTTGCAGCAATATGCAAATTACATTTTTTTTTCCTTCTCTTCATATTGCTAAATGTTAGAGGTGTGACTTCCCTGACTTTTCTTGGGAAAGAGAGTTCCAGAATGGGAACTTTATCCTCTCTAAGAAGCAAGAGTGACAAATACTTCAAAAGGAAACTTTCTTTCAACAATTCATTGTCTAGAGCTGGAGTTAAAGAGAAGCTAAAAGCACAACTAAAACCTGACAGCTTCTAACCAGTCTGATTAAAACCCTTAGCCCTCCCAGATTTCATTTTTATGACAACCATAATCCTCCAGTTCTCAAGACTTTCACGAAAAAGATGAAAAGTAAGACATAAATTTTCTGATGTACAAAAGAAGGACAAGGAAGACCTTTTGAGAAGCTTTTTCTAAAAATCACCATCAAAAAGTACACAAATACCATAGTCTGCTTCTTTTGCAATGATGGCAGTAAAATTCACATTGATTTCAATGGGATTATTTATACCGACTGCCCAATAGGGAAGAAAAGAAAATCCAGCTCTTCTTTTTTAAAGAAAAATAAAATAATAGCCTATTCTTAAAATAAATCAGCACCATAGCAGTCTTGCTGCTGTAGTGGCCCTGCAGGTGCCGGAAGGATGATTTTACCAGAAGCTAAGTTCTTCCAGCGAGTCAGATGTAAACCACTGTTTATTTTACACATAAAAAGCAAGGAATAGTCTTCATCCAGTCCAGTTAAGTTTTTTTCCAGGAAAACCAGCTGCTTGTTATACATCTACTATTTCTTACTTTTGTCCTACTAGCCTCTCAACGGACACAGCGCCTTCGCTTTTAAGCCTGCTGTTAGTTTCTCTAGGATGCCATCCTGTAGCATATAGTACTAGAAACTTCCCATATGTATGTTTACATGCTAAAAACAGCTCCTCTGCTTCTCTTTTAGACAGTAAGGCCTTGTTTCAGCAAAACACTTTGCATATATTAAACCATAAGTACATGCTTAAATCTTCTTGAAGTCAGCTCAAAACATATGCATGTGTTATGCTAAATAGTGAACTTAAGCACAAGATTAGAATTTAGCATATTCTTAAATGTTCCTCTTGAATCAGCCTCAAATCCTAACCCTCCCACAGAAATTCATAACAGGCAAAGGTTTAGGGACAAATTCTGCTCTTTTAGCCACTGCCAGCATATGGAAATGACTCTAATAATGAATGACATTTGTGGGCTCACTGTGGGCTTCTCTCTTTGTTGCTTTGTACAGGTGTGTATGGCTGTGCAAAGTGGCACTGCAAAGGACTGCTACTGCAAACTCATTCTCCCTGTCACAGCTCAAAATGACTATCCCAGAGGGAAGGCAGAAGTGTGCAGGTGTTGGGGGATGAGTGACTTTACAGAAGTGCATCTCGTGCTCAACTTGGCCCAGTTTTACAAGGTCCCTGGGTCCCCCTGAGGTTTGAAATCCCCCAAGCCTCCCATGCACAAGGCTCTGCAAAGCCACTGTAGACAATATTGCATCCCAAACTCTTTTATAACAATACTCTTAGAATTTTGTTATTAAACCTATTCAGCCACTGCGCAGGGATGAATCTCATGTTTGAGTTCAGCCCCTAGAAAACCATCCCAAAGGCAGGTCAGGACCATGTGTGATATGGAGGATCTCAGCCTCCTGGAGGAAGAGTCAAGCTGTCTTGCCCTCCAGCCCTGGCATCTATTTTTAGAGCAGCTGTCTATCACCCAACCCATCAGCCACACTGGTTGCAGACCCTTCTTGGTACTCAGGGAGAGGGAAGAGAGCAAGATTAATCAGTGAAAAACAATAACCAGTAAAAACAGGATGGGTGCTGATTACTGTGAACTCCTGAAATCCAGCCCAAAGAACAACTGCTCCAACCATACATAGCAACAGTTTCTAAGTACTGCAAGCTGCCCCCAACTCTGGTGAGGTTTAACATAATAATAGCAGGCAACAGGACTGCACAGCTTTGTATTCTCCCAGCTGATTTTGCAGTGAATTATTTAAAACGATCTGCAATTGCTCTAAAGTCCAAGCAGCAGGACTTACAGGTATTTTATTATTTCAGAGGCTTGTATCAGGGCGATAATATAATTAGTGCAGTTGGGAAATTCCACCACAGCCAGCAGAAAATGAAGGATCTGCATGTGGCAGCCCCGGCTCGGCAGCCAGTGTGGCTCCCTGTCCCTAACCGGCAAGCTAATGTGCCTGTAAATTCCCCCTGACAGCAAACGCATCCCGGCATCAAAAAATGACAAAACACCCAAACCATGGAAGAGTGACAGCCAAACAGCTCCAACAGCACAGAGGCTGCACTGGGAGAAAACAGGCAGAGGCAGCTTGGATTAAAGCCAAGGACTTGCTCCGAGGCTGAGTAGAAAGCACCCCTGTTTATACTAACAGGAGGCAGAGAAACCAGCAGAAATTGCCTTGGTTAATGGGCTGTCCTATAGTGAATTAAACGGGTAGGATTCTGGCTTATTAAGARCCTCCTAGGAAAATCATTACCTGCAGGTGCCATTCTGTTCAGAGATATTCTTGCAAAAAGACCCTTGAGTTTTTGAGGGAAGGACCAGGGCATCAGAGGGAAAGGAGTCTCATCATAATTTCACTAATCACATTTTCCCCTTCAAAATTACGACCATCACGCAAATGTACGTATTAGAGGCAGCTGTCTGTCAGAGAAATCACCCATGTCTTCCCAAATGTAAATCATCTGAGGAACCGCACGGCAGCATAGCCTTAATGCGAGCTATTGCTGCAAACTGCAGGACTGGGAGGGTTTGGCCTCCTGGGCAGCTGTTGCTAATGGAATATGTGCGCTGTGTCCCCATCTAGCTGCTGAACCACTGCGAAGATAAAAGCTTCATCTTAATAAGTATCTTTTTCAACTCAGCTAAGAAAAGCCCGCACAAGTTTTGTCCTCGCTTCTCAGGGTGGCTTCTGATTTCCAAAAATGCCAAGTGACCGAGAAGATGTTGCTGGCTTAGATGGAGCACTCGTAGGTGGCTCTGGTTGAATGGGGGTGCAAAGCAACGCCTGGGGAGCTGGGAGGGTTGGCAGGGGTTGTAAAATCTGGGTGGTTCATTAGAGGCCCTTTTCAGTGGAGCATGTAAACACACATCTCAGTTGCAGTGATGTTAACGGGATTTAAACACGTGCCTAAGCACTGTGATGAGCAGAGCTGATTTGTTCACATAAGAGCCTAAGAGAACTTTTCCTTTCTTCATGCACCAGAACCTCTTTAAAATCAATGTGTTTATGCATCCGTGCATGTGAGGAAGGAGAGTTACCCTTCAAAAATCCACACATTTTATCATTAGAATATATTCTAGTTAAGCAGGCCAAAAGCACTTTGACAGTTTTGACCCTCTTCACACATTTCTTCACTTGGAGAAGCTTATTGTTTTTCTCTTGTTGTCACTAGGCGAAATATATGATGCCAGGTGCTAATAAAAACAAACAAACAGAGGGAGAAAAACAGAGAGAGAGAGAGAGAGAGCAGAAATGTTTCTGATTTGGCATGTAACAAATGACCTGGAACCTCTTTTGTGATCATAGCAAACGGCGAGAAGACTGGGAGCGATCAATCTTCGTGCGATTAAAAGAGGGAGGCTACAGGCTGCGGGAGAACATCCTGTTCCATCTGTACGTGAGCACTTCACCCTGCGGAGACGCGCGCCTCAACTCCCCCTACGAAATCACAACCGACTGTAAGAAAAAAAAAATCTTCCCTCTCCTTTTTCCCCTTTGCGTGGTTTTTTTTCTTTTCCTTTTTTTTTTTTTCTTTTCCTTTTTTTTTTCTTTTCCTTTTTTTTTTTTTTTTTTTTTTTTTTTTTTTTTTTTTTTTTCTTTGTTTGCTTGCAGAAAATGTGTTTCACTCGAGAGCAGAAACACTGCGGGCTGTGTGGCGTGTGTGTGTCTGTGTGACTGGTGCTTGGTCCTGCATACTGGGGGAAGGTGTGCAGGGAAAATCAGAGCTGGGCAAGGCAGCGGGAGACTGCTCTGCGTGCCTGAGGCTCAGCGGCTCTGCTAGGGAATACGTCCCCAACAGCCGAGCAGGAAATGCAACCCTAACAGTAAATAAATGCCTTTGGAAGGGCCCTCGTGATCTAAGAGATAATGGGAGCCACGGCCATGGGCTGGACCAGAGGATCAGGTCTCCAGCTGGGGATGCATGGAMTTTTCTCAAGGTTTAGGCAGTACGTATGGGTTGGAGGGCTGCATTTACACCAAACCTGAGCTGTCCAGCCTGCAGTGGCTGGAGTCTGAGGTAGAGCGATGATATGTTACGATACAATACGATATAATACGATACAATATGGCGCATCTATAGTGTTGGTTGAAGGTCAGACTCTCTCCAAATACCACCTGCCCTTGCAGCGAATAATGTCAGAACCTTCTGGAAAGGATCCTTGCCAGGCCATCCTGCCTATGTCAGATCAGCCACACGGCCACTGCATGGCAGATGGACTGGATGAAGTCCATCACGCCAGCCGTGGAGTCCCTGGGCCCATACCTATGCAATTTAAGTAGAAACATGGTTTTCCAGGGATTTCTCCTCTAGAGGTGATCCTGCAAGTGAGGTAAACAAATCAGGTCTTGAGCCAGTGTGGATGCGACCGAGAAACCTGCAGAGCTTGTTGTCCATGAAGAGACATCCCATCTCCACCACATGACCCAGTACTCTCATCTCATCACCCCCCCCAAACTTGCATGTCCCTGCCATCGCCCTGCCATCACAGAGGCATGTCCTTGTTGTGTACCCACTGCACCAGCTTTGCCCCTGCCTAGCCACAGGGAATGCCCCCAACAAGGGACAGGGGACTTGAGAGATCTGTGCCTTGTTATCACATGTGTCTGTCACTCCATGATCCAATGCACGATGCGCAAGGTGCACTCTTATCTCTGCCCTTGGGTATTGCTTCTCATACATGGATTTTACAGTGCTGTAATACCCATAGTGCTGGCTGCTAAACGTACATATAATGAGAAATAGTCCTTGCCCCGACTACCTTGAATGTGAAGCAGGCAAGACAGAAGAATGGAGAGAGGAGGAAGCATAGACACAGGAATGTAAAATTAATCATCCAAGGTCACACAACGACCTAACATCCTCACAAGCAAATCCATCAAGCGGTAGTTTCACTCCTGGTTCTTATTTGTACAAGTTATTTATTAACGGTTAGGTATTATTCTCCCCAGACTGGAATCTTTTTGTCATGTGTGAAACAGCAGCTTGCTGGGGCAAGAAAGCAGAATGCACCTATTCAGGAAGGAAACACACTTCCTTACCTGACATGATTCTACATTCTGTCAGCAGGGTTTATAAAATGAAGAAAAGCAAGTAAAGTTTTAAAAGGCAAACAGCAAATTGACAAATTCCCGATGAGGTAACAAAATGAGGAGACATAGCATCATCTTAAAAACAAAATTAAAAGTAAAAAAGGAAGTGCCTATGAATATCAAAAATGAATAGTGATTTTGGCCTCCCACTTTATGTGTGTATCAAGAGATATCTAAAAAAGCTTTATATTTGGTTAAAGGCCCTCGTGTTTTCCAGAAGGCAGCATTCCCTGGGCACCTCCTACTTGACATCAGAATTGGAAGCACCAAAATCTGTAATTATTTTTAAAATGTGGTCCATTCTCAAGAACAACCAAAGACTATCCAGGATGGATTCTGTTTTTTCACGCCTGAGGAAGCGGGTGCTTTGGGCAGCTGGTGGCCAGCTCTGCCTATTGATATGCAGCTGAACCCAGCCCTGGAGGTGAACCATACTTGGCTCATGGATTGCTTCAAAAAGCACATAAATCTGCCAGCTAATGAGGGAATGCTTCTTTAGATGACAGTACATACAGGAAGCTGTGTTTAAAAATACATAATCATGCAACACCTGACACTTATACAGTAAACTTTTAGGTGGTCACAAAAATACTTTTCGTGTCGGTTATTACACCAATTATTGTCCCAATGCAGAAGCTGAGGCAGAAAGGGCCATGTGGCGTACCCAAGGTCACACAGTGATTCAGTAGCAGGACTTGAAGGGGCACTACATCTGGTTTGTATTTCACTCTTTTAAGCAGATCCCTCTACCTTTGTCCTGTGCTCTTAAAATAATTTAGCACTGTATAAAAAGCCACGTTGCCAAAAGCCATCCTTCAGTGAGATAAGCATTCCTTTTAGCTCACATTATCCCAGAGACATCTGGGAAGATAAGTATTTTATAATGTTTATCATTCAGATCTTCTCTTTTCTTTTTTTTTTTCACTAAAGAAATAACCTTTCTTTCATCCAGTAATGACAAGAAACTCCAGATGAATGCTGTTTCATTTCTTAAACAACAAAGAAACCTCTCCTAGAGCGAGCGCAAGCCATCAAACATTACTGATTATTCTCTAAAGATGCATTAACATTTAAAAACGGTGTCTCACCATGTGGTTTCTGGTTTTGCGAAGGAATACGATAAGCCTTTATCAATATAGGGAGTGAGTAAAATCCACTTCTCAAATCTCCTTCCAAAAATTTCCTATTATCTACTGTGTCTTCCCAGCACCCTCAGGGAGGCCTCACATTTCCTTCTTATGAGCTTTGTTCTGGTAAGGCAGGAGATAAGCTCGCATGCTCTTGAAACCCAGTTTACTTCTTACTGGATAGTGCAGGGTACCAAGTTAGCGGCACGCGTAAAAGTCTGACCTTACCATGGTTCATGTGAACAGCTGCAATGCAGAGGAGAGATCCAGGGAGCCCACACCCATGCCAGGTTCATGCAGGAAAGTAAGAGATTAGGGACAAAAAGAGAAAATCTCACATTGATTTGCAATGATGCCCTTCTTGGATCAGAGGTGAGCTGACTTGTTTGTTGATACATCCTTAGCCAGCTCTAAAAGAGAGGCAAAACCCAGCTGGACCAGGGCTGCTCTGAGCAAGGAGGTGTTTTCTAACTTTTTTGCTGCCTGTAGGTCAGGAGCCTGGAAGAGCTTATGGGGGGATTCAAGTGAAGTTGAAGCTTTGGGAGAGGCTGGTACAATCCAAGAGAGTAGGGGAGGAAGCTGAGGAGAGAGGTGCAGGAGTGGGTGACAGCGGGAGAGGAGACCAGCCAGGGTCGGTGGTGTTGCAGGAGTAGGAGGCAGGGAAATGCCAGAGGGGTTTCAGACAGTTGTGAGAGTTCTTATGGGTTTGTCCTGGCTCCTTCTCTCCAGCCAGTCTCCTTCCCAAGACTCTTTTCTCTTTGTCATTTTCCAAGGTCACCCACAAGGTTGTAGCACAGCTATATGGTGAAGAGACAGCATGTTCCCAGTGTCCTCACCACACTGTAATTGCTCCTTCACACACTCAGCTTCTGCCCCTACTTCAGTTCAGTGCTGCAGGTCAGGGAGCCTGGGACAACATCTCCTTTTCCAGTGCCTTCTCCCTTTGTGTACATCCAAGCAAGATATGCCTGGATTTCTGACTTCTCCTGAGGGCAGTATCACAGCACCAAGTTAATGTGGGTTTCCTGGAAGTTTCAAGGGGGCTGATGTTTTCCATTACAGCACACACGCTCCAGCTCATGAGGTGGAGCTGCAGCCATGGGGGCAGCTAGCCCTGTAATATTTGTTGCATATTTTACACCTTCTCCTGAATCTAGGGCAAACCACAGAATAATCAAGCCCTTAATTTGCTGAAGTGCCTTCCTAGCTAATTTAGGGCTTCTTGACTCATTGCTTTTTTTTTTAAGAGCCTCTTGAAAAGCAAAATTAATTGCTTAAAAAATTGAGCTAGTAAATCCTCCACTTCCCCACTCCTCCTTTCCTGGCAGGATTTTACCTCATTGTCCATCTTTCTTCTAGAGATGCGCACTCTCTTTTTCACTACATGGATTGCCAAAGAGACAAACAGAATTTGCCCCAGGGCTTGTCTCCATTCTTCTCCCCTGGGCTGCTCTTCTGTCTCTTGCTAACATGCTGTATTGCCTTGTACCATTGACTCCTTGATAGCCCAGCTCCTGTTTTATCCCACGCTCCCTTTAGGTCTGAAACACACCATTGCGTCTGCTCCACATGGGGTCTTCCTCCTGCTTGTCTATTAACCTACAGCTGTGCTGAAGCTCTCATGCACACACATTTGACAGAGCTCTCATCTAAACAGGATCCACTTGCAACCACATGAGCTGGATCATTGTCTTGGTAGGTGATGCGATGGGGAGATGTGCACTGCAGTTTTCAAAGAAGTTGGGGAACTGAAGAGTACCCGGAAAGACAAGTTTGCATTCTGTACTTCAAGTGTGCTTTCACTGTGCAAACCTGTGCTTTCCCTGCCTGTGACTCTGGCTGCTGGATTTTACATCCCATTCTCAGATAAAATGTTCTGTGTTAACCCGCAAAGCTGGGGCTGCCTCGAAGGGTTGCCCTGCTCACACCACAACTCAGCACTCTTTGTTCAGATGGGGCTGACCCAGATTGCTCTGATCCCCAGATCAGAGTCCCTGAAAGTCATATCCTGAGCAGAGTGGCTGGAGAGGGCCAGGTTCAAACAGAAGCCACCTAAGGAGCCTGTCTGTCAAAAAAAGATGGACACAAATGATGCCCTGTGACTGTCGGGAGACTTTCAGTCCCAGAGCTCTGCATTCAGGGTCCTGCAGGCAGGTATCAGGATGCAAATACAGTGAGGATCCTTATGGCACCAGCTGGGCTAAAATCCCTCCCAAAAGCACTGGGTTTGGTGAATGTTATTGGACGTGCAAGGGGAAGAAATCTGTGCCTTCCTTCTGCCAATCCCATGTTTTCTTTAAATGGACAAATTCTGTTCTTGCGAGTAGATGATAAGGGGGGAAAAACATTTCAAGAACCACCTAAATAACTCAGTGATCTGAAAAGAAATTAGATATCTGTAACTATAAGAAAATGCAGGTCCTAACAGATTGATATACTGCCCCTGTTACAAAAATCAAGGGTAACCATAGGTCATTCCTTGGGCTTGGACACTATTATTTGTTTCCATTGTACAAGTGCTCCCAAGTRTCAAATCGCTCCGTTGTGACTGCTGGCCTGCTGCAGCTTGGGAGACCATATTGGAAATCCGTAGCTAGTCAGTGCATGGAGCAGCTTCTTCCTAGGTTGTAAAGTTGATTTTATGCTGATGAATGGGCCGTCTGTGGAACTGGGATGAAGGTGCACTATTTTCCTATTTTTCATATGACTGAGCAGAACAATACCTTGGGGGACCTCAGAACAAAATTATCACAGAGAACCATGCCCAGAAGTAACACGAAAGAAAAAAATGCATACAGCACTGTAGACTGTAACGCTGAACACTGCCTCGGGAGAAATAATCCTAGCACTGGATGAATTATTGTGGTCAGCCCAGATTGCTTTGTCATGTAAAGGATGCTGCAGAAATTGCAGACACAGCATGAGGCTGTTGGATTACTTCAGGGGCTAGGGAACTGGTTATTAAAGAAAGTGAGGAGAAATTGTCCTTTCGCTTCATTAAGACTAGACTGGGATGGATCCAAAAGGTTTGGGTTCAGGGTGTGAGCACAGCACCCTTTGTCAGCCTCCTTTGAGATCAAGTCCTGTTGAAGCGACAGCCCCCTCCTGCTTGCGCCACCGACACCGCTTCAATTTACCCACGTAAAAACAGAGGAAATGCAAAGACTTTCTACAGTTAACTAGAAGCTGGTCTGTCAAGGAGCTTACATCCCTGCTTGGGTCTGTTAGCAGTCACCAGTTTTATAACTAATTGCCCTGTTTTCTAACTCAATCCTCCCAGGCTGCTGAAATGCTGTTTCAGAGTGCGGCTGCTTTCACTCAAGTTAACTTGGTAGGGAAAGCACGGTCGCAGGGCTGTCCCCTCTGGTTAGTGCTCTCCATCACTTACACACATCACCCGTGGCTGGCAGCAGAGGTGAAGTGTGTTCCTGGCTGGGTTGGGCAAAGATGACAGCAGAGCCCAGCCCAGGTGTAGTGGTCCTCTGTCCCCCCAGCACTGCAGGTCTGAGCAGTGGTCTGATTTAGCTCAGGGCTTCCTGGGTGTGGAGGTGGTGCTGCATGTAGCCAGTTCAAAGATTTCTCCCCAACATCCGACATAAGTGCACACTGGGACTGTGGGGGAGCCTTCTTCTTCCGGGGAAGGTGGGCAAAGGGATTTCAGGAGAAGGAAGTGTGGCTGAGGGGATGAGTGGGACCCTGGGACAGGATGGCCATGGTGAGGATGGGAAAGTTTGGCAGGGGAGGGGGTCTGGGATGTTCAGCTTTGATGGGGGGAGTGGGCAAGAGACAGCAATGTAAGGCCTGTGAGGGGTGGGGGGACTCTGGAAAGCTTTGGGATGAGTGGAGCTCCTCTCCTTCCAATGCACAGCACCCACACAGGACCTACAGGCACTGGTTTGACCCATCTCCAGCGCTGCAAGAAGCTTTTCCTCCCCCATCATCTCCTACTCACTCTCTGCTCCTCCAAGGCTGCAGGGGAGGGAGAGAACAGAGGAGAGAGGAGAGGAAAGACTCATGTCAGGGCATGAGGAGAGAGAGGCGGGGACTGGCCCAAGCCCTTTGCTGTGAACCCTGCAGCCCTTCTGATGCCGTCTGAAGGAAAAGCTGCAGAAGCAGCAGCTGTTGCATCTCCATGTTCAGATAGACCCATTGCTCAGACAGAGYAGCAGTGCCAGAGGGTCTGCAAATACATGGTCCAGGTGTTCTGACTGCTGGAAATCCCATTGCTTTTGGTAATCCGAAGGAGAGGTCTGATGCCCCCAGGTTTAGCCTGCCATGCTAAACCTCTTGCCAATCCCTAGGGTCAGCTCTAGTCCCTAAACCTGACAGAGAAACTAGTGATGTCCAGGCTTAGAAAGTGTGTGGTGAGATTGTGAAAGCACTCGTGGTTTTATTGTTGGTATTATCATGCTTGACCCCAGAATGCACCTCTGAAAGAGGTTTTTGTTTTGCTACATTGGAAGTCCTGAAGCTTTAAGTGCCAATTAATCAACCTGTGAAAGTTTGCTATTGCTTCATATCTTGTTATTAATCTCCGCCAGGCTGGGTAGTTAGGTTTTTAGTGGAGTTTTGCTAAACCTGACTAGTGAATAACCACTTCACTTGATGGACAACTTTCAGGTCTCAAAGTACTGGCTGGCTGGAAAGAAATCAAAACCTGTCAGGCAATTTTTTTTAATAAAATAATTGTGTGAAATTGGGATCACATCCTGTATTTTTCATGTCTCCTGGTCAGTAGCACACTAACAAGGGGTAGGAAAAAACCCTACTTCATTTCCTTCCATACCTAGTTCAGGGTGAGCTTTTTCATTCAAGGCCACCTAGACTCAAAGAAGAACTTGAACCTSTATTTCCCAAGTCCTGGATCAGGGCTCCAGTGAATTTGCTATCAGCTGAGCTAGACAGCTTCCTTTCTCTTCAGTCTCTGTTATAAAACTTTGTCAGAACTGATACATCGTGAGAAAACTCTTTGGCTTTGACAGTGCATTGAAAATGTCCCAATTCTCTCTCCTTGTGATATTCTTGGCTGGTTTTGCTTATTTGGGTTTTGTTGTTTCAGAGGGAGTTTTAAAGTAGAAAATAAGATTTTTTAGAAGGATGTGTCAGCCCAGTGGGTGTCTATCTGGGAAAAGAGAAAGAATATGCTGGAAACTATGGATTGCTCAAAGCCAGCATTGGCCACAGCTTTGAAAAGCTTTCATGTAAAGCAAAATGTGTTTGTTAGCATTCAGGAAAACAGGTTTCCACAGCTATAATCAGATCCTAATTTTAACAGAATGCTTGAATCGCCAAAGGGAATTGTACTGTATTTATTGATTCTGCTTTATTATGGGGTTTGCTGCTTTGTAAAACACTGCATTTGGACGCAATGTTCAGATGTGATAAAAAGGCTACATTAATCAGCAAAAGGCCATGGCTGAGAAGCTTTCAGAATAGTAGTAGAAAATTTCACCAAGAAAAGCTGTTTGTCCCCAGATTTGTCCAGCCCAAGGAATAATAATGTCTGAGGTTCTCCAAGGTCCCCTGAAGCAGGGACGAAGAGACCGCATGCTCCTGGACACGGCTGCCCCAGTTCCAYCCCCAACATCCCATACCCTGCTAAAGATATGTGCCTAATTACAGCACCTATTTTGGGTGGAACAGATCAAAACATAGTTGGGAAAAATCCCTGTGGGCAAAAACTACACCCATTCACATCTAATTTGGTCTAATTTACCCTCCCACTGAGTGGGAGTCACAAATAAAGCTCATGAGCTGAGATTTAAAGCTTGTCAGGCAACTCCAGGTCCAGTTAAGATCTCTGTGGGACTTTTGAAAGTCCTTAGACTCCTGGGGAGTTTCTTAGAGACTTATGAAGAGAGAAATCTGAAGACAGCTGAGTAAGAGTGACAAACGATTTAATCCTAACCATGACTCTGCTGGTACTTCTCTAGCTAGCCTTGAGGAACTCACCTTACTCTGGTCATTTCTATTTCCATACCTGTAAAATGGCAATAAAAGGTATCCAGCTGTCACAACTTTGAGGAAGGGCAATTAATGCTCAGAGTAGGATATTAAAATGGAAAGCACTATATATTCTAAGTACTATTATATCATTATTCAGAGTAATTTAGTAATTACAATCCATAGATTTTTAAGGCCAACAGGGACTAGATTGAATTTCTCCAGCCAGAGACCGTAGGACTTTACTCAGTAATTTCCATCTATGGGTCCAGAAGCTGAACTAGGGTATGTCTGGTGATACAGCAGGAACCAGAGCCTCTCTAGGCTCATACCAATCACAGAGGGGCTGAATATCTGTCAATATTATTGACAGATTTCTGTTGTTTCTGTCTCACGGGGTTCATTTTCTGTTTTCATATTTTGCTGACTTCTTTCACAACATTTTTCTTAAATCACTCTTGAAGATTTCAATTTCCAAACAACAACAAAAATCCCAAAGCCACATGAATAACAGCATGTTTTGTTGATAAAAGAAAGAGGGTTATGATGAATAACACATTCCCTTTCTGTTTGTGTAAACTTTTTGATTAAAACATGGCAGGGGAGAGAATTTTCACCAAATGGGCAATTCCAGTGATGTTGACAATTTTTCACACAAAGTATATTTAAAAGATAAAGCCTAGCTTTAAAGGAAAACACTTTTCATTTAAAAAAAATAGGAAAAAGATACAATGACGCATAGCTTAGACATAGGTGAACAACTGGTCCCCACTGGCCTCCGACTGATGGGGCATCTCGCTCTCCGCACGCAGCTTCCAGCCACTGCCCTGGCTTTGCTCGGCCACTGACCCGAGCACCGGCAGCAGCTCCCCACGCTGTCAAAGATGAGCTGATCATTGCTGGAGACCAGCTAATGTGCCTCTGTGGCTGGTGGCAAGGCTCATGAAGGCTTCAGAGGCAGAAGCTTTCTCCATCACACAATTCACAGCGCCAGCGCAGCCCTTTGCCAGGTCTCTAGACTTTGCTCTGCGGGGGCAGCTGCACTTCCAAAGCAATGGCGTTGCACATCTGATTTTAGATGAGAGGAGCAATTAGTAATTAAAAATAATAATCTTGAAGTGTTTGAGTTGTACTTTCCTTGATTGCCACATGCACAGAATCTTAATTGCACTGATAAATCTTGTGCTTTTGGCTTCAACATGCTAATGCACTTCTACAGCAGAGCAGGCTGGCGTCTGCAGCCTGCGTTTGTAGGTGGCATCAAGGATCTCCTCCATGCCTGACCCAGTACTGCTCATTCCTCTTTGCCTGTAACAGTTATTTATAACTCTCAGAGGAAACGGTGCATGACGTTATTGCCAACAAAGTGTTTTGAAGAGAATTTTAACTGGTTACTCACATTTTGATCCCAGGGGTTCCTCAAAGACAGATATTAGAGAAAACTAGTTTGTAGGGTACATATTTTGATCTATTTCTCAGTTTTTTTTTTTTTTTCTTTTGTCCCAAGGGGTTAAAGCTTGCTGAGAGACCAGGGCTTACTTAGAAGTTAGCACAATGGTAAAATGGATTTCATGTGTTAGAGTGCCATTCTCCACTCTAGCAGTTAGTTTCATAAAGGTATTCTAGCACCTCTCCCTAGGATAAGCATTCAACACATTTCATATCATTCTACAAAAAAAATAAAAAGTCTTTGCAAAATGCTATGTCACCTGAACAGATGAAATTTTAACCCTCAGTGATCATATATGAAGGCATTTTGATGGAACAAAATGAAGAGTTTCCATTAAAACACTTGGTGATGAACTTTATTATGATGGAGTACCATTCTTACACTCTTCCTACAGTTACTATCTCTAACAACACAGCTCAAACCAAAAATCATAATTTAATTAATATGTATTTAAAACAGATAAGGACAAATAATGCAGTCATTTCCTTTCTGTTCTTTTGGATTCAAACTTCAGGTTTTTCCCATCACTGATTCTTCTTATGGATTAAACACCACATATTGATGAACTATGAATGGGCAAATTGCCTTTGCTTTCACACCTTGTCTGTACATCACTTGAAACTATTGGCAAATGAAAAATTATGGAAGAAGTAGAAAGATTCAAAAATGTTATTTGAAGATTAATGATGAGGAGAAAGAATAACACGCAGAAGGTAACATCTTTTATCAGGTCATGGTATACCTGATTGCTGTCCAAAGCCAGGATTTCATCCAGGAAAGATGCAGGGAGGAGSGAAAAGGTAAAGAAGTTCAGTTTCAACTGTTAATTTCCATTCCACAAATTACAGGTGTCCCAGGTTTTATAACATTCTCAGATAAAGTATGTGTTCAGTATTTATATTTGTATACAGGGCTTAATGATATGGTCCAAACCCCAGATCTGCACTGCGTGGCTCTGGGACTGAGCAGAAGAGCTCCCCTCGGACCACATTCAGATGCAGTAGGCCTCCTGGCCTCCTGGCCTACACTTTAAAAGCATATATTGACTTTAAGGGATTCAACTTGATGTACTTCTAACCCATGCAAGGCTTGTGCTCCCTCCCGGGAGGAATGCATCCCTGCACTCGCCGCAGAGGTAGCGCCAAAGACCCTCAGACAAGACCACTGCTTTTACCTGTCTAGCCCTCGGTGTGATGAATCCTTCCTCAGAAGCCACAATTCAGCTTTGCACGTTGTGAGGAGACCTATTCTTTTTTTCCTAAATCCAGTCTTCTTTCAGAATATCCCTAAAGTTTCTTGCTTTCAAAAGCTGGCCCACTGCATTTTAGCCTCGCTCTCTGCTGGTCACTAAAGCACGATGCAGCAGAGATTTATTTGACCAGCCACCCTACCCAGCAAAGGAGACACATCCAAAGCATTCAGTGTGCCATGATGCTCACTTCAACACTTCCAGAAATAGCAATATTGTACATTTATTCAGCATCTGCTTGAGGGAAGTGCATCTCTAATAACCATCAAAATACAAAGGCAGTCAGATGTTAACACTTCTCTTTCCACCCCTTTGTTTCAAACCACTCTAAAGAAGCTTTATAAACCATGCTAATGAATGGAGGGTCCAGCACTGAAAAAATGCAAGATAGGCTGTTTTATTTCTTCTTTCATGAGGAGAGAACAGCCTCCACTGAAGCAGGGAAATAGAAAATGAACCTCTGAGGCAGTCATGCAAAATTTCAGACAGAGCCTTACTCGTGTGATTCTGTTTAATCACCATCCATTTCCTCTTCACTCTTCAACTAAATAATAAATATGGAGTGGCTTTTTTCATTACCATTTGAGCCAGAACCAGTCCTGCAGAAAATATGAAAATAAGGGGCGAGCCTTGAAATCAGTGGGTTTCAGTGATTTTAAATACAAGGCACCTGTGTAGATTTCTAATCCAATAATTAATAATCCAGCACCTTTTTATCTTAGGAACTCTCAGGAGTAATTTCCACATCTGAGTGTAGCAGACATCATAAATCCACTCCAAATGGTTTTAAAATTTGTCCTTTCCAATGCCGGTTTGAATTGACATTTTGTTCTGGTTGAAGTGGCATCCTCAGACGCCTTCTCCCCTGCAATTAGTTGAGATTAAGCAGTTGGAGAACCAGCCCAGCAAAGATCAGAAATGCTCATAGTCACTGATGCTTTGATCATACTGAACAGCAGAACAGCAGTAGGCTGTAGTTTGTGACTTTAAGTTGCATAAATAAATATATTTCTGAGACTGCTTTAAAAYGATCTGTAGTAGGCTGTGCCAGCAAGTGGACTGCATTTTTATGATGGCAAGCAGCTTATGTGCTGGAGTCTGTCTGCAGCTTCAGTGCAAAAGACACAGAGCCTCATCTTTTTCTTTGTTCAATATTTATATCTTCCTGCACTACTTAATGACATGCTAAAAAAGAACTAAGTGTGTTCCAACTGTGGATCTGGATTTATTTCACCATTGACAACCTGAAAGTATTCAGAGCTTTGGTTATTAGTATTTTATATAAACGCTACAGATCATCTTTTGGAGCATGTGTGCCGGCTATCCCGGTAATGTGAGCAGCCTGAGACAGGCAGTACAGCACAGGGGTTCAGTCACACCCTAGCCGTTGAATTTAATAGCAGTTGAGCAGCTAAAACCCCTTATCAGTGCTGTGGAAGTGTATCCCAAGGTGAGCGTACACTGGCCACAGCTGCCTGAATCCTATCAGCTAATGCCGTCTGCTTGGCTGCACCCTGGGTAGAACGCGCATTACGGGGAGCAAAGTTTGATATGTGGGCTGAGTTAATATGAGCATTTGGAAACTGAGATGGTCTGTGCACTTGCACACACTTACTAAATGCTTTTAAAAACTTTGTTATTCAGCTTCTGGTACTTGCAGGCCAGGGCTGAGATGCTACAATAACAACCAGACTTTGTTGTATTGTCTGTACTTTGTATTTCCTTCGGTCCTGAGGGAAACTGAGAAGACCAAATAGACAAATAAAAAATTAAATAAGCAGACCCCCTAGTCTCACAGAAATGTTTCAGATCTCCTTCCCTTAAATTGTTGGTCTATGCTTTAAATTCCCCAAGTGCTCAACAGTTGTTTGCAGGGCTGCTGCTTCTTCTTCTTCCCCTGAACTGGCTCTCTCCTTATCTCTGTCAGCACATTGTGGGATGCTTTGCCCGGCACTAGGTAATATTTACACAGTGAAATCAAAGTCACATAAACGATGGGCTGCTCATCTTGTCATGCAGTCACTAAAATTCCCTAGCAGTTACATGTCCCTTTGCATGTATGCAAAATGTAGGCATATCAACATGGTGAACTGCCTGAAAAAAGAGAGTAATCTGGGAGACCAATGCACCTAGAGGGGAAGGTCAGAGTGGGAGCTGAGAAAGCAAGAAGAATGTAGAGAGAGATGGAAAATGGGGAGAGAAAGGCCTGGCAAGAGAAAACATTCTTCTAAAAAGGAGATGGAGAAAGAAGCACTAAAAATTCATTTTGTCCTGGGGGATTTCCAGCAGGTGGACTCCTGTGGTAGATCTTTATTGAAAGGATAGCATCTGGTTTTCATAAATAGTTTTTGAGCAGTACCTTTAAATGAATTTGCAGAAGAAGGAAGCATTATTATCTTCATTATACCTGTGGGAAAGCTTAGGAAAAGAGAACTGATTTGCTTAAAGTCAAACTTTCTACCAGCCAAAACAGCAATAGTCTCTTGAGTCACTCTTCACTGCTTCCCTGGCAGAGGTCTAGCTCTGCTGTGCCATCAGTTCTCAGTGTGCGCAGACTAAGGCAAAGTGGTTTTGCTATACATTTCTTGCTGTTGCTCAGTGAGATGTGTTTGCTAAGCAGGAGTGATCACTTTCTCCTTTTGTTSTCCAAATTTCATGGTACCTTCCCCACAACTCTGTTGTTTAATAATAAAAAATGCTGCTCACCACTKCTTGAAGTTTTTAAAAAGCGAGTTTCCCTGCAGAGTCCCAAGAAAAATATGGACCAGTTCCCAGATAGCTAATCCCATTCAAAGAGCATCCTCTGAACGATACTGCAGGAGGCATCCCAGGCAAGAGGGATGTACATAGGATCAGCACACATGGCCACGAAAGTATTTTCCCGACAGTGCTGGCACAGCCCAGCAATTTGAGGGGAGAGGGATCTGAGACATTTCTGAGAGTTTGGCATTTTTGCTTATTGAATTTTTTATTTGTCTTCATTGGCTCTTCCCAGTTTCCTTCAGGACTGAAGTTTGAGAAGCCACAATACTCCAAGTCCGGTGGTTACTGCAGTGTCTCAGTTTGTGAGCTGCTCTGTGACAACTGGGCACAAGTACCCCCRCGTCCCCCACTGGGACACCGCTGCTGATGGGGATGGCAGTGCAATAACCGCTCTCCCCCAAACTCGGTTCCCGAAGCAGCACAAACAAACCCTACAGTATTTACAAACATTTCGGATATGATGGAGCCTGGTTTTGGGTGGGAATTTGTTTCAACCATGGCCAGTCAATCCAATTGATACCTGGTCCAGTCCGCCACTGGCACACACATCCCCATCTTAAATTTTAAAAAAGCAGGAAGGAAGCGAAGCGGCAATGATCGGTGGGGGCTCAGCCACCCRTCTGCTGGCAGATCACAGCTCACTCTGCTGTTGTACACGTGTTCGCTGCCTCTGCTAATCCCAATGGGCTGAAGCAATTTATTTTCCCATTCCCTTTTTGTAAACCATCCATTGGCAGCAGCCAAAGTCAATCAATTGCTTCCACCAGAGCTCGCAACACAGTGAACGGTCATACAAAGCAAAGATGGTAAAAAATGACGGAGGGAGAGAGCAGGGGGCTAGGGAGCGGGCATGGAGCCTGCTGCTCGCAGCCGGAGGTTTGATCAGCCCCGCAACCTGTGACACCCCTGTGTAACTTGGTGCCAGGAACCCAAGCAGCCCTGTAGCCCACTGAGGGCTGAGGAGTATCACCTTCACAAGCAGAAGCCTTCTGGTCCAGCTGAGGGGCAGGCCATGGAAAAATACACTGGAGAGTTGGAAATACAGGCAAAAGCCATCTGTAGAAGCAGTGCCCCTTTTCCTTGAAAGCAAAGGCCATCATGTACTGTCTTTCGTTATTTTCCTTTGGGCTAAAGGGAAATTGTGAAAGGTCTGCTTCACGGAGAAGGTGTCCTCCAGTGAAACCTTCTGAGAGTAAGACAGTGAGCAGACCCAGAGGATTCCCTTGCTCCTACATTGCTGTTCTTTTACAACCAGGGGTAAAGTAGCAGTATAAAGAGGGTAAGAGTGATTTTGATAATGAACTTCAGTTTTTTTCTTTTCATAAAAATGAAGGTGAAGTACTTTAGAAATGTCATTTTCTTCTGGACTTACTGCATACCTGCAGGACTCAGTTAAGTTCACTGCGGCACAGGACAAGTGCGTTAGCTGCTTGCCCTGCGCCACCCCAAAGGCAGCTGCCTTGCACTCAAATACGTAATATCACTGAAGTGACGGGTGGCAATTGCATAAAAGGTATCGGTATGACACAAAGCAGTAGTGTACCTCACTTTAGGAAGATTATAGAGGGAATTTAAGCAATGAATAACAACCAAGTTTTGATTTGCTTTTGATCCAGAGTTTAAAACTTGAGCTTTTGAGAATTTTCAGTGAAAGTTCATGATAACAAACTAGAACCTCAGTTCTGAAATTATTCAGAAAATGCCACTGAATATCACACTAGGGTATTGGACTGGATTGGGTCAGGCAGGTCAGTCTTTGATCACACTCATTGAACCAAGCTTTTCCAAATATTCCCCTGACAGCTCAATCCTATAAGCATGGAGTAAAACCAAGAAATTGTACTGCTTCTTTAAAAAACAGAGCACCTCTGGTCTTAAATAGGGAAGGGAATGGGAACGGGAACATGAGCTCAGTGTGTGCTGTGTGAAAGTTTTGATTGATGTGAAAAGACAACCATGCTAGGGAGCACACACTTTTCTCCATTGTGCTGCTTTCTTGGGCTGTAATCTCATCTAATTTTGCATCCAATTTAAAGAACCTCCACAGGTGGTTCTGCAAATGCAAGTTATGGCATCAACGCAGCCTCTCAGTTTCTTTCTAAAAACATTTAATTATTGCCTCTCGTRTTTATTTTGCCCAGTGAACAGCAGCAAGCACATAGTGAGAAAATACCGTGGGCACCTCCGAACCAAGATTGAGTCTGGAGAAGGAACCATACCCGTCCGGTGTCATAACGCAGCTCAGACGTGGGATGGCGTGTTGCTGGGAGAGCAGCTCATCACCATGTCCTGTACAGACAAAATCGCCAGGTACCGTAGCACCTGATGTATATACATCGCAAAACTCTTTGAATGTGGAAATTAAGTTTGATGTCACAGAGGACTACGGCTGCTGGTGGGGAATAACTAGCAGGTGCTGACAAACCCTGCGAAAACAAAGACCTCCTTTGTATGCAAAAACAGACCATATAAATAGGACGGAATGTAAATAGGACATTTTCCCAAATTCTCCATGGGTCGTTAGTTGCTTTTTACAGTGTGACAAAAATATAAACTGTCTTTGCAGCATTTTTGCCAATAGAATTTCCGTGTGCAAATAAAATACATCCACTCTGCTCTTATTGGATCATTTACCACAAAACTTGCAAACCAACCATCATGCAGATAAACTTAGCTCGTCTGCACCCTATTGGATAAAGTGCCCTAAAAACTGCTAGGAATATTTCTACTATTTTGAATGTCAATGCAGAACTTTCATGTCACAGCCCCCTCTGTGGCTTTCTGCTCTGTCCTATAAATACAACATATATTTATGTAGAATAATTGCCGTATAATAAATATTTCATAATTATTCCATGGTGGCACATAAAATGTCAGCACATTCACCATTCTTAATTTAGGGCATTAACTAATAGCAAATGATGGCTGTCACAAACTGAAAACAAAGTGTGTGCGTTTGGATGCATACTTACTATACTATTAGTACATATGTATACATGCATGTATACTTATGCTCATCATTATATATATATTATGTGCATTAGCTATAGATGCAGCTCTACAAGTAAAATACATTACATTATAGCTATAAAAATGTAAATGTCATGATCAAATTCTCTGCTGGAATATCATGCCTAAGAACTCAGTCAAATTACATCAGCTGAGAATTTGGCCCAATTATTAAAGGCCAATGTAAACATAATCTTTCAAAGAAGCATAAGGCTTTTGTTTAATGCAAATGCATAAATTCTGCYCTTAGCTTTAACTGGATGACCTACTGAAGTTAAATTAGTCTGTAGGCTTAGCAAAGACTGGCATTTTGGCCGAAAAATGTATGGCTGAACCAGCAAATGGAAATACTGACAGACTCACAAAATCTGCCCTCTGCTAAGTGTAATCGTCACGACTGTTGTGTTTGCATGAAGGCTAAAGAGCAACTTCTGCTATAATGCTTTCATTTATTCATAAAGAGATAACAGAAAACCCAAACTGTTTTCAGTGGATCTCCTGCACTGTTTTTAGATGCAGCTGGGTTTTCTGAATTCAGACTCATATGAACTCAAAAAACTAAACACATTTAAGTTCGAGAATGGAAATATTGCACTCCCTGTGGTTTTGAATGTCATTAGCCCGTGAATTAACTATCAGCTTTGCAAACAGTATTACATTTGCTATTGATGGGGATGTTGACTGTAATGCACAGTCTCAGTTGGGTTTTCTCCAAGCACATCTGCTAAGCGCTTTCAGTGAATCCTTTCCTTGTTGCCACATATCTAAACAGCATTAAAGTCTGTGAAGAAAAAAAGAATCTACCACAAAGTTTTTCCAGGTTAAAAAAAATCTTGCAGCTCTCATCTTTGATATTATTATTGCAATATTGTATGAATTACTGCAATTTTTGTTATTTATATGCACTGTAACTGAAATGGGCATGGGATTTTCCTAGACAAAAAAAMCACTGCAATTGCTATTCCCTGCTTTGAACAGCAAATGTTTATTCTCAACAGGGACAGTTAAAAGCTCTGAGGCTGAGAAAAGGGGTGGAAAAAACAACATTTGTAGGAATGGTGGTAGTGTTGTGGCACTACAAATGCTTCAGAAGTTTGGATATTTGCATGTCGCGTTGCACTGAGGAAATCTGCAAGACATTCTGCAGAGCAAACAGCCACGCATGCAAGGATGGGTCCAGCTAAAGGGTTGCTGTGGTGAGAGCAGCGCAAGCCTGCGCCAAAATCAGCAGCCAGTGCCTCAACTACAGGTCCCAAAAGCCATAGAGTTTCAGTAGTTTGGTTTAGGGTTTTTTTATTTAACAGGACAGCTTAGTCACTCCCAATCCAGTTGGCCTTTCCTACTGCATCTTCTTGACGAATTTCCTAACCCTCTGTGTCTCCCAGCAGATCTGCTGACAGCTGGCACAGGGATGCTCCCCTCTGTCCCGCCACAAAACACAACCCTTCCAAGCACCATGGGCTCCTTGGTCAGGTTAAGAGCTCTGGTACAGGGAAAATTGGTAGAACAACTGCTGAATTAGCAGATGAAGAGAAAAGATCAAGTAAGCATGGAGATTCAGAAACTGATGAAGGCTTAGAGTTTCAAGGAAGAGGGAATGGTGGTTCCTAGTAAAGGGGAATGATAGAGGTGGGAAATGATCATAGAAGAGGTTATTTGTGGGTCTGGTGCAGGCCGCTCCAGTAACTAGAAGTGAAGGAAACCGGACGAGGAACCCAAACAGGGATTTTGAGGAGAAAAATTCAAAGTTAATAAGTAGAGAGCATGGAGTTGAATGTAAAAAAAAAATACCCCTTCACAAGGGAAACCGAGAAAGGCAAATGGAGTCCAGAGAGTGCTGGGGGCATCACCATGGCATGTACCACGGTGAAGGGTCTGAAAGCTTCTGGAGAGAGTGCCCAGGGCTATCTAGAGATGTTCCCAACCCTGGCTGCACTTCGAGGTCATACCTTTCCCTTCCTTTCTCTCTCGCGGTCACATTGTGAGACCTCATTCTGCAATTTTTTTCCCACCAGGCTCCTAATTACATATATTTGTGGCATGACTTCAGCTGGGTTCACAAGTTTTAATTTGGTAATCACTGTGCTAGTGAAAACAAAGCACCAATACTGCAGGAAATGTTCACAACACCAAATCTTGCATGGCAGAAAATAAGAGGTCCCCTCAGAGCTGGCCACCAATGACAATGTTGCCAGAGATTTTTGGCTGCTATAAATGTTATGTAGAGCTTGGCAAAGAGTGGTGAGAAGATATGGCATCTTCAATAAACTTTATCCCAAAATTCAGTTAACCACATTAAATATGGTCTACGATCACGTTTTATCCTTCTTATCCTCACCTGTAAGAGGAAGAAATCAAAGGTTTCTTCACCTGACCTTTGTTTCACCACATATGGGGCTGTTTTCTGCCTTCTTCACCACTGGCCATAGAAAGTACAGGCAGGAAAGGAGTTCAGTGGACGAGGAGATTGCTGTGTGAGGGCCCTTTCCCTGCTCCTGTCCCCACTGAAGAGATCAGTAGGTGGTTTCTGTGCCACACTTCGAACTCCAAATGTTTGCTCTACCACGTAGACAGTTGACCCTTCAAATGTCTGCAGGATGCAGGACTCTGGCTGCACATCACCTGGACTTGTCTAGCAATGAGAAAAAAAGACCTCCGAAGCTGAAATTCATGTTTGTATAAGCAAGATTTGACAAAAATCTGGCTTGTATACTTTGGATTTTATTGCTTGTAAAAGTCCCTCAGGAGCACTGGGCTATTAGAGAATGTTTCCTCTTGAGGACCTAGCCAGTAGCTGCTAAAATATACGTCATTTTGCATTATTTGCAAAGGACATTGCTATCAGAATATCAAAGACCCAAGAAGGGAGAGAGTTACTCAGAAAAGTGAATAATATTCTATAAATCATGTATCTAACTATTTATGTTCTTTCTTGCTCACAGGATAGCCATAAGCAGAGTGGTTTAATCAGATTTATTTGTTATTCAAAGGCATTTAGCAATTTTTATTACTATCACCACAAGTTTGAGAGAATTTGATGCTTGGTATGCATTATTTGGGCTCTGTGGCTGTGTTGAGATTGCAGAATAAACAGCCTGGTATCATACCTATTCCCTTACTGAATTAAAGCACAAACACTTCTGGCATGAATACTCATGTTATTTGGCTCAGGCAGGGAATTACGAGGTGAAATTCTGCGACTGCATTATAAAGGATGTCAGACTAGATCTTGGTGGTTCCTTCTGGCTTTAAAAACCTATGCATTTATATGTGCAAATTTAAAGTTTGGGCTCTGTAAATCCCCAAATAACCCACCCTAAGAGAGCGTTAGGTTTTACACTCACAACTTCATTGAGTCTCACAGTGCAGCTGAAGTGAGTTCAGCCTCTCAGTGCCATAGATTTTAGGATTAAATTATGTTCCTTAGACCCAAAGTTCATTAGTTACACTAACACCTAAGATTTTGACCTCCATTTTCCTCTGTAATGTACACTGTATACACTTGTGAAAAAGCAGCAATATCATGAGCAAAATAATTTTGAAAATGATCGGCTGTTTGGGGAAAAATTTGTGTCATTTAAAATATTCTTGATGCTAACCTATATTAAGATCTTTATGTCAACACAGACATCACAGCCCTACGAGAATTTAGGCTTTTTGTAACAGCAAACCCATTCATACAATGGGCCAAATTAAACCTCTTTTCATCTCCCTCTCTCACACTAAGGCTGGATACAGGAGCAGCTCGTACCTTTGCTTATTAGGACAGTGCAAGGTTAATGCTGCTGCTGGTGGAAGTTTCTGCAGTTGCTGTTCAGGAGCAGACAAATATTTGAAGGAAAATTGACATATGTACACACATACACACACAGGCATGCACACACACAGATGCACAAGCGCACACATTTAGGTAAAAACAAGGATATCTCTATAGTTCAGCTCCTCTTTGAGGATCTAAATGCAATGACCAAACATTAGGAAGGTTCAGCACTAAGTTCTGTCTCGGACCCTCAGAAATGTTCACACCAGTGAGGACTGAGAGGCTCTCAGGTTCCTGCTGGCTGCAGGGGTGAGCTTTGCAGCACCCCTTTGGTGCCCTGGGGCCTCAGGGACCCAGGCTCTCTGTTTGTGTCCCCTTCAGTGACATGGTCTTCAGCTGCTCAAAGCTAGCCCAGCGCTGAACCTCTCCTCTCCCCTGCACAACACCGCTGGCTTCCCACAGCCCACAAAGTGTGTATGTGTATGCCAGATTTGCAGGTGATAGTTTACACAATCAAATGCATGTAAATATAAATAAGAATTTCCAAATGTCTCTACTCCTTATTCCTACAGCAGAAGAAATATGAAAGACCAGGCAAAATATCAAATAACCATGCACTTCTCTTATTCAAGTTCCTCTGGATAGACTTGTAGGGGAAAGCCAGAGTTTGCCACAGAGTACGGAAACCTCCTTCCCTTCCATAAGGTTTGCCCTCTGATTCATGGAAACACTGTCTGAGCTTCAGGCCAGCCTCCTTCCACCATGGCTCATCCCCACCATACACCCGGGTTGACAACATGTACCGCCTGTCCTCCCTTCTGTATAAAGTTTCCTGTTCTGTGCTCTGGACTCACCAAGTTTATACATCTCATCACCAGCACCTGAGTCCCTCCTTCTTCCATGCAGAGAAACTGGAGAAATTATTTCTCCCAGTGTCAACCAATCCAAAATAGCAGGGCATTCCCCTCCCAAATAGCTGCTCAGAAAGGTTTAATGATTGTCATTGCCTGTGGTTTGGCAGAGAATTGCAATAGTGCTGGGAGCACGTGGAGGAGGCCACCATGGCGCTCCACAGCACAGCAGACCCACAGCATAAACAGGCGTTCCCAGGTCCTCTGTCATCACATCACCTCCACTGCCATGCATGTACAAATTATTTTGAGGATCTTGATCCAAGCACTCAACACTAAAAATTAGTTCTTATCTGGGTGTCCCATTAAAGGCCAAGTTGTGCAGTGCAATGCTCTTCCCCAAGACCCTCTTCCTTAGCAAGGGGACTGGAAACCTTAAGCCATGGCCTTGGTAGAGCATGTTCACACTCACTGAATATCTAGCTGATGGATTTACTTCGGAGAGATGCCAGCCTTCTGCGCATCAAACTTGCATGTACACGCACTAATAGTGTATAGACATACTTGTAAATGCACGAGCTGTGACACTTGTCCTCTTTCAGAAGTGGGCATCTGCAGCTCCCCTTGCAGGGTGCAGGCTTGGGGAACGTACTTTGCAGGGTGCAGGATTTGGAGGGAACAATCCTCATAAACACTGTCTTTATACATCAAATAAAAGCCAAAATGCAGTGTTTATTTTGTAAGCTCTGGCCTTAAAATTGTTTTCTTACTACTGCTTCTCAAAAGGTCACCTTTAAAAGACTGTGTATTTTCTTGCCACCAGGTTAATGGTCACCCACTTCCTCGTACTTCACAAAAACAGTGACATTAAGCCCAGAGGTTAAATAAGACCTTGAACGTCTAAATTATACCTCACCTGTAAGACACAAACAATAACAAAGGACCTCCAAACTTTGCATTACAGCATTGACAGTCTATTCTTGTCCCATGGCTAAGGTTTGTGCATTATTTGGGCCCGTGAGCTAGAGAATAGGAAGGAATCTTTACTGAGAATATGTTCAGAGTATTGCAAGGTAATGTAGTCTTAAGGCACTGTTTCAGGATTTAGCAGTGGGAGTCTGAAGTAACATTTTACAAGATGATTTGAGCACATTAAGCTGTATTTAAATGTAGCATATAAAAATGCAAGACTAAAAGTCAGTGTTAGAAATGGGCATTCTTAGATCTATTTTAGTGTTAGCCTGTCGACCAGTGCCATTGTTAACAGAAGACTAAGCCTGACAAGGTAACTCTTAAGAAAAGCTACTTCAAAGGCTGCATATTAATGTAAATGAAAATCAATTAACACAGCCAGATCTTCAATTAGAGATGATTTGTGCACATGATTTGTAATTCTCTTTCTTAACCCCTTTCTGTGTGACTGGGATTTCAATTTCAATCTTTCACCACAAGGTATGTTCCAGAAAACATATACAAACCACCTACTGTTAAAATACAGATCAAAACCTAATGCACTAGTTCCAGTTTCCAAACCAATAATAGCTAAATGGTTGTATAAATAGGAACACCACAGGTGTTCTGCTGAGCACAGGCCACCACGAATAACAATTTATATTGTGTGAAGCATAGCTGGAAATATTGGTAATAGAAACTGTGGCACAGGAGGTTAAAAACACACCAAGCGGGTAAGACTTAAAGCTCTTAATAATGACCAAAAAAAAAGTGTCTGTTATAAAAAGCCTTAAAAAAACAAGCTTTGAAATTCATCAGCAGTGCTTTTTAATGGGTGAGGTTTCCAAAGGTCCGGAGGAGACACTTCAGTCTCACCAAGCTTCAATGGCAAGTGGACACAGTTCCCTGAGATGTTTTGAAGCATGGTGTGAATTTCTCCACATCTCAGTTTCGAAGGGTTTCAAGGGCAGGAGCGTGTCAGCATTCGGCTTTGAGTAATGCTATGTGCAAACCGATGCTGGAAATACTCAGCAAAGGGGCTCCAGGTGTCACACCACATCTCAGCAATGGGTGAGGAGCCACGTGCTGACAGGCTGCAGCCCTTTGCACCCCCACTGGTTTGCCCCCAAGCCAAAACATGTGTTATGTTTCTTCTCCCTTGTTTTTTTGGTCTGGCCCCTCCTTCCAATTTGTCTTGTGGCTACTTATACCTTGAAGTCAAAACCCACCGTGGCTGATATACAGGATAAAAGTATTTTTATCATCCGTATTTCGGTTGGTCCCAGGGAGGGGCTGAAGCCAACTCGCGTGGTGAGATGATGCTACAGCATGCAGGTGTGGATGCTGTGATGTGCTTATGACTTGGGGATGCATTTCCCTGCACACCTCGCCGGTGGTCCCAGGCTTCCAGGAGTGTGGGAGCTGCGGGGGGGCTCTGCGGGGGCTTGCCCCCAGCCACGTCCGGGGCCGGGGGAGCACGGCGTCTAATCAAAGAGAGTCTGCCTGCTTTGGGATGCCTCCCAGCTCGTCACTGGCATTTCTGTGATTGACAAACAGGCAAAAATATGTTTATTCAAGGATTATCTATATTGAAAACTGGACGCAGGATTTTGTCTCCGTAAACAGTGCAGTAATATCTGCTGTTTGAACAAAAGGCACGGTATACTTCCCTTCCATTTAAAGCACCAAAAGCTCCCATATTTAAGTGAAAAGGGGAGACATTTGGTTTTATTGATCCTGCTTGCTGAAGATTTGGGGTTTTTTAAATAAGATCTGTGACTAAGGGAGCAGTGGGTTGATTTTCACTTTATTGGAAGGGTTATTACGAAGCACACAGCATAGAAGTTATTAGAGAGATGTGTGCCCTTGAAAACAGCCCTTAAAATCTTGCACAATTAGGAAAATTCAGAATGATCCAGCATATTTCCTCATAGCGAGAAAAGTCACTTTGATATATTGAGGACCCAAAATGTAATACTGCATTGCTCTGAATAATAATTTTATTTTGAAAAGCTACATTTGAAGAGAGCACTTTGTTACAGATGGGAACACAGCTACTTTCATGGACCTAAATTAGGCTACAGAGAAATAGATCCTTCAAAAATGAACACCCATATTGATAGTTTCACTGTTGCTCAGACAGATCTTTCCCTATCCTCCACCTACAAATAATCCCATAGATGTTCAGATATCAAAGGACCGAGTCAGTACGTTAGCCATGTCTGTTGGTCAAGGGGTGAACAATACACAGGATAGAAGACCTTCCCCCAAACATTTGTCAGTTAAATCTATTGTTTATGCAAAATACTGAACTGGCTGCCCTCCAAAGTAAGTCTTTTTTACCCACAGAGCAGAAACAGAATAAGTAAATGAAAATTTCCCCCCTCATTAATGCGCTTTTACTGTGCTCTGAAGGACAAGAGCAGCAGCACAAGGGTCTCATTTTGGCCAGCTCAGCACAGGACCCCTCTTTCCTAGGACTTAGTGGGACTCATGCACATGCTCGGGGCTGCTTTCCAGAATGAGACAACTGGCCAAAGGCTTTGCCGAACCTGGGCTAGACTTGAAAGCAAAGCTCCTTCTCTGCTTTTTCATCCCTCTTCTCTGAATGGATGCTGCCAAAACAGTGCTGTGTCAAACCAAGAAGTGGCCAGTGTACAGGTGGCAGTGCCATCACCCTCATCCCGTTTCACCACCACCATAGTGGACACCAGCCTTGGCATTGCTCAAGGAGACCCCACAAGCAGTCCCCACTGAATATTGCCTTCACGGTGTCAACACGTTTTCTGATTTCTCTGTCCTTCCTACCATAGGATGCTGTCTGGTTCTGGGACAGTCTCTTTTTACACCACCTTCTACCCATCAGGCACAACTTGCTCTTGTGCCCTGTATTCTGTGTTATGTTTCTTCTCCCTTGTTTTTTTGGTCTGGCCCCTCCTTCCAATTTGTCTTGTAGCTACTTATACCTTGAAGTCAAAACCCACCGTGGCTGATATACAAGTTTCATTGCCCCCTACACCTGCCTGGGTCTTCTTTTGGGATGGGAAAACAGGGTTGTCTCAAGGAACAGCTCTTGTATCCAGAAGCCGTCTACTCTAGCTCTGCCTCCGAACAATAGAGCAGACTTCAGCAAATCATACTGCCTTTCTGCCTTGATTCCCCAGGGTATATAAAAATGGGGGTTCACCCCACAGCAGCATTATGAGAATTAATTAATGTTTATGAAATGCTTTTAATACATAAAGGATGACCTGATCATACTTATACTATGATTTCCAATAATGTAATTCCATTGACATCAAATCCTTTTTTACACTAGGATGAACATGTTCAGAATGAGGCAGAGAAATATCTCTAAAGAAAAGGCAGGTTCCTTGCAAAGAATTTAAATTAAATAATCATTATTACCTTGTAATTTATGATCTGAACACAATCCCCTATTTTGGTAAATAAAGCTCAGATGATTTCTTGTGATGTGCATATTGCTAAAATTCAAATATTGTTGAACATATGTTGTTTTTCTGTTTAGCTGGTTTTTTCTCTCCTTCAATCAAATACACATGGGTTTTTTTAAGGAAATGTCAAATGTCGAAAACAGAACTGATATCTTACAAGTTTCCATCTGGACAAAGATATCACTGTCTAATTTTTTTACTCGCCTTAGAAGCTGGTCAGAGGCATAGTACTGTCAGCTCAACTCAATTCTATTTCTTAAGCTTGCATTATTAATTTTGCATCATGATAAGATATTTACTCAAAGAGGCAGCTAGTTCTTTCCTTTAAAAGTGATGTTATTTGCAGGAATGACCACACTTTTTTTTTCCTAAATGAAGTTATGCAAATCTGATCGACTAAAGTAAATGTTTCATAAAACCAATGACTGTTTAAATTGTGGGACTAAATTGTTTGTATATAAATATTACCTTTTATATTCCATTTGAGTTTTATGTAGATGAACACATTACTTTAATGACCTGCATTTACAGAGGGAGACAGGGAGAGTCTGACTCTGAAATCCTCAGCAGCCAGATGGCTGCCTTTTCTTGCATGAGATTAAAAGATGTTTCTCATTCACAGCCCTGCTTCGGAGGCAAATTAATATAGCCAGCTAAATTGCTTGTGTTTTTGGAATAAAATTTAAAGAGAACTTTTTAAAGCAATTGGTGTCACAGGTTCCTAGAGCAGATTGCTCTCCAGGTACAGCATGCTGGTTTTAAACATCCAGTAATTAATGGAAAGTATTCCGTGTTAATTGACTGCTTCAGGAAAGGGAAATATAATGACTCCTTATTAATCATGAAAAGAGACATACAGCATGGAGGCACTGCAATAATTGCACTAACGGTTGAGAAATGTTAATTAATGAAAAGAACAATGATGTAAGAAATTAGCTACATAATGCTTGCTGCTGATGGAGATTGTGCTTTAAACACATTATTTAGCATGGCAGCCACTGGATGTTGCCTTAAATAGCAGGCACCTCTTACCCTTTCCTTCAGTCAGCTACAGAGTTCCAAATGTTGCCGGTGTTTTGGTTTTTAATGAGCCAAAAGACACTCTCCCAAACTACATTTTCTGAAGCGTTTTCAGTTTGAACTCCTGAACTCAAAACTATTCAAACAGATTGACAGCATTCAACTTAAATAAAAATATTATCCAAGTGTAAGAGATCATGTTAGTGTTCATGTGATGGGGAACAACTTCTTGTTAGATGGGCTGAGCTAAATAGGTTTGCCAAGAAGATAACTGCATCATGACTTCTTTCCCCTTTTTAATTTTTCCACTTTTTAACCAATTACCTGTCCCCTGAAGAATTTAGAGCGAGCATCCTGTCATATTTGTGCCTAGGGTGATGTAAAAATTCATAGAATGTGAAAATGCGGAACAGTTCTGGCAACTAATCCAACAGCAGTAATATGGAGCTCACAGTCATTAACAGACTGAAGGCCCCAAGGTTTCCACCATCACTCTGTTGCACCTTTAAGACAGCAACAGGGTGAGACATATCAATCACTCTGAACACTTTAGAGCTGGTCAAACTATTGGTAACAAACAAATTGCCTAAAAGTGTAGCTCTTCAGGACCAGGATTTGATTCTTACGGATGACTTCATACCTGCATGATCATTTGTGCAAGGAAATGTCAGCCTGTGAGGCTTTTGAAAATCATTCACAACAGTTTTGTGGGAATTTTGGCCACCCAAGTCACATGTTATCTTGGCTGTATAGCTAGGGGATGGTAGTAATGTATGACAAAGGGTAAATAAAGGTAGAATAACAAAAGCACACATTTTAGCTCTAGCATTGCAAGTGTAAAATTATAGATGCAGAAAAAAATAGAAATTCTGCTAAAGACATGCTAAATGAACGTTCATCAAACACAAAATGCTTTTATAAAGAATAGCTCTCAACAGGAGGCCTCTGTTTGCAATAACATGAGACAGAAATACGTCCCTTAAGTCAGTGGCCTCACAGTAATCTAAAACCATCATAGAGGGGGAGTCAGTCCACAGGTATATAATAACCCAACAGTGCAGTGCTTCATGCATCATAAGACATGGACAGGAATAGTTTCATCCCTCATCCCTCCAACCCGTGCGCTGGCCCCAATTTTCCCAGGGCAGCTCTCTTACGGCCATTCCTCCACCCATGTATTTTATTGCTCCTGAATTTCTTTTCCAGATGGAACATCCTTGGGCTCCAAGGTGCTCTCCTCAGCTCCTTTGTCGAACCCATGTACTTGCACAGCATCATTGTGGGAAGCCTCTATCACACTGGTCACCTTTCCCGGGTAATGAGCCATAGAATAGAAGACATTGGTCAGCTGCCAGCTTCATACCGGTGCAATCAGCTGCTTCTCAGTGGTAAGCAAACACCTGCCTGCAAGACAAATGATCCCCCTCTCCAATCACTAATTGTGCTGGTCACCAACAGGAAAGTTCACTTGTTTGTAAGTAAACCATTGCTCATGACTTCTTTTTTTCCTGCAGAATATGAATTTGTAGAATGAAGAAACTGATGCATTTAAATCCAGTTCCTTTTTCATGTGCAGTGACCACAAAAAGGATCAGCAGTGGATATAAGCTGACCAGGAAAACAAACTGTACAAAGAATGCTCAGTGGAAAAAAGTCAAAGATTTCTAAAAACTAGGGAGGAAGTTTTCAGTAAATTTTAGGTTTAATTCTCTCCCATCCCGCTCTCCCTCACCCAGGGAACACACGAATGTGCGGAGTCAGGAGCACCAGCCCTCGCATCTCTGGCGCCGTGCATGCAGCCCCGCCTCCAGTGCCCCTTGCTCGGAGCCCCTGCTCCTTCACCACTTGCTAGCCATTGTGTTTGGAGCAGATCGCCATAAGAAAAGGGCTGTTCGTTCATGCAGGAGACCCTGCCTGCTCAGCAGACCTCAGGCTCCTGCCTGTCGTGTGAGCATCTCCATGGTTTCCAGCTATCTTTTGGGCTACCCTCACTGCCACCACTTCTCCTTCCCAGCCCCTGTCCCTACCCCAGGTGTCTGGCCCTTTCTTCTCCATCCCCCTGACTCCCACTTCCTTAACCCTCAGCCAGGCAGCAGCTGTCCAGCCTCATCCCAGCAAAATCCCAAAAAGTCTTGAATGCCTTCAGATCCTCATGAGGCATGTAAGTGCTATGGCCACCAGTTCTGCACAGGATTAGAACCTTATTTTACTCTTAGACTCTGCTAATTGTTCTTCAGGAGGATTCCCTGAGACACCAATACAATGTCAGGATTACAGAGTTGGGAGGTCAGGATGCTTTCATGGAGTACACCATTGCCTTTCAAAGTCCTCTAGGTTCCTCAGTCAGGAGAGTGCTGTTTTATCCCTTATCTATTTCATGTTCTTTTTTTTTTTTTAATGTGTCCTTGTGACAAAATTAGTTTGGCTGAGGCAGAAGTGATAGTTTAGCCACTGGGGAAATTCTCAGGTTCTGTGTGGTTTAGTACATCTGGCAAGTGTAATGTGCATGTACATGTTATGAGGTGAGTAGGTCAAAAGGCTTATCCTTATTTGAACAGCTTATCTCCATTTTTTAACTCTTCAGTGCAGCTAGCCAAAGACTGTGCAATGCAAGTATGCAGGAAACTGTGCTCCACACTCCTCCTCCACCCTGTGTCTCCGCCTGTCCCTCCTGGCCTGGTCCAGCATGGGCATGACTCAGCCCCCTCTTCCTTCCCACGTCACGTTGTGGGAGGGAGGAAAGGACTTGCGGCTGGTCAGGAAAAATCTCCCCATTTCCTGAACCTGGCTATTATTTTGGCAACACACCCGTCTGCCAGAAGCCTCTGCATCTGCCACTGGGGAAGTTGATCTCATCCTGTGCCAGCCCTAACTCATTATAAGTCCACCCATACATTAAGATCAAAATCACACCCACTCTCACTGTGTCTGCAGGATGTACAGGGAAACCCACTTGAACTGTTGAAGGACTGAAAACACAAGAAGTGATTTAATAAGAGATTTAGCCACAGAACAGCTATTGCTTTGCTGGGTTGGCCTTGCGGAGTAAAAGTAATGGCCCATACTTGGCCCAAGTGTGTATTTATGTCCAAGAGTCATTGCCAGAGATTTCAAGGGAGTTAGAAATGCATCAGAGGGGCCCTTGTGTCACTTTAAATATCTGCATGTTTCATGGCTGGCTTCCTCCTTTCCGGAGACTTCTGTTTGGAAAAGCTTTTGCTTTGCTTTCGGTTGTGTTTGTGGGTTTTCTTCAGCCCAGGAGAAGCAGTGGGAGGAATCTGTCTCTCTCTGTCTACATTGTTTTTGTCTCTAAAGCCATTATTTGTAATCTTCTCTCCCCCACAAATCCCAGGGATGCTTAAAACTTACATTGCTGAGGCTTGTGCTGCATTTCTTTTACCTGGAAAACTGTGCCAACAGCATATCCAGCGACTAAGGAGACGGGCACCTAGCAAAAGCCATACCAAATGCATTAGAGACTGAACCTCGGCAATCTCAGCCAGGCAACTCCACCTCCCACACTCATCTCGGAGATCAGGCCAGCTAGGGATTTCAAATTGCAGGAGTCCTTCAATTATAAGGATGTCAATTATTTTGTCACTTGATCATAGCAGTACAAACATTTCAATGGAGAGGAGAGTCATGGTGTGTGATGAGCTATCCTGAGATAACTCCTTGGCCCCACAGAAAAATAATCAGTGAGGTTTTCCATTCACACCAGTCCCTGCCAGATGGAAATCCACTCATTCACTGGGATTATTCTTGGGTGTATTTTTTAGAAGAAAGAAAAACCCTGTGTCATTTTTATTTCCTGTTGTCTTAAGTTTGAGGCCATTCTAAAGGGTATCCTGAAAAGGCATGAGGTTTTGGTAGGAGAGAGAGGGGAATGAGGACAGATTTCAGTTCGTATCCCACAATACTCAAGTTCATATTATTTGTACAAAGACTTTTCTTTTCCTTCCAGTTTCTACGGTCTCCTATTGTACTCTTTGTTGTACTGGTTTTAAGGAGGATGTTTTACATAAAGGAGACAAAATTATCTAGATTATTTGGGTGTTACCTTTCAAATAAAATCATAACAATTATTTGTCAAAAGAAAAACATGAAAAAAGTGTTAAAAAAGGATCAAAAACAACAATCAAAGACTATATCTAGGCTCTATATTTGCATCTGTCATGAGTCTCATGGTTTTTTCTTTAAAGCCTCTTCTCTTGCGTTCGGAAAATTATGTGAAAATATTTTCTACTTACCTAAGTACATGTACTTATATACGATAGCTGGGAAGAGAACGCATGAAAGCCAAACCAGCACAGAGGGTTTTCCAGGCACTGGGGCAAGCTCCCGCCTCCCACAGTAGTCCACCAAGAGCAGAGGGAGGTCCCAGGCTGGGCAGGGGTGTACAGCCCCCATCTGATGGGCACCCACAGCCTGCTCTGTCCTCCGTGCAGCCTTTCCTTCTTTTCTTCTGGTCAGTGTTTTCACAACATTTTTATATATTTAGTGGCCTGTGGCAACTTTGCACGGCAGGGTGTTTGCTATTGTGTTTTTGCACTCAAGTCCTGTAAGCTTTTGGGTGCTATCTCGACAGAGAGTGGTGCATGGTGTCAAACAGCTGATTTTGATCTGTTTGCATCTTGTTCTGTATAGAGGCGTTCGAATAGCGCCAGAGAGCTATCTGATTTTCAAGCTCTCAGTTTATATCCTGTTGCCTAGGTGAACTGGATTTTTAGATGCAGACTGATCCGTTATCTCGGGGTGGGGGGAAATTGAAAGAGGTATCATTACAACATGAATGTGTTTTTACAAATCCTGGGTGAGGTTATGACTTAGCAGTAATTCTCTTCTACACATGGTAGTGAGTTCAGTGCCAGTGACTGAGATGATTTCTGCAACTCCAGCTTTGCCACTGATACAAAGCAGTTGTGCCATATAGTTTTTTCTCCCTTCAATGGCCACCTTTCTCTCTCTGTGTGTGCTCAGTCCCATCTGGCTCTTGCAGCTCCCTGCCAGGGCAGAGGGCACCACACTGGAAGGAGCAGAAGGAGCATGTCCCTCACCAACATTGCTTCCCATGATGCTGAAAGGCCCCGGGCAGGAGGCAGGAGCTGCCTGCAGAGGCAGCGTCTCTGCCATGGCTGACCCTGCGCAGCCCTCCACCTCTCCCTGGTCTTGTTCAGGGGCTTACCAAGCTCAGCATGTTTAAATGCAGTGATGGGTGCCAGGTTCCCACCAGCTCCCATCTCCTCCTGTTCTGCCTGAGATCAGCAGATGCTTATGGTGTGCAAGAAGGGGCAGTTTGGAAAGACGGGCTTTGATGTCTCTTCTTTAATCTCCTCCTCTCTGAACAGCCCGTATCAGTACTTTTGCCTCTCTGCAAAAGTTCTTTGAAACCCTTCAGCAGAAAATGCAAAGGACCTTTCTCTGTTGCTGTCCACCCAGGAGCAATGAAAGCAAGTCTCCATCAAGCTGTGCAAACCATGAGCTGTTGCTGGGGCTGCTGCAGGCAGGGGCTCCAGCAGGAGCTGCCATTTGGAAACAGAGATCCAGCCCTGGCACTGGCCTGTGCTGGGGCGGCCGTGCCAGGCAGCCCCTGCCCACCAGCACAGTGCCCACCTGCCTGCTCACCACAGTGGCTTTTGTTGTCCAGGTTTGCAGGCTAGTGGCCCACACAACAAATTAGTAGAGAGGGACTCAACAGCTGGATCCAGACACATCATCCAATGCCCACGTTTTCCAAAATATTCAAACTGCTTCAGGTCACTCTGTCTTTTCCAGCCTTGGAAGCTCCCAGTGTTGATTCTTTGCTCCCAAAAGCACTAATGAGCGGGGCAAGGCAGAGCTCACTTGGTAGCATTTATCCTGTGCTGGAAAATAAACCAACCATTTTCTTTATTCCTATTATTTCCTTGCAAAGACTAATCCTTCCCTGGTTTCAGGTACAAGAAATGAGAAAGTGACAGGAGTCATGGAAAGGTCGAACTACACTGAGAAGAGACAGGAATTTACCAGATTAAAAATAACTCACTCTCATGTACACACCCACACCTGACCTTGCAGCCCTGATCTGCATTTAGAGCCAAGGGAGATCTCACCCATAGAATCATAGAATCATAGAATCACAGAATAGTTTGGTTTGGAAGGGACCTTTAAAGGTCATCTAGTCCAACCCCCCTGCCATGGGCAGGGACATCTTCAACTAGATCAGGTTGCTCAGAGCCCCGTCCAACCTGACCTGGAATGTTTCCAGGGATGGGGCATCTACCACCTCTCTGGGCAACCTGTGCCAGGGTTTCACCACCCTCAGCGTCAAAAATTTCTTCCTTCTATCTAATTTACATCTACCCTCTTTTAGTTTAAAACCATTCCCCCTTGTCCTGTTGCAACAGGCCCTGCCAAAAAGTTTGTCCCCATCTTTCTTATAAGCCCCCTTTAAGTACTGAAAGGCTGCAATAAGGTCTCCCCAAAGCCTTCTCTTCTCCAGGCTGAACAACCCCAACTCTCCCAGCCTTTCTTCATAGGAGAGGTGTTCCATCCCCCTGATCATTTTCATGGCCCTCCTCTGGACCCGCTCCAACAGGTCCATGTCTTTCTATGTAGGCAGTGGACTCCAGTATGTGATTCAGATGTCCCAAACTGGCCATGTGAATGACACAAAGGTCATGCAGTCACACCAGGTGACCRAAAACATCTTCATTGTAGCTGTCTAAATAAGACGCATTCCACTTAAAGATATCCAAATTATTGCCATTAGGACACCAACTAGCTCTTGAAGAGATTGTTGCACCCATACAGGGTAGGAATCTTGCAGGCAGACACAAGGTGGGGAGCAAGAGTTTTCTGTGTAGCTCTGTGATGTCTACAAGATCATTATTAACTTGGATCTAATAAACTCTCTGTGATGATGAAATGTATGTTTTGMATTTTCTTATCCCCTGTTTGTACCCCCTACAATCCAGAGTTCCCATCACAGCAAAGGCCCCAGCAGTTAAGAGCAGATAAATACGCTGGACCATGGAAAGCGCACCTGGAGGAACTCATGGCAAAAGCACTTTGCTGCTTAGTTCCTTTTAAAGACCAGTTATCCCATTAAAGCCTTTCTGAAAGATTTCACTCAGCAACCGTAACACTGCTGTCAATACCACGCGCTACAGTCTAATGGCTTTCCTTAGGCTAACAAAAACTTTGCCTGCAAGGTGGAAAAAGATCTATAGAAGTTGCTAAATTATGTCTCTCTAAGGTACTCAGACTGGTGACATTTAACTGATGGTGACAACAGCATGTGCAGTGCACAATGTCAGCATGTTCACTCAAGAAGGTCTCATGAGTCACAACGACCCACAACATGTTAGCAGCCTCTGAAGGTTTTGAGTGCTGGATGTTACTGGTCTGCTTCTCTCCTCCCAGGGGTTAGCCACGCTGATGCTCGGCAGCCCGGAAAATCTCCCGGCTTCAGTGTGAACTGGATTGTGGGGAACACCGACCTGGAGGTTATCAATGCCACAACGGGGAAGAGGACCTGCGGGAGTCCCTCACGGCTCTGCAAGCACATGTTCTTCACTCGGTGGGCAAAGCTTCATGGCAAGGTAGGTCTGATGCGCTGACAGGACACTGCCACCAGCCCTAGGTGGGCTAGTCCTTGCCCCAGAGTCAACCCAGTCTTAGCAATCTCAAGATGAAGCTGCAGCCTCCACAGGTGTCCTGTATCCCTCCAGGTAGGGCCTGGGAGAGGATCAAGAGCCAAGAGCCTGCGGGGTCAGCTATGGGAGCTAAGAGTTCAGAGAAAGCCAGGGGCAGAAACCCAGGCAGGTTTGGAGGGGAGATGGGTGTTCTGGCTGTCCTTGGCAATGGAGCCATGCTCAGATGAGCAGACAAAAGCCAAGAGAGTGTTAAGTGTCCATACAAGCACAAATTTTTATGCATCTCACCACAAGTATCCCTTTGACTCTAAGGGGAGTATTCAACTACAGGTTGTACTTAATTAAAATGGCCACCACCCCTTGACAGCCCTGCTTTCTCTAGGGAAGATGGCTATAGACTCCCCTTATTTGAAATGGCACCGAAGTCAACCTGCCCTCGCACTTCACTTTACTTCCCACAGACACGAGACAGTGGCAGGACAGATGGATGGCCAAAAACTACAGGGTGGAACCTAGGGATGTAGGACATATAGGAAGAAGCTTGATGTGGAATAAGGAAATTTTCCTCTCATTATTCCTGGTTCTGGAGTCACCATTTCTCCTCTTTCCTGACCCTTCAAGGAGGTGCTGGGGGAGAGAAGGACACAGATACCAAGGTGGTGAGTCTGACCCCACCACTTCCAGGAGGAGCAGCAGGGAAAATGCAAAGTGTCTCTTCAGCCCACCTACTTTCACTGCTAGAATATTAATTTGCTATAAGGAGGCTTGTCAAGAATTGTCCCGCAGTCCGTGTAGAGTGGGAGAAGATGAGGACAAGAAAAAATTATTTTATTAAGTGCCAAAACCTTTTTACTATTGGGAAACAAGTAGAAAAGAACAAGGCAGAGTGATGGCAGGGAAGTCTGGATCCCATTCCACCAGTGAAGTCATTTGGGAAGGCAAAGGGACAGGCAGGGTGGGGAGGTAAGAGGACAAGCCCAAAGGGGTTGTTCTGCTCTGCACGAGACCCCAGGGAAGGAGGCTGGTGGGACTCATCCCAGCCCAGGCAGTGGCATGACCTGTCCTAGCAGGGACCCTGAGCCCAGAAGGAGCAGAAGGGACCAGCCTGGGCTCCGTGCCCAGGGCTCAGTCACAGTTCGGTGGCACAGGTCCCAACCTATTTCTTGCACAGCAGGTGGCATGGGAAGGGGGGCAAGAAGCACTCCCGCTGCCCCCAAAAAGGAGGGATCCTGATGGGAAAAAACCTGGGACAAGTTGGGCCCCTGGGCAGGCTATGGCCAGGACTGTGGCCGGGAGAACTGGACTGCACCTGGCTGGCACTGGGGATGGGGCTGGGGTGAGCAGGAGGGAGTAACTCATGGCTGAGCAGGGCAATTTGATTTTGACAAAACAAAGCGTTTGATAATGTGATCGGTATCCACCTCTGGGTAACAAAGGGGCAGATGGAGGGGAGGCACTGCCGGCCAGGGCAGCTTGTGGCCCATTGACGCCCAGGCTGGCAGCATCACCCTCCCTTGCTGGCTGGGCCAATACACCCCACAGCATGCCAGTGCCACCCGGACCAGAGCAGCTCGTTTCAGACTGTGCATTCGCCTTTTCCTTTAGTCTTTCAGCACCTCTCCTTTTTAGAGCGAAGGAAAACAGTGTTGTTTGCTCTCCAAGGCCGTGCTTTGAGGGTGCTTTTTCCTATAGGGTGCTATTTCCCTGGCTTGTAAGCGTTGGACTTTCACCCGTCTGCTTGCTCTATGGCATTTTCCAGACTTCAGTTTCTTTCATATAATGTCAAAGCCTCACTGCTGGTTCGGCACTGTTAAGACTTGGGCAGGTCAGAGGAGGTTGTTTATTTAGTCCTTATACGAAGCGAAGGGTGCTTGCTCCTGCGTGTGTGCTCCGGGTGATGAGGGGCAGTGGACATGTGTTGCTGTCTCCCGAGGCAGCTCCCGGCGGGCAGCTCCAGTGTCCCAGCAGAGCGCTYGGTTTTCCCGCACCAGCACGAATCTTGACGTCTGATTTCTGCCCTGTCCTGGGCAGGTTTTCACAGCATCTCTTACAACAACACATTAAAGAGGGAAAAGGGGAGAGTGGGAGGGGACGGTCCTTCTTGTGTCTCTTGGCATTACTTAGAAGCACTGAGCTGCTCCGCTTCCAGGGCTAAACTGAGCATATTCTTTAAAGATCCCCAGACAGAATTTTTTCCCTTTTTTTTCCTAAAAATCATCTTAATTGAAAAGTAAGTTTTTGCCTTTGTAAAACACACCAAGATTTGCTACTGCCTATGCCCACTCCAAGGCAAAGCTGTTTACCCTGTTCCTCTTTGCAATGGCTCAGAACCATGTCACAGGCATTTATAGCTTCCCTGTTTTTTTGTTGTTAAACCAAAAGCAAACACACAAAGCACAGTGATAGTTTGTTTGTTGCTTATGAAATGTAGACAGGAAGATTATACAGCTACTGAAGCCTCCTGTTTCTTTTGGCTCATCAGTTGATTTTTTTTTTTTTTTTTTTTCCTTCTCTGATTTTTGTTCTGCAGCTGAGCACACGAATACCAAGCCATGGAGACATGCCATCAGTGTACAGCGAGGCAAAGCTGGTGGCTCAGACGTACCAGTCTGTCAAGCAGCAGCTGTTTAAAGCATTTCAGAAAGCTGGTCTGGGCACCTGGGTGAAGAAACCCCCGGAGCAAGATCAGTTCCTACTAACTGTATAAATCACTTGACACCTTTGCTACATGACCGGATCAAATCAGCTGGAGAGAGGGCTAGGCAGGATGCGTGAGCTGAGAGAATTGAAGCAGTTTGAGATTTAATAGCAACCTCCATGGGAATCTTTGCTTTTAATTCTGTATTGGAAATACGTAAATAGAAATGTGTCTGATGCACTGAACTCGACTTCAGAAAACTGCTTTTTCATGATCCCTTCCCAAGAATGTACCTGCCCAAATTATAGTGCCACCCCCACAAAGATTCTGCTTTTCATTGTTTATTGCTGTTGGTCATTACTGATTTGAGGCATTAGCAGGCCACCTGTCTGATCCAACATAGAGCTTGTTTCCCCTCACACAATCAGTGCAAGAGTCATCACTGAATAATGGAAAATAGTGAGCAAAGATGGAAGTACCCCAGGCACATGGCATGACAGCAGGTCTCAGAGCATCCATAATCATCCATGTCTAACCTCTATGCAAAAAACATCCTGTTAGCTGCCTAAATCTGTGAGAAAGAATTTGGACCTCAAAGATACGCAGCATTTTTAAACTCCGTTTTCCACTGCTGGCTCTGAGCACAAAGCTGGGTGTCAGGATTCCCTTGGTTTTTACACTTACTCCCTCTGACACCTTGGACAAACCACTTCCCACCAAATCTTCAAATCTGGCCACAAGTTTTGCACGCTGCAAATTTTAATTATCCAGGCCCAGTTCATCACACATGCCCTTTAGACACCAGCCGGGATGCAGATGCTCTTCAAGAGGGCGATTCAACCCTGTACTGCCTGCGGAGGTGCACAGCTCTGCAGGGGCTGTCGGTGAAGACTGGCGTGATGATGGAGGCAGCTCTGGAGCTTCAGGTAGCTGCCTGAAATCAGGCAGGCTGGAGCCAGGACCCAGAGCCTCAGATTTCAAAGTTTGTGAGGATCCACAGCTCTAAATTAAGTGGGTGTGAGCTCAGGATGCTCCATATATCTGAAAAATCACTGGGTTGGGTAGCCACGACTAAGACATCCCAAACTAGAGAGCACATTTGATACTTGGCTCTTTCCTGCCTCAGTTTCTCCATCTGTCAAATGGGGATAATAATACTTACCTGCTTCACATCTAAGGAACTTGGCAGGACCAAAGTGCTCTGGTCATATGCAACGGTGTAAGCCAGATTCTGTCACTCTTGCAGTGAGTTTTACCTCCCCACATAGTCCAATTGACATAATTGGAGCAGATGCAACTACAGGCTTGGGTAAGGTCTTACTCAATGTAAGAGCTTTCAGATTCTAGGTCTGTGTAAATGCCAGGTATTGTTATTATTATTATTCATGTTCATCTGCAGATTGAAAAGCAGGTGGGGTTTTTCAGTTAGGAGGTGAGTAGTACCCAACAGTTAAATATTTTCTTCATAACTGTGGCTGGGTCTGATATAATCTCATCTTTGAACCATCCCAAACGTCACCAGAATGCAGAAGATACAGTCATGGGAGAACTGAGCTTTGATAGTCCCACTGGAACCAACCTTCAAATGCCCTGTACATTTCTTTCAGTTTTTGGTTTTTTAAATGACAGGATTTGCGGGTATATAACTACTGTTTTCTTTTTATCCTGTGATTCTCTTTAAATCTGTATATAACATGCTGCTACTGATTTGTGATAATTGTCTTGGTATTTTCTCAGAACTGTCAAGCTGAGTTACTTTTCAAACAACACAAGGCTCATATTTTTCCATGTAATTTCCTTTACACGGGAAACTGTTCCTATCAATAAAGATAGATGCTCTTTGTATAGGGTTTATCATGTTTGGAGAGCCATATACAGTAAATACATTGTTTATTGATGCCCACAATAGATAGCTACAGTATTTTGATGAGATTTTATTTTTAGATTATAAACTACAAGATGTATCTATAGTGTCTTGTATAAAAACAATTGTGATAAACTAGAATTTTTAAATTAGATAAAACAAAGCTCTCCCCTTCCAGAAACCTTTTCAGCAAAATAATACATTCCATATTAAGTACCAAAAATATTTTAAAAAAAAAAATCCTTAGAGTAGAAATAGTTAAAAAAAAAAAAAAAAAAAAAAAAAAAAAAAAAAAAAAAAAAAAAAAAAAAAAAAAAAAAAAAAAAAAAAAAGAAAACCTGAGACATCTCAGTAATGGAAGCATTTTGTGGTAACCACTTTGTCAATACTTCAACCACTTTGTCAGCTCTTCTGATTAACATGCAGAATATTTTTGGCACCTTCTGGAGCTTCCCAGTACCTCCACATGCTCCCGTCCTCTAACACAGCTGTCACTGGTGCAGACCTCCAGAGTGATCTGGGCAGCAAAGGTGCCCAGAGGGGCAGTGGGCAGGTGGGGGGTCAGGCCCACGACTGGAGGTGCGGGAGAAGCTGTGGGTGACACTGGCAGTGGTGGTCCCAGGGGCTCCAGCTGCTCCCACCAAGGGAGAGAAACCACAGGGCAACCACAGAAGAGGACAAGGTTTGTCATGCGGAGATCCATAGGGCAGGGGGAAGCAGTGTCTTCTACTTTTCCTCTCTAGCTTAGTCTTTATCTAGCACACAAGAGACCTCAAGGCTCCTCCTTACATCTCCCTGCCCTCATCCACCCTCCTCCAGCCCTGGCATGACGTCAGCTCAATTAATGCATATATCTCCACAGGCCGGTGTTGCAGTTACTGTGACAAAACACTGTGCCTGGTTATTTTTAAGGACAAAAAGAAAAGTGTGGTGGGATTGAATTATCCTTTGTTGAAAGAAATACATAAATGCAATCCTGGATTCAGCTGCCAGAACGAATTTAGTAGTGGGGACCAAACCAAGTCCCCACTGCAAGTTGGCATCAGCTGATCTCRCTGAAGGCAATGGAGTTGCACCTGCTTGCACTAGGGTTGAATATGACCTTAAATGTCTACTTCTTCTCATTACGTGCAGCGATAGAGTGTGATGGGATCACATCCCAGAAGCACACACGACCTACACGCAGCATTTCCTGAAGCAAAGGAAAACTTGCTCAGTAGTAATTCTTTAGTGAAGATTCTGTACATAACACGCATGAGTGGATGGCAATACTGTACTAATGGATGTACATTTGTAATATTTGTAAAAAAAAGAAACAAAAAAGACAACAAAAGGAAATAAATCTGAATTTACATATGTGAATTTGCTGCTAAGTTCTGTAAATTGCACTTCAGTGATACCTGATAAGTGAATGTTTCTGTTAAGTGAATAAAATGCCAAGTAAAATTGTTCTTTCACTGTTTGTTGACCATTTTTCACTGTGGCTTAGCAGTCAATTTGAATGTACTCCAGAATGCTAGTATGCATTTTTACACACACCTACTGCAGATCTACAGACAACACGTTCTTATTCAGTTTGGATTTGATGCATCGTATTGTATTGAGGTGCATCACTCATGTAGAAGAAGCCATACAGGGACACAGTCTTATCCTGGAAGAAGAGTGAACTGGGTCCATCTCTAATTTGATCCTTCCAGGTTACTCTCAAAGGTCTGTCTTAATAAAAATTAAACACATTTTTGCAAACTCACACTGCATGGGACTTGCTGTATAAAGCTGCTTAAGAAAACTAAAGTGATGAACAAAAGGTCAGTACATCTCTGCAGATTTCTTCTTCATTGGTGGAGTGGCCTGGGTTTATTCTTGCTTTAAACTATCAGTATTCAGCTACAGCAGACTAAAGTCACACGGAGCCCAAATGACACCATCCACAGAAAGGTTTAACATGCATTATTGTACGAGCATCACCTGGTGCCTTGAGATGATTTCCCTCGGCCAGTCCTCATAGAGATCACTGATGTTACCAAAGCCTCCAAAGCCTTTCAGAAGCACCCGCTGTCAAAGTATAAATACACTAACAGTGAAAATTGTCTAGAAAGAGATATYCCTGTCCCCCTCCTTGTGAAGATTTGGTTCCAAGATGAAATTGAGCCCTACAGCTCACAGGGAGCCCCACCATCTCGCTGCTCCCACAGCTCTTTGCTTGCTCATGTTGAAGAAGTCAGTGCTGGACCCACACGGACTGCCCCATGGGTTTCATTCCCTAGGGTCTATGCACAGCTTTATTTTCAAGCTAAGACTTTGCTGCAGTTTCATTTCCTTAGCTTGGGTCTATGTCATTAGGTATTTGGGTGGGATAAGGAGGAGGGGGGAGAAGAAAGCATTTGGAGGGTGAAGTTGTCTGTGTGGAAAAGAGTCACTGTGAGCTGACCMGATTCCGCCATCCATGGTGGATTTTTGCCTTGAGTAATAAAAGCAACAGATTCTCAGTATTTGTAAATCTCAAAGTGTATTTGCACACATAAATTTTACTGCTTTAACTGGATATAGGTAAAGCAAACCCCATAGTTTCACCCTCACCACAGCCTCGGACACAGCAGTTACTTCCCTACCAATAAAAATGGACATGGCAGCATAACACTGTCCTAAACAGAGAGGAGAGAAGTTACACCAATAGAAAGGCAGTTTGTGCCTCCACCCACCCTCCAGGTGATGAGCTTATCATTATTTTGGTGTTAAAAAATGTAAACGTCCAAATTCTTAACTTGGCATGCATAGCATCAGCTTTCCTCGCAGAGGGGCTCTGGAGGGGACGTGCTGAGACCAGCCCCAGTGCAGATGCAGGGAACAAGCACAGCTTTGGCCATGAAGGGCTAAGGGTGGAGGTGAGGAGGTCCCTACGGGGGCTTCCCAGCAGCCTGGCAGCCTCTCAGCCCGCTCCTGGGCAGTTTGGCCACGGCTGAGTTCACAGCAGGCAGTTTCCAGCCTGTTTTCTCCTCTAACAGTAGCTGCTACTGCCCGACCATGGCAGACACCATGACATGATTTGGCTGCCGAAAACAACTACAAAGCAGTCATTAGGGTAAATTGTATGGATGGATTCTGTGTTTAATCTCATTAAGTTTAAAGGCTAAATGCCAGAACTGCATTTAAAACTTTACAGGCGTACACCCCAGCGTTGTCAGGCACAGTTATTTCTTTTCCAACTGTATATTGGAAAACCAGCAACATAAAACACGAACAAGCTGATATTTTGACTAATAGAGGGCTTCAGAGAAGTGCCTGTTTCCTAAATAAAATAAATAAGTCCTTCTGCTGCAGTTAAACCTCGATAGCCATGCTTGTGTGTTGAAGAATGAAGAGCTTTTTAAGCCTTTTGATTCATTACCATTGTTCTTACTTTCCAGCCCTGAGACCTTATTATTTTGGCTGGTTTCAGCTTGATCATGTGGATACACCAGTTTAGCTGGAAATCTGGGTGAAGTCAGAGAAAATCTGAGACTTTTTAAAAGGAAGTGACAGTCTGTTTGGATGCAAAAAAAAAAAAACCAAACCCAAAACAACACAAAGACATACAAGCACATGCACACGTATAGACACATGTGGTTTCTTAGTAAGCCAAGGCCTCCTGAATAAATAATCTGGCCTTGGAGAAAGAGGATTAATAATCATTGCTTTTTCAGCAATGAAATAGTTCTGCTCAAATGCTTCATTCAGTCTGGCTCTCCTGGTAATTAAATCCTCTATTAGAGAAGTTTATGTTCTATTTTATCAACTTCCTTTGCAATAGAGAATTACTTCCACTAGACCATTAAAGTCTTGTTCTGCCGTGGGGAGGAAAAGGTCCTGTTCATTCTCCTCTGGCCTTGAACAGAGGCCTTCACAGCCTATGCTGCCATGAAACGATCCAAGCCAAGAGGAGAGAGCTCCTTCCTTTACACCCAACGTTACCAAAACAACCTTCCCCAAAGAAAAATGATGTGAAGATGGTACATACTGTTGAGTCTGACCAGTTCCTCTGATAGACTGGGCCTACCTCTCATTCTCCCGGGACCTCAAAGTCACGCTCAGGCGTTAGCACAGGTTGCACTTCACATATCCACCAAGGAGGTGGTTTAGCTGCAGTACCCTTCCCTCCCAGCATCACCAGCCTAATTACACCCAACCCTGCCTTCCACAGCATACTCTTTGCTACAGATTGCTTTTATTATTTAATTTGATTTTAACAAGTAAATTAAGGTGTTTACTCACTTAAGAGTGTTAACTCTTAAATCTATAATAAGATATATTTTTACTGTGGATTCTGAAGTAAATTGTTTTTTTCTAAAGCAAATTGCTTGTTCACATCCTGGTCTCAGTGGTAAAAGGAAGCATTTTCAGAAGTAAAAACAGGTGCCAGCAACCCCTTGACACCACAGGCTCCTAAAATCCTGACCATCACACAGAACAGTGGGATTTGGGCTCCTAAATCTCAGGTTTCAGTGAGAGATGAGATGATATTATAAAGGGACTTGTTAACCTACCTGTCATTGCCAACACCTAAACATTGTTGGGTAGCCTCCGACATTAAATATCCTCTAAAGCCTACACATCATCTTCTGGGCATGCCTTGTCTTGGCTGCCTGGTGTGTGGCCTGGTGCTGATCCCCACCATGCTTTGACCTGTCCAGATCCATGAACTACACCTACACATCCTACTTGTGGTCCTCTCAAAGCCTCTACAAGACCACATCCCAGTGAAACAGGAGGGCCCTTTCTCACTGAGTAACTCAAGTGATAAACTCCTCATGCTGCTGTCAAAAGGGACAAGCAAGTATCGTAACCACCACAAAGTCAAGCATTCGGGAAGAAAGTTATTGAGAGGTTGTGTCTCGCATTTATATCATTTCACACTATATGGAAGAAGCTAAATTATTTGTTATTATAATTTAATAACCTTTTGACATGAGAGAGAACAAAAAAGACGTGTTAACATAGCTGGTTTGAGGATACTTACCCAGGAAAGGAGCAGACCTGAGTTTTTGTCTATGTTTATCCTCTCAAGTGAGGAAGAGACGAGCAAGTGAAGACCCCCAAACCAAGCTCAGACGAGGGGAGCTCCTGCCCTCCAGTCAACTACTTCACAACACATGAAAAACCTTTGTTGAAGGCCCATCTTCACCTTAACGACTTCATCCACCCAGAGGTTAGGTGTCTGGTTTGAATCCATTTTCTAAGCTTCCTGGACAGAGAAAAGTGACTCCGTAAGATGATTCACACCACTCAACACAGTGTCTAAAAGCTGTGGAGAACTTGCCCTCTCAAGGGTCTGGCCTCTATCCACTGATGGGAGAGCGAGTCTGGACTCCTGCATTCGGAGGACTGTGCATGGGGAGGTGACTCCCAGCCAAGGAGTCTGCAAGCCACAGGACCTTCTGTTTCTCCATTTTAAAAACCAGTGACTATTCCTTGTTACAGGGAGCTGGCTTTTGAGTATTAGTACTATGAGGCTGTAAGAGAAGAATACAGTACATATATATGTGAAACAGATCAATCTGCTTTTAAGGTCAAGTGTGAACATCTTCAAATTCTGGAAAGAAGGCATTCCAGCCATAAGTTTTGGTGGTTGACTGAATTAACATATACTGTACATATTTAGAGGTTTGGTGAGGGAGTTTATCCTTAACATAACTTTGCTGTCATTGAAATCATTGAAAGGGTCACTACTGGCAGCAAGCAACAGGATTAGGTTAATACCAAATTCATGTTTCAACTTAAGAGCTAAAAGAACTGATTCCATATGAACCTTTTTTTTGTGTCAAAACTTGGTTCCTAGCCCCGACACAACCATACTCACTGGAAAACCAAAACCATCCATCATTGCCATCTGAGCCTTTGCATTAGAATTTCCTTATGGTGGCTCAGCACTTTCCAGATCTATTTTTTTTTCATATCTGATCCAGTAACTCTTTGACCCTCTAACAAGTGGAAATATATTTGAAGAACCTTTCTCATTATTTGAAACATTTGCTGTACAAGTTCAGCTCTGTTTTCTGTGTGTGTGGCTTTCCTAAAATATCCTTTTATCTTCTTTTTTGGTTACTTAAGGGGTGAGGCAGAGATCAGAAGGAGCTAATCTGTCCATCTATTTGTCTCATTGCCTACTGGTCTCTCTTGAAGAACTGTGGCAAAAGTAAGGACTCAGTAATTTTGAAAATAATCCCTTTTTCACTCAAGGGGTGATGCGGAGATCACTCTATCCCAAAAGTGTCAGTGAAATGTACAAAAAGAAAAAATTGGCTCAATACACTATGGGATTGTCCAACTAAGGTAAAACTTTGCCCCCTTAATGCAAATCTATTGGCTTCAAAGGACTCAGACTAGTGTAACTGAGCAGAATTCAGTTTATGAAGGGAACTGGGAGGTTAAGGTCACATGAAAAAGGTACATGAAAACACTTCGTCATTCCCTCTCCTTGTACTTTCACGGTGCTACTCAATGATTTGCACCACTGAGCTCCAAAGCGGGCTGCTGGTGTCTCTAGACAAGGCTGGCTGAAGATTACCCTGTGAAAAGACATTAAACTGGTGAAGCATTTTAGTGCTTATGGGATTGGCCAGGGAGTGCCATACTTTACTCCTGCTGCTAATTTCTCTCCTCTGTTGTCATCCTTCCTCCAGTTTTCATGGGGGAAAATCTCTATTCAGCCATTGCAGGTAAGATTAGACAGACCTTCATGGGAAGATGGGAAGGACACTTTAGCGTGGTCCCCCACATACTACAGCAGTTGAGTACCTCTGTCCCAGGTCCATAATGCCATTTTAAGTTGTAGCTTTTCTTTCCATAAACATGCTCGATTTCTGCTGCTGCGTCTTTCTCCTTGCCAACTCTTACTACAAATTTCCCTGACAGAAAGCTACACGATCATGTCCCAAACCAACTGTTTTCAGTGTCATAGTGCCACTGAGGTCAGGCGCTTTGGGGTTCCCCTGCCAGCACTGCCGAGTACCTGCTGCTAATATAAATAAATGTAAAACAACACATGGAGAAACAGTAAACCAAACTAAAAATACATATGAAATGAAGCAGCTCTCTCTGTCTTTTACAGGGAGGTTTGCAATAGCTCCTGACTTCACTGTTATTGTTATTATTATTACTGGCTGAATAGTTTGGCAGTTTTTCCACCCCCTTAGCTGTCTTTTTTACTGCTAGAGAGGTCCCAAGTTGCACGGGGACAAGTTGCTGCAGAAATGCTGGGTGTGGAAATTACTTGGGTTGCCCCACGCTTGTTGTCTTGTGCCTGCAGCAGCTGGAGAGCTGCGCGTGGTCCTTCACCTTCAGCCAGCCCTGCATGTCTGCTCCCCCCACCTGCAACAGGGCCGTAGGAGCCTCCATCAGAGGTGATTAATGTATTATTGCCGCCGATGATAAGATAGATCATGCTTATGAGTCATACTGGCCTTCAATATCTGCAAGCCAGAGAAAAGAAAACTGCATTAATTTATATTCGTTAAAAGAAATTAACAGACTAGAGCCCTTCAGTCCTTCGCATCCTTCTCCCAGAGCACTGGCAGCAGCAGCCTGCACCGGGGAAATGGCAGGAGCTGCCCAGGAAAAGCAAGCAAACAAACCAGCCGCCTCCRGTTCGCCAGGGCTGGCCTTTGGTTTGCTTTCCACAGGAAAAAAAACCTCAGTGTATCCAAGGAGCTGCTGTAGCCCACGGGCTGGTAGCTTTGGCATATATATGTGTGTATGTGTATATATACATATTTATATATAATTGCTTAAGGACTCCGTCCTACATGCTGAACCAGGACATTGGTGCTCAATGGCCTGTCAGCTGGCCAGTGCCTCACCAACCAGAAAAGGCGGGGTACGGGGCTACATGTCCTGCTCTTTAAGCAGTAGTTTTATTTGCATTTAAGCCACGACTGCCTCTGAGAAAAGCATTGCTCCCTGTGTCGTTCCCTGACCCATTTCCCTCTCCCTGCACTACACTGGCGCAGGCATCCAGGCAGGTGCCCAGTGATGCAGAGCAGGAAAACTGGTCCTGCTGAAAACCTGGTCACCTTTTCTTTCTCTTTTTTAGCCTGGGATATTATTTCAGAGTAGGTCCAAGTGCTCAGTCTGGTTCACCGCAGCACCACACATGCACCTGTGCCAACACRGTGCAGAGGGCAAAAAGGAAGGCAGGCGAAGGGACTGCTCTGCGCGGTGCCAGTGATGCTGCAAATGCAGGTCTCCTTACACCCCTATATCTACACTCAGACCACCAGCACTCACCTCCCTGTGAACACACGTAACTGAAAAGAGCTTACAAATAACACTGGAGGAACACACATGTTCACATGTGAGGTCTCTGTCTTTCTCAGAGCTTCTCACTGGAGAAACTGCTGTTCTCCTTGTGTCGTTGTTTCCCTTCCTTGGAAAAAACTCTTTGTATGTCTAAATACTTTGTGCAATAAGAGCATCATTTGCAGAAAAAGAGATGTTAATGTATCGGGAGAAGCTGGAAAATCTGCATATCGCAACCCATCAGCAGCCTGTAAAGCATTCACCTGGAGCATGGTGCAGGGGGTTATTCATGTTGATATGTGGATGGGGGCTTCTTGCTGCCTGTTCTCACTGAAATACAACGGAGTGGTTCTTCAGACAGGCACTGTAATGTAAGCACCTGCATTTAATACATTTCTGTCACCTGGAGAATTTTTTTTTCATGGATGTGGCCATTTAATGTATGTTGGCTCTTTTTGAGATTTCCCACCTCCCAGCATCACTCACTGCCTGCTCCCTCCTGCTGCCTTTCACAAAGCTGGAGCAGGCATACACTGCGAGGAAGGACGGGTGGTTTATAACCCAGGAAAAGGCAGGAGGCAAAGCAAGGCCTATTCCCACGTGCTTCTTTCCAGGCTTCAGGAAAGTCACACGAATCTCCCTTTTCCTCCATGTGGACAATAAACACGGAACTGTTGTTGAAGTCTCTTTACGAATGCACTAGGGCTAGAATTGTAAGGGCTAGACTAGCAAACAGAAAACCTTTTTTTTCCCCACACCTGAAGTCGAGTCAATACCTGCTGTTAATTGATCAAATCAAATCAAAAATCAAGCCAGTCTTCTCTACCTCTGTTTGTGTACATTCCCGAAGGGCACAGCCACACGATAGAGGTTCAACCAGCCTCACTGCCTGCTGCCCCAGAAAGGGGAGATCCCCTTTTCTGCCTCCCCCCCCTTCCTTTTCCTGCTCCTGCCTGCACCTCCTGCCCTCTCCCTGCCGTCCTCCCAAACCTCTTCAAATCACTAAACAGGCAGAAAACTGACACAGCAAAAAATAAGATAAATGTCTCTTAGGCTGGGGAGTTGAAGTTGGTTTTGGCGGGGTCAGGAGCTGYAGAGCCAGGGGAAGCTGGGAGCAGGGAGGGGGCGGCGGAGAGGGATGGGCATGGGGGCACGGAGCGGGGATTTTCCTTCTCCATGGCGAAAGGCTGTGAGCTCTGCAGCCTCATCCTTAAGCACCAGTGGTTTCTGCCTTTTTTCCCCCGATCTTGCAATACTGCACGTTTCTGTCTTTCCTCACCATCTCCAAGTGCCCTGGAGCCGTCCTGGGGCATCTCCAGCCCCGTGGGGGAACTGCAACCTCCTACAAGCGCTCGGTCAGCACGGCGATGCCTCTGCCCTGGCAGCAGCGTCAGGCTCCAGGGAAAGGGGAGGAGTCAGATGAAATACCAGGAATTCCCAGCCCCGATAATAAATGACCAACAGTGGCATTTGCAGGGATGCTGGCGAGACAAGGCCAGGCTTTTGGAAATGCTGATCTCTGCATACAAGATGGTGCATGAAACACAAGTGACAGGAGGACCAATCTCRCAGCCCTTCCTGCCCCTTCCAGCTCCTCTCCCCTCACCTCCACTGAGTGTACCGCAGCCTTTCTAGGGCATTTCTTAGGCAAGGTTGAAGATTTCATCCCTAAAAATAGACTTCTATACATAGGTGAGATGTTTATTGTTCCTAATAGACCCATATAAGGTGTAGTATATCTAATCCATCTCTTGTCCTTACCGGAGTAGTGAATGGCACATAATTTTTATGTTGACCCCTTACTGATGGGAAACTGAGGCACAGAGTGCCATGGTGGCCATGGCAAAGTCCTTCAGGTGAGAAGTGCCTCTGCCAGGCCATGCAGCCTTTGGGCGAACACCTTGCTCCTCCATGAGCCTTCCTGCCCGCCCCAGCATGGAGCCTGGAGCGGGGARAGGCTCTGCCCCAGTGAGCCAGAGATGGTGCGCAATGCTCCTGTGCAGCGGGAGTACCTTAATTTCTTTAATTGCCCTCAGGAATCGATTGCCTTGGAAAGCTGGGGAATCTTGTTCTCGCAGGACTTTCAGCATAACGTGGACAAAAACCTGTGAGGAGCACAACACATGTATCTGCCTCGGCCCGGTGGCGAGACCACCCTGGATCATTTGAACTGGTACCCTAAGTCGCCTGAGCTAAAGCACCGAAATGTTTCCTTTCAACACAAACCTATCTCTGAAAGAAAAAAAGGATGGCAGCTAACCAGAAAGGGTTTAAAATAAAACACATTAAAATACATTATGGAATATTTAAATGTAAAATCTATTAATATGTTATATCGTGTTAGGGTGTGTAAGTGATAGCCATAGCACGTTAGTAATGTATATTATCAACATGTATATACACACATACACACACATATTTTATAATAGGCACAAATTATAATATACCATGATGCACCACCTGATGTAACCCATATTTTTGGCACATCAAAAAATAAGACTACAAACCCACAAAGATAAAATTCCATGGAGCTTCTTAGCACTACATAACTATATATATATATATAGTTATTTATAGATATATAAGAACAAAAGTTAACTAAGAAATGTCCCAGTTTCTTCCCAGTGGCAGTTCAGCACTTCTGTCACCCTCACACAGATGAGCTGCGGGGAAGCGTCCAAGGTGGTGGTCCATCCAAGGCAGGAGGACCTGACTCTCGTGGGTGCCTCAGCACTTCTGCGCTCAGGAATGATTTAAAATGAAGCTTCCAGGTGTATGTCTCTCCCTGCCTGCCAGTAGCTATCTGGCATCCTCTGTATTTCACCGCTGGTATATTTAGGTGCAACATGTATTTTTTCAAAACTTTCTATCCATCACCCATAATGTATAGCTGAAGTGTTTGGCTCCAGTACATTTACATGGTAATCAAATCATTAGCCTGGGGGAGGCATAACACATTAATGACTTCAGAAATGTTGGTTAAAATCCAGTCCTGATCAAAGAGACCAAAATTTATTGTCATTCCTCTAATAGCCGTGTGGTAACCAAAATGAAATCAATTTGATGAAGATAATTAGGTTCCCATCTCCATCACCACACGCTTAGTACAATTAGGCGGAATGAGCTTCCCCTGCTAGCAATATGATACTCTTAGCACAGACTAAAATACTTCAACAGCACCAGCCAGGAAACACTTACTGAAACAACTATTTTTTAAATTAGAAATTGCTGGTTCATCAGAATCTGAATACTCCCAGGGGTCTCCATACCACACGCATAGGTCCTGGGCAGAGCTTACAGGCGGATGCTAGCAGAGGTCTCCCCTAGAGCGGAGGGCATCATTTTGGGATCTTGCCTGGGCTGTTGGACATGCACAGTCGGGTCCTGGATCTCCCTCGGGAGCCTCCTCCTGTTCCTGTGGGGCTGTGGAGATGGTGCCCACCCCAGGGGCACCGCTGGTCCCTCCCTGCTGAGCCATGACCAGCCATCACAGTGAGCGGGGTTGGTGGCTTTTTGATGATCCTGCTCACTGTGTCTGAGCCGGGTGCRGGAGGATGCTGAAGCAAAGCTCTGCAGGGAGGTTTGGGGGCAGGAAGGCGGCTGCTTCCAGCAGGGATGAGGCTGGGGAGCTGGATCCTCTCCAGGCATTAGTCTTTCCCACCAGCTGGGATGTTTGCAGACTCTACACCCTGCGTCTCCATATGCCAAGCCCTAAGCACAATTATTTTTCTCGCTGAGAGGCCTTTGTATCAGATTGGTGCTGAGCAGGAAAAGCAAATTAAATCTTTGCAGAATAAGAAAACCTTCTTCCAACTCTGAACTGACTGGGCTCAGCATTCCTCTTTGCATCAGCTTCATAGGCAGAATATATTAGTGCCCGTGCTAATCAAATAATGGGAAACCTGGTTTGTTAACAAGTGGTCAAACTGCATTTCCAGTTTTCTGAAAAATAAAATATTCCATTTGTGAATATTCAACTGATACTCATTCAGTTTATTCCAAATATTTGAAAACTTCAATAATTGCATGGATTTTAGCAGAAATGACCCATGTCTGTTCAGTGCAGACCTTCAGCGACGCAATAACTGTTGCCAGCACTTTGAAACAGAGGTAAAGATTAAGTGACTTAGGAACCTAAGACTGACTTTTGGTCAAAGCTTTTGAAAACTGCTCTCAAAGTTTCATTCCCCATCTTTTAATAAATGAGATATTTTGTCCCTGATGTTATCCTGCCACTTGGAAATAAAAGTCTTTGTATTTCCGCAGATTTTAAAATCCTACGCAGTGTCCATATCTTAAAAGCCAACTTTCCAACAGAAAATTATTTATTACAACATTTCTATGTAATTCCTCTCTCCAGATTTTCAGAAAGACCCTTTACAGAGTCGTAGTCCTGTGTGGTGCAGGACATTTGACACAGGTTTTCCAACAGCAGCCATCGACATCATAGTGAGAAGGATTTTATAGATGCAGGAAAGAGAGGCCCAGAGAAGCTATTTGCCTAAAATTAAAGCTATTTTATGTCCTTTTCTCTTCCAGGTGTGTACCTCTTTGTTGCACTCAGAGTCCTCCTTAGGCACATTTTGGACAAATGTAACCTATGTCTCCATGTCTGAAATTTCCAACAGAGCAGGTCTGGCTTCTGCAGAGATTTTGAGGTCAAGCTAATGGAAACTGGTGGAGAGAAAGATAGGAGAAAGGAAAAAATCAGCACCAGAGCAGACAGGGCAGTGATCCACACCAATCCCACCCAGTGACAGTGGTGGAAATGGGCCCTACATCTCCCCATCTGCAGGGTGGGACTGTAGGCGGAAGATCATATTGCTCCTTGTAGAACTGAACCTCCTAGGTCCCTCTCCTATCCTCTCAAAGGACTATCGATTACTCCTCTTATGATGCATATACTGAACAAATTAATATAATAAAAATCCATCTAAAGCTATGAAATATGAAGGCATCATATCTGGCTCAGGAAGGTCCTGCTGCTGGAGGCTGGGACAGTATTCTCGAGAAATATCACTGCCTGCTTGTCCCATTCTTACACTCTTCTCTAAGGCCATCCATTGCCTGTTGTCAAAAACAAACAGTGGGGTAACGGAGGGGTGTTGGCCCAATAAAGCTATTCTGTAATGTTTTTACATTAATCTTATGGATCAGGACCAAAGCAGGCATCCCCTTGGGCTTATTCTGGCTTGTTTTGTGGTTCTCATAATATTTTATTAGACCTTGCTAGACCTTGAGGCTGTTGCTTTGAGGTTTTTTCCAGGTGGAGCTACCGGTCTGTGGTGCAAGCAGAAAATAACCTCAATTAGAAGCTGAAGAGTACAGTTTATGTGCRAGGTGCTATGCATATCCACCGTAAGTACATCAGGAATGAAGGCTGTAAAACAATTAGACCCCCAAAAGGTGATAGAAATCTTGAAGAAGAAACTACATGAATTATTCCTGTGCTTAATCACAGTCTCTGGTATTCTCAGAGGAAATACTATGATGAATAAGCAGAGCAAATGATCAAAATTCTTGTGTAATGAGCCCTGTGTTAATTGCCCCACTGTCCATTGAAACACAAAAGGTACTAATGAAGCACGCAGCCTCATCATCCCCAGACTGACTTTCGTTAGGCCTCTGTCAAGTTATGTATCCAGGAGAAACCGTGGGATACAGGGAACTCCAGTAAAGGGACCCATCTCTCACCTGGAAGTGAAATGTCCTTCACTGGGACCTGACTCAAAACGGGCCGTATCAGCTAAATGGAACTGTTAGCACACTGTTGGCCAACGGCCAGAAGTATGAAAAAATCCTCAATTCTTTCCYACATTAAAAGATGGTGCACAATGCCCCCCAACCCCTCCCCAGCCATCACTCCCTTACCACCTTACATGCCACCGACGTTCAAGATTTCACAGCGGCAGGAGGGACAAAGGCTGGAATTTTTCTCTGTTTCAGTGGGACAAGTCGTTATCACTGGAGCTCTGGGAGAGTTTTTGCTGGCTGTCAGACTATGGGGTTTAGGAGATACCCATCCTACTGCGTAAATTAGCTGTAACGCAGACACATCCCCCGCCATGTGAAGCTCACCAGGGTTACCACAACCAAAGACCAAGGCGGGTGAGGAGCACGTGCCTTCAGAGCAGAGGCTGGGCAGCAGAGTCACTCTGGCAATGCTGAGCATTTGCTATTTATTCACCATGCAGGGGAGGGGAAGGGGAGCATCTGGAGTTTCTCTGGACCTGCGTGAAGGTTATTTCGATCATCTGAACCAAAGCTCACTCTGATTGAGATTTCCTTAATAAACCAATTGTTATTTTGACATGGCACCTCTGGTTCTTCAGCCAAATGCCCCAAAACACACAACAAAACCTTTGTACTTTTCCCACATTGCAGATTCAAGCTGCAGTGAGAGCTCACAGTGCGGAAGAGGACATGGAAGGCAGATGTGGCCATCCTGTGCATACACCAGGTCGTGGGATGGACGTACCAAACCCATCCCCTCAACCCACACTGAACTGGAATTGGGTCTGCAGGAGCTGCCTTGAAAGACTCAGCCTTCTGCTGTTAGTTGGCAACAGGCAGTAACAACAGTTATCCTTCCCCCTTCCTCTAAAACACTTTGAGATCCCTAGATGAAAAGGTACTTCAAGTGCAAAGTATTTTTGCTTATAAAGTATTTAAGGCACATCAGTCTGACTCACAGAACTCATTTCAAACAAATGAACAACCTTTGAAAACATTTTATGGACATTATTTCCTCTCCAGCTGAACTTCATCTCTTGAATTTAGTCTTATGTTATGGTCTGATTATTCTCAGAAAGAATTAAATTGGAGGAGGGAAGAAATGAAGGTATTCCCTGGAAATCCTTTCATTTCATTAAAGCCTCTGTTATTGCTTGTGTTGTGTTTGTCCAAACCACTTGTCAAGATTTCATTACCCCAATTTAAAACAGCAGCACTATGTCTAAATGTGGTTATGACTGAAAATGAAGGTACTCCGCAATATTCCCAGAGAGAGTAGAGCACGCTGCTTTTCTGGGCTGAGCTTCGAGAAAATAGGTTATAGATAACATACACGTTCATCCATCAAATATCATGCTACAAAACAGTGCTAATGTGCTAAAAGAGAATTTACAGCCCTAAAACATTAGTGAGTCAGATAGAAGTTACCCTTTTTAAGCTAGGAATGACCAATGCTAATCAGTACAGAATTGATCAAATGCTACTGATCATTAGGGGCCAAGAGTGAGCCTGGCCCTCTACGAGATTATTTAGCAGCAGCAACTTCTCCAAAAGAGATAATTTTTTCTCTCTTTCTTTCTTTTATTTCTTGTAAAGAAAGACTCGGTAAGAAATCAGCCCCAAAATGCACTGGGCCAACAAGTCACACCACCTGCCACTGTGCCATTGCTGGGCACAGACCACAGGGGAAAAGGCGATTTGGGCTTCAAGGGGCTGAGAAAGAAGGGTACAGCCCAGCTTACTACAAGGCAGGGGTGGAGCATGCACAAAAACTGAAATATTTAAGAACAGATGACAAGCTGCCTGCGCAGAGCCGGCTTTCAGGAGCAGTGGTCTGCACCTTTCCCCTGCGTGACCACCTGCTTGAGATCCGCATCAGGGAGGCTCGAGCAAAGCCTGTCACCTTGGGGTGATGGCCATGGGCTGGGCAGAGCTGTGGTGGCCCCGCACCAGCTCCTGGACAACGCACATGGAAATACCACACTATGAACTTCATCATGATCTAGCTCTGTGCTCTAAGGGGGTCTCATGCCATCGTTGTTATCACTGATGAGATGCTGCACAAGAAGTTTTGGAACTCAAAAACTGGGAAAAGAACGTTTCAGAGAAATGTTTTGAAAAGCCCTATTAATTTAGCTATAGCAGGTGTCCAGTCTGAAATAAAAAGATTGCTGCACATTTTTCAAAATATACCTGGTATTCATACTTGATCTCTGCAGGCCAAGGTTTATATTTCTTTAATAATCACATGCTTGAAGATAAACATTTAACTTAGATTTGACACACACGTACACAAAGTTAAACTACTGCTTGGGATGATGTATATTTCAGTGTTATTATTCATCTCCAGCAACTATGTGTTCTTGGTATCAATCAAAAGTAAAATTCATGACTGCAATTCTACTGTGCCAATGCAGTTCGTCAAGTTTAATTCCCATTCCCCATAATTACTGAACTTGTTATCATTCTTTCTCTGTAGGAACATATCATCTGTATTAACCACTTACTAGAACTGTATATATAATTATTCCAGTTATTTGAAATATACTGAAAATATATGCCAGCACAAAGGTAACTACTGCGAAATTCTGAACAATATACAATATCAAGAGCACAGTCAAGTGTTTCATTCCCACCTAATGACTTAAATATGCAATATGCATACTTCTACATTTTGTCATAGCTTTTGTTATTGAAATTAGCTGGAGCCTGGTGTTGGTTTCAATAGGAAACGTTCAAATCCCAAATCACCTGAATTCAGCACTGTCCTCCTACAACAGTAGTTTTGGCACCAAATCAGAAAGTCAACCCTGCTTAACATGTAGTTAAATTGATGCTTGAATGCTGGTCAATGAAATTGAATAGTTTATGGACTCCTGGTGGCAAAAGCATGGGATTTAGATAAAACTAAGAAATAAAACTCTTGGGGAGCAACGAGGGCCAGTTACACCACAAGGGAAGGTAACCCCTGAGCCAGGGCTGAAGGTGAGGATGGCAGGCAGCAATCCCATTGATAAGGAGATCCCACCATCCCTGAGCAAGGAGAGTCAAGCAGCTCTGGTGATGGAAACCAGGGACAGCCACAGCACAGCAATTGCTGGGTAAGTCTGCGGTGCCGAGACAGGTCCATGGTCAAATCAGGAAGACAAGTCATTGGGTCAGGTCAAGTAAGGATCAAGGGTGAGGGACTGAGCTTAATGCAACTCCTGACCCAACGGGTGCATCACTTATGAATCAGCTTCTCATAGCTCTTTCTCACGCAGCTCTTTCTCACAACATAGCCATTTTGAGAGACACCCCATCTAAAGTTACCTCGGCACCATACCCAAGCTGTCCCTGAGCAGCCAGACCCTGGGGGTGCAGGAAGATGCTGCCCACCTATTACACAGCCACCGGACTGGGCTCCAGTGGTCATGATCACTGTGTCTGTAAACACAGCTTGGGGGTGGAAGAGCTACACCCACTCTTTTTTATAATAGACTGATGTTCAGAAATGAGCATTTAGAGATGGGCATCCAGTGGAGGACGTGCACCACCTGCCTCTGGCCACCCTCCCCAGGCCCTGCCAGCTCACTGATTCCCACCTCCCACACCTGGCTGCAAAGCTCGGGGGTTTCAGACAGCATCATCCTTATAAAACAAGAGGTCAAAATATTGCTCACCCTCAGCGTGAATTATTACCTGTCCTCTCTTCTCTGCCTGAAACCAGGAAGGGGAACGGCTTGGTCCTGCCCAGCACAGGCATTTCTAGCACGGACAAGCTGTGTCACCATTTAAACTCTCGTCCGCACGGTGTCCAGGGCAGGCAGGAATGGAGGCTTCATCCTGGAAGGCAACAGAGATTCATAGATCCCATCTGGGAACTAGCCACAGCCCCATCTATTGGACTTTAAAAGCGTGACTTTCTGAGGGATGAAAAGCTATTTACAAGTAACTGCTTATGATCTACTAGCTTACATTTTTCTCTTTCTAGGAGCTTTGCATGATTTGCTAGTTAGAGGAGCACAAAATAGGCTAATGACTGTATTCCAAGTTTTCTAAGGCATTTCTGAGGTCTGTAATCTATAAAGAATATACGATAGCTTAGGTTAATAGCGCAGAGTGGCTGCCACTTAGCCTGGGAGTAAGTTGTGATAAACACAGACCCAGTTCACAGGGAAGAAAATAAGTATATAAAGGGCAGAAAAAAGGAAGTAATTATAGGTAGATACTTTGCTTTTTTAACCACCTTGCTTATGCTAGGAAAACCACGATAGCTTCCTATGCTTCAGAACTGCCATTTTGCTGAATATATATATTTTGCTATAATGGAAAGAGATGTAAAAATACTAGAGGCTTTTGAATTTAACTTTGTGATTTTGCAAATGTTTCATAAAGCCCTCTCAGTTACTCCTCACTCGCTGGGAACAACATGCCAACTTAAAACTTTGCATATATACCTATGGAGTGTATGTGGGAATTTATCTCCTATGACATTTGCCTTCCACAAGCCACACGCTCAGTGTAAGCTGGGCATAGGTGCCTATGGCTGTCATGAGGCCTCCTTTTTGGAGGTGGCTGGAGGGAGCTGAGATGAACTCTGTTAACACAGCACTGGCACAACCCCTCGCCGACATGTGCTGTCAAGCCCAGGCAAGCTCCCRGGTCCCCAGCGCCAGCGCAGAAGCATCCTGGTGCTGGGGATGGTCTGGGGCACGCAGCAAGCGCCCAGCAGAAAGGCACAGGCACCAATGCAGCCTATTTCCCCGATTACTCCATTGATTATAATGATCGTTTAAATCAGGGATCGAAGCGAGCTGCAGGCATGGCAGCGAGCGAGGCAGTGGGACTGCTGGTTATGCTCAGCTGCTGCTTCTCTTGCTGCTGGCTGAATGTTTAGGAGTTTATCCTGTTTAGAGAATTACAGAGCAAGAACTGGGCAGAGTAGACAACATGAGACAAAATTGGTCCATAAGTTTACAGGGCAAGGTTTAATGAACTCTTAGAGTCCGCAGAGGGTACCAGTGCCTTAGGTGCTAAACATGTTTGTTTATTGCTCCACCAGTTCTCTGTTAGTTAGAGTTTATACATGTTTTGGCCAACCAAAACAAGTTTTTTGAGGATTTTTTGTTGTTGTTGTAATTCAGGAGAAGGTTTTTTATTGGGAGATTGATTGTGTACCAAAGGCAGTATTGGAAATATTACTGTATCTGTATTAAAGAAACCTTCTCATAAAGTGCATGATGCTTTCCACCTACACATCGCTTTTACAAGCACAGTTTGGACTAGCCGAATATATTTAAGTGTCAGGTTATTTCCTTTCTGAAGGGAAAAATAACAAATTTTTGGCTGGATTGAAAAAGATGTTTTGGTTGACTTCAAACTCCTCATTTCATTTGTGGATCTTTTTGCTGCTCAGCTAAAAGAATCAAAGACTGCTTGCTTACTTAGAAAAAACACATGTTACTTCAAAGCAACGCAACTTTTCAGGGGTAGAAATTACTTCACAGATTTGCAAACTATGTTGGTCAGCTATAACCACAACACATAGTTTTGGGTGGCAAAGTATTTCTCAAAGAAATATTACCTAAAAAGACAGCAAAGACAAAGACTTCATGCCATCCTTGAAATAAATCCTAAATTAGTAACAACAAACGCCTTGGAGCTGCTTTCACCCATGGGCTTGTGCCAGTAACCTCCCATCTGACAATTAAACCCATCCYCCCCCCCCCGAAAAAAAMCTAAGTCAAGCCAGGTGCTCCTGTGTACTTTGTATAACTGTCATGCCTAGATAGAGGCTACGTGCAGGCTGTTTTACCTGTTTGCACATTTATAACTGTAATGGTTCCTGTGGTAAAGTGCTTGATTCAAGCCTGTGCCGGTGATAGAGAAAGTCATCAGAGGTGTTGGAGCTACCACCTCCTGGAGGAGCTTTGGGCTTGTCCCAGCTGTCTCCGGCTGACCCCAGGTGTCCATCTGAGCAAAGCTTTCCTGGTGGAGGGATCTCACCCCACTCCATTATGAACACGTACAGATAATATTTCTTTGAATGAGGCTCTTCCCATGTAAGTCAGGATGGTTTTAGCCAACTGCTTTTTGCCTATAGCCCAAAAGACAGGGGTACATGCAGGGGGAGAGCCACTATACATTTCAATACAGTAAGGAGTCTCAACTATGCTGGGAGCTTGTAGAAAACATGTCTCTTGAGAGAATTTGAATTTTTAACATGATCCGTTCTCTCTGGACAGAGGATTGCCCTTAGGAAAGCCCTGTGCTAAATGAGACCCCTCTTAGTGAGCCCCATCCAGCCAGGCGGGAGGAGCCGGTGGTGGGGCCAGCACTGCCCCGGCCATCACCGGGCAGGTTAAGGCTCCTGCATCTCGGCATCTCAGCCTAGCTGCAGGCACTACCCGTGCATTTCCAGAGGGAACAAGGAGCTCTCCAGCAGGTATTATGGGCCATTTTGCCAGGTAGGACTGGCACTGCCGCYGTGACCCAGCATCAGTGAGCAGCGACTGAGCTGGGAGCTCCAAGTCTGACCCTTCCTCGGATTTGCAGCATGGCCCCAAGCAATGCAGTGCCCGCTCCAGACCAGTTAGCTTGATGCAAGTAAGGACCAAGGCCCCTGTATCCACCTGCCAAAATAAAACCACATTCTAGTGACTCTGAAGAGAGAGTTGTGTTCCTGATCTATGAGAAACAAAAGGGTGTAGGAGAGTTGGATTAATCACTTTGCCTGATTAGCTAAAACACTTTACTATCTTTAAATATTTAAAAAACAAGCTTAGATTTTTCTTTTCTTGTCCTGGTTCCGGCTGGGACAGAGTTAACTTTCTTGCCAGTAGCTGGGGGGGTGTGCTGTGTTTTAGGTTTGGTATAATAGGAGCGTTGATGGCCCATTGATGTTTTGGGTGCTGCTGGGTGGTGCTTGCACCGGGCACTTTTCGGCCTCCCATGCCCTGCCAGGTGCAKGGGAAGCTGGCGGGGGGAGTACAGCCAGGGTGGTTGACCCAGCTGGCCAGTGGGGTATTCCATACCATGTAACGTCATGCTCAGTATAAAAACCAAGTGGGGGGGGGGGCTCTGCGTCCCGGGTCAGGCTCTCGTATCAGGCACGCATCGGTTCGGCAGGTGGTGAGCAATTGCATTGTGCATCGCCTGCTTTGTATATTGTTGTTATCACTGTTATTATTACTGTTCTACTTTGTTTTATTTCAATTATTAAACTGTTTTTATCTCAACCCGTGAGTCTTCCTGCTCATGCCCTCCCGATTCTCTCCCCCATCCCACCGGAGTGGGGGGGTGAGCAAGCGGCTGTGTGGTGTTTAGGTGCTGCCAGGGTTAAACCATGACATTTCTATGTGCTACAGGTTTTCCATTCTGCTCTCTGCCTGCAGTAAGCATCAGCTCCCTTGCACCTGGGTTGAGCTGGGCCAGGGAGTCACCTTAGCACCTCATTTCACCAGCCCCTGGTCCCATCACCACCTCATCCCACCACCACCTTGTCCCACCAGCAGCAGTGGAGGTGCAGCACAAGGCAAGCACCAGGTGAAGCCCCTGTCCCGTGGACACAGAGAGCAGGAGACACCCGGGGCTTGATGGCTTTCCATGGGGTTTTGCGGCAGAGGCATCCTTTGCATGGTATAAAATTACAGCAAATTAACCCATAGATGTCATTAATATTTCTGATAGGAGGCAGTTGTATATTGGCGCTAGCTAGCTGCTTGCATCTACTGTCAGCCAGACATCTAGGGGATGTTTTATTCTCCAGGAAGGTTCACATTTGGGCATTCAATGTGCATAATCCCATCCAGATTAGCATATTAAGCTGGAAAACATCTCATGCCACAAACTACATAGTGTAAATCTAGCTCTGAAGAGCAACAGAAGCTAGTGTATAATTAATTAAAATTATATAAAAATGAGAAATGCAATTATTAAAAAGCAAAAAGATTCTGTGCCTTTAAAACAGCAAAACTCTGCATATACTAATACCTTTTTCTAACTGTTGTGGAGGAAAGGTTAATGGAAGAGGACCAGGTGAGCCAGGGGAAGGCAGGCTCTTTTCTTTCCACCAGCACATCTAAAATCATGCTACATTCATAGTTGTTTTAAGATATTTTGTTGATAGCATTTTTCAAAGCAAATTACCACCACTGCCCTGACAGACCAATTATATTCCCTTACAATGTCCTACAGGCACATGAATTATGAACCAAAAGAGTTTTGCCTAAGTCCTCAGACAGACTGAACATAACGTAATTTTATTTTTTCCCCTCTGCGTATCTTGGCGTGCCCTCTGCTGGCATTTATTCCTAACGACACACCGCCGTGTGCTCCAACCTCCCTTGCTGGGAAACACCCGGGGCCGGCAGCTCTGCTCACCCAGGGAGAGTTTTCGATAAATGCACGTGATACGAAATTTCTGGRAAAAGAAGAAAAATAAGGCAGATGTGTTAGCAATAGAGCAGAACTTCGGCAGAGCTGTGAGATGAGGGCACGTCTTGTGTGGATGCTGAAATTGCTCTCCCCAGCCCTAAGGCTCCAGGAAGGGCCGATGGGGTGGCTGGAGGTGGTGGTCCCAAGCGTACCCAACAGCTCATCAATGAGTCTTTGACATGGCTAGGAGAGATGGTTTGGTGGCCACCAGGCACCAACAAACACCATCTTCTGGCACAAATCAATCCCATTATCTGTTGTCCTGCCATAGCCAGAAGGTTGCTTTCATTCTTCCTGAAGTTTTTACATAGCTTGGTGCTGATTTACCCTTTGAAAATTAGTTAAATTGAAAAAATGGAACAATAAATACCAAAAATAAGAATTCAGCCTTGTGTATTATTTATTAAATTATGCAGCTCTAGGGGCAGTGTCAGAGATTTCCTCATTTAACGTCTGTTAAGTGTATGTAGATTCCTGAAGAATTGCTCATTTTTAAAACAAGAAGATCTTTCCACTGGAAGGACCAGGGAGCATATGGGCAGGAAACTGCAATCTTTTCCCTGCAGAGCCATTCCTAATGAAGAAGAAAAGACTTGTGTTCTTCCCAAACAAGGAAAAGGATCTGTCTCTGCTCTCAGATACCCCGTGTAAAGCTGATGTTGCTAATGGAGCTACATCAGTATAAAATCAGTGTCACAGAGAAGAGATGGGCTCTCTTACAGTGAAAAATGGTGCGGCCCTATAACAGCGCTCTTGGCACGCAGCACATTTTCTGTGTAAAGCCCTTGGACAAGAGTTATTCCCAACACGTCTGCAAAGGGCCAATCACTCAGCGAGCACATGACACTGTCCCGGAGCCTACAGCTTTCTGATGGCCAGAGCTCACCTGCAAGTCTGGCAATTCACTGGTATCTCATGTACCCAAGAAAAAAAGGACAAGCCCCATCACTTCAAAAGCCCCCGGCCCAGGTAGTCAGATCCCCTGGGGCAAGGAGCTTCCTTCCACAGCACCTGGGTGCTAAAAAACCCATGCTCTCATTCGTCTTCTAACTGCCCCTCCACAGGTCCCCAGAGAAGGATCCCAACCAGGTCTTTATGCACCATCACCACCGGTCCCACCTCCCCAAACCAGGGCTGACCCACATTTGCACCAACTGCTGGAAGTCACCCCCAAGACCGATCCCTTTCTTTGCTGCGCCATGGGAAGCACAGATACCCGCAGCCCTGCTCCCCAGAGACATAGAGCCTGTACGGGAGGCTCCAGCTCACCAGCCACCATCCAAACACACAATAAGGGGTTGTCCCTGCCCAAGAGCTTACGACAGGAAAGAAGAAAACTAAAAGCATGAGGGAATAGAGGCAGGAGGCAAGCACAGTCAGCAGCAGCACCTTTGCTATCCTTGGGCTGCGCACTAGGCTATGCTGCCTCTAACCTCAGCTGGGGGAACAACCTACCCACTGTACTTGCAGAGAAATCCCTCCATGATAGCCACCAAATATTTTGTGTAAATTACCTAGTTTATTGGCAGTTTTTTCAAGTCAAAAATTGCACATTTGATGGAACTACAGGACTGAAAATCTATGCCTTGATAGGCCTCCACTGAGCTCAGCTGGACTTGCACGATGGTCTGACTCACAGGATCAAGGTCTGCATCTGCATTTTGACATTGTTTATTTCCAGGAAGAGCTCTGTAACTTGTTGGCAAGACTGCCGGTGTTTAGAGGTCATTTGTTCTGTTGCATCTGGAGAAGAAGAGATAACTTTAAATACTTGTAATCAGCTTATTAACAAAGTGGATCGGAAGTTAGATACCATTTCTCCTATGATTTTATACTTGTAAACTTCAGGAAAACAGGTTAGAGGAAAAATCAAAAGGATATTAACTAAAGATCAAGATCAAATTAAACTGGATTAAAATAGCTCTACATGTTACTGAGTATAACACAAGGCTTTGTTGCAACATAGAGTGGACGTCCAGATAAATTAGTCTTTGGCCTTCAGTATGGGAAAATAAATACAAAGCTATTGACAGAGCAGCTTGGTTGTGGCATCACAGAAGCTGCTTAAGAAAAAGCTTGAGGTAGACTTGTTCACGTGTTTGGCTTTACCTTTCTCTGCCCCCTTAAGTCACTTGGAGACAGGGAGAACCTGAAGGGGGAAAAAAAACCCTTTTTAGGTGAGGGGGAGAGGAGAGTGGAAGGGGACATCTCAGTGGTTGTGGTGTTCTAGTGGGAGAGCAGAAATATGTTGTATTTCAAAGACAGTTCTAGGTGGTTCAAGGTAAAAACTCAAATGAGCAAATGAGACTCTTGCAAACACTTGATTGCTGAAGGCTCGTTCAGGCCAACAGCACTGCATGGAGGGATGGGGTTTGGAAGAACCGGAGCATGTTTGGATACTTAAGAGCCCAATAAATAAGACACTTATAGATATATAACATTAAACATAGCGTTCCTAGAGCGCTGGGGGCGATGCACAGCAGTACTGTGAACACAGTTAATATCCTGTTGGGGGAGGCCTCATCCCCAGCGAGATTACTAGAAGGGATGCTCACCCTTTTGGCAAAGCCTCTTGTAATCGATAATAGAAAGCGTGGTCTCTTTGGTAAGGAAAATATTATCCCAATCTTTCTTAAATTTCAGTTATAAAAAACCTTCTAGGAGTTTGAGGAAGTGGGTCTTTTTTTTGAGACTTAACCTGATTTCTCAACCTGTGAAAACACCAGTCAGGATCTGCCTGAACTGAGACTCGCGCCCACAGCCTCAGCTGAGTCCTCCTCAAATACTCGGGTGCTCCTGCCCCCGAGTATCACTGCGCTGAATCACACCAGCTCCTGCAAAAGAAAATTGGCAGAAATATGATGTCACCCTCCCTGTCCCACAGCCCGTTCCTCCTCCTCTCTCACATATGCTGACTTTATTCAGTTTTTTCATCTTCTAACTCCTTCGCTCACCTTAGTGACTTGAGCCCATCACTTTCACACCCTCTCACCCTCTCCTGCGCTTTTCATGCCAGAGCCAATGCTCCCTCCCTTGGAGTCCAGTCCCAGTCCCCTCCGCAGCCACCCGCTGCCACCAGCCCTGGCCCTGCCGCTCCCGCAGAGCTCCTGGGGGGCATCGGACACGGTCCTCCTGCAGCACCGCAGGGCCACATCRTTGGTCTCCTGCTGGGCAACCTTGTTTGCAAACACCAGCTGAGCTCATATACTGATAGCTCACAAACCCATCTCTCTCCAGACCTTTTCCTTCTACCCAAATTCTGGTTATCCTAATCTCTCCCCACAGATAAACACTCAGCTGATGCTGAAGTAGAGCAGAGCTGCTTCTCTCCAAGCTCTGCCTTGCTCCTAGTCCTTACCTTTAGTTCAGAGCCCCCTCTGGGCTCTCCTGTTCAGGCCTAAAATTTCTGGGGTTTTTGTTTGTTTGTTTGTTTGTTTGTTTTTAACACCATCCGTGAAGGCTGAACCTTCCCTTGTTCAGCCAAACTAAAGTGCCCGGCCTGACCAGTCCCTGGCAATTGCAGACACTCGTTACATTTCCAGACAAGCGCTTTTGTACCATGCCTTGTGCCGCCAATATCCTTTGCAAATCCCTCACTATTTTCCTCCACCTTCTCCTGTCCCCGCAGCTCCCGCACAGCCTGGCACAGCGCAAAGAGCTGGTATGAAGAGGTGGAAGGGGAAAGAGGGAACTTGCTAAGTCTTGAGGAGCCTGAAAAACATGAAGGAGCAGCCTCTGACATCCACACGCATCTGTGAGCACCCTCTCACTGTCTAATGGCTTCAGCTGTGGAGCGGGAGCAACCCTTGTACTGCTATGCTTGCAGGACGTCTCAGCCAGTACAATCCCTTACTGGCTTTATACATGGTTAAGGCTTCTATATATTATGATAACAATGATGATATTGGGCTAAATAACCCTAATTTTCTGTACATCATTCTCCAGAATTACCTCTACCTACTTGCCTCTATTCCCAGCAGAGCCAAACTTAAGGGCTTTGGATGGTCTTGCCTGGTGATACTCATATTTTTCTCGCGAGTGCTGGCTTTATGTGGACCACAGCTAACCTCTGCAGACATATGGCTCTAACTAGCTCTTGGTCTTAAACTTTCCTTTAATGCACTGTTCATAGTTGATCTGTTTATAGCTGCTTCTTTTAAGACCTTGCCAGTATGTTTTTCAAAAGAAAATACTTATTTGACAAAACAAATCAAATCGTTAAAAATACTACTGAAAACACACACCTGCATGAACATAAGGGAGATGCTGCAGCTGAGCAAGAAAAGGGGAAGAAAAAATTTAGGGTTTAAAGGTAGATACAGGGGCGCCTTCCAGCCTAGTTATTCTCTAACTGCAAAAGCAGACTTTGCTACAATGGCTGCCATGAAGCCCTAAGCACGAGGCATACAGCACCAAGGTTTTAATATGGGCAAATAATGTCCAAGTATTGAGAGTTGGACTCAATAATCCTTATGGGTCCCTTTGTCCTGGTTTCGGCTGGGATAGGGTTAATTTTCTTCCTAGTGCTGTGTTTTGGATTTAGTATGAGAATAATGTTGATAACACACTGATGTTTTTAGTTGTTGCTAAGTAGTCTGTTAGTCAAGAACTTTTCAGGTTCCAGTGCTCTGCCAGGTGCACAAGAAGCTGGGAGGGAGAATAGCCAGGACAGCTAACCCAACTGGYCAACGGGGTATTCCATACCATAGGACGTCATGCTCAGTATATAAATAGGAGGCGTGGTCCAGGAAGTAGCGATCGCTGTTTGCRTATCAGTCGGCGGGTGGTGAGCAATTGCGTTGTGCATCACTCATTTTGTATATTCTACCGTTATTATCATCATCAGCAKYATTATTATTATTATTATTATTATTATTATTATTATTTTCCCCTTCCTTTTCTGTTCTATTAAACTGTCTTTATGTCAATCCATGAATTTTACTTTTTTCTTCCCAATTCTCTCCCCCATCCCACTGTGGGGGGGGGTGAGCAAGYRGCTGTGTGGTGTTTGGCTGCCTGCCGGGTTAAACCACAACACCTTCCAACTCGAGATATTCTATGATTCTATGACTGAATAGGAAAGAGACTGTGTAAATCCTTGAAGGCATTCTTAAACATGCCTCTCCCAAAAAGAGGGACTCCTGGTTAACAGAAGTCCTGGGGAGGGATGGTGCACCACCAGCTCTGCAGACAGCTTCCCAGAGCCCCATTTCTTCCACCAGCCTAGTGTAAAAACAGGCTCTTGCCCCCTGATTTCTGCCACCTGGCTCTATTTGGCCTGAGCTGCTGTCAAAGGCAAAGCCCTTCACTTTATCTCTGTGTGGCTCCATCTCTCACTGGCACAAAAAGTTACAACCAAGTTTCATTTTATGCCCTTTCAGATATAGTAATTGACATTCAAGGTCAAGACCCTGTGTCTGCACCAGGGTAAATAAATGCTGTGCACTTGCTCACTTCAAGGAGTTGTATTTTCTGGTCAAAAAACATTTGGAGACAGAAGTCTGTACCTCCTCTCTATCACTGCCTGCTTTTACACTTGTTTTTAGACACAGAAGATCCCCCTTGGTAACTCATCTGCAGATGGGCGTCCAGTAGTGTCCTCAGGTTAAGCACAGGAGAGATCTAACTGTAACATTGCGGTTTCACAGAAATACAGCATCAGTTTGAATGGTCAGAGCCATATAAATACATACATTTGGGGTTGATTTCCTCAGTTTTGCTCATAATGTCAGAACTGTGGGGGATTTTATTTTTTTTTTTATATATATATATATAAAAAAAAATATAAATGTATCTTCAGCTAAACCTTCAGTTTCCTTTGCTATGGAGAACTTATGCTACGACTTCTGTACGGGTAAAAAGATTTTTGCAAGAGTAGCAATGAGCATCTGAAAGAAAGTGTTTATTCACTGATTAGTAAGTAGTTATATTTGGAACTGACGCAATGTAGCTTCAGTTTTCCAACAGTAAACTCCAAGTAGCATTATATAATTTGGGAGGGAAAATCATCTCTCTGGTTTTCTTATATTTCAATAAACCACGCATCWGTGTCCAAGAACTTTTCAGTACATTAATTCAGCAGCAACATAAAATATATACAAAATTAGGGTATAGTTTTCAAAAACAGGCACCTAAAATGAAGTTTCTAGAGCCATATTTAGGCCCATGAATCTGATTTTCCAAACTACTAACCACCCGCCAGACTGCGCAGAACGCTGACGGGAGCTCAGCACTTCTGAAGGTTGCACGACTCAACGACAGCATCCAACTTTTTGACAGCCTTCTGGCGGAGACAGTTTTCACAAGCTTCATAAAACATGAAAGGCCGAAACAACATGTCCTGCAATTATCCACACTGAAAACCAATCTTAATTAATAACGATATCATTGCTACTCCCTCTACCCTTAAACTGCCGCTGAAAAGTTTTGCTTTTCCTTCATTCCTCTCCCTTTTCCCTAATACTTTAATCCTGTACTTCAAGTTTTTATCACACCATCAACCTGATTTCAGTGGTGTTTGTTGTGTACTGTGTCAGATTTACTCTTTCTTATCGTTAGGATTACTCACCTTACTATATGCTCAGCGATTACAGCCTCAGAGGACACACATTGTTCCACTAAAATACCCAGGTTCAGTTTTGCGTCTGTACAAGGCTGATCTCGGTGACATAGCAAAGATTTAGATAAGGTTTAAAAAACTAACAAGCAAATTAAAATCAGATTTCTGCCTTTATCCAAATTAAGCATTTAGAGGAAAAAATATTCATTAAAAGTATTAAATGAAGCTAAACCCACATAAGTTTAGAACACTAACTTGATGAAGTTAGCCCGTTACTTGTTCTCCTTTCCATCAGGTAATGGTGTGGATGAAGGCACAAAATGCCACCTTTGTGTAAGACTGATACTGTCTGTATTCTTAGGTGCATATTTTGACCAAAAGCCATTGGGGCCAGCTGGAGTCAGAAGTTCGATCACTGAGGCCAAAAATAATCTGTTTACTTACTTGGATTTGTGAGGGAGGGTGTCCAATTTTGACATCTCAACAAAGTGAAAATTTGAAGGAAAAGCCAGTTTCACCTTTCCCAGAACTAAGACCCTACTGAAAATACAGCAGTACCTCCCTGATGTAATCTGTACATTTGGATGCCTCTATTTTGGTTTAGCTGAAGAGATTCCCTAATCAATTCAGACTAAATGGAATTAAACAGAATTAAGGCAAGTGTTCAGAGCATTTTGCTCTGAAGTCATGCTCAAGCTTAAAATGCTGAGCCTTTCTTTCTAGACTGGCCACATATTCTCAAAGGGATCGTGTAAAACAACATCTCCTTCTTCCAAATCAATTGTTCACTCGAGATTTCCAGTCTAGGAGTGACTCCCAATAAGCCACATGCCCTGCTGTTATACCTGGCGTTTGTAGGATGGACCTTGTTTCTATGTAACATTTGTAATCCTCTACTAAGATTACAAATCCTAGGAGTGAATGCATCAGCTACTTGAGGGATCTCCGCACCATTACAACACTTGAAATAGAGATTTGAATATATACAATTAACATTGGGTCTATATAAGCAAGCAAGTTTTTCCCCAAACCAAGGGTATTGAAACCAACAGCCTATTGTTTAAAAAAATGCAAAGGAGATGTTGAACTTCCAGCAGTTTCCATACCAGGCTCTGGACGTAAACACATCCCAATATCCACGTTTCCCAGCGAGCTCAGTCCCTGCTGCTCCTCCCTCTGCAGGCTGTCCCTGCCCTGTTCCCATCTCTCCTTTCCCTTCTCCTCATCAAGTCAGGGGCATCTGCGAGGCCCCGGCTTCCCAGCACAGTTTATCCCCAATTGACCAGTAAGTTTCATCTCTTGGACATGCACCTCCTCCTAACCACTCCGCAATCTCGTTCTACCTGGCTCCCTAAGCTGTCCCATTTTTATTCCAGTTTTTCATTCCCCTTCATTTTTCTTCCTTTGTGTTCCTCATCTGCAGTCCAAACACTTCCATTACAAATTTGCCTCTCTAGGTTTCTCATATATTTCCTTCTCAAATCAGATCTCCAATGCTGGGTCACCATTCCTGCTTACACCACAGGCTCCTTACCCTTAGTTTGGACCCCTTCTCCACAACTCTTCTAGYATTTGAAATCGTTGTCAGCTCCTTTCTGATGTCTCAAGTCACCTACAGCACCACTGCAAATCTAGTTTCTCTCGTCAGTTAAGGTCCACAGACTTGATTCAGCCTTCAGTAACCCCAGACTGTTAATGCATAAAGCCTTCAGGAAACTTCATTATTAAAAATTTGCATCTGACCAACTATGAAGATGACAAAATGCACATTCACATCAAAGTCAGCTCCAAACATCAAGCCTCTGCTCCCAGCGCAGGACTGCTAGATGGTCTCATTTCACAGAGCTGCTCACAAGGGTTTCTTTTCATTGGGATTGTGCTCTGAAATAAACACATAACTAAATTTGTTCTACCCTGGGGAGAGGAGAAAGATGACAAATACAAGTGGGAGAGGGAACCACACAAAATTAGTATTAAACTATAGAGCAAATACCAAGCATGGCAAGTTTTGGTGGAAGCAGGTGGAACTGTGCAGTTAGCAGCAGCTGGAAACGGGGCCTCAAGTAGTGTCAGGCAACACGATTAATTAGCAGTGCTGTCACTCCAGTGTGTAGCAGGCACCAGCCAGCCTAAAAAACAGTTTCCATTTTCAAAACAGTTCAAGCCAGAACCTTCTTTTCTGCTTTTTAGCTCCCTTCTATTGTACATGCCATCATGGACACTTTGCACCATTTCCATTTAGCAGAAAGTCTGAATGATTAAATTCTACATTGAGCACTGAACCACCCTTCAGAAACTTCCAAAAATTATACAGGGAACTTCAGCTGCTAATTCAGGCACTTTGGTTAGATGCTGCAAATGCTCACCAGCCTCACCTCTTCACTACTGAGAAATGGCACATCCTGGTATTAATGAATATTCTCACTCAGAGGACACTGACAAGCAGCACCCACAGCACACCTGCAGAAAACTACACTTCTCCAGTGTGACACCTCTCCAGTCACTGGTACGTTTTGACCAGGATTTACAGTCTGAATTAAACAGGATTTCCTCTGTAAGCTCCTGCAAATTACTTCTGTTCTGAAAACTATGACCTGTGGGAATTAGAAAAGGTAACAACACTACTTAAAAATAAAATATCACAAGGCTGAGTAATTTTTCAGTGACATACTTTGGTCTCAATGGAGCATTAAATAAAATTTCTACACCAGTCTAAAGAGCACACCGTGATGCATGACAGAGTGGTTCTCCTGCAGCTCTTCTTCAGGTTAGAACACAGACATCCTACTGAAACCACTTACTTGTGCACGCTATTTACTCACAGGTTTAAAAAAAAAAAACAAAAAAAATAGGCTTCAACACATACTCATCTTCAAATCCCCTCCCCTCCATATATGAACAGAAATGGCCTTTGTAAAGGGTATGCAACTTAGGTCATTAGAAGATTAAGGAGGTTACAAGCATCACAAGTTTAAATCAGTTGCAGTAAGCCCTGACTTGATTTAAATCCCTCAATTAAAATTGACTGAAAACCAGGGTTTGGCATTCTGTCTCAATCCAGCCCTCACGTCAGTTGTGCCACCTTATAACTTGGGTCTTTTATTTCTGGTCCATATCACCAGCGACACTGATTAATAATAGTTTTCCAGAGCACTAGCTCTTGAGGATTCAAAATGTGGCAATAAGGGATCCTAAACCACACTGAAGGAAAATACAGTATGCATAAAGCAATGTTCTGCACTCAGGTACTGGCTAGGCAGCACTCCACCTACGCATCCGAAACCCAATGGCATGGCTTACTACGACATCGAGCTTTTTGGGATTTATTTCAACATTGCGAAGCTTTATCTTTTGAATAATATGGGGACAACAAGCAACCAACCTTTATTTTAACCTACAGAAAAACTGATGGTGGGGTTCCCCCACCAGGGAAGTTCTGCAATACTTTTGCTGTATTCTAAACATATAAAATCTGTTTTAGATTTCATTTAAAATATCAATTTATAGAGCACTGTGAAAAGTCACATGGAGACTTTTGCATAATCTGCATAACAAAATGTAATTACAAAATTTTTCATGCAAAACTGGAGAAGACAGTATAAATGCAGGTCTGAGCACCTTTTCAGTCTATATACTTTACTGGCAGCATGACTGATTGCACTACAGAAGTCCTACTTTCAGGGACAGACTTGGTCTTCTTCCAGAAGAACTGTGCCCATTACTGCCTTGGAAATGAACTTTTTGAGTAGAAAAGAGTGGAAAGTGGATAGGAAGATCCTGTGACTACTAACAAAGTGAAATACTAAGATTAATAGCAACCTTAATGCAATACAGAAGAACAGCAACTTGCAAAAAAAAAAAAAAAATTGTTGAATGTTTTAATGCATTTTGAATCATAATGAAGACAAACATTTTACATCTAAAAACAAATTAGCAGAATAATAAAAAGTGGTTCCACATAACTTATAAATTCTTTTTCCAAAAAGGTGGTTTTCACAGATTTAGGCAACAAATAAGATGTTTCATTCCAGATCTTTCTGATTGTAAAGTATATACAAACTTTGTGAAAACTGATGTGCATTGCTTGAGAGAAAGACATAAAAGCTTGATTTTGCCCAGTGACGAGTTCTCTGTGAAATTCTGCACAATACTGAAACCGTAACTGCAACTCTCCTCCATTTTATGAAATGCTGGACATTGTTCAGTGCTGAAAAACACTCTTTAGAACATTCAAAGCCATGAAATGTTTTCCACTTATTTAGTCACTGTAGTATTATTCACTACCGCTGCTCATGTGTGATTTGCTTCAAGGGGAATGGCAGCCTCGGCTTATCCTTCGGTACAGTATATGAAATTAAGCTAAGTGAGTGATAGTTAAGTGTTTAGCTGATTAAGTATTAGCCTGCTCATAAGAACGTGGCTCTAGCACCTTGTTTAGCTGATTTTTTTCAAAGTGAAAGCCTGTAATCATCCCATTCCTGGTGCCAGAGGATGGTCCCTCTGGTGATATAAAAAGTTTTCAGCAATGATGATTAAACTGCATAGAGTCTAGTGGTCCTGTACTACATATGTATTAGAGAAGCTTAAACAGACAATTTAGTTTAGCAGGACCAAAACCAGTGACCCTCTCCCCCACCTCAGGTAATAAAAGGATAGTCATTGCTCAAGATACTACATGCAGGCCATGCTGGAGAAACTGCTTCTACTGCCTGGAGAGACATTTTTCTCTTTTTTTAAGCAACATCAACCTGTGTCCAGTTCTCTCTGTTGCCAACTAAAAGAAAAAGTGAGTCTTTCTTTCTTAAAGAATAAAACCTGCAACCCAACATCAAATGGCTTTACCCAAGAGTTAAAAACCCAGAAAAAAAAAAAAAAAAAAAAAAATAAACTTTGACACCATCCTTTAACCCTTGTTATCAGAAGACTTAAAACTCTGCAGCTGCTTTCTCCAACCTCACTAGTTTTGGTATTTTAAGATTAGTTCAGTACAATTCTGTATATATCTCGTATCTAAAAAAAAAAAAAAAATAAAAAAAAAGAAAAAAGAAAAGAACAACCAGAAAAAAAACCAAGGTATCAAGCTGCTACAATGACCTGTACTATAAAGATACTACATACATTCTCCATTAAATACCTTGAGCTTCCTCAACGTTATGCTCCAAAACCATTTTTAGGACCCCAGTTTCCCTATAATTACTCAAGGATGCATTCACCATCCCATCCCATTGCACTCCAATGCCATTATATGTTAGCTAACAGGAGAACCAGTTAACACATCTGCCTCAATGTCATTATAAGCAGTGCTGTAGAGGACATGAGCACAGCTATCGCTTCACATACTCAYGAAATAAAAAGTTCCTAATACTTACCTTATGCCAACCCACCATAAACTCCATGATTCCCACTGTAAGAGTGCACCCTTGGCTTACCCTCACCCTTCATCTTATACTGTGATATGTCAGACAGTTAGGGGCAGTATCTGCCCTTAGCTAAAAAGAAGTGTCTGTCTGAAGCAGCCTTTTTGTTCTTTCGAAGACATCAGCTGCCACCTGCACTTACTTATATAATCAGCAGCTGTGTTATAACACCCCACTGCCAGTGCAAAAAAGGCTAAGCACAGTGAGGAGCAAAACCAGAGTAAGATCATTTGGGAGAAAGAAGGGAGACCTATGTTAATTACCCCCTTTTGGAACAGAATAGGGACTGCAGCAGCCCTTGCCACGGCTGAGAACAGAAAGGTGACAAATGATGTTTACTTATCGTATTGCTCCATTAGCTTTAAGTGTTCATTATCTTAAGGATCACATTTAGTATGATTGTCTTTCCTCTCATGTCAGAGATAGTACTTCAGCCAGAGACCAAAAGTGCTTTTTTCTAGGCTACAGAGAGATTCAATGCATCTTGACCAACATTCATTTTTGAGGTAGTACTCATTTACTTTGTATTGCTGGCTCAAAATAAAAATATGGGAAGTGAACACAATTAAAAGTGTGCTCACTGTAGGTTTATGGAAAAAAAAAAACCCAACCCCCAAAAAACCTATTTCCTTTCTGGGCAGATCACGAAAAAGAAGCAATCCTTCCTACAAAGGTCAGCTCACATTCACTGGTAAAGTCAAACTTTCATAAATGGTTTATAACAATAGCTATAAACTAAAGTGCTTCAAAATTTGCTTGACTAGATTTCAGTGATTAGAATCATAATATTCTGGATTTTTGCTAGTATGAAATGCCATGAGATTTTAGAATCAGTTTATATAAGAGGGGCAGAATGAATATTTTGCTTTCTCAAAAAAAAAAAAAAAATGTACAAAAGCATTCCAAATAAACCTGGCAGTCTATACTCACTACAAGTTGCTTGCATTTTCCTTCTCAAACCTACTATTTCTCCAGTAACTGGAATGAAAATGGAGTTGAAGTTGCACTATACTGCAGCACTAAAAAAAGTATTCCAAATCAGATGCAAACAGGAAAATGTTTACAATCATACAACTAGTGAAATTCACACTTCATTTCAAAGTTTTAGCCCTGCAGATTCTTTTTAACACAAGGCAGATATGTAGAGTCATGGAAAAACATAACAGACTGCGATACACTCTCTACATTAATTACATAAGTTTCACATTTATGTCACAACTGTAATGCCCTACTGTGTATCTATTAAATGCTAAATAACTTATGAACATTTATGTGCTCTATGCAACAGTGAACATATTGACCAGTGGATGCCAAAATATAAAAGTTCATACACAAGACAAACTAATTTTAAAAAAAAAAAAAAANATCACATTTTCTGTACAATTCATGCAAACTGTGCACAATGTGGTAACAAGAACAACATTTGCTAGAGTCTCCACTTCAGGAAGAGCTTTTACAGCGACAGCAGACCAGTGTTCAGAAAAGTCTGCGAAAGTGTAGAAGTCCATTGCAACATAAAATGCAAAAATTCTTCCAGCATTTCATTTTTCTTGTAACAAAGCAGGGATGTTGATGTTCCAACCAATAGCCTGACGATCAAATCCACATGTGAAGAGGTTACATATTGGATGGTCCTCACTCCATGCTGAGCAGCATACCATTCTTCTGTGGCCCTGCGACAGTTCGGGAGATAGCAGTATTACTTCCAACATATCTTGAAAGCTTCTATGTCAACAAGTTAGTGCGACTCAAAATGCAAACTTGCTAATGCTCACACTAGTTTTTACAAACAATACTTGAGAGTCCTAAAGGTCATTGTTACTTTCATCTGCAAGTTAAAAATCTTTGTAACGATGAGACTCCTTAATACCAGCACCAGATCCGTAATGACAGAAGCATACAAACAGGTGCATCAAAACTTTTGAGTTTTCCAAGGTATGTTTGCTATCTAATTACATTTTATTTACAAAAGCAAATCCAATTTTGATTATAGCATTTTTATTTATAAAAGCAATCTTAAAATACGGAACTACTTGCTGGCAACTACTTTGTGATAAACCTGCAAGATTAAGTGTCCATCACGTTCATAATTCAGAAAGGATAATACTGCAGCAGGAGGAATGTCATACTGAGGAAAAGCAATGCCTTATCTATTGTTCCAGTCCAATAGTAACAAAAATGCCCCAAGGAGGATTCTGACCAACATTTAAGTTAAAAAAAAAAAATTTGCCATGATTTCAGTAGTGTCAGCCTGAATGGTAATATTAAGGAAAAAAAAAAAAAAAAAAAAGAAAAAAAAGAAAAATAAAGAAAAATCAAGACTAAACAATAGACTAAAAAAACCCTAAACTAGAAAAAGACTAAAAAAAGACTAAATAAGTCTTAAAACCCCTTCCTAAATTCTGGCAAGAGTTGCTGAATCCACCCAAAAAAGCCTACTGAAGTAGCATAATCCAATTAATTTCACTTAGGCTAATTTGCTCCATTAGTGATGCTTGCCATGCCAAATAGCACCACAAATGCACAAAACTTGATGGCTGCAGCAAGCATAGTTTAGTACTTGGTACCAAATATCAAGAATTTATGTGCATAAGCACGGAAGGAAGAAAAAAATTTATCACCAAATCATACAAAGTGAGCTCACAAAACTGACCCCCACTTTTTTCCTTTTATGTTTCTTATATAACAAATTAAACACTGTGTAATTGAAAAAAAGACGACCAAAACATTAAACCTCATAGTGAGTCACTTTTCTGACATGATTCACATCAAGACATTAAAATACATTTGAAATGCTCTTCTCTTACATATTCTTTCCATTTCATAGAGAAGGCAGCCATTAGTTTCACTTTAGTAAGGAGAAAAATTATGATGAAACCCAGTTGAAACATCATTTCCAATTCCAATAAAAAAATTCAAAATATGTTACTTATTTGCATGTTAGTCATTTTCAATAACTAACAATAGCATATTTGTATAGACATGTGTCTTTCCGCATTTGATCAGCTTTTAAGCTAGAGAGACCAAATCCTAGTTTTAACCTTGTATGAAAGAAGAACAGACATACTTTAAGGCTATAAATATTCAGTTACCTGTCTATTACTGCGAGGGAGGCGTGCTAATCGCACTCCTGACATGTCAAATAATCTAACCTGTCGGTTGTCATGTGGAAGGGCAATGATTCTTTGGCCAACACATACGTTAATCCTGCACAGAAGAGACAAAAGTAGGTTATGTACAAAACAGTGAGCCTGGCAAATAGAATTTCACAGTACAAGTTTAAGCTCACGAGAAGTGATACAGCTGAATTTTCCCTGATTAGCATTCACAAATGAAAAAAGAAAAAAGTATTAAAACATTAAGGTGTTTTCTGTTGTACTAGATGCTCAAACAGCCTTAACATCTGCATCCCATATTAAAAAATCTCAGAAAAGCAATCCAATGTATTTACTGAAAATTAATGTTGACTACACCTGCATTTTATAAAACCACTTCAGGCCTTTTTCAAAGTCTCATAAATCTCAACTTTAATTTTAGTGACTAAAATTAAATGTATATACAGTGAATTAATAGAATAGACTATTTCAGTTGGAAGGGACCTACAACGATCATCTAGTCCAACTGCCTGACCACTTCAGGGCCGACCAAGTTAAAGCATGTTATTAAGGGCATTGTCCAAATGCCTCAGACTCTGACAGGCTTGGGGCATCGACCACCTCTCCAGGAAGCCTGTTGCAGTGTTTGACCACCCTCTCGGTAAAGAAATGGTTCCTAATGTCYGGTCTAAACCTCCCCTGGTGCAGCTTTGAACCATTCCCATGCGTAAAAGAAATTAAGAATTAATTAAGAAAATGTGAATTAAGAAAAATAGTAACTCAGAGATCTGCTTACCTGTTGACTGCAGAATCTGTACGGATCGTTGCAATAGGAGACCTCATGTTTTTCAAATCCCAAACTTTCACAGTACGGTCATCACTACCAGAAACAACATTGTCTCCCACAGTGAAAACTGCAGATGTCACAGTGCTAAACAATAAGGAGTAAAAAGAAAGACGTCAAGCTCTGAAGTTCTTTATTAAACTCGCATCTGATTTAAAATTCTATTTTCTGTTCCTGTGTTTCCTTTAAAATATGTAACTCGCCTTTTTTTTTTTTTTTAAACCAAAGTAACCTGAAATATTAAAACTCCAAGTGGGTATTTTAGAATAAAAAAAAAAAAAATTCTTACAAGAAGCTGTGTCACTTAAGGTATACAGGGCTTGACTAGCCCAAGTGCTAAGAAAAGAAGCCCAACAGTGGAGTGTCACTCTGGAGGCCTCTCTCATATATCCACTGATCCTAATATGAGCTTAAACATGTCCAGTCTTGAAACCTTAATTCACTTTTGAAGTTCTGTATTAATGTCCAGTAGGCTTACCAGACAACCAATACTGCATTAGTAGCATACGGTAGAATTCTTCCTCTCAAGTGTTTTGAGACTAGTAGTCAAGTTTATTCACTTTCTATCCAAAGACTTCTGTAGAACTACCTCAGGCATCTGTCATTCACAGCACAGACACTGAGGAGATCCAAAATACCTATCTGAGATGTAGCTAAAGCTATTTTGTACACACACCTAAACATGCCATAATACATACACAGAGCTTCCAGTATAACTCCACTAGCAAYAGCTACAGCAATCTAATAATTTCTGATTGTGATTTCTATTCCTATTTGACAAGTAGCTAAAGTCTGAAAGTCAGATGAAAAAATGGCAATTAGTAGTAGTAAGAAGCATGACTAGACAGTTCTTCAAATTTTACCCATTATGTCTATAAATGCACAAGGGCAGCCAGAGAAAGACTCCCAAGAATATTTCTAGCAATTCGAAGTGCAACATATTACTTTCAGAAGAGATTATATAAAGAATTTTATTTTAGCATTTTATTATCTTTTATTTTATACTTTCAGAGAACAGTATACTGCTGAGCTCAAATGAATAGTTCTCATGATGATGAGCTGATTTTTTTTTAAATCTTTTACCTATTATTTCATATTAACCAATTAAAGTTTTTGTACTGCTATTTTCATTTTAGTACTGCATGAATTCCCAACTCAAAACCAGTTATTTTCTGCCCGCACAATGTACTAACAAAGCATTTTTGTCTCTCCCTAAAATCATTAGGGAAGGCTTCTCAACTCTGTTTCTACAGATTTGATTTAATGACCTATCTTGTAACTTGGGTCACGCACATCAATTTCTTAGAATTTAGTAATTTTAATTTAAGTTGTCAGTTGTTACTGTCACTTTGGTTGTTCTGGAGAAATTTGAATTCATGTCCTATCCAAGCTGCTGATTGAGATTAGCACTAGCCAGGTCACAATGGACCAGTTTATGCAAGCCTCTTAATTTAAATTGACACCAAATTAAGTTTTAATTAGGATGAAGGCCCACTTTATTTATGATACCAAGTTTCCCAATGCGTTATTAGAGTGCAGCTAAGCTACCAGGGAGATGATTACAATAAGAACCAAGAGGTCTTTGCCTAACCTTCTGGACTTTATGAACCAAAAGTCAAAAAGTTAAAACATACACGAAGGTCACAACTGATGAGTCTCTTTCATCAGGCACCTTTGCATTTGGGAAGAAAACTCATTCACGTAGTCAAGTTACTACAGAATAGGGTTGGTATGTTCTTAGCACTGAACTTGTCTTCCACCAGCCTGACCACCATTAAACTTACCAATGTCCGCATTTCTCTCCTCACTAGTTCTTTATACAAGCTGCAAAATACCTCAGTAAAATGTTTCAGACTTTCACTGAACTCTATACTGCTGTAACACATTTGAAACAACGTTTAGAAGTTTAAAACTCACTATTAAATCTCTATATTTTGCACACGCATTGGGAGACTTCCTTCTACACAACAGTATAAGGAATTCAAATCATAATGAAAAGGTGAGTGAATACACAGCGTTTTAGTATTCTGCCGCCAACACACAAATCTGATCTGTTTTCCCATCATACATTTTATTCCAATTATAGTTGGAATATGTTGTGACACTGTCTTAAAATAACCCTCCAATTTTGGATGCTTTTTTTCACAACTTGAAACAGCTTTCCAGCTTCTTTGATCTCATATTGGTTCTCCTTTACCACTTATCACTGTCACACATAGTTAAGTTTCTTTGACCACATAAAGTTCTCTCATTCTTAGATTTATCATTTTTCAAATGAAAACATTCAAAACTATCACCATGCAAACAGCATGCCAACTCCAGGTTAGCTCGACCCTTACTGCTCCTGTAAAAACAAAAAGACTCTCAAAAGAAAACAATCCTTTTCTGTACTGTTTTCAGTTTAACTRTTCATTCAGATATTACTGGGTACACTAAGGAAAAGTTTGTAAAATAAAAACACAATGAAGTTCTGCTGTAGCTTTCTCTGGCAACTGGGCAACGGGAAGGCTGCCGGGCTGTCTTCAGTGACATCTTTAAAAGTGTTTAGTGGTCTTTATCCACTGCCAACCCTCCCAACAGTTCATCCCTGTAAGGCACTGCAGGCTGGGATATGCACTATTTGCAAGCACACATGACTACGAAAACAGCCTTTTTCATAAGGAGCTTTGAATTCAAAGGCTAGATATAAAAGCACTTTTTACTGAACACACTGTTTATGATCAAGAATTTTGGTCACAGTTTCAAAGCAAAGAGTATATGGAGGTACTGCATAACAGTCCTAGATATTATGCTTTTTTTAAAAAAAAAAAAAAGAAACATTACTCTTCTAGGGGAACCTATAGATACACTCGATTCAATTCTCAAAGATATCTCATTTTCAAAATAAGATTGCAAGACTAGAAGTTTAAGTAACTTAATACCAAGTCTAGAAAGGCCAAAAGCATCATTCTCACAAACTTGACAACTCTGGGGAGGGTTATCAGCACTTGATTGTCATCTGAGTAAAGACCAGGTGGTGGTTTTGGTTTGTTTTTGTTTTTTTTTTTTTGTTTTTTTTTTTTGTTTTTTTTTTTTTTTTTTTTAGTGGAACATACTGAGTTAATATTTTAAAAACCACATACATTTAAATTCAGGAACATGTACAACACTACTGACTTAAGAAAACACGAGCAAGTGCTGTGCTCATAGGTTTTCTTAGGCACTACAGATTATGCTTTGTCTCCTCTGCTATTCCAAACTGGGGCATCTCTTAAGGTGAGACAGATGCATCTCATCTTGTTTTTTGGCGGTTTTGTTTGTTTCTTTTTGATGTTTTTTGTTTTTTTTAATTAAGACAAAATAGCAACAAGAAGAAAGGCCACTTCCTACTTATAAACTAAAACAGGATTTCAGCCCAACTAAAGGGGGAAGGTGAGAAGAAAGGGAAGCAAAGTCTGTGTGGGAAGAAAGAAGTTGGCAGAGCAGCCAATACACAAATAACTTTTCAAAAGTATTGCCTCCCTAACCCCACCCATATCACAAACATTAAAAGACTCTTTTCTGTATTTTCACGTGGCTAGTTTTACTTTCTGTTTATACTAGTCTTCAGTTTGTTCCAACCCAGCTAAAACTGCGGTTAACATCTCCTTGACTAAATTAATAAAGTGTCAACAAAAGATCATCAGATCCCGTGTTAATGGAATGCTAGAAGACATTAGGTTTTTAATAACTCAAAAAGATGACAGGTATTGTAGGACATTAAAAAAAAAAAAAAAAAAAACTGGCAAAGAGGAAGCAGTCTTACGACACTTCAAACCGTGGGTCCCACAGGGAGTTTGGTGTGCTACAACTATTCTCCAGAAAAGCTTCAGCCTCCGCCAAACTCCAGCAAAACTCATTTATCTTGTCATAGGGAGCAGCCGAGCGTGTACTTCCAGCTGACAGCGTGGCACTTCCTCACCACACACCGCTGCCTGGCCTCGAACATCCTGCTCCCTCCGTGGGTCTCAATCAACAGAAATACTGTAGTGCTAGCACTCCTCATTAGGCCGAACAGCTGTCTCCCCAGTCACACTGAGACACAAAACTGTTTTGCATAACAATCTGCTGAAATTTCACACATAGGGGGGAGAAAAAAAAAAAAAGATGTTGAAAATGTTGGACCATGAAATGCTGATGCAGAACCCTTATTGGCAATGCACCAAAAAAAAAAAAAAGTTAACGCTGCTCTTTCCATTTTGATTTGCAACCTATACTGGGATTTACTGTTGAACACTGGGAGACAACATGTTTTCGTGCCTGTGAAAAGGTGTCTACTCATAAGCATTAATCTGTCTGTGGGATGAAGTTCTGGAGAAAATGGACTAAAACAGAGCTTTCAGATAAATTTATTCAGTGTACACCAAATAGTAGTTAAACAGCAAAATTTGAGTGCTCAAATATGCCTCTCTCATTTTAAGTAGTAAAATTCAGGAACAAAACCTAAAGGAAGCTCTATTTGGGACAGCATTTCCTGCACAAGAGTTTCCTTTCTTTTAGGGGAACAAAGTGTATCCCCACACAAAGCAGTCTGCAGCCTGGGGGGAAGCCATGACCTGCGTTTAAAACCTCCAGATATAGACAACAATTTGCCCATCTTAAAGGGCGATGGCACTGGCCACAGGAGTCCCAGGTAAGGAGCACACCAATACCTCCACGTTTGATTGTGCATTCAGGTTTTAGAAGTGCTAAAGGCACTTGATTCCAGGAAGAGCTACACATACAATTCCCAAAGTCTGTTTGTGGATTTATCTCCAAATATCAGCAGAGCTTTTTCCTCCAACTTGAGAAACGGTAAGAACAAACCATGAAGGAATTAACACAGAAGGGGGAGGGGGGAATTCAGAGACGACTGTTAGCACTGAAAAGTCTTTTTTTTAAGCGTTTAAATCAACAATGTCTATTCTAGAGATACGTGTTCATGACATTTAGAGAAAATTGCCAGTCTCTCCTTTTTTCACTATCTGTCTTAAAATAATAAAATGATACAGGATTGAAAACAATAACTAGCTTTTATGAGAATTACTCAATGGCAAGTTAGTAAATTAGTTAAGGTGTAGATATTTTTAAAATCAATTCCATTACATTTATGATGGGATAAAAAAGGTCCATTTATCTCTGCAGTATTGCTGCGTATGTTATGTAAGCTTTAGAGCAACAACACACTATGAAACGTTATGCTCTACTCAATAGGATACAAAGAAAAGGCCTTTGGCTATGCTCTTTTGTGGGTCATTTGAAAAAAATCATAGCATGTGCATGCATTCAAGAATGAATTAAGATTCTCTCCATCTATTGTAGTGAAGCTTAAAGCGCTCATAAGCAACTGGATACAGATTTATTGCCTACGTATTTTTTTACAGCGACTGACAAAACTCTAATGGCTAACACTGAGTACAGTCAAACTTTGTATGTTACTTATCCCATTCCCCAAAGTAAAACACCTAAAAGATTTTTTTTCTTTTAGCTACAAGGCTTTTTAATTTGAAACACTTACTCTTATAGCTTAAGGAGTAGTTTATTCAATTTTTTATATTTCTTTATTAATTAGGAAGCAATTTTTACCATGAGGAAGTTTGCCAATGATAACAGAAAAGGTTCAAGAACATAAAGGAAACAAAACTATCAAAGAATATTATCTTTCAAATTGCCTTTTCAGCACTTCGACAACTCCATGACAGTATTGGGTTGGGGGAAGGTTAGAATAGAAAATGGAGTATTCAAGCTGTGCAAGAGAGCAAAGACGGGTAACCTGGATGAAGCTGAAGGCATGTAAAACACGCTGGCCCCAGTCTGTCCTGAAACAGATTCACAAAGAAGCTAACAACATGGGAAGTTAGACAAATTCAAAGCTGGATGCTTGAGCTATCAGCTAATAAGGCTGCTAACAACACTAAGAAAACTGTTGAAACCTTAACATGCTCTGTTACGCGTATATAATAAATGTAAACCAAAAGGTTTTTATATGTACATGTTTAGAAGCACAAAATTAAAAAAAGCTAACCCTAGAGCTTAAAGTCCAGGCCATAATCTTCATTTAAAGAATATGCAACATGCAAATGTGGGATCAGAACAGTGTTTGAAAGGCAAGTTTTGGGCCTTCTTCAGTGACATGCAAGAGAAAATAAAAAACCACAGCAGATAAAACAAGGTAGGAATATTAACAGTAATATCAGAATCATCTAGTTAATCAGTAAGGCTTGGGGAGAAAACTGAATGTTTCATCAGAAAAATTTTGCATTTCTTACAGAAGCTGGATTGAGAGATCCACACATGGTGAATGCCTAAGGCATTCTYTGATTAGAAACAACAGAAAAATGGTAGACAAAGCATCACTGATTGCATTAATAGCTGAAGCAAGAACAGGACTATCTTGAAAAGAACAGATGCTTTAAACTGGTCGAACTCCACTGACAGCATCCAACTTGTGACATTTCGTTTGGCACGAAAGACTCCCTTTCCTAGCACAGCTTTTAGTCAAAGGTGCAAAACTTGCATTTTTAGAACTACATCTAGATAGGCTTTAGCTTCACCAGGAAAATGTGGCTGAATAAGAATACCTAACAGTGACCTTGTAATACTGGGGATATCTAGAATAAGACTACTTCCCAACAGGGATGTCTAATGACATTGCTGCCTCAAGAGAAGGCATTTCGCCCCTGCCATGACTTGGCCTTTCAAGAACAAGACAGACACATATCAGGGTATGAGAATTAAATCTTGCAGAATAAAGAATCTGGGAAAGCCAGCTGACCTTGGCAAACCTGAGTGTCCACAAAACTAAAGCAATTATTAGTCTCTTGATACAGAATGCTATTTTGACATTAATTCCCAATTCACTAAATGTCATAATTAAGCCTACCATACTAATCAGCTGCTGCTTAAGTATTTTTACATGTTTTAATTCAGATTTTCCAGCAAGTGTACGAGTTTGAAGAGGAAAAGTTGAAGAAGCAAAACATATTTGCAATTCTCTAGTTTCAAAGTTCTCAGGATGAAGCACAACTCACCATCCAGCTGCACATTCAGAGACATACAGACAGCACATGAACAGGAACCTTCCCTTCTGATCTCCTATAGCCACACAACCAGAGTGAAAGGAGAAGGAATATGCTGTAGCCTGAAAGTGCTATAAGCCACCTTATGTTATCTCTGACAAAGAGCTGAACAAGATCCACTTTCAGCAATTTTTTCTCCAAGTTTGCCCAGAAAGTAACACAAAGATATAGATTCAACAGCTAACCCACATTCATGTTTGATGCACTGGCTCAATCTAGCTACAAAGATCAGTAAGTTTGAGAAGTCATAAACAAACTTTGTAATTTTTTCTGGCTAGGTCAAAAGTACGTGCTCAAAAATTTTTTCTGGCTAGGTCAAAAGTACCTGCTCAAAACTTTTTTTTTTTCTTTTTTTAAGCCAAAAATGCATTTAATCACCATGACAAGTTGGTGCCTAACTAAATACCGAACAATCAAGAAGCATTAACAAAGGATATTCACTTAAGGATAGCAACCCAAAGCTGCTTCTGAAGGTGACATTTTACTCTTTGAAGGATGGTATTTGCAAGTCCAGACTTGGAAGTCCTGCACATTTTTATTCAAGCRTTTCAAGTGATATGTGCCCAACCACTGTGTACGTTTGACGGTCACTAAACAAAATAAAACACTTCAATATTTACCAAGTAACTCTTCAGCTGCATGTAAGCATCAACATACTACAAATATATAGCAAAAGCAGTGTATGGTTTAAAAGATGTATATGAATCCACTAGCTAATAAGCATTCTGTTGCCAATAGGGTATTCATTTATTTCCAGTGTTACTAAATTGTCAGAACAAACATATACAATCTGTAAAGTACTTGACTGGACCTGTACAGACTAAGATTTTTTTTTTTTTTTTTAAGCTACAAATGGTAAAGATTTCCAACATGAACATTTTAGAAGGCTCTGCACATCAAGACAGACCTCAGCACATGCAGAGTACTTGAAGAAACAGAAAAACTCATCAAGCACATATGCAAGAGCATGTCAATGCCAGAGCTGTTCAACTAGGTCACTACATTGGAAGAAGAATGGCCTTCAGAGCCCCGACAAGACACAGCTGTGCAGGGGTCTGCATACAAAAGCACAAGTGAAGCTGGAATGAAAATTGCCATGTAGATGCCAGAAGCATTTGCTCTTCAGAGCACCACCTTAGTTCAACTTGAAGACTTCTAATCAATAACTAATTCAATAATTTCTCAATAGGAGAACAGCTGGTGTTATATATTATCAAACATGTATTTTAAAGCAGTATCTGCTGGGAAAAGGGTGTTGGAATTTGAGTCCCCAATATAATTTTTGGAGGCTTTAACTCAGGAAGTCAATTTAATTAACATGCAACAAGTAAGCATCTGGAGGGCAATATAAATGTAACCTTTTCCCAGGGCTCTGTTAAACATCTCAGAGCGATGTGACTGGGGATTAATAGCACTAGTAATATAAATTCCTATTGGTGCACACACAAAATCAGACAATAACAAAGATTTATATTTAAGCAAAAATCAGTCCTATTTCCACACCATTTCATTATTTTTTAATCAGTAGAGAGTAAGTAAGTGAGACAAACTGGGGGCGTGGCAAACCTAAAAGAAAATGTGACAAGATACTTTTATCACTATGAGAGCAGGGCACAGGCAAATAAGTCATATACTGAACTGAAACATTCATATATGAGAAAAATGTAAACAAGCAATGTTTACAGATTTGGAAACTTCCCTAGGAAGATGCAAATTCGAAAAAGACCTGAATGTACTTTGAAGACTCAGTCGAATGCAGGCTTGAAGCGTGAAAGTACTACCAATGTACTGAACTTGGTCTGTGGATATATAAATGTCAAAATATATTAGAAAACACACTTTGAGGCAAAATAGGTAACTTGTGAAAAAGAACTGGTAATTTGTAGAGAAGAAAATATAGGAAACTTTTATCATCACCTAAGTATCTATTTAATACAGGAAACAAAGCTCTTCAAGAAAAAATCCAGCAGCTAGAAACTGAAGCTAGACAAACACAGACTAGGGAGGCACAAAAAGTTTAACAGGGAGGTTAACTAAACACTGGGATGAGCAACTTACAGAATTTACCAAGGGCTAAGTTGAAATCTTTATCATTGGAACAACCTAACATAGAGTTGGCAATTCTATTAAAATTACCTCCTAATTCAAAACAGGCATCAATGCAAGAAGCTCCAGACATACTCTGATCACAACAGATTCCTTCTGGCCTTATTGGAGAAGACTTTTTTCTCGGACTGTCACAGTAGTAGACTATAAGAAATATTCCACTTTTAATAAAGCTAGCAGTTATATGCTCAGAACACCAAAATAAGAGGTGATTTCTTAGTCCACTTACTTAAAATACAAATAATCTCTCACAGCTGATATATATACACCTATTTTGACAGAACATCACTTTATAGTACAAGGCAATGCACAGGAACTGCTTTCCATTTTTGGATGTCAATTAACTTTATAAAATCAAACTCTGCATATAACAGGATTCTTTAGTCTCTCAACACATCAGCATCATTCTGTTACGTTTTTTACAAGATAATGTGCCATTTTGACTAAATCTTAAATCTAACTCATTAAGGCTACTAAAAAGAAAGTTGAAATTACACTATCCACATATGTCTTTAGTACGCAGACAGACACAAAGCATAACACTGCAGGGAACGAAAAACCTGCGCTTCTGAGCAGGTTTAAAGTCTCGATGCCCTCCCTCGCACTTCCAAAACTAAAAATTGCTCTCGGCGGCAGGAATCCCTGCCGGATCTGCATCCGGAAACGCCGGATGCAAAGCTTCCAGAGGCAGAAGCCGCCAGCCCTGCCCCGATTTCAGGGTCGGGCCCCGACGAGCCCCCAGCCCCTGTTTGCGCGGTGTTCGGCGGGGGCGGCCGCGGGCCGGGGCCCTGCGGCGGGGCCGCGCGCGGCCGGCAGGGCGGTGCTGCCACCTGCTGGCGCGGGTGTCACGCCCGCGCTGTCCGGCCGCTCCGCTCCGCCGCGCCCGGCCGGCCGGCAGCCGTCGGTCAGCGCTGCCCTCGCCCTGCAGTCTCCGGTTCGGTTCTGCGGCGCGGGGAAGCGCTCACCCCGGGAGGAGTTCTGCATCACTCGAGAGAGACGCGAGTGCCAGGCAGCGTCAAACAGGGCGCGAGGGAACGAAACTTATGCTCCGAGCCACGCACTGCGAGGATTCGGCGATGGTTTGGATCCCTTGTGAGGAGGAGTATCAGGATGGAGTAAGATTTTGGGGGCTACAACACAATAAACACTGTATGTTGGCCCATGATTGAGATGTTTGGCATCTAATTATATTAGTTTAACGCATTAGGAGTTGATCTGATGAAATACACAGGGAAAAAAAAAGCTGCTCTATGAATTCTAGACAGCTATTCATCAGGTACTACTTAGCAAGAGGCTGTTAAAACTTATGGTTGAGGACTTAAAATCATCAGCGTTAATCACTGTAACATCCAATTTACAGAACTGATTCCAAGAGCCTATCAAAATATTAAAAACTTGGCAAGTTATTCAAATAGACATTCAGGAAAGCCAAAAAATGTCTTGTGTTTATGTATTTTCCAGTCAACAGATAAAACAGTTTCTTCTATGCTGCTTAACTTGAGAAGATTGTTACAGTGTTGATTAGAGAGTAATTTAGAAATATTTTGCCAATAGGCGGTACAATAATGGACCAAAAATAAAATCCCTCAAAGTATGTCTCAACTGCGAAATACCGAACTCCCATCTCCGCTCTGACTGCATTCCTCAGTGAAATACTCATCTTCCATAGCAGAATCATCTCTTCAACAAAATGGAGAGCTGAACCACCTTAGCCATTAAACAGTAAAATCAGTTTTGAGACTTTTAAAAGTTAGAGCGTATTTGGTGAAAAAGCCTATGTCAATACTAAAAACTCATACATTCAAAGAACAAAACGGAGACAGACGATACAACAAACACAAATATGAAGACAATTAAAAGCTGGAATAAGAGCGACCGAAGAGGTTGCTCAAGGTCTATTCCATTCATAAAAAATAAACTCTCTGATAGTTTATAGGTCTCAGTGATAGAGGCCAAAATACCAGCTAACACCTTTTACAGTATGCACCATCACCCCAGATCAACATCATTTGGTCTCAGCATACATACGGAAAAACACTGATGTCAATCATGTTCCTTTCTCTGAATAGATGTCCTGGGACAAAGCAATTAATTAGCTCAGAAAAAAATGGAGGCACCAAAGGACACAAAAACTGCTAACTTTTACAAGTCATTCTAGAAAAAGCGATAGAAGAGTACAAAAATGATGGCATGAAACAATTCTAGGACGCAGACCACAAAATTAAGTTTAYTCTTCTATCAGGAGAAGATGGCTACTTATATGAGATGATTGTCACGCACTGAATAATTTATCAAGCTGAGGAGTCCAGGGCGGGGGGGGGGGGGGGGTTTAAAGAGGTTTTACTTTATAGATAGGTTAGCCAACAGCTGGGAAAATAAGAAATATTTTCTGGATACTGAAACTCAGTCACAATGCAAACTACACATTTGAATTAACAAAAAATAGAACTGTGAATAAATATTTGTGGTTTTTGTTTTGAGCTAGGACTAACAATCATCTTTTATTCTGAAGACAAGAGGTGAAATTTGTTTCCGAAACAGTCAAGTTCAAACATTCCAAAGTCTTCAAAAAAAGATTTGCTTCCTTGGGTAAAGTATTTCAAAGTTACTCCTGCATTTTCCATGTATCAAAGCTCTGATTAACAGAATCGTAAGTCAACACCATAACATAGATTCTCATGACTACATTTGCCCATATTCAACAGTAGTCAGTATAAAAACTTAAGGCCTAAATTGGCAACTTAAAACGTTACACCAAAACCACTGTTTTGACAGAACATGGTAATCAGTGCCCTTACTTTAATTTCTTATTTTATGTACAAATTAGAAGCTTTAGCTTAAAGAGTAAAAATTAATCCTGGGTTTTTCCCCCCCCCCCACTGGTTCCAAAGAAGTAACCTTTATTTCACACTGAGTATCATGTCAAGCAGAGGTAATCTGCTTGATCAACTGCATTACAGCAATACCCCTAAACTACAGGCATAACCAATGCCGAAAACAACCCTCATACCTTAAATTACCTTTAATTGTAAGGAGTTTTATCTAGAYTTACCATATCAGCAATATCACACCAAGAGCCCTGGCTGCTGTTTTGGAAATTGAGTACTGCTGTGTTAGGTTTGAAGGAGGACAATTAGGGGTTTCTGTGAAAATCAGTCTCATAAAACAGGGGAATGAACTTAGTACCTCAAAACCAGCACAGGAAGAGTTCTGTTCAGATTAGCAACTGAATACATTTATACTTTTGGAACTTGTAAAAACCTGTGAAGGAACTGTCACTTACTCTGTGTGGCCCTGAAAGACATTCACAGAATGGATAGAAGGATCTCTGAAATCCCACAGACGGAAGGTTGTATCGCGTGATGATGTCACCACAAGACGTTGGGTGGGATGTGTACAACAATGTGTTAGCTCTTGGTCATGCCCTACAATCACAGATGAGAACATGTAAGGTAATGAAAATAAGACTTTTCATTTCCACATACACTTGGAATGAAATGCTGATGATTTTTTCTTTTTTCCCCAGACAGTAAAAGAATAATAATAATCATTCTGAACTCTAATGTTACTACTGCTGTAAAAGTTTAGAACTATATTTAAAAGCAAAAAAAACCACTACTCACTTAACATGATTATTAAGTAGCGATAGGTTATGGCTACTTAATATACCATGAACACAGCAAAAGCATTCTGCAAGAACTAAAATTTGGCTACGTTCAGTTTAAAAGCAACTACTCGATAGGATATATCACAAGCTTAAAAGAACACAAATTCATACTGAGGATTAACAAGGTTGGAATTTTAGAAACCATTAGAATATTGAGCAGCGGCTCAAGTCTTGTACACACTGAAGTCGTACTCCAGAGAAACAACTTACTTTTCCCAATGTTTCAATATCTACAAATAATCCCACATATAAAAACAAACCACCAATTTATCTTTTTGTGAGTGAACAARTACCTGTAAGAGAATGGACAAGTTCAGAAGTCTCTACATCATACAGATTTGCTGTCCTATCCCATGACGCTGTCACAGCTTGCTTCCCCCCAACAAGCCAGTCGGCTGCTATGACTACTCCTTGATGGCTTTTGAGTGAAGTTAATGGGGCTCTGACAGTGGGACAATCACTAGAACCATCTCCATCTCCATCAGGTTCATCTTTATCTGAGAACTCAACTTCATCTTCTCCAGACATTTGCTATATGATGCAAGAGAAAAAAGATTTAGAATAAATGGGAAGGAATATCTCTAAGTTACATTTTACAGTGTAAATGCTTCCCAATCCCCTTAATGTGAACGTGGGTAACTTAAGTCTGTAGAATCTAGCCTATTCAGGTATTCACTATCAAAAACTTAGTTGAAGGAATAATACCAGTGAGTTAAATGCAGTTTTAATAACTACTTCATTTTAAAATCTCTTCTGAACTATTTAGCTCTGAATATCTGTCCCCTTTACTATGTGGTAAGTCTTTTATATTCCCCTCACTGTATTACCCTCCAGTTTCACTGTAGTACATGTATCAAGGGACTTTTTTCCTTTAAATTTTTAAGAGTACAAAGCATCTAACAGGACATTGACTATTTTAATCTTTGGGAAGACAATCATTTACAGCCATATTTTTATCCATTAGAATCAAAATCATGACATCAATATTTGTCTGCTGGTAAATACACTGTCACCATGCAGTGCTGATGTAAACTGGATGCAAAATAAATTCTTTTGCTAACCAGGAAGCATCAATCTCTGAACCCTATTTCACTTATGCAAGACACATACGCTTTTCTTTCATGATATTTGGATGTGAAAAAGATAACATTTGTACTGCTCTTTCAAAATGGAAATGCCAAATCAAATAAACCGAATCAAACATCTTCCATTCAGAAATCTATCTCATATTATACAGCCATCTCTTGCCCCTACTCAGCTTACTGAGAAGCTCATGCTATAAACTATGTTTGTCTTTACAATTTACTAAGGGTGCTTTTAAGTCAAATACAGCATTTGACAGTCCACAGTAAATACTGACTAAATAAAAGCCTGGTGACAACAATGTCAGATAGTGTAATAAGTGCTGGCAAGGGTCAATTAGAAATCAAATTTAAAGATACAATTAAATAAATGCCAAAAATACAAGTCTTTACCATCAGTTTTCAATTCATAGCAACTTTAGCTAATACAGGTACTTCAGGAAGTTAAGCTACAAGAATTTAACTAGTTTAAAAAGAACTTAATTATTATTTATGATTTGAATTATTAAAAAAAATTTTACTCAACAGTTCATTTACTTACACATTTATTACCTTGAACAAAAAGGTAATGTACTTGCAGCTGCATATTCTATTCTGCACCGTAGATCTTTGAAAACATGAAGTCTTTTTTGAAAGAAAGGCTGAAATACATCTGTTAAACTAAAACCTTAAAATCCCACCTTTTGCAATCCTGAAATCATGTAATTTTTAAATTATGTATAAATTTAACATTCTGTCCTCATAAAACCTGTATCTGATGAAATTGCTGTGCAATTAGTCGGGTTGCAGTAAGTTGCTTGCTTACATTGCAGTCTGCAGCTGGCTGAGGTGTAGGCAACTGTACTATGTACCTCCAGATGTGAGCTGTCTGGTCTCCAGATGCTGTGCAGGGGGAAGAGGGGGAAAAAAACAGGGGCAGAGAGAGGGGCAGAGACACACTAAATAAGAGCATTTCCATGGACAATAAAAACAAGCTTTAACATTACATTTGGTAACACTGTCCGAGTTGCATCTTCTAACAGATACCATTATGACCTTTTTGGTAAGCAAGTCTCAACATCAACGGATACTCTCCTGGCTTCAATACTGATAAGAACATAACTCATTGTGCAAAATATAAGCAGCTACCAAATTAATCATCCCTACAGTGAAAACATCCACTTAAATACTACACATCAGAACATGAATATCACTGCTGTTCTAATATGTAACATTTGAAGAAGGCATTTAATACATCAACAGGTGCCATCCTTCATTTGCAATTTCCCAAAATACTGGGATTCCTCTTCATTCAATGATTTCTTCCATTAAATGTTTTTAACGTGGTTTTAATGAGAAACCCAAAAGAGCAAGTGTAAAGCTATTCTGCTTCTGCCTTAAGCAACTCAGCTTAACTAGCACCAGTTTACAGATCAGCAGGTACCATCTGATTTTAGACTTCATTTGTTTTTGAAATAGACTTATCCATTATTAACTAAGGAGAAACTGAAGATTCTCCTTGTTATGGACAGAACAAACATGCTCCAATACCTAGGGGTACAGTGTTGGGAGTTCTAGATTGAGAAGAAAAACAGTTTGTTATGAGTATGCATAGATCTGGCAATTGCAATGTACACGAAGGCACTAGGAAAAATATCTCATCTAATAGACCAAGTAAGAAGGCTAGAAGAAAGGTCAACCTTGTATTATTTCTGGTGTCAGTATTCTGGATCAGGGATGAAGATTTTTTTATTTTAATCAGTTCTAAATCAATCAAGTGACACTGAAGAACAGGTCCCCTGAAAACTTTCAGTGGAAATACTTTGCAGAACCACCTCTCAGAAAAATAACAGAAGAACAAAAATCTAGCTATGGGCAGCTTTTAGTTGGTTGGTTTGTTTTGTTTTTTATAAGTCAGTTTATATAGCAACATTGTTTATGGTATTGAAACACTGACTACAGTTATCACATGAAAACAGAAAAATCCAAATAGCCACACTTAAATCATCGTTAGCCTAGATAGAAGGCATTCTACTCCCTACCTTCCTTTAAAGTGGTCACTGTAGATGCAGAAAGCAGCAGTGTTTTAATTTCTAACCCCAGTAATAATTATCCTCATTTTACAATGACTTACCTAATAGCAGCAAACTGAATCCAGATCTCTCTAATCCCAAAGCTAGTGCCCTAATTGCTGGACCATATGAACCATAGTATTACCACATTAGACAATTTTCAAACCTGAAGCTGCACTGATGGTATTCTCAGTCCTGAAAACACCTTTACACTAACAGTCATATTTTCGAGCTGTTTTTTCTGCACGCTCAATATCATAATATTCTTTTCCTCTACTTCTGGAAACATCATGTATTTCAAAAGGGTTAAGATAGAATAGAATAGACTATTTCAGTTGGAAGGGACCTACAATGATCATCTAGTCCGACTGCCTGACCACTTCAGGGCTGACCAAAAGTTAAAGCATGTTGTTAAGAGCATTGTCCAAATGCCCCTTAAACAGTGACAGGCTTGGGGCATCGACCACCTCTCTAGGAAGCCTGTTCCAGTGTTTGACCACCCTCTCGGTAAAKAAATGCTTCCTAATGTCCAGTCTAAACCTCCCCTGGTGCAGCTTTGAACCATTCCCACACATACTGTCACTGGATACCAGGGAGAAGAGATCAGCACCTCCCTCTCCATGCCCCCTCCTCAGGAAGCTGTAGAGAGCAATGAGGTTGCCCCTCAGCCTCCTTTTCTCCAAACTAGACAAGCCCAAAGTCCTTAGCTGCTCCTCATAGGACATGCCTTCCAGCCCTTTCACCAGCTTTGTTGCCCTCCTCTGGATGCATTCAAGGACCTTCACATCCTTCTTAAATTGTGGGGCCCAGAACTGCACACAGTACTCAAGGTGAGGCCGCATCAATGCTGAATACAGTGGGATAATCGCCTCTTTTGACCGGCCGTGTGTGATGCACCCCAGGATGCTGTTTGCCCTCTTGGCTGCCAGGGCACACTGCTGACTCATATTGAGCCTGCTGTCGACCAGCACCCCTAGATCCCTTTCTGCAGGGCTGCTCTCCAGCCACTCCTCTCCCAAACCCAATGCTCCAATCTATCTAGATCCCTCTGCAAGGCCTCCTGTCCCTCAAAAGAGTCAACAGCACCTCCCAGTTTGGTATCATCAGCAAGTTTGCGGATGGTACATTCAACTCCTGCACCCAGATCATTGATAAATATCTTGAACAGGACTGGCCGTAGAATGTTGCCTGAGGAACACCACTGGTGACCAGTCACCAGCCAGATGTAGCCCCATTCACTACAACCCTTTGAGTTCTGCCCTTCAGCCAGTTCTTCACCCAGCGCACCGTGAACCCGCTCGTCCCACAGCTGGACAACTTGTCCAGAAGGATGCTGTGAGGGACAGTATCAAAAGCCTTACTAATATCCAGAAAAACTACATCCACCCCCTTCCCTTCATCCATTAGGTGGGGGATCTTATCATAGAAGGACATCAAATTAGTTAAACAGGACTCTCCTTTTGTGAACCCATGTTGACTGTGCCTGATCACTGCATTATTCTTTAAATGCCACTCAGCAGTACCCAGTATAACCTTCTCCATAATTTTTCCAAGAACTGAGGTTAGACTAACAGGTCTGTAGTTCCCTGGGTCCTCCCTCACACCCTTCTTGTAGATTGGAATAACATTGGCTAGCTTCCATTCAGCAGGGACCTCCCCAGACTCCCAAGACCTTTGGTAGATGATCGAGAGAGTTCCTGTCACGACATCCACTAGCTCCTTCAGTACTCAGGGATGAATCCCATCAGACCCCATGGACTTGTGAACATTCAGCTGATGTATGATTCTAAGTGTCTGTTTTGGAGGAAGTAAGCACAAATGACAATGATATGACAAACACAGATGGAAAGACCTAGCTCTGATTTGTTATACCTTAAAATATAAAAATAATTCAATCAACAAGGATACTGACAAAACACTAGGAAGAGGGGCTACAACCAAAAAGATGCTAGCGAATGACACTTATTTTTCCATCATGACTAACATACTCAGCATATGAAAAAACTTCACATACCTGTAAGAGCCACTTGCTCAGTTGGATGAAACTTTATGGAATTTACTGTGTAAAACAAAGTAAAGTTTTAAGCTAGTATACTGAAAGAATTATTTCACAATGTTTCATCATTAAAAGCATTGAAAAATTAAGAACTCTTCAGTTTTAAGTAATTTTTTGTAGTATAGCAATCTCTTAGGTGAGATAAAGCACATGGTATTTTATTTGAGCACATGAATCTATGTAGTATCAAGGAAAGCAGCCATAGTTGATTATATGACAATACATATTTTCTAGCAAGTTATTTCCTGAATCTAGTGCAAGTGTTTCATGTTATAGAGGATAAACAAACCACATTCAAATAATCATGTGTAAGCTGACAGGAGATAATGCTCTGGACTTCCACAAAGAGAATTTAAGTATTCATAACTATTTCTAACATAATGAAAACTTACTATATATGACCATCAGCTCTCTGATTATTACTTAAGATTGCAAGAACAAATGCCTAAAAACCTAATGCAAATAATACAAATTAGATTTCAGTCCTGCAACCATATGTAATCAAAACATGATTGTTTTAAAATCGTCCTGCAAGAATTCTATCAGCCTACAAAGCTCTTCTTCATTTTTTATTTCAGTGCATAAGATTCAATTACTTTTCATTACTAAGCACTTTCATTTGCAAAATCCATAAGCTTCTCTTCAACAGTTCTTCAAGAAAGAACTTAGAAATCATTTCCATCCATCATACAAGTAAAATAGATGCTTATGTTGTCAGGAGAGTGTGGTGTAATGAGTCTAAAAAGATACTCCTTAAATTGTTCACACTGAACTAACTCAACGGTGCACCAACTGCTGGCACCCAACACCTTTGCTCCATTTCAGATCAACTGTCAAATGTAAACAAGTCAAGTGTTACTAAATTAAAAATACATTATTTTTAATATAATTTATATAAATTTCTATAATTTTTATAAATTATAGTGTATATAAATTTTATATAATTTTTTTTTCTTCATTTACACACAACTGTTTAAATACAGGTTAGAGCTTTTATTATTTTCATGGTTATCCAAATAGCAATTTAATTTNAAAAAAAAAAAAAAAAAAAAAATCAACTATCAGCATGAGAATGCAAGTGATTGGAGTTTTTAAATGTGACTTTCTGGAGGCTTTCTCCACGCAGCAAGCAACCTGAGATACCTGAACAAATTAAAGTGTTACCTGTTGTTTCTATGCATCTATCTATCAGTATCTTTGTGCTGTAGGAGCTAGAAGTCATATAGCAGGAAAAAAAAAGTAGAACTTATGGTTGAAGCAGGTGACCACTCTCTGGAGAACTTAATTCTATTTGTATCTTTGCCACAAAGTTCATGTGATGTGCTAGCTGAGTTACTTAACCAAACATACCAGGACAATAACTGCGTTCCTCATTTTCTGGGTGCATGACTCTACGCTCCAGGGTATGATCACGCAAAGTGCTCAACTCTCAACAGCAAATTAAAGCTATGGAAAACCTCTCCACCTTTGGTCTATAAAACCCTATATTGTAACCTGTTATGAGATATAAGGGGGCTAATCAGGTGCTTGCAAATTGGACACCAAAAATTAAGACTAACATCAAAAACACTTACTGCACTGCACCTCTACACCCAAGGAGGGGTTTAAAAACACTGATTCTGAAATATTCATACTGGTATAGAGGAAGACAAATGCCTATATTGAATTAACTGTCTTCAAAACAAGATTTTAATACTATGCAACAAATTATATATAGGACCATGTATGAAACAAAGAAGTGCAAATAGATGGTCACCCAGCATCTGTATCTTGTATCCCAAATATAAAACAGATCCTGCAAAACAGCTAATTTCTGATTATATAAGCTTCTCTTGTTCTGCGTATGCATGAGACCTCAATGAGTTCTGACATTTGACTTCTGAGTGTTGTAACTGTGCCTTTAAATTTCTTTATATGGACTTGTTTATTCATTTAGCATTTACAGAACTGTCTTAATATGCCTCTCTAAGAAAGAATCATAGTACAAAACATTCTCTCTATGAAGATTAATGGAACTTCACAATTGACTTGTAAATGGTGTTGGCAAACCTGCAAGTGAAATCACAATAAACATTTCTGTAGTTGCCCAAAACACATTTCCCCTCCCAACACACTCTGTTTCCAGTTTTCACAACATGCCCTTATCTTACCTGATCCAACATGCCCTACATACTTGACAAGGCACTTCCCTGTTTCTATGCTCCACAGCAAAGCAGTGTGATCTACAAAGATTAAAAAGTAGCTGTAAATATTGTTACAAATGTATGGTTTTCACTTTTAACCAATTCAACAAACAAGTTATCTTTGAATGTAGAGCATACCATATGAAATAGACTTCAAATGTAGAAAAGACCAACTCTTCTTGATTATTACCTTACATATAAAATATAAAAGCTTCCTATCATTATAACTTAATACACATCTCCCAAAAAAAGTGAAGGTGCTGTTCCAACCAAATTAATTTGCAGTAACTATTGAAATGCAAATTCTACATTTGATATTTTTTCTAACTTGGTTATATACTTATGTATAATGCTCCAACTGTGTAACATAAGATTCAGAAAGAACACAGAAAGCATTCAGTGGTGAAAAAGTCAGCCAGTCACTACAAACAAAGAGTTCTATGCACAAACTATTTACTTCCTGCATAGAAGTCCCAAATGCATATAGGTCACTGTAGAGCCATACGAAAACTTACTTAAAAAGGAAATCACTCCCAATGCCACTCCTTTACCCTGCCACACCCCAAAATAAATAATTAATATAAGTATTTGTAAGTGGGGACAACCTTAATGCTGAATTGGAGAATGGCTGTTCCCAAGTTAAATCAGGACAAAGACAAGACGTCCCACACAAAGACAAAATGTGCCCCTCAGTGGACACATAAAAATGGTAACAGTTCAGTTTATGAAGCAGAGGTTTCTGGTCCATAATATTTATGTCCAGTAAGTGTCTTCAGATTCTGTTCCAGTTTCAAAAGACTGTCACTTCAAACTGATCAATTCTGACTGGTTATGGTTTATTTCCCTAATAATTTTCCAAATCCACACAAGACTCTAGATTGACTTTTGGATCATAGTAGGTTTAGTGACTTATTCATTAGTACCTGTTCCCTCTCTTAAGTAGAGAGGAAGGAAACTAGTAAGTTACATAAGATCTGAAAATTAAGATTTTTAGTCGCCCCTAGATCCTTAGGCAAAAGCCAGATGAATGCAAGAATACAAGAATATGCAAATTATGACAGTCTACAGCTTCTATAAAACAAAGRCTAAACAATACTACGGTACTACAGGAAGTCTGCGGGGATCTCTGCATACAACAGTATAGTATTTTGTGCGAGAGACCTCTCCAAGCAAGCAGCTCCCCAACCCACCCATTTATACCATCTGACAGGCTAGAGCTGACCCTAAGAAAAGTGTGACCTGCATGGAAGTTATCTGGCACATACTTTAGTAAGATCAACAAGGACATTTGAAACTTCTAAAGGTTAAGTGCATTTCAAGGAAACTGCAATTTAAGAATTTTTCAGCTACTGAACTTCTTTAAGTCAACTCTTTCAGTGTGGAGCTACATATTCCAGTATGCTTTTGATCTACATTTGCTATAGCTTAGGGACTAAATCAGAATTTTCTAAAGATTCAAGCAACACAAAACTTTACCAGCAGATGCAGTTCCCAACACGACTGGTTGAGTTTTCGCGACACTGACATCCCAAATACCATCCCTGTGGCCAACATATTCCTTTACCAGTTGACAGATTGCCCTCGATGTTGTAGTTTTAAAACTGGATACAATCTGAAATAGCAGAGACACCAACATATTTTTTGCCACATTGACCCAAGATTAAGTAATTATCTCACAAATACAAATAGCTACTAACTTTTTCATAATAATTCTTCAGTGTTCTGACAGTTCACTATTGTCAAAAATTTGACATTTGATGGTAGGAAAGTGAGTTTGGATGCAAACATACCTCTTAAATTCTTTTTATTTTTCTTTTTTTCTTTTCTAATAACACCCCCCTTTTTACAAAACACAAGATAAACTATTCTGTACTACAATAACTCAATCTCATTGGAGTAAGGAGTTGTACAAATGCAGTATGCACTTCCCATTCAGTTTGGGTAAAAGATTATAATTAAAAAAACCAAACAAACAAACAAAAAAAAAGCTCACACAACTCAAAACTTTCCTTGCCTATTCCCAAACAAGTACATCTGATAACTTAAAGATGGTCCATGTTTTCCAATGTCTTTGAAAAAATGTCCTTATTACATAATTCTAGTAAAATCCAGAAACATTGCCATTTAAAACACTCACTGCTGTTTTTCTTCAAAACTGCACAAAGTTAATCAAATCAAACATTAACCTGAGAGCATATGCCAGTTTATTTGTGTAATAAAGCTTTCTTTTTTAAAGATATGTCAAACTCATCTAAACTTTTGATAAGCACATTCCCTCAAAGTCAATGCTATTAGAAGAAAATAGAGAAGACTCATTAAATCCAAATTAGTATGTAAGTAATACCAAATGAAAGGAAGAAAAAGTCTAGCAAAATTGGTAAAACTACAAGGCACCATAGTACAGGAAGGCTGACAACACTCAGTATCTACAGAAAGGAACCAAACTGCAGAAATTCTGCATTTTCAGATGAAAGCCGAGTGCAATATTTAAAACAAACAAAAAAAGTTTGTCTTGCTAGAATACTTCCAGAGACAACTGAAATCAAGAGCAGTGAAAGATGACTTCAAAAAGCAAAACCACTGTTAAAAATACCCTATTTTACCCCTCAAGTCTTGAAGCTCATAACTGTTCTTTGAGAAAGACTATCTGAAAAGCTTTGTTAAAACTAAAACAAAAAGAAGACTTCCATTTATCTGTGTTCTCCTCTGCTTGCAATTATGGGCAGGTATCTATCCGACCGGTTAGGTCAAAACCTTTAAATGCTTCAACACAAATCACATTAAGACTTATCTACAGCTTAGTAAAAGTTAGAAAATTAATTAAGTCTACATTTCAGGTACAATAAACTAAGGTAAAATCCTGTCAGTTTTTGGTATCAAAAAATAAGGTCTTAAATATGTCATTAAAGCAAATTACTTCCGCAAAGGTTTTTAAAAGTTAAAGAATATCTGCAAGAGCATTCCAAATCCTGAGCATGTCAACTTTCCAATGATGAAATGATAATGCCCTATTTGAATTCCAATTTAACAGCTAATACGCATTTCAGTTTCACAGGAGAAAAAGGAACAATCATTAAGGATGCATTGAAAAGAAAATGGGTTAATGGTAAAGATTATTAGTTCAACCATACTGCAGAGTTTCATAGGCCTTGAATACAATCCTACAGATGCAACTTTCACATTTAATATAGTCCTTAAACTAAATGGAGTCATGTATGAGAAGTGGAACAGCAGAATTAAGTAAACAGTTAAGGACTAATATAGTGCTCAGCTCAAATTCCAAACTTGAAGTTTTTCAACTCTCAACCCCACACTCGAACTATGCTTGCATTCTGTCTTTCTAATGTTAAGTCAAATCCTCACACAAAAGTTTTCTAGGAGAAACTATCTCTTACTCATCAACATGCACAGATTTTCCAAAACTGCTGGGCAGTGGCTTCATTGATCATTTAATGGCAAGGCTGTAAAACTCCTTTTGGAGAATTAGCAGTCTTGAATGAACACACAGAAGATAGGAGTTCAAGAACACTATCTAACACTAAATATCCAGATATAGATATTTATTTAACACACACTTTTTCTACACATCTTTTTTTTTTCCTTCTTCTTTCTTTCTTTTTTGCTGTCCCTCACTTCACATACCAGTAATCGGATAAACTAGATAGCGCCTGGATTACTTCTTTGTTCCTTAACCATACGTAAACAGTTTTCCAAGAAAGGAAAGGAAATACTTAAATAACATGCAACTTGCTAAAAAGAGGCCTCTGCACTGCAGAAAGTTCTTAAAATAACTTCAGCAGATCTCAGGTTATCATATACAAATGCAAAAAAGTGGGCAATCATATCTTGAGTGTGCTTCAGCTTTGTCTGTCCTCTTTCTTAAATCCATATAGTTTCATGTACTTCCTTCTATACAGGGATTTGTTAATAAGGAAACAATTGTTTACCATTTAAACAACTGAAAACTGAATACAAATGGAAACAACTGCATGGCAAACAAATTGAAACACTCTGTCAAAATGTCTCTTAAGCAGACAGGACACATTAGAAATAAGAATGAAAACTTGGGTCAACTCAGTCCAGCAGCATTACGCTGTGACTGATGAACAGAATTTCCTGTGGAGTAATATTAAGCAGTGAGGTCAAAAACTACATCTTCCAAAAAGTTTTATTCCCTTCAACTGTTGGGTGAAGAAATACCTTCCTTTAAGAGTCCTTCTCCTGATCCAAAAGAATCAGAGATCCTGGAAGTTAGTTTACGAGGGAGCGAGTTATATCATTTCAGTTTAATTTTAGGATTCTGCACAAACTGTTAATGTTTTCCTGATATCTTAACAACTGTCACAGCCAGGGATTGTTAACATCAGCAATAACATCTTGTTAACATCAAAACATGAACTTCACATAGTGATTCCTGCATCTACAAACAACTGCAGTTAAATTACAGGATCTTATCCATTAACATATACAAAAAATTATTTTTAGAGTACCAAGCACTAAATCTACTCTGTCTCTTCAGGATTTGGGCACTGGTAGATAACCCCTGCTGCTAAAAGCATCCTTTTCTGATACGAGTTTTGTCAACTTAATATTCAGACTCCTAACTCAGCTAAGGGATGAAAAGTATCCAGGTATGGGAATTTTCTATGAAGGACTGGAATTAAGCATGTTTACCTCAGCATTTTCCCTAAGAAAATGAACAGATTGCTTTAGCCTTAGCATGTTTTACCAATATTAAAGCAGTCAAGGGTCAGCTTTCTCATTAGAACAAGCAAATATTGAAAGCTCTCTTCAGAACAAACCTAAACTCTTTATAGGTTGGCAATCAGAAAAATGTAATTGTGTGCAATTACACAAAACAATTGGTTTGTAAAACTTAAGTCACTTCTAATTACTCAGGGGGGGGGGGGAGGGGATTTAAAAAACCCCAAACAAACAAACAACAGACAAGTTTTAAATTAGGCATACAGTAACAGTACAAAGGATGGGCTGAAGAGAAAAGTTGTGATCCACTACCCCACTGAGTTTGGAACACAACCCATTTTTGGTGAACAGCATTGTTCATTCAATGTTCATAAATATAGACATAAGAATTTCAAAGCTGTTGAACTCTTAAACTCTTCAAATGTCATTTTCTCAGATAGTGTATTAGGGAACTCTAACTGCATCCAGTCAGGATACAGACAGAAAGATCATAGTTTGTTAGAAACTTAGTCAGAGTCTTTCCTGACTTTTGGCTATAGTCTCTTTGTCGGTCAAGAGACAAAAGGTGGCAGCTTTGACTCTTCTGTGTAGGAAGGAAGAAGCGGTCAAAATAAAGCCACTCCCATGAAGTGCAGAAAGGTTTCAAAGAACACAATGAAGAGAGAYGCTCTCAACTTTATCATTCCCCTCAGCTCTCCTCTCTAACCCCCAGTAAACTCTGATTCAAAGTTGTGGAAAGAAATATATCAGCACATTCAAACATCTGTTGGTTATCAATTGATATAATAGATATGTATGATGTCTATAATAAGGTATTAAATTCTTCATGTTCCACTACTCATGACTACTTTGCTGTGCATGCACATCAGAACACCAGGAAGCAAAGCAGTTACCCAGGAGTCTCCACCCCATACTTCCCAGCTTCCCATGCTGAAGTTGCGAGGTCCACCTGCCTTGCCCGGGAAAAAACTATGAGCACTACGTTGCAAGCAAGTAAAAGACAACAAGCATTTAACACCAGCCTTAAGAAAAAAAAAGAAAACCACAACAAAAACCCCAACACTATGCTAGAGAAAGTACTAATTCATAACTACATAGTAGGTGTACTAATACTATATTGTCCCTATTAATGTCATGTTGTCCCTATTTAAGTGGCCTCATTAAGGAATTCGTAAGTCATTAACTCTTAAGAAAAAGGAAGAGGCACATCTATGCATCAGATTGGCAAGAATAAAAAAGAAAGTTTCAGAAACAATAAAATAAAAAGGATACCAAATAAAACACAGTAACTTAGATCTATTTCACCACACTACTCTTACTCTCAAACTTTCAGACTACTTAACAGATGGTATTTCCAAGACACCTGCAGTCACTCCACAACCACACATTAGCCTGCAATACAGGTCAGCACAGAGCTTCTTATATAGTTGGTTCACGTACCAAATTCCACTGTGGTTTCCTCATTTACCCTAAATAATGTATCACGAAATGACCCTGAGATAGGGCAAAAAGAGCAGCAAGTAAACTCTCTATGAAAACTGAAAAAGGGAAGAGAAAGAGGAAAACAAAAATACCAGACAGATGCACATGTGCAAAATGGAAAAACATCAGAAAGGGTAACTGTGCTAAGAGACCACGCAAAAAAAGATCGCTAGCTACTAATTTGCAAGGCTTGCAACGTAAAGGAAACAAACCGTTCTGGTCTCAAAGCTAAAAAATAAAAATAATTCAAAAAACCCACAAAAACATATAATAGTACACATATAGATGCCTACTTAAATTCCCATTTCAACTGCAATACCCAAATCTTTATTCAGAAATTCACTACCTACTAGTGAATTTCCCTCATGAAATTGATTTTTTTTTTTAGTTCTCTTTACAAGAGTAATCCCACATACAGACGTGTGCACACGCTCTCTCCCCTCCAACATTCTTTCTTTAAAAAAGGTGAGCAATTATTGTAAAAATGTCATATAGTGTGGTTGAAGTAATGGATAATTGATGAGTCCAAGATAAAGATGCTGTTCCTCATGAGGCAGGTTTACTTAAAGAACAGCACTACTCAGCTTAAAGAAACCACAATTTACAACTTAAAGACAGCCATGTTAGTACACACTGATGAGTAGAGGTTTAATTTGACTCATACCTTGCTAGTAGATGCCTTGTAAGTCGTCTTTAATTTCTGAGAAAGCTGACTGGTACTATGACTGGCTGTTGAGACAAATAAATTCAAAGGAAGATATTTCAAATACAGCATTAGCTTATTGTATAAGTAATGGGTATTAATTCCCTTCAGTAAGATTCTAAGTTTGGCCAGCAAAGTACACAAAAAGTAAATTAAAAAATACTAATTTAGGATTCTTTGTGGTTCTCTTACCTTTTGTTTTCAGTTGTCCTTTGCTCAGTTCAGCTCCATCAATTGTCTGTCCTTCGGCTGCTAAACGCTCATTCAGTGTATCAATCTCTCTACGTACTAACAATAACAAAAATTCACATTAGTACAAAAAATTGAGTATTGTTAACATCATCATTAACATACTACTTAAGAATTGTTATGGTAAGTAATCTATTTTATGCTAAGAACAGGAAAAGAGATCAGCTGTGATTTTATAAAAAGCACGTCTCACCAAGACATAAACCAAGACTCATGCTGAATTTTCCAGAGATCAACCTTGACCCAGATTCCAAGGAAAGTATTAGTGGCTTCTAATTACTGTTACTTTTACTAATAAATGTGGCTAAGGATTAACAAAAAAGATTCTGTGAAATACATGGCACACCTGTATTGAATTAAATCCAACAGAAGACAGAAAACTTGCAGCATCATAAATATTTTAGCCACAGAATTAGTATGTCGTTTCTTGACAAAGATTTTATTAATCACGAAATAGTATTCTCCCCTGAATGCCTGTCTACTGTTAGAGTTTCAGTAAGAAAGGTAGTGCAGCAAATGTATATTTTTATACTTTGAAATACATTAAAAATTGTAGAATGACACATACATTTTACATTCAAGTGTTTTAGAAACACTAAATTCGATCCAAATATTTCCATTGCACATCAGACAAAGCATGTATTTGTAACAAGAATATGCTTTTCTGTCAATTATTTATAACTCTCACCAGTGCCATTTCAACACAAGACAGAGTGATGGCATAGCTAAAACAAATCAGGTACTCATAAATGACTTCCAGTGGCTGGGCTGGTTTAAAGTTGCTCAACTTCATCTTATGAAGAACATTTTCAGTGGCTTATAGTTTTTTCTCAAAATTTGGGCTGCTACTCTTCAAGTGTTCTACTCAGGTGAAATCTTATTGAGAGGCTTTAACCAGTTTCTCACTGTTCTTGAGAATAAGTCTAGGTCCGTCCTTCCACAAATTCTTAGGACTTCTTTAAAAAAAGTCATTCACTCCCAGGCTTTGAAATGTGGGAGAATGTGACCCATCAGGAGTACGATTCTTGCCATTTCTGAGAAATTTACTGAAGTCTCAGTTCTAAGCACTAGAAAAGTCAGTTTACACTTCCATACCATTATCCAAGTGCTTGAAATGAGCAAAGCAAATCTCTTTCCTGTGTTCCCAGTCACATAGACCTAAACTTTTATAAAACACAGACAATATGAAAGAGAAGTAAACAAAGAGCCAGGCATGTAGTAACAGATGACTGAAACAAACAAGCCAGGCAGATACAAGAATTGCCTGAAAGGATTAAGACTGAAGCCTGGAAGGGGTAAGAAAAGGAAGAAACTAGAAATAAATTGTAATAAGGGAAAGGGAGTGTATGAAAAGCCAGAGAGGAAAAAACTGAGATTCTCTACGTACAGTAACCACAACACTAATGCGGGAATTAGACCAAGAACAAAAAATAACAGACTGAGCATTGGAAGAGAAAAATTTAGAAGTTGCCAGGGGAGTGGAAAGAGATCACAAAGGCCAGGAGCGAACTAGAACTGGGAGGTGAAGAAGGAAGACGCAGAAGAAACAGAAATACAGTGCAAGGAAAATAATCATGCTCTGGAGGGTACAAACAAATTCATCACTTGTTTTCTGACAAACATTTTTGAATTTTGGGGTGGGGGGAATCCCTACTTTTCTTGCTGCCAGCCAACTTCTCAGCAGGAGGCTGAGAACTCAGTTGTGCAAATTGTCACTAAAAAATGTGTAGTGTTGATGATAGCCTTTAACCAACACAATCTCAGGTTTTAAGAGAATAAAAAGCCAGCATGTTTTCAAAAAGCATGCAGGAATGTTTTGGTTTTTTTTTTAACATGAGCGTTTGGTTTAACTGTGGGAACAGATTAGGCATGAAAAAAAATTTGACTTGGAGCCAAACCAGACAGATTCCACAATTCAGAAGCCAAGCCACGCAACACAGCTTCCAAAATCCAGCAAGGAAAATTGAGCAGAGGCTTTACTGTACGACTGCCTGTGTTACTTACTTTGGATCCTCTTACATCACCTTGGATCACTTACATTACCATATGACTGCACTGTCATTAAACAACTAACATTTTTTGCAGATACACCTGCAATTTTTGTCTGAGTGCTCGACTTCAAAATTCATGAACAGTTGCAGGTGCTGGTTATGCAATGTACTAAGTAGCACGATTCAAAACCACAACTTTTTACACCTTTTCAAGTAAGACACTTCTCCAATTTTATTTACTAATATTACATCATTAAAATTAAGCCTGTAAATATACAACAAAGCCACAAACTTCAATGACTGAATGGAGTTACTCCCAGATTAACATGGTATATACCAGAGCCTACAATGACAAGGAGACAGCCACTTCACTTCCTTTGCCTAAGAGTCAAGGAGGATGACACAAATCAGTTCACACTACTTGTGTCAAAGAGCTAAGAAAGTGATTTTTCTGAAAAGGTACAAACCCCATCTTTGGCTACAAGTTCAAAACAATTCTTAAACTCCTCACAGAAAAGCTACAGTAATTACACTACAGCATCCAAGGTAAGCGTCTCAATTAGCGCTACTATATCCTAAATCCAAACAATTCGTATGTTGCTGGAAAAAAAAAAGATACTCACATTCCAAATTTTCAATATACAGGTTTTCAAACTCCCGCTCTATTTGTCCAAAAAGTTCAAGGAGTGTACTCCGGACAGAAGATGGTAGTTTAGAATCCTAGAAGGTAAAATATTGGGGTTTATATTTTTCTTTACATATATTTTATGTAGTTACCCTTCAATATGAAACTGATTTTAACAGTTCTCTCTATCTCCCAGCAAGGAGGGAAATTAATACTACTACTAGCATAGAACACAAAACAAAAAGCTCTGTGCATCATAAAATTATTCATTTTACATATTCTTTCTCTTCCAAGGGACAGAATTCAAATCACCTGTGGGGATTTTTTTGTTTTTACTAGAGATGAATTTATAAACCAATATGCATGTACCACTTATTAAAGAAAAAAGGTGGAAAAAAATTTATAATATAATGTCAAGGTGCTTCCAGTTCAAGAAGAAAGAATACCTTTGGTTGACAAAGTAATTCAGAAGTTGACTGTGCATTAGGTTAGGAAGTTGTCATCACAAAGCACCTTATTACCAAAGCTTGAGACAAACTAACCTTTTAAACATATTTTTAACGTCTGCCTACTTTTGTCACTAACCACAACTAAGTGTGAAGGAAACTGCAATTTCTAATCCTTCCCTCCCTGGATATTATTCAAGCATCTCCTCTTCACAGAAATTATTTTGAAGTGAATTCACAGAGGAGGGCTGATTTTTTTTCTTCAGTATAATCAACATAGCAATTCCGAGGCACAAAAACAAGTATGTAATAAAACCACTAACACAGGATTTATATGATCCGAGCTCAATACCCAGCTTGACCATAAGTTTCTTTTGGCAAGCTATTTAAATTTTATTCATCTGCCTATAAAACAGAGATCAGCACCACGTTTTTGCTGAACAAATGCATACCATATCCAAAACAAGTAAGTACTGATTTCTGTTGGGAGTCAAGGTTCTCACTATATCAATGATTCTGTTATCAAACACTGTTGAGCAGACAGTGAGTAAAGCAAAAGACAACTGACTGCAGTACACTGACAACCTAGTACTTACAAACATCAAAATTTAAAGCACAGCATGCTACTAAAAAATGGCAAATTAGAAAGGAGAAAATACGGTCGTTAGTCTAATAACTATAATCAATTAATCCACTACAAGTATGGATCAAAGGATGAACCATCCTTGCTCACTACATAAATAAATTCTACTAAACCTGTTCTATTCTTCAGCTGCTGGTGGACCACAATATGTAAGTTGGCTTACTGCACTTATTATTCATCTAGGTAGCCAGCTATAAACTTTTTTAAAAGAAGTTTCCACTTAACTAAGCCTTACCCTAACAATGAAAAAGCTCAAATACTCCTTTGTAGCATATCTAACCCGTCATCTCAGAATTCAGTAAGACAACATCTTATTACTGGACAAACTTGTAAATAATGCAGCTGTATTCAAAAACTGAGAAATATCTATGCAAGGAAAAAAGTTACCAAATTTCAAAGTGAAATTATGGTATCATGTATACCATATTATTAATACATCAACGTTCATCTATCAAATATACAGGGAACGTGCCTAGCAGCAACATCTACTTTTTTTAAACAAAGCAAAAGTATGTAATTTCAAAATCTTGAAATCATCAGTTATGAGCAAAAAAAGAAAATTGAGTCAGTTTCTGCCACAGCACAAACGACTATTTCAGGTCTAGAAGTACAGAAGAAGCATTAGTAGAATGGGAGTACAAATGTTAGCACAGGACACCACCCAAATTCGAGTGAACTTCATTATTCAATGCAAGCTGAAGGATGATTATAGCTTGTTTTGTTCTTAAGTGTTCCAGCAAACCCAAACCAAAATAAATTGGTTCCATTCCTACAAACTGACTGAATTAGGATGCAGCATGTGCATACTAGCCATCAGAGGGCAGCATGCGCCTTCCACCGAGTCAGCATCTAAACAACCAGAATTTAATCTCACTCACAATTTGGTTCATACAGTCAAGATGATTGTCTTCAGAAACAATTAGAAAAGCCTATCATGATCCCGATTTTATAAGTTATTTCTGAACATCAGTTTTAAAGAAAAGAGAAAGAGAAACCACTAATAGCCATGACATAGAGCACATCTGCTTTGTGCATAATTCAGTTTTACACCGGTTTCACAGCTACTTTAAGCTGTGGCACTGTGCTGAAACAAGTGGTACTATGCTCCTTATGCCCCCCTAGGATATTCCTTTCTGCATCTTCATCTGCCTCTCCGTTGAGACAGTACTTTTGTTCATGCATTCACAGTCAACCTGAACGTGAAACAGATCCCGATTAAAACCAACTTCAAACAAAATTGATTACACAAGAATACTATACAAATGAAACACTATTAAGAGAAACACCGAAGTTAGAAGAACTATTTCCGATTCAATTACCCAATAATTCCATACAGCCAGGTTATGAAAGAAACTAAGTTATCCTACAACTTTCGAAACAGAAAAGGAGAGGTAGGAAAGGTTTTCAATCCACTCCTCAGAGCCTGAAAGCATCAGCAAATCTAAACCTGTCCTAAAGTAACTAGCATAGTAAAACGCATCCACTTCCTTTACTCTTTTCAAAGTTGGCATTATTTAAATTAGCTGATTAAAATACCATGTAATAACGTTATCTGTTTATCTGCAAAAGTACCTATCTAGATCTCATGCGGTTTACAGCTCCAATGTGAAGGGGCATTAATACGCTCTACTTGTTAGACTCTGCCACTGGCTGTTCAAGATTAAAGGTCAACAAAATTAAATAAGATGATACATAAAACATTTAAAACATTTATATATTACAGCATAATACACTTACAGTTTGGTAAGAAATACTAAAACAGCTTAAAATTTTGGTTTACTACACAGAAGTGACAACATGCCTTGCCCTCTCAGCTGCCCTTCACTCCTTTCCTGAAGTAAGGCTGTAATAGTCCAAATGCACGAACAGTTTTCTATCCAAGTACTTACATTATCCAACTTCTAGATGACTAGAAGCAACAACTTGGGCTCTGTTAGTTCCCAGAAAACTAACACTGTAATTTACTGAATAATAGACTCAATTAAAAAAAATTAATGTCACAACACTGAGAAAACAGAAGTTTTTCCCTTCAGAATATCTGCAGAGTCCAGAAAATGAGGTTACTCGTAGCCAAACACTCTTAGTATTTCAAACCACCCCCCTGATAAAAATCAAGTTTTGCATCACCTTTGCCAGGCTCACATTCAATTTGACAATAAATAGTTTTCACACTGATATTTGCTTATCTTTGGCAGCACTACTTCAAACACTTCCTATAGGAGCCTTACCTACAGTTAATCTCAATATTGTTAGGTGAAACACTCCAGATTGTGCCCACTACACAGACTGACATGATTAAGAAAATTACAGAAGTTTGTGGTTGTTGTTCCTTCCCTTAAGTTTAATACACAGAAGATCACACCTTCATTTGAGCCAAATTTAAAAAAAAAAAACCAAACAACAAAAAACCAARAAAAACCCCACCACACACACACACAAACAAAAATTTAAGTCAGCTCACGCCTCTGTCAAGTAGGCAGTATTTGTTTACCTTATGGAAAGGAATGCAGAACAGCATTCCCACTAATACCTTCCCTATCAGAGTCGTAATAACAAGTATTTCAGTTTATTCATATTCCTGGGTTACTACTATTCCGAATTCAAACTTATGAAATCAAGAATCAATCTTCAACTGTAGTGGGGGGGTRTAGCGAAATAAATAGGCTGTTTCTTTGTATTTCTTCATGGTTTTATCATTCCTGTAAGAATACACAAAAGCTGATAAAAAGCTCCACAGGTCTGAATACAACCTGAAACACTGTCAACATCCACGTCTATAGTCTCCAAAGACAGTCAGCACTTACAAGCAAGGAAGTCTGCTGTTCCTGCAGCTTTACTGGACATATTTCATTACTTAAGTTTAGTTAATTTCTTCGCATAGAAAGCACTCCTCATAAAAAAAGTTACGGAAGTTACCCAAGCAGTGTATTATCTTACCTGCCCTTCCAACATGTCTCTCTGCAGTCCTGCCCGTTCTTGCTCAGAACTGTTAGTTCTTCGAATTGAAAGACTGTGCGATTTACGTTTCTGCTTTGCTTGGCGAGCAGATGCACAACTTCCACTTTCTATTGGCATTACTTCAAAAACACAGCTTCACAGAGGCTCCTATGATAAACTAAGGACAAGCATTACACATTACAAATTGCTTTGCCAAACTAACCAGAGTTTAAAATTTTTTTCTCAAAATAGAAATATTTAGTTCTACTAAACTTTGGAGTTGTTTGGGGTGTCATTAAAAAGAAGGGATCCCTATTACTTACAGCTGTTCTTCAAACAACATTAAGTTCAAAAACACATATGCATATATGTAAATAAAGTGGAATCACTTCTGCATTACTTATTCATGAGCTAGCAAACCTCCACAAAAGGAAAATTAATTCCACTACCTTGCTCATTTTGGAGAACACTAGCAGAGACAGCCCCAAAATGCTTCCAGGAAACAACTATTATGCATACTATATTTCACTGAAATGCATGCAAAATTAAAACCCAGCTGGAAAATGAAAGCAAACAGACATGATAATTTAGGGACACTGTCAGGTTAAAAATGTATTATGCAACATTAAGTGTTAGTATACAAAATTTAATAGATGTGCTTGTTTACACATAAGCAGAAATTAATTTTAATGACAGAAAACTACTTTCCACCATTTTTGACAGCTCATGGTTTCACTTTCTTGGATAGTAAAATTGCCCATGAACTTATGGAGAAGAGTGAAAGTGCACCTGACTTACCAGGTAGTTGTTGTTAATTTTTGTCAGCTTGTTAGAGCCAAATATGCATTTTAATATCCTTAAAAACACCTGACAGTATCACCAATTAATATTACCATGCATGATCTACTCCTTTCCCCTGTTTAAGAAAAATCAAATTATGTTTGATTTCTTGCATAAACGTGGAGAATATGTTCTTTACTGTCAAAATCTTAATTGTTTACAAACATTTAATTACTGGATTTTTTTTTTTTTTATTAAACCTGATATTCAACAGAAATTATTTTTAGTTTCATAGGGCACCAGTTGTTAAACATTTCAAATGTTTTAAGATTGATCACTCCAAATTTTTCAATCATGAACATTGAGAACAAAATAAAAATTCATTCTCCAGCATAAATGATTTCTGAAACAACAATTACAACTTAAAATAGCTGCAATAGTCTGCAGAGAAATAGGAAAGCAGAGTTGGCAAAGCTAACAAGGCAACTGAGCTTCCTTTTAAGTAAGTTGATCAGAGAAAATTTAAACCAAACCCAGGGCCACTTCCAATTTAAGATCCGCCAGCACACTAGATCTCAAGCTAGGAATGAGCACCATCACTATTAACAAGACTAGGCATTAACCAGTTTCGTGGTTCTGACATGGTATTTTCAGCTTTTTAACATATCATAAAGCCAAGGAAAAACATAACTTACTAAAAACACAGTATGCGCCATGAATAAAAACAGCTTTAAATTTGCTTTGGTTTTTGTATCACAAAATGAAAATATATAAGGATATTTAAATTTATATCAAAATGAGACTAGATTTAGTTAAGGTTTTGATGCCCATCCATCCTCAAATTTTCTCATTAAAAACCCTGGTATTTTAATTAGCTTTTGGAACACCCGAGTTCCAGTAACCTGACACCAATTCCATAGTGGATCTAAAATAAAATTCAGGTTGCACCAGTATCTTGTACTGCACTGAAATGATTTTGTTCATTTCCTCTGGAGTCTGCACAGTCCTCCCCTGCACCTAATCCCATCAGAGCTTTTTATGTGTGATTACTCAGTAGTAACTAATTAGCTATGTTCACAAATTAAAGAAGAAAGAAGAGAAAGAACTACCATTGGGTAGTTTCTTATTTGACTAGATTTCTTTTTTCACTGTGGCTAGATTCCTCTGCCATAGAAAGATGGGACTGAAATTAAAAAAAGCCCATCCCATAAACAAGTTATCGACAATTTTCTGGGCTTCACTAAGTATCTTCCTGTTCCTGGACATATGGTCAACAATTAGGAACAGGTTTTCAGTGCTCATCACATTTCTTTTTCTTTTCAAAATACGATCAGATCCCAAACACATGTATATTCTCCTCTCTTCTACCCTCCTTCCTATCTCCCTTGGGAACCACTCTTTCAATGGCTTTCAGTTTACTGGTTTCTGCAGTGTTCAGATTACTTTTTAAGGCCCAAAGCACCAAACTCTGTGTGCACACACAGAGATATGTTAAACAGTTTTATATCTATACATACATAGTTACATATATTCACATAAATCAGTTAACACCATTTCACTTAAGATCTGTGGGGAAAAAAAAAAATCTAATTTCTAATTCCTGACAGATACAGCTCCTGAGCTGTAGTTATACACAGACATGTTAATATGGTTTATGCCTTACCAGGCATTGTTTTAATTATGTCAACTTCCATTTGCCCTCTGCTGCCAAGCTACTTCATTTTGGAGGACTTTACCAAGAAATACCCTTTTCTGGATTGCTTCATAGAATCATAGAATGGTCTGGGTTGGAAGGGACCTTTAAAAGGTTATCTAGTCCAACCCCCCTGCAATGAGCAGGGACATCTTCAACTAGATCAGGCTGCTCAGAGTCCGCCCTCCAGGCATGGGGCATCTACAACTTCTCTGGGCAACCTGTTCCAGTGATTCACCACCATTATCATAAAAAATTCTTCCTTATATCTAATCTAAATCTACCCTCCTTCAGTTTAAAACCATTACCCTTTGTCCTGTCACTACAGGCCCTGGTAGAAACTCTCGCTCCGTCTTTCTTATAAGCCCCCTTTAAGTACTGAAAGGCTGCAATAAGGTCTCCCGAGAGACTCCTCTTTTCCAGGCTGAACAACCCCAACTCTCTCAGTCTTTCTTCACAGTAGAGGTGTTGCAGCCCTCTGATCATTTTCGTGGCCCTCCTCTGGACCCGCTCCAACAGGTCCATGTCTTTCTTCTACCATTGGCTACGATTGGATATGATTGGCTTTCTGGGCTGCAAGTGCACATTGCTGCCTCATGTCCGATTTTTCATCCCCCAGTACCCCCAAGTCCTTCTCGGCAGGGCTGCTCTCAATCCCTTCATCCCCCCAGCCTTTATTGATACCAGAGGTTGCCCCCACCCAGGTGCAGGACCTTGCACTTCGCCTTGTTGAACTTCATGAGGTTCGCATGGGCCCACTCCTCAAGCCTGTCAAGGTCCCTCTGGATGGTATCCTTTCCCTCAAGCAAATCAACTGCACCATTCAGTATCAGTACGTACAGATTTGGCAGCTATCCATTCTAGCATGGAGAATTTAAAGGGACACAGTCAAATGCAAAAGATTACATTTTTACATAATGAAATTCTCACATTAACTACACTAAAGTTCCTACTTTCACAGCTCATAAGCAAACGAAAAGATTAGGTAAGAAACACCTCTGTTATTGTATCTATTTGGTAGCAGCACTTCACCTGCAGTCAGTGTCATTGACAGTAATTGCACTCTCCTCATGCACCAGCATGACCACATCACTCATGCACTGTTCTGGAGAGAGCAAGCATGCACACTCTTCCCCAGGCTCTGCAAGAGGGTGCACACAGCCATAGCAAAGCTGCAACCAAAGAGGCAACAAGCAGGCATGTGCATACCAAGAATAGGAAGGAGAAGCTGAAGGGGACTAGCTCCACTGCCTTTAATATTATTCTGAATTCCACCAAATAGCCTCAGAAACTTTCAGTAAGGGAGCAATAATTAAAGAGTTTTTAGAACCAGGATGTAAATTCAGTTTAAAAAAGTGACAGTGTCCCTTTAAATATTAACTTCACTTCGACAATTTCAGAATTATTTTGATGCTAATTGCAACAGTAAGAAGCTATAGGTTTCTCAGGGGTAGATTTCACAAAACAGATCCTTGGCAATATGATGCTAAAAAAATAAATAAATAAGGTGCTCATTTCTAGCAGTTACCTGATTCCCCTTATTATGTAAGGTTTTCAAACAATGAAAATTACCTGTCCAGAATATCAGTGTCATGTTACATATCCTATGAAAACCATATTAAATATTGATTAGTGAAACAGTCAGTAGTATACAAACCAGTCAAAGTCTTTCACATTTTTGAAACTTTTGTAGTTAGAACACACCAGATGACAGGAAAAGGGGGTGAGGGAAAACATCAAGACAAGTCAAGGCTAAGCACCAAATTCCAGTCAAACAAAGTAAGAAAAAAAGGCTTCAAAATGACCCATTATATATTGTTAGTCAGATGTACTTAATCATAACTTTCGATGTTACAAATGGGTTCTGAAAAGATAAAGTCACTAAATTCACTTTCCTTCTACTTAGTAATTCTACAAGTAGGATGAAAAATCACCAAGAAGTACGGGACTCTTGTTTCCTGAACCAAATGAAGCTGAATTCAGCTAAAAATGCTAAAAATTAGCAAGCAAGAGTAAAAAAAGCTGAACAAAAGTACTTTCCAAGAAAACAGAAAAAAACAGAAAAGAGGGAAGAGTGTTGCATTACTAAACTATATTCAATAAGGGTGGCAGTTCACAAGTACCGTATTTTTAAAAAGTGAGCTCATGAGACATATTGAGCTTTCTGCTCAATCATTTTGGAAAATGCTACGTTTGCATAGTGTTCTTCACACAATGAACTGTCAAAGCCTCAAGAGAATGGTACCAAATGAATTTCTGACAAAGTCAATCAGCAGAAGTAGGGGAGAAAAAAGTGTCCTAGAAAACCTCTAGACCATAGGTGATTACTACTTTCTGAATGCAAAGATACTTCGGTATTTCAGTTATGCTGTTTAATTAATCTCACAGCATATTTTACAGTGTGTTAAATTAAAGTTCTGCCACCTACCTTTCTGTAACAGATGTTACCGTGTATTCAGTCACAGGAAATATTTCATCAGAGTAACAGTAAAGAGCAGATGTGTAACCAATTACTGTTCTATTCAGCTACAGTAGAGAAATGGTACCAAAAGTGCACACACTGGTCTTACCAGACTTAAAAATTCACTGCAGCAATCAACTAATTCTACTTGCCTACTTCTTCTACTCTTCAACATGGAACAAGCAGACTGCTGACAGGAAAGAATTCCTGGGGTATGCATGCTGCTGAAGCCAGGGAGAAAATCTGTTTTACGAAGTGTCAGAGCACAGACAGAATGGCTACAGTATTGCATTTCCTTTTTTGTTCATTCAAGACAACACACAAGTCTGGAAAGGGAAAGCATCAGGAAGTTTCAGCAACATCTCTTACCCAAGATCTCCCTGCTCCATTTTGTTCAGAGTTTAGCAATAGTAATACTTACTATTYAAAGGATTRTGTTTAAAAAAAACAAAACAAAACAACAACAACAAAAAAAAAACACCAAAAAAACCACACAAAAACCAGAAACAATTTTACTGTATTTGTGTGTGCTCTTAAGTCTCTTAGACAGTCTCAGGTCTCTCATTTTCAAACATGGTTTAGAACAAAATTTCAGTGTATACTACATAAGAAACAAAGGCTTTTTACAATAGTAATTATTGTCCTGTGCAACATCAAAACCTTAAGATACAAAGATGCCAATTAACATGGGGTTTTTTCACAAAGTGGGGAGGGAAAGGGGAAAGAGAGGAGAATGATTACAGTTATTAAGTTCTTAATTACATGTAATTTGGTTTGACCGCATTACTCATGAGTTAAGGGAATTTCAGTGTCAAAGTATGCTACTACATTCTTTATTAATATGCAAAGAAATCAAATTTAAAGGAGTAAAACTTCCATTTTGAGGTCTTCAAGGAACAATTTGTTTCAAGGATGCTGTACATTCAAGTGCCATTAATTCAATGCAAGCGCCAAGAATAAAGCACACCTGAGAAAGATCAGGCTAAACAGACTTCCTTGTAAGACTAGTTGTTTTCCTAAAGATAAATATTTAGGAAACAAAACCATTTCAGATCATCACAGATGATGCTAGAACCACTGATAAGTGTGCTTAAACCTTATGAAATCCACTCAAGCATAACAACATTTTTTTTTTTTTCTAAATTTAGTGCAGCATACTTTCAAACAAAACTGGGTGTTCCTCGAAATGTAAAAGGGGAAAGCATCCACCACTGAAAAGGTGACAACCTCACTTTGACAGAAAGCATAGTAAAGAAGCTGCACCAATGAATTTAAGTATGTTATACAGCTGGAAATCAGCGATAAAAGCTTTAACACATTAGTAAGTATCTACTCTGAGCAAGCTTCTAACACCAACATCGAAGTGTAAGCCAGCCCAGTTTTGCTGCTAGCAAGCTTTGATCTTGCTAATTCAACTATGTCAGCAAATGCTGCAATCACACCAAAATGCAGTGCAGACCTAGCCTGCCAAACAGTCTACTAAAGCAAGAAATGATACTCCCAACCATACAGACTTATTTTAACTAATATTAAACAACAATAATTATCAAACTTGGATGATTTTTTTAGATTTATAATATAGAAGAAACCTGCCTGGGTCCACTAATAATCATCAGACTAAGACCTGTTAAGTGAAATTGCTGATGTCCTGAAAGCATAGAACTTTACTTTGTGATCTGTGCCACCTATGCTCGCTGAGTGTGCTCGCCGTTTCAACTAGTTTAAATGGTACAAGGTACAATATAATCTTACATTTAACACTAGTTAGTTACCTATGAGTATATACTGTACCTTGTTTTATTAATAGGTATTGATTAGCTGACTTTTTTGAAGAGTTCAACAGACAGCATCAGGTCCTGCTAAATTACTTACTGCTGGTTAAATCCTAAAATACGTTTGAAGGCTACTCTATTTCCTTAGCTGTTTCACAGACATTTTAGCTCCCATTCCTGTATTAGCAAATCCCTAATACCTTAGAAGTAGTCTATATGCATGCACAGGTATGCAAATACAAGACCTGAGGGTGAGGAATCCTAAGGAAGTTCAAGAGCAAAGGCAGTTTAACCAGGTATTTGTTTAAGGAAGCACTGCACCACATTCAGAGGCCAGAATCCTACTGTGCTAGTCTCTAAAACAATATTTAGGTACTTATTACTGATGTACTAGATAAATTGCTATTATGCTTTTATGCAACCAGAGTGACCTCTAATGTCATTGCTCTTCATTTGGGAATATATTACTTGCTAATAAATTAGAATCTTTTACTGCTTAAGACATCAACAAAAGCAAGTAATTTTGACACTAACTATAATACATTTAGCAAGCTTTTCTGAAGCACCAATAAATATCCTTTGCACAGCACATTCTTGAAGCATTTCCTCATATGGCCTACCACAGAGAACTACCAAATCTTCCAACAGTACGTGTAACTGCACTTCAAGTACCCAGTCCTTCCATCTTGAAACACTAAGACATTCTCAAAATAGTCAGTGGGTATTACTCAAGGATGAGAAAATAACAAATCACTCTGGTTTGTAAGGATTCCGATTCCTGTCCATTCCTCAGTGGTCATGTGTAGAGCACTAACAAACTCTCCCCGCAGAGGTTTGAAGCTGCGGCCTCCAGAACAAGCCCCTCACAAGACAAGCTACTAGTCTTAGCTCCAAGACTTAAAAATTCCATGACATAAACGATCCCAATCTCACCTCAATCGTGTAAAATGCAATACCACTTAACTTCTCTGTACTTGACACATACTAGTTCTGGCTTGCAATTTCTGGATTTTGTAGAAGCAAGCTCTTCTTTTAAGACACTGTCACCACACTCACAATATTTCTCCCGTGACTGTACCAACACTCTCAAGCATTTCAGTCCATACAAGAGACTGCATCCTTTAAACAAGTCCTAAATTTAAAAGAAAGATGGTGGAAGGGCATGGCTATATTAGGGAGACAGTGTCATCTTAGAAAGAGTTACCTTTAGATTTAACATGATAAACCTAGTTTAGAGACAAACATTAACAACTGAAAATAAAAAAAAAAAAAAAAAAAAAAGAAAAAAAAAAAAAAAAAAAAAAAAAAAAAAGAAAAGAACACCACACATTACAGTGGCCTCTGCCTTAAATTCTAATGTTTGGTGCAGGCATCTTTTCTTAAAATAATTGCCCAAGTCCACAACACACAAAGCTACATTTAAAGTTATTACAAGAAGACACATTAGGGCTGACACACACACACACACACACAAGATCTTATCTAATGTAAACTACTCATTAGAAAACATACTTGAGGATTCTTGAGGTTACCAGCTCGCTTTCAAAAACATCACATAAGAAACGCCAACAGCAGGCTTGCTTGGAAAACAGTTTCAGAAATTTGCTTGAGAAAGATACTGCTGTGATGTTGCAAAATGGGTGCCTGAACAATAGACGTTTGTATAATTTCAAGGTGTACTCAATGACACTGAATCACTTCAAAGAAGCTGTTCCGCTAGTTCTTTACAGAAATCTTCCATGAATTACTGTTATAGAAAGCGTACTTTAAAACGCTATAACGAAACAAACTTTGACAAGCTGGAAGATGTAACAAGAGGGATAAAAACACACACAGAAGTTTCTCTTTTCTCGCAAACACCAAGATGTCCTTGAACAACGGTTCAAGGCTTAACTTGAAAAAGTTTTCCTCATCTTTGCATAAGCACAATCTTTTTATTTAATTTCCTTCTACAACTGGAACCTAACATCTACTCAACTTCTGAATACATTAAGCATATTGGTTCTTCCCTCAATTTTGTTTTCACCATTTTTAGCTCAGGAAAAGAGAGAAATACTGCAAATGGCTCTTTACAGACATAACTTTTACCCGTCTCGGATGGTTCCAAGTCATCCTCCCACTGCTGAAGGCCAGATCTACCCCGACCCACCACAAATAGCACTTCCCTTCCTCATGCAGTTGTGCCCCACTTCAGGCAATTTGGGCGTTTAATTTTTACTCCATTTGTACATGTGTCAGAGGATCTGAACTCAATCTGTAAAGTAATGAGGTACTACACTTGGCTTGTCCTTAGGATATGCAGTAGCACATAAACAAAGTTAGCGAGCAGAGTCTCCTCAGCAGGCACCCTCAGTTTCACTGCCTGCAGACCTGCAACCACCCCTACAGCCTCGGGCTGGAAGTGTTAAAAAAAAATCTTTAAAAAAACCCAACACATAGGAAAAGAAGAAGAAGGGCTTATTTTCGATTATTTCGGTTTTTAAGAAAGAATGTGCAAGTCATTTCACGCGGAAATAACCCGGAACAGGACGGGCTGGGAGGGGGTGCCGAGGCAGGAGCCCCGCTTTACGCCACGGGCCTGGCGAGGCGGCGGCACCGCGCCGGTAGCGCCCGCTGCCCGCGCCGCCGCGCTTCCCCCGAGACCCCCGCCCCGCGCCCCGGCCCTTCCCTTCCCCCACGGCTCCCCCCGCGCCGGGCCCGCAGCCCCTCGGGGGAGCCGCTGCCGCCGCCGGCGGGGGGTCTCGCCGGGCAGGAAGATGGCGGAGGGTCKGCGCCCCGCTGAGGGGAGCGGGGCGCCGCGGCCCCCCGCACTCACCTGTCAGCCACAGYCGGGGCGGCGGGCGGGAAGGGGCAGGGCCGCAGACGGCGGGGGGAAGGAGGAGGAGGAGGAGGCGGAGGAGAAGGAGAAGGGCGGGAGGGGCAACGGCGGCAGCGACGAGCCCGGCGCCGCGCTCCGGCAGCGACGCGCCTCTCTGGTGAGGAGCCCTCGCGGCGACATCCGGCGGCGGGCGGAAGCGGCGCGCGGCCCCCGCTCGCCGCCATGGCGACGGGCYGGGCAACGGGAGGTCGCTCCTCGCCACCAGCCGAGCCTCTCGCCTGGTGGCCGCTGCCTCCGGCGGCTTCTGCCCGGAGGCTCGGAAATGCCACCGGAACAGGGCACGAGCCGCCATCGGACGGCTCGTTGGGGTGGACACCGTAAGCCGCGGTGGGTCGGTACCTGAGCTCACCGGTGTGTGCCGACAGCCTCGGTTGTGCTGCGTTTGACCTGAGGAGCGGTGACGAATACGGACCCACCTCGTAAACAAAATCGCCAGGACGGCAGCAGGCCCCGACAGACTGCGAAGAATGGGGGCAAACGGCTGCACTGCTGCCACCCCCTGCGCTTCGACGGTTAGCTGTCAACCCTGCATCTCCTGGGTGTTAATTTAATGCTGACATTTAAAAAGCTGCRCGGTATTTCATCCTAACTATTGCCCGAGTGGACCACTGTGGACTGACAAGGGAGAAGAAACTTTCCTGAAACACCATTGGAATTCCTTATTTTTTAATACAGAATGGCTGGAAAATACCGAATCTGGACTTTTTCTACTGCATCTGCAGGCGATGTGACAGAAACGGCGAATCAAAGCTAACCACTACATTCTGCAAGTAGGCTGTTCACTTTGAAGCTTACAACACATAATTGAAATGTGATTAATTCCTCTGCTGATTAATACTTAGAAGAAACCTTCACCTAAAATTCTTATTCATTGTACCAGATTGTGAAAGTCAAGAGAGGCCTTTGCCTAATTATTTTCTCTCTTCCTGCAGATTATCTAGCTGCCTCAGAAGAGGTCTGAGAAGGCCAGAAGAACATGTGCCTCAGAGTGAGGGCTGAAAATATTACATTTTCTTTTCATGTGCTTCCCAGCTACAAGTATGCCTGCTGTTCTCTTTCATCTTCTTTTTCCTTTCTACCTCCTGTGCAGTCATGTCTTAATTGCACCTGTTTTGACACAGTCAAAAATAGTGTTTTACCTATATACTAGCATCCTTTTCATCACTGGAGGTCATTCTACAAGATAACCAGCCTAACTGGTTGAGACCTTCCTGTAATTTTAGCCTTTTCCCGTCTTCAAAGCCACCAAAAGGATAAAGGAAGGGAGCAAAATGAATAGCTAAATGGCTTTAAGGAGAGAAAAAGCAGGGAGACAGAACAGGCAAAAGAAGATGGACAAGAGGTAGAACAGAGTTGCCTGGGAGGAAGCCTGAACACAACCTGATCAAATGCCACTGTTTGCCGCTTTGAATCCTCTTTCCCGTTGGTGCAGTTGCAGTTATCTCAGCCATCTTAGCCAAGTCACAACACCAGTCCTCAGCTATTCAGTTCCTAACTAAACATTTGTTTAAGCCTCATTATTCCTACCAAAATTACTTCATCCTAATATAATTCTACAGTACCATAACAGTTTTAGCTATAAGTATCAAGGAAAAGCGAGAGCACGAGGATCCACGTTTGAGATTTCCCTGGGAAAACACTTGGCAACTTTCTTACCCTCTGGAGCAGCTCACTCTCTAGCAGCAGGGGGCAATACAGAGAAGACCATTTTTTTCCTGAAGAAATGCAAAATACTGCAATAAGGAAAGACAGGGGCTTAAACATTTTTTGCCTTGATACAGGGTGACTCTGACCTGAAAATTAATAGGCCTTGTATGGATGCAGTTGCTTTTTCACAAGAAAAGAATGGCAAGTGGCCTATTGTCACTAGCCCTGTTACTGGTTTGGTTTTGTCATGGCACTACAGGAGTAGCAGGCACTGTGTAACGTATAGGAGCAAGTGCAGAACAAAAGACTGCACCTGCTTTTCACGAACTGTTTTAAAACAGGAGACATAGACAGCAGTATAGGAGCCTAGGGAAACAGGGGGCAGTACTAGTTAGCATCTTATCAACAGCTAAGAAGCTTTTTTAATAGGCACTACAGTAAACAGAGTGGCAAAAGTTAGGTTGTCCTGGACATCATCTTCCAGACCATCTGCAGCGCTACTTCTGCGCCCGTGGCTGGACTTCTGGAGACAAGATAAAAGGCTTAGGAAACCAGCAACAGAACAGAGTAATAGTTGAATGTCTCAAATCAAGATTTTCCAAACCTGTAAAAGTAGCAGGAAAAGGCAGAGGCCTCCTGTCCAGAACTCAAACCAAAAGAAAGAAAAAAGAAAAACAGATCTAGAGGAGAACAGGACTCAAGGGTTATTTTGTCTTTCATATAGGAAATTTCCTAATAACTCCTTCCTAAAAGAACACTTTCCTATATCATTAATCATCACCTTTTGCTGTACAAAAACATTTGGAAGCTGTCCATCATAGCGCTCTTTCTGTCATGCTTGAGATAGCAAAACTAAATGCAAATACAACATCCTACTTACATATTTAGCATACATGTATTACATTTTTACTACAAAGCCATCTGTCTTCTCTTAAGTGAGCTGAAGCCAACCCACTTTCCTGAAACAGGCCTTTTAAGAAAAAAGGGTTAAGCGAACAACAGCAGATTAGTTAGGACTGGGAGGTATTTACCTCCCAATTCAGATAAAACCCAGGCTGTTGTTTGCTCTGCACGTAAGTGTATCACTTACTTAGACAAATGTTTTTTGAAGAGCTATGACTCCAGGGCAGGAGCAGACTTCCGAGAAGGATTCTGCAGGGAGACCAGGAACAAGGATAGCTCTATAGCTGAGAAGGGTGAATTGGAAGGCCTGAACATTAGAACAAGTGAACAGGAAGCTTAAAAAGGGCAGATTGCACGTGAAGGGTGGGAAAAAAGTGTAATTTTCCTTAGCAAAGCTGGAAACTGAGGAGAGGCTCGTCTCAAAAGTCTATGCATTCTAGGCTGGGGTCAAATCCCAGGTTTGTTCAGCGTTTACTTCATCCTGTGGTTTACCGTCTTCTTGTTTAATTTGCTGGAGAATTAAGATATTTTCTTCCAGTTTGGTGGGGGTTGCATTTCCCTTTATCTTAGTAGATAGCAAAATTCTGGCAGTGATTTGCAGCTGGTTGGATTTTCAGGTGAAATGAGAGACTTCCCAGCGGTGACAAGAAACTGCTTTTCCCTTGTTAGTAGAGCATTTGGAAACAGTCAGCAGACTTCAGGAGATGCATAAATTAAATCAAGTCTCAAAGGAATGTATATGGCACTTCAGACATGCTTCTGTTTACATGGGGTGGAGTAAAAGTTCTGAGGTTTCAATGAAATGCATACCATTACAAAAAATGAGGATATTTTATTTTCAACACAAATAGCTTGTTTGAATGTACAGGGCAAGTCTGGAGGGGAGCGAGAGGAAAGATGATACAGGTGACATAAAACACCTGATCCTGAAAGTATCTTTGGTTAAAGGCTTGGGAGGTCTCTCCCTTGTCTGTTTTGTGAGAAGGGTTTATTTTGGCACTCTTATCCTTTTTGGCTGCCTTTTTACCTCTCATTATCCACCAGGACTTGTCAGACCAGGTGAAGTGCTTTGTTTGTCTGCCCAGGACAGGAACTATAGTTGTTTCTGACAAGTCAGGTTCTAAAGTGCCTGTATAGAAGTTCTCAATAGTTACTAGGAAAAAAAATCTCTTCTTTTCCCCATAATCTATAGGGACACTTTTCTGGTATCCCTCCACTGTGTAGCCTGAAAGTCACTGTGTACACCTGCTCCTTGGTATATGTCATAGATCAGCTGTACCCCACATACAGACCCCTTTTTAGGGTAGAAGTTTCTATTTCAACAGAGCTTCACTCTCAGGAGGGTTGGTTGTTAACTCTATTGTCTTCATATGTGATGCTGGTTTGTACGTCCATCTCAGTAGAGTATTTTCATAGATTGTGTATCTTGTATTTGGTGACATTAGGAGAATGATAGAAGAAAAACTTGATGGATTTTTTTCATTTGGAACAATGAAACTAGCAAGTGACTGATATGGTGAAGGATGTTCTCAGTATTTCTACAAAGCTCAATCTCCAGTTACTGTGTTCTCATGCTGAACAGTGACTCAGGATAAAAAGTAATCTTTGTACATTTTAGTCCTTTCTGAGAGTGCATTATTATTAATGATCTGTTAATGAATATTACATTTGTAATGTATTAATGAATAATACAATATTAATGTTAATGTTCTTATGTGGCGTTTTCTATAGTTAAAGGGATATGCAGCAGCTGGCTTTTTTTTTTTACTTTTTATGCTCTCTGCTGGTTTCAAGTGGCTTCCATTCAAACCACTTGCTGTCCTTACTYTCCCTTCATCAAGCTCTGCACAGGGGAACCCCTATAAGATACCCCCCTTGTAAGATATTAACTGTCAGTTTGAACATTTTGTTCTGCTAATGATCTCTCTCAATGAAAGGCCATCTGTCCTGTTCACAGGAAAAATGAAAACAAACCAGACTGAAATGCTAGAACGTGAGCTGAGAAGCAATCAGAAAGAGTGATGCCTCGAAGACAACATGTGAAACATCATTTCTAGGCCTTTTATGGAATCTAACCATAAATCCAAATCTGTGGACAGGCAATAAAACCAGCAAAAGAAGCCTTGTTCAGAAGGTACTCAACTATGGTGGTGTGAAGTTTCTACAGAGGCTGGATTGAAGTTCCTCTGCCTTTAGACTGGGTATCTGTGCGTATCTAGAACTACCCTATCTGACCAGTTCATCTTGACATCTTGCCTACGCTTGATTCCTATCCTGAAACTGTGTGTTTCCTTCTCTGTCCCTCAAGAACTTAATGAGTTAGGCAATTTCAGAGCTCGACTAACACAGCAACCGTCTTCTACAAACTGTAGCTGTCAGTGAAGGAGGGAAAACAACTGACACCTCCAAGAGTGCCACAGGCTGTGATCTGTATGGCACACACTTAACTTCTGTAATTCAAGGGATGCTACTACAGAGCAAGGAAAAATGCCCAAGATTAAATGTGCTACAGAGACTGCCAAAAAGGCCTGCGACTCCACAGTCTCATGGTTATGGCATGTACCCGAAAGACTGCTCCCAGAACTGATCAGAAATTCAATCCTAGAACCGTTTGCCACAAACACAGGCACATTTGTAGGAGCTGGCACTTTGGTGCCGTCCTTTGGCTTTCACGGATGGGCGAAAAGACAAGCAGCAGTGCTTCACGTCAGAAGTGCTCAGACCTCCCGATTACCAAGAGAAGACAAAGGCGCTTTCATCTTTGCAAGGCACAGCAGGAGGACGCTGCCACGCAGTTTGCTCCCCAGATGAAGGCCTGGAGGCCGCTCTCCTGCGGTGCCCTGCCTGGCTTGTACCCCACCGATCAACGTCCGGCCTCGCACCAGCCTGGCGAACCACGGCAGGTTCCGCCGTGCGGCTGCGTCCCCCGGCACATCCCCGCAACCACCGGGCCTTGGTGTCGCCTCAGCGGCGGCTGGCGACGGAAGGCGTTCCGGAACCGCGCCTCGCCGTCGGAGCTCAGGTCGGAAGGGAGCCGGAGCCCGCACCTCTGCAGCCGGCTACCGCTCAGCGCGCTGCCCGCCCGCGCCGCCACAGCCCTGCCCGCCGCCCGCTCTGCCGGAAATGGCTGCGCCCCGCTGGGCGGGGCCGCGGCCTTGACCCGGCTTCCCCGCGCCCATTGGCTAGCTCGCCGTTATTCCCTCTTCGTATTGGTCAGTGCCTCCACTTAGCTGAGTTACGGTTGGCTGCGCCCGACACCTTCCCCCTCTGTCAGTCCCTCCTCCTGGGCAGCCCGCGCCGCAGTGGGGCGATCGGGCGATGCGGTGACGTTGGTGTTTGGGGGCGCTGCCATTGGCGGCAGCGGGGTGACGGGCGATGTGGCGCGTGCTGGGCCGGGCTGTGACTGTAGGCCGCCGCGGAGCCGCCGTCCCTCAGGGGCGTTGCTGCCGCCGTCGCCTGTGGGGCTGCCGCCAGCCGCTCGCGTCCGCTGCCGGCCTGTGCGGGGGGGAGGCCCGGGCCGAGAGGTGAGGGAGGGGAACGGAGGGGCGACGGCCGCCCCCCGAAGGGGCAGGGGGCCGCTGAGGGACGGGGCTGGGGAGAGGGGGAGCGGGGGCGGCGGGGAAGGGGGCTGCGGAGGAAGAGGGCGGTGGGAGCATGGGAGCTGACTGGAGCACAGCCACGGCGGGCAGGGGCCGCGGAGACAGGGTTTGGGTCTTGTTTGGGAAGTGCCTTGGGCTGCGTGTCCTGGCCAGGAAATCCTTGGTACTGAGTTCTTGCTGGTGGGGGGAGAAATACACGTGCACGTGCTGTCTGGCATTATAAATGTGACCCAGCGTTACTGTGCAGAACATGCATAGGCTGTGGGGTTAGGCAAGGTTTTCATTCGTGCTGGGTGAAATTTGGAATTGGATTTCTTATGCTGCCAGCCCATCAAAATGTTACACTTGGCACACCTGTCCTGCAGCAGCTGCTGCATGGAGTTTCAGAGAAACAAAAAATAAATCTTTTAAGCACCTACACATCGCATTGCAACATTTGGTATCGTGGGTTGGAAGTTTCAGAAATCTAAAAGCATGTAAAACCCCAAAAATGTAATTGATGCACAGTTTACACTGTGTCAGAAAACCTAGCTATTTGATTATTTCTCACACGCTGCCCAGAACCTTACAGGTGTTAGTATTACTGAATGATTCTTCTTTTCGTTGTTTTTTCCAGTAGAACGTGTGCTACCGTCACGATGCCTGAAGTAAACACGGATCACCTGGATGAGCAGCAGGTGCAGCTCTTGGCAGAAATGTGCATCCTTATTGATGAAAATGATAAGAAGATTGGAGCGGATACAAAGAAAAACTGTCACTTGAATGAAAACATTGATAAAGGTACAGCTTGCTTACCTTCGAATGTTAAGTTGATTGTCGTGATTAAATTAAAGCCTTGATATCAGGTGGGTGTTGATCAGACCGGAGCAAGTACTTCCCCACACCCCCCTCCTCCCCCAGCTTACAATATCTAATTTTAAAAATACTGCAATATGGGGGAATGCACAATTGGAGGCAGTAACAAAGGAGAGAAATGTGTGATTGCGGATATAAGCTTTATGTCTTGATAAATGTTTCTGAATCACATTTTGATGATAAAATAGTACTATTTTCCTATTATAGATACCTGATTCTATGAAGCTTCTTCTAAAGAATGCCACTTGCTTCTTTGCTGAGTTCTTTTGAAGTAGAAGAGACTTTGCTTTTTAAGTAGTTCACACAGAGTTCTACTTCAAATACTGCTAATAGGAAAGGGKTTTTTTTGTTGTTGTCATTCTAATTGATTGTGGGTTTTATTTGAGGTTGGTCAGATCCGTGAATCATAGAATCATAGAATAGTTTGGTTTGGAAGGGGCCTTTAAAGGTCATCTAGTCCAACCCCCCTGCCATGGGCAGGGACATCTTCAACTAGATCAGGTTGCTCAGAGCCCCATCCAACCTGACCTGGAATGTTTCCAGGCATGGGGCATCTACCACTTCTCTGGGCAACCTCTTCCAGGGTTTCACCACTCTCATTGTAAAAAATTTCTTCCTTATATCTAGTCTAAATCTACCCTGTTTTGGTTTAAAGCCATTTCCCCTTGTCCTGTTGCAACAGGCCCTGCTAAAAAGTTTGCCGCCTTCTTTTTTATAAGCCCCCTTGAAGTACTGAAAGGCTGCAATAAGGTCTCCCCAAAGCCTTCTCTTCTCCAGGCTGAACAACCCCAACTCTCTCAGCCTTTCTTCATAGGAGAGGTGTTCCATCCCCCTGATCATTTCGTGGCCCTCCTCTGGACTTGCTCCAACAGGTCCATGTCCTTCTTGTGTTGAGAGCTCCAGAGCTGGATGCAGCACTGCAGGTAGGGTCTCACCAGAGCAGAGGGGCAGAATCACCTCCCTCGACCTGCTGGCCATGCTTCTTTTGATGCAGCCCAGGATACGGTTGGCCTTCTGGGCTGCGAGTGCACATTGCTGGCTCATGTCCAGCTTTTCATCCACCAGTACCCACAAGTCCTCCTCGGCAGGGCTGCTCTCAATCCCTTCATCCCCCAGCCTGTATTGATACCAGGGGTTGCCCCGACCCAGGTGCAGGACCTTGCACTTGGCCCTGTTGAACTTCATGAGGTTCACATGGGCCCACTTCTCCAGCTTGTCCAGGTCCCTCTGGATGGCATCCCGTCCCTGAGGTGTGTCGACTGCACCACTCAGCTTGGTGTCGTCTGCAGACTTGCTGAGGGTGCACTCGATCCCACTGTCTATGTCATTGATGAAGATATTAAACAGTACCGGTCCCAATACAGACCCGTGAGGCACGCCACTCGTCACCGATCTCCATCCGGACATTGAGCCGTTGACCACTACCCTCTGGATGCGACCATCCAACCAATTCCTCAYCYRCCRSACAGTCCACCCATCAAATCCATATCTCTCCAGTTTAGAGAGAAGGATGTTGTGGGGGACCGTGTCAAAGGCCTTACAGAAGTCCAGATAGATGACATCTGTAGCTCTTCCCATGTCCACTGATGTAATCACTCCATTGTAGAAGGCCACTAGGTTGGTCAGGCAGGACTTGCCCTTGGTGAAGCCATGCCGGCTGTCTGGAATCACCTCCCTGTCCTCCATGTGCCTTAGCATAGCTTCCAGGAGGATCTGTTCCATGATCTTCCCAGGCACAGAGGTGAGACTGACTGGCCTGTAGTTCCCCAGGTCTTCCTTTTTCCCCTTTTTAAAAATGGGGGGGTTATGTTTCCCCTTTTCCAGTCAGCGGGAACTTCACCGGACTGCCACRACTTCTCAAATACAATGGATAGTGGCTTAGCAACTTCATCCGCCAGTTCCTTCAGGACCTGCGGATGGATCTCCTCGGGTCCCATGGACTTGTGCACCTTCAGGTTCCTTAGATGGTCTCRAACCTGATCTTCTCCTACAGCGGGCAGCTCTTCGTTCTCCCAGTCCCTGCCTTTGCCTTCTGTGGCTTGGGCGGCAAGGCTCAAGTGCTTGCTGGTGAAGACCGAGGCAAAAAAGTCATTGAGTACCTCCGCCTTCTCCATATCCCGGGTAACCAGGTCTCCCATTTCCTTCTGCAGAGGGCCCACATTTTCCCTCRTCTTCCTTTTATCCCCGACATACTTATAGAATCTTTTTGTGTTGCCCTTGATGTCCCTGGCCAGATTTAATTCTGTCAGGGCTTTAGCTTTCCTAATCTCTCACAGTAGTTTGTGACCTCCTTTTCCATACTCAGGGGAACCATCTTCCTGATGAGTGAGGAATAACAAACTCAAAAGTTGCAGAAAACAGTAATTGTACTGTTTTTGAGGAAGTTTGTACTTTTGCAATTCCTGAAGCTTCTTGAAATTCCATACASTTTTTTTAGGAATTTTTGAGTCATCTCTTTTTGATAGTAAATTTATGGATGCTGAGCCCTCCTTAGAAGCTTGCTCAAATGTGCATCTTCAGAATGGTGAATTGACCAAGTTTAGTAGAACTTTCTGTTGCATTGTTGTTCTTCGCGCTTTTCTAATTTCATAATGTTTTGYGTAAGCTGACATAGAAACCTAAATAACAACTCCTAAATAATTTTTTATCAAATCCTTGCTTTTTAACATATGTGAATTTTAAATTAGATTAGCCAAGAATGAGACCGTTCTAAGCCCTTAAACTGTCTTCATATGTTTTTTTCTCCTCTGTTAAATAGCTCTCTGTGTTTTTTTTATTTTTAGGTTTACTGCACCGAGCTTTCAGTGTTTTCTTATTTAATACAGAAAATAAACTGTTGCTGCAGCAGAGGTCAAATGCAAAAATTACATTTCCAGGTTAGTATTGAAATACATTGTATTTATAAAAATGCTTTATTTAAATCAATATTTTTAAAATGTGCCAGTCTAATTTTGCAGTGTAACTCATTCTGAGGTTTTAGAATTTACTTCTTTGGAGAGGAGATACTTTTAAGAGTTCAAGATGTACTTATCTTATGGATGAAGTAAGATAATGGGAACACTAGCTTGTTGTTATGCATACTTTTTGGAAATGATTGTTCCCTGGCTTGTTGGATCCTGTTTATGAAAGTGCAGAGTGTGTTTTGTTTACGTCCTCTGCTGCAAGACCTATTAATTTAGTGGAGTTGAAGCAAGTGCTCTGGTAGCTATGGAGAGTGTTCCCATTCCACTGGTAAAGACAAGTAGTTGATGTATAGCGGAGCCCTGCTGCTTGGGAAGCAGTTGCGCTGCGTTTCAGTGAGATCTGCGGACCTTTATCTATGTATGGTTTAACAAACACTTTTTTAACTATAGAAGAAGTGAGACTGTGTGGCCAAAGTATATAGTGCATGTTTTTTGAAGACTCCTGAACTATTACTATCAAATGCAAATGGAGAGGCATAAAAATAAGAAGTGGAATGAAAGAAAAATAGCTTACATGAGACATGTTGGAGGAAGCATAAAGCTGTCTGTTTCAGAATTTCGGATGGAGAACAAATTCAGGTGTTTCTAACCCACTTCAGCTCGGGGAAGAAAGACCTTTTTTCCTTCCAAGGGAATCTTTAGGAATTTTTTTTTCCTTTGACCACTAACTAATCAAAATGCTCAAGTGTAGTTTGTAGATAATCTGACTCTATGTTAGATGCTTTTGAGGTAGACTCTTATGGATAAAAGGTTGGCCAAACAGAGTTATTATACATTACTGATAAGTAATTTTTAATATACTTGAAGCAGAGAGTATAGAGGGTCTGTTCTTTAAACACAAGCATAAACTGCTTATTTACTTCTACTTATCGTCAGCTGGTCTTGAAGCTCTGGGAGTATTTTCAATATTCTATTGCATATAAACTCCCAAAAGTAATTTTAATTAGCGTATGCAGGATAAACAAGTGCTTTTCCAACCTGGCTCTCTAAGTAGATGCTATCTTGCGTATGAGAATGTATGTGTTGCTGTGTATCACACACTAACCTGCAAAGTAGTACTTGGTACAGACAAATCTTGATGCAAAATACGGAAAGAAAAATAAGAAGTGAAAATACCCTCCTTCCTCTCTGACCCTTCTCTACAACAGAGAAACAAAGCTGTGACGTGTTAAATAACTGTCCTATCTCTCTGGGGGGTTTTTGTGGTGGTTTTTTTGTTTGGGTGGGTTTTTTTTCCCCACTATGCTTTATACATGTCAAAAATGTACTGATACAAACTTCTTGCAGATTGTTTTACCAACACTTGTTGTAGTCATCCTCTGAGCCATCCACTAGAACTGGAAGAAAATAATGCCATTGGTGTTCGGAGAGCAGCACAGAGACGACTGAAAGCAGAGTTAGGAATTCCCATGGAGCAGGTAAAGGAAGGAAGGAGAAACGGGAATTCTTCCTAATGTTTGCCAATTTACAGACGAACTGCATCTGGCAGGCAGGGTCAGCCTGAAACCTAAAAATGAATTTAACTTCGGAGAGGTAGAGAACTTAGTGAATTTGAGACTTCTTCGTCTATATTCCRGAGTCTGAAAAGCTGATATCACTGAATGGTATTTTAGAGTATTCCACTGCTTAAAATAAATATGAGCCAAAAGTAAATCGCACAGTAATGAAGGATTGCATTGCTTCAGGTCTGACCATGGGTGCCTACCTGTTTGCCAGCCGGGCAGGCTGTCCTTGTCCAGGGGAAGGCAACGTGCCGTCCTTCCTCCTGGCCGATGGCAGAGTGCTGTATGCGTTCTGTACGACTGGTGGTCCTGGTAGGGCATCGCTGCGAGCTGCTGCCAGCATCCATGTACAAGTCCCTCTGCAATCCCAAGTTTCCTATGGGAAGTAGGGTGGCCTGGGCACTCAGTGTTTCTTCTAGAGCAATCGCACAGCCCACTTCTGGTACCTTCCTCTCTGGTGGCAGTTTGGGAGTGCACAGACAGCAGGGTGAAGCTGGCTGAATTATGCTTGTGGTTGAAATCTCCTTCCACGTTTTGTAACTAATTACGTTTGTGTCATGGGACACGGGAGAAGCAGTGTGCTACTGGGAAACGCGATGGTTAGGTTGTCCCCAGAATTAATTACCTGGTCTGCAACTTGCACAGATCCCTGGTAGATCGGGGTTATGCGTGGTCTGTCAGTATGCAGTTCTGACCTTAGCTTTAAGTAGCTGTCAAGTCTTTTCCTTGGGAGGTAAGGGGCAAGTGCAAGTGTTGGTGTTCATCAGTGCTTCTGTAAGCGTGCATTAAGGTCTGGTAAACGTTATTTAAAACTTACTGTATAGAAGAAATCCACTCAAAATATTACGGGGCGAGTCTGACTAGAGAAATGCTGTGCAATTCATGTCATCAAAGTACAATAAATTTTTTTTTTCATAGTAATTCTTTGTGAAGAAGTACATTGCAATTGTACACTTGGGGGAAGAATAATTTTTAAGGAAGTGGGTAATAGCTGATAATTCTTCTGTAATGCCTAGCAGTGCAATTATTGTGGTTTGGCACCAGTTCTGACAAGTGTTTTGGTTGTAGGTAGCTCCAGAAGAAATCTCCTATCTGACACGAATTCACTACAAGGCCAAGTCTGATGGGATCTGGGGTGAACATGAGATAGACTATATCTTATTTGTACAGAAGGATGTAACGCTGAATCCCGACCCTAATGAGATCCAAAGCTACTGCTACGTGACACAGAAAGAACTGAAACAGCTCTTGGACAAAGCCTCCAAGAATGAAGTTAAGATTACTCCGTGGTTTAAACTAATTGCAGAGACCTTTCTTTTTAAGTGGTGGGATAACTTACCTAACTTGAACAAATTTGTTGATCATGAAAAAATACACAGAATGTAAATAGCTGGGGTAAAAGGTGCTGAAGGCTAGCAGTGATGTGCTGTCTCATTAACACTACGGTAACTCGTGACTCTTGAGCGCAGAAAAGCGATCCATCTGGAGCATGTTTAAATAACAAATCACTTTATACAGAGACGTTATAGACGATGTTTTTTCTTCTCTCTTCACCTCCTCTCCCCCCCAGCCCTGTTCCTCTTGGGTGAGTTAAGCTTCATCTCATGTAAAATGGGTAACGGTAACATAAGAAACCCCGGGGTTCATCTTCCTCCATTACCTAGTGCGATATGAAAGATCCTCAGCCTGCGTGTGCCCAGTTTGCTCTTACTTCCCTGCGTAACTACCGAGGCTGCAAGGGAGTTCGGGCGCCTCCTGTCCAGCTTGTTCGGTGGAGCTGGTACGTTCCCCACCATACATGACTACGCCTTCTAAAACAGTGATCGCAAAGGAATTTGAGTTCTGCATTGATGTTGAGAAGCCTAGTTGCCTGAAGGAAAAAACCAATTAGTTCAAAGTAAAGGATGATTTTAATTGCAGAAAGCAAATCTCTTCAGCTGCTGTACTCTATAATTAACCAAACACATAAAAGCTTAAGTAATTGGATTGTCTGTGTGGACTGAGTTTCACTTTGAAGTGCTGCAGTATGTGTTACAGGTTTAGATAATAAACATTGAGGGTTTTGTTTGGGTTTTTTCCCTAGCACCCTTTTCTGGTTAGTTGATAACCGAGTACTCTCTTAAAAAAAAGGTTAATTATACCAACAGTAAATGGTACCTATCTAATACAGGAAGTAGCCTGTCTTTGGAGAAGGGATATCCATTAAACAACTCTTCTCCATCTTCTGGAAAACAAAGGCATCTTGATACAAGCTTTTTTTCCTGCAACATCTACTGTAATAGTCATTCCCGGACAACTCAAACCCCTTGAACTCCCAAATTCAAGACTGAAAACTTACAGGCTTACACCAGGTCTTAATTTAAGTTAATCAGAAATTGCACCATAGTGCAAGAGCTAATCTTTTTTGATCTTGCAGTCAATTGCTACTAACAAGAGTAAAATGGAAGGCTTTTTTTAGTAAGACAAATCATCAAGGGTATCTCAGTTTGAATTGAAGTTTTTTGGGTTTTGTTGGGTTTTCCCCAAAACAGCTTAATTGTGTTTTTTTCTGTTAGACTACTCAATCTAGATTTCTTAAGTTAACTTTTCCCAGAGGTGTCTTGATGAAACAGGATGTTGTTCATGCTACTTCTCCATGTAAAACATGGTTGTAACGAGTCAGTGTCCGGTTTCAAGGTGAAGCTAAATTTTTGCAGTGGTTGACATGTTTCTCTCATCGCAATTGTGACTGCAGCACTGAAGCTTCTATGTGCCAGCATCTCCAGCAGTTCAACATGGAAAGGTTTTAGAGCCAAGTTGTACGTTGACCTGAATGGATGTATTGTCTTGAAGCAAGTAATAGTGTGAGGTGAGGGAACAGTAATGCAGTGTAACAGCTCTCCTGAATCCAGTGCCATCAGCCACATTACCTAAGTAATGTACTTTTCCAATACTTAAAATACTTTTAAAATAAAAGATTATATCTTAAAGATAAGATTATGATTAAAATACCTAACCTAAAACCTTGGACTGTTGTTTTCTTTCCAGACTTTGAGCCACGTGGAGAATAACCTCTGTCATTGCTACACTATAAACAACAACATGCCTGTTGAACGCCACTGAAGCAGTATGATGGGGGGTAGCAGGGCATAAATGTGTTTTAACAAAGTTCTACTTTTCTAGTTCAAACGGCCAGCTTGGAGCAAAAGCTGACAAAGCATATCCTGAAGTAGAAATAACGTGCATAAGGAAGCTGAAAGCAAAGTTTTGCTAAACGGTTCTTCAAAATCCCTTAAGAGTTTTGACATTAAAGTTTTTCTTGACATTGAACTCCTCTGCAGCATTACAGTATGTTTTTAGTACTGAATTTATTACACGAAGTAGATGAGGGAAACAACGTGGATTTACACCTAATGCTCCAATATGCTAAAGTTGACATCTGAATGCTCTTCCTACCCTGTTGTATTTAAAAATAGTTTAAAAAAATAGTAATTTAAGGATTCTTCCTCCTTACCTTTTTGGTTTTCTGTTTGTTTTTAACATGCATATTTTATTGGATTCCAGTTTAATCTTTAAAACTGCATTTTAAGTATATTGTTCAGGCAACACATTTATAATGCATAATTTTACTAACCTCTAGATAATTCCTACCTCGTTCTTGACCAACAAGGGACCAAAAGGGAGTATTTCACATTTGACAATATATTTTGCCTTGAGCAGATACAGAATTTTTGTCCATCAGCTTCTGAAGAGAAAGTGTCTTCCAAAGCAGAGGATGACAGTCGCATAATTGACATGAACTCAGGACAAAATTTCAGTCTGATCCTCATTTTCTACATCTCTGAAATACTAATATTAATCTGAAATATTAAAAGTTGTAGTTGTAACCTTCCCTGCCCGTGCTGTTCAGGTTATCACGGATGCCCAGGTTGTTACAGACGGCAGCTCAGTACGAGAACGGCAATTACTCCTCCAGCTTTGGCCACCATTTAGCTCCGTGAACTGGCAGTATTTCTCCCATTCACTCAAAACTGGTTCAGTGCACGCACACCAACTTTGCGCAGTGCATGTCAGTCTCCCATTACTTCCCCACCAATTTCAGCCTTTAGCTGCAACAAAAACTCATCACGTACTATACATCAAAGAATTAACTTGCACACAGAAAACCAAACCTTACTGATGCAGTACCTTATGAAGCTGTGCATTTTTAATTCTGACGGTAGCTTCATTAACAAGTGCGTCACTTTTCTAGATTTAACCTCATTTTAAATCTAGTTTTACGTAGAACTTGAAATGCTTTACTACTACATGAAAATCAGTAGTGAGAAAATGGAATGAAATGGTATTTTTTATGTCTGTTTAGAAATGGTTTCTGCCACTGGTATCCACAAATTTCTCACAGTATTACTTAGAACTGCAAGATCAAGGTATCAGAACTTTCCCTCTCTGAGCTTCAAGTATCTTAACCGCTAACACAAACCACGTACTTTTTGAACACTCTATATTACTAAAAAGGAAGACAGGACTAGAAATTGGTTTTAATAGATTTAGTTTTAATTAGTTTTAATTCAGAAGACTGCTTATCTTCTCTGTGTTTTACCAGATTTTCTCTTTCCAGCCAGCAGATGTTTTGGCTTCAAGTCAAATATGTGTCTGTCTGACTCTCCTTTCCTGCCCAGGCGATTCATCTTCTTTTGAGCTTTCTTTGCCATAGTCTTGACCTTCTTCACCATCTATTTAAAAACAAACAAACATGCAGAGTAACTTCCTCAGTAACTCAGAAAGCTCCTCCTCTTAAGAAACCACTAAGCTAGATTATTTTAACGAGGACATTAACTAACACCCAACATATGCCACCATCTGCGACTCTAGAACAGTATCACTGCAACTGACACTGATCCTCCTTAGCGAAACTCTTCTTTTCCAGTACACGAACAGTATGATCACGCTATCCCTGGAATTCCCAACTCAGTAGAGGTGGAACGCCACAGTTTGTAGAACTCTTCTTTCATACTTGCATTTAGAGACAAAAATTTAAAATGTGTTTTCTTAGTCTGTATTATTACGTCTTGTTTCTAAGAATGAACTAGGCGTTTTTGAAGTATAGAGAGTTCAAACGAACAGAAGATGAAGCTGCAAAGAGAAGAAAACTCTTGACAAACATAACCAGCCTAGTATGAAGTTTCCCAGAAGCTGGTTTAATTACAATCATGCTGTTTTAATTGCTATAAAGGTAAATAACTTCAACAAACCTTTTCATCACGAAGACCAGAAACATCCCGTGGTGTGCGAGAGGAGCTGCGACTGCGTGCCACAGATTTAGGGGTTTCAGACTCATCACGTTTACGTTTCCTTGTTACGCTACGGGACCTCCTCACATAATGTGCCTGAAATTCAAAACATCACTTCAATTATTAAAAACTAAAACAATCAGTTCAGACATGCTCCGTTTCTAATTAGACTAATAAAAAAAAACCAGGAGTGGACTGCTGTGATATATTATTTTGGTTATTCCATAGTAACAAAGACCTTGTCAACTGTTGGTCACTGCCTTTCTGTCCTACAGTAACATTCCAATTTCGGTGAATATTAGCATATTCTTTTCACAATTATTAACTCCAGTTTTCTGATTTTTTCTGAGTATATTCATAAGTAATGGATAAAAAGACACAGACAATTAATGGATAGCAATACTGAAGCAATTTTGCAACAGCAAAAAAGCAATGGAGAAACCTACCCTGATGAGTGTCCTGTTTACAGGACAAAGCCCTAAAGCATTTCAGACATGAAGACTTACCATCCTACAACGTAGGTATTACATTCCTCCTCACTGAGACTGCTCCTCAATCAACGTGGCGTGTCAGCTCTGAGAAGCATAAATGCTTGCTTCCCATGTGTAGTTGACATTCCTTGTTTCCTAACTCCTTGTTTAGCGAAAGAATTTGAGGTCTCAAGATCTAGATAGCCATAATACTGCTGGATTTGCTGTACAAAATGCATTTTTTTTAATTTCTGATAAAATTAAATGTCTCCCAAAGGCAAATCTATGTTTGAAGCACTTTAGCTGCCTTTAGATGCCAGTTGCCCTCAAAAACTTCAACTACAACTCACAGAATTAATGAGCTGTAAAAAGATAAGCCTGATCTATCATTATTACTATTTCTGACATAGTAGTGTCTCATCCAACAAAGCAGACTTGAAAATTAAGAAGTATGTTTAGGCAAACCCCATTCCTGAATCCTATACAAATTCCAAAAGAGTTCTAATACAAAGCAGTGCATATATATATATGTGATTCTTTATAAATGTTAGTTTATTTTTTCAGCCTACCGAACATGTTTTGATCACGTCACTCAAAAATTCCAGTATCGACTGCCTCAACTGGGTTTCCTATTTTCTCCTTAATAGATCCCACCTCTCTCGTGCCGACTGTAATACACATTTCAAATGTGCTCAAGAAATTCAGCATGTAATAAAATTGATCTCTTTCAGATAAACATTGTGTTTAATTAGCAAAAACTTACATCATCTTTATTAGTCATGTCGAGTCCAAGATCAGTCATTTCTTTTTCTAGAACCTTCCGCTGGACCTGTAAAAAGACAGTTAAGAAAACATGTTTATTTCAAAAAAGTATGGTTCTATCTTATTTTTTGACTTGGTATACCACCATAAGCCCATTGTATTCACTACATATTTATTCCTTTGGCACATCCCACAAGCAGATGATGAAAGTCTGAACTTCACATTTCATTTATTGCAACTTAATTCTCTTCACCCATAAATCCTTCTTCACAGGACTGCAATGTCCCAGCATTCCCTAAAGATCTTTCAAATAGTTTGCCTTTTTCGGGGTACGGTGACAAAGAGAGGTATTTCAGTCAGAAATGTTTCCTTCTCTCCCAAAAGGCATACACTTTGGGGAAGATAAGAAATACTGGGTGCAAAATCAGCTAGATTCATTTTCTCAAAAGGTCTATCAGTTTATTACTTTGCAATCATCCTGGACTGGTCACAAGAGATTCTGACATTAGAAAGCGTGATACCTAGGTTCCAAAAAGAAACATACAATCTTTCCCAGAATAGGGAGGGCCCCATAACAAATTTTACATGATTGTGATTTTAAGTAATTATATAATCCTCCTAATTATTTGAATTTAAAACAAACAAACAAACTAACAACAATAATAATATACAATGCAGCAACCCAATTAAACGAGCTGAACTGTATTCATCAAAACTTTTTCTGCAATACACATGGAATTTTACGAAAGACTCACTTGTGTGACACAAACCAAATCACTCATTTGGTTTGGCCTCCACAAGTAAGTAGTGACCAGAACTCCTAGGAGCACGGGAGGAAGCAAGTAGCAAGTGAGAGGGCCAAACATGAGAAAAAGTGATCAGTTCCACTACCCCAAATTGTTATACATTTTCATAAAGTTATCATACATCAGCAAGATCTTACTACAGAATGTGTTCTATACTTGCCTTTTTAGCTGTTCTAGGCATCCTCGGACCTCGAGTATCTTTTTCCTTTGACTGCAGGATTTTCAGTTTCTTCTTTTCTCGGATCTGTTGTGCCAACTGTCGGATTTCCATCATTTCTTCATCTTCGCTTTCTGGTTCACTGTCATATTCTCCAGCAGCTTCTCTCAGCTCTTCCTCTTTCTCTAATTCTTCCAGTTTCTTAGATTTTGAAGAGATTAAATGAAAATCAAGATGCTCATCAAATCCTTGACTTACAATCCTCAACATTACATTTTTGCATGGCCCAGGGCCATGACAGCATGCAGACCCTTCAAAGAAGGAACTACGTTACTTGGTAATGACCCCTCCAGCCACACTTAATGCAGTTGGTGATACAGATTACTGAGAACCTATGGGGCACACTACTATGCAGACTTACTTGATCACATCGCATTATAGTTTGGCTGTATTGGTGTGACTGCCCCGAAGCCGCCCACTGCGTGAATGCAGATGTACTATACTGTGAACTGTGCTAGCTGTGCTGTTTCTGGAAACACACTCTGAAAAAACCTCCTCTCTTTCTACATTTAGCTTGAGTCTGGAACACCAGCAATTCGGATGAACCCAACTGCATAACCAGCAGGCTCCATAGTTTGCACTTGCTACTACTCCTTAACAACCAGCAAGAAATAAGAACAGTGCTTGTTATTAAATAAAAATGTTATAAATCAAGAATTCCGTCCATTTCCTTTAACATCATACTCCAGTAGACATAAATTTGATGGGTCAATTTCATATTATTGATAATACATAAAGTTTGATAGCTACATTCCTTCCGGCTGTAGTCAATGAAGAAATGTAACTTCTCCTGCAAACCTCGTATTTTAAGATGGAAAAGATAAGGTCACCATCATTCTGACAAGGTAAAGCAATTTTCCATTCTTCTGAAATTCTGTCCTTGATCATTCAGAAAACAGTATCTTTTCCCATGGCAAGTGCAGACAATGTAAAAGAACTTGTTCTCATGACATATTGTTTTTCATCTACAAATACAGCAATTTACAGTAAACAAATAAAGGGATAGAGAGGCAAGAAAAGTGTAAAAAGAATAATGGAAAACTCACTCTCATTATATCCGGATCAATGTAGTCAAGTATATTATGACCTTCCCATATCTCTGGTATCTTATCATATTTTTCAGATGAATTCATTAAGTCCCAGTATTCTTAAAAATATAACAAAAGTTAAGAAAGAGACAAAAATGATTTCAAAGAATGTTCAATGACAGGAAACAACACTCAGATCATAATTAAAAAAAAAAAAAGAGTCATATCCTTAAGTGGCAAGAATTTGATAGCATCTCTGACATATTCACAAATACTTCTGATCCCCTTCTTGCTGTCAAATAATGTTCAATAATTTCAAGATCCACTGCCAAGCCATAATAAGCAACAGATAGCCAGCTGAAACAGAATACATGCAATCTCTCTCATATTGATACTTTCTTAACAAAGAGAGCATCAAGAATTAATGAGATAGCATAATATAAAATGGAAGGGAAAAAACACTTGAATCATCAGACCAGTCGTCATATGTCTGTAACTCTAAAATGGGAAACAACTGAGTGACATTACAGAACAAGGAACAGTCAGTGAAGATCACCAGCTCTGGAACAGAAGTAAAGGATAGTATGCAATAAAATGCTGGCAGTGGTACTTAGTTGAAAGGAGCCAGGTTTAGGTATTCTCCCTTAAGACTGAAATAGCCAAACTTTACTGCCTAATAATACTGATTCTTATGTAATACTCACTCTGAAGATCCAAAACATAATCATCTCCCATTTCAAGTTCAAGATCTCTCTCCTGGAAAGACATACATGGCTTTATATACCATCTAATTTTCAATCTATGGGCTAATACAGCAAATTTAAAATCCATCTGCTGATCTCCTAATTAAGAGATGCCACTTACCAATTTCCTCCTGGGCATGTCTACTTCCATGCGTTTCTTCCGTGCTACTACTCCCTCAGGTATAAAAGGCAGCCGCTCCTGAAATTAATGCAACAATGCACCCCAATAAAAAAGGGAAAAAAAAGTTTGAATCAATTTTTTTATAATGCTATAAATTACCATTGCAGAGTAATGTATTTCTAAAGAATACAAAATCCCAAGCTGACTCTCCCACCAGCAAAGGCAGTTATAGATAAAAAATAAGCAAATTTCACCATATTAAGCTGTTCACATCTTAAGATGAGACAATTCTTACCCTACTTAAGAAGTACTGGGAAATACACTAAGAAGTGTAAACATGTAGCCTACCTTGTTATCTCTTTTGGTTGGCATGGCCAAGTGTAATCTATTCAATACTTCATTCACTTTATTTCCTTTCATTTTAGTATCAACACGATGGGCCAACAGTCTGTCACAGGCCTGAAAGTGCACATGGCAACATTAGGTAAGGAATGAAGCCTTCCTGATACAACAAATGACACAGTACGCTTTCAATCCCAAATATCTACCTTCACATCTCATCTTCTGTCTAATCTCTTATCTCTCTAGCTCTCAATAAAGCGTTGAATTATTTTATATAAAAAGTATCATGGGAAGATGCATATGATCCGTTTTTTTTTTTCACAATGAGCTGACAATAAGAGAAAGCAACAAGACTCAGAAAAAACTCACAACTTTTTTTTAAACTATGATTTGTATTAGACATCATTGTCCATTTGCACCCAAGTCCACTGAGGCTCAACAGGCTATACAGGATCACAAAGTCTACCTGGACTTTAATAAAGCCTTTGATACTGTTTTGCACAGCATTCTCCTGGAGAAAGTGGCTGCTCATGGCTTGGACAGGTGCACTCCTTGCTGGGTAAAAAGCTGGCTGGACAGCCGGGCCCAAAGAGTTGTGGTGAATGGAGTTAAATCCAGTTGGTGGCCGGTCACAAGTGGTGTTCCCCAGGGCTCAGTATTGGGGCTAGTTCTTTTTAATATCTTTATCAATGATCTGGATGAGGGGATCAAGTGCACCCTCAGTAAGTTTGCAGACAACACCAAGTTGGGTGGGAGGGTTGATCTGCTTGAGGGTAGGAAGGCTCTACAGAGGGACCTGGACAGGCTGGATCAATGGGCCAAGGCCAACTGTATGAGGTTCAACAAGGCTGAGGGCCAGGTCCTGCACTTCGGCCACAACAACCCCCTGCAACGCTACAGGCTTGGGGAAGAGCGGCTGGAAAGCTGCCCGGCAGAAAAGGACCTGCGGGTGTTGGTCGACAGCCAGCTCAATATGAGCCAGCAGTGTGCCCAGGTGGCCAAGAAGGCCAATGGCATCCTGGCCTGTATCAGAAAGAGCGTGGCCAGCAGGAGTAGGGAAGTGATCGTGCCCCTGTACTCGGCACTGGTGAGGCCCCACCTCGAATACCGTGTTCAGTTTTGGGCCCATCACTACAAGAAGGACATTGAGGTGCTGGAGCATGTCCAGAGAAGGGCAATGAAGCTGGTGAAGGGTCTGGAGAACAAGTCTTATGAGGAGCGGCTGAGGGAACTGGGACTGTTTAGTCTGGAGAAGAGGAGGCTCAGGGGAGACCTTATCGCTCTCTACAACTACCTGAAAGGAGGTTGCGGCGAGGTGGGTGTCAGTCTCTTCTCCCAAGTAACAAGCGATAGGACGAGAGGAAATGGCCTCAAGTTGTGCCAGGGGAGGTTTAGATTGGATATTAGGAAAAATTTCTTCACTGAAAGGGTTGTCAAGCATTGGAACAGGCTGCCCAGGGAAGTGGTTGAATCACCATCCCTGGAGGTTATTTAAAAGAGGTGTAGATGTGGTGCTTCGGGACATGGTTTAGTGGTGGACTTGGCAGTGTTAGGTTTACTGTTGGACTCGATGATCTTAAAGGTCTTTTCCAACCTAAATAATTCTATGATTCTATTCTTAAAGTTTATCACTATAATGCACAATTTAACCGAGATTAAATTCATACAAATGAGGCAAAATGTTAGCTGTTCATTTGGAACGAAATTGAGAGAAAAGAGACTTACCTCTGTTTTAACTTGGATTACACCTTCTTCTGTTAGAGTACTTGTCTCTATTACAGAAAATCCTTCTGCTTCAAAAGTTTCAAATATTTTCTAAAATAGAAACATTATCCCAAAGAATGACATTCTGCCCATTTCTTAATATACCGATACATTAAGAACAGAAATTTTAATCCAATATCAATACATGCAACTTGTTACTATTTTATTAGAATGTGTTTCTAAAAAGATGACAGAAACTTTACAACTACAGTTCTATTTAATCTGTTTCTTCTTTTATAAACAAATAACTACTTTCTAAAAGGCACCTATAAATGACCCATAAGAAAAAAAGAAAAAAAGAGTGAGAGAGAAACACAAATTCTGTGTGTCCTTGAACTTGTAGATACAAAAGAACTAGCCCTGCACATACACAACGTGTTGCCCAGTGGGACCTTCTACTGCAACTGTTCAGCAGCACCTCGCAGTCTAGTGCTCACTGCCTCTGAACTCTTACTGAAATGGAAATTATTGAACAAGGCTATTCAGTCTTACTTCCAACTACAGTAGTAATTGAAAGTTCTCAGTGTCACAGATTTCTGAAACCACTAAGGACTTGCTTTCTGTTTGGCATTTATGATATTCAGGCAAGTATATACATTAGACAGTACTTAAAAAAGATACGGGTCAAGACCTGGAAAGCTACTGTCCAATACATTATTAAATAGTTAGATTAAGAAATTATCATGTAAAAGTTTTTGCCCAATATAAATTTTATCTGTCCACGACACTTGCGCATAATATTTTTGTAAATGTCGGAAGAAAGAGAGAAAGGTGGGAGAAGTAGTCTAACCTGACTCTCTTCAGGAAGCTCTGCAATCCTCTTCACATCACATTTGTTTGCAACAATTATAAGTGGCTAATAAAAAGAAAAAAAGAATCATAATTCAAGTTATCATGTTATAAAACCCTGGGTTTTATCAATAATGTAAACCAAACCTACCTTGTTAGCAAACAACGGCTTAATATTTCTGAAGAGCTCTACTTGCTCCTCCAGGCTATGCCCACACTGCTCAGACACATCCATCACGTAAAGCACAGCAGCACGAAGATGCGCAAGCGCAGTTATAGCCTGCATCTCGATGGTGTTCCTGTCCTCCAAAGGATGATCCAAAATACCAGGAGTATCTACTACCTAAAATTAACATAATTAAGTCAGGCCTTAGTACAGGATAACTGATACGCTATTTCAGGACATGTGCTTGATTTCTGGTCAATATTGTCTTTTTTAAGACAGCAATATTCTTTCCTTTCAGTCATAAATAAGAGTGTAAACTCAGCCAAATTGAGAATGTGAAAATGGAGTAATGGGAGAGGAATGAGGTTTCAGAACAACTAACACTGAGTATTGAACAAGTAGGGAAAGCCCAGCTCCAACCTGGCCCATAATTTGACAGTGATAAAAAGTGAGCTGTCTTTAGTCAGTAATTCCACTTCCATGCTTCCCTCAGGTTGAAAACACACCCATACATGTACATTTTTAAACAGATTTTGACTGCTGCCCTCATTTGGCACACTGTACCTTGCACAGCAGCACTCAGACATAGCATGTCTCATCAAGACACAAAAATGCACCTCGTGTTGCAAAATGTCAAACCAGATTACAACCAGTTAATTCTTTAAAGAAAATGCAAAATAATAACAGTTCTTACCTGCCAACGCAGATACTTATAATCCATATGTCCCACAAAGAGAGATTTTGTGGTAAAGGCATAAGGCTGCACTTCTACATCTGCTCTTGTAACCTTAAAACAAGATTTATTCACACACATTTACTGCAAATTTCCTGAAGTTGCAAGCAGTATATCATAATTATAATACACTTCCTTTGCTACAAAGAAAGGTGAAAAAGGTTATCTTGGCTTCTCTGCAAGAATTTATCTATCAGAAAATATGTTAATGGGATACATGCTATTTTGGAAAAGGCAATGATTTTAAAGAGTGAAATCTATCGTAATTTTCCATTTATCCCTCCAGGAATTTCATTCAACCTCTACTCATACATTTGAATTTGCTACCACTCACATCAGGCAGTGCCATAATAATATCAAATTGTTTAAATGTTACCTTATTTTAATTAAATGGTATCTCAGTATTATTTTTGAAAAAAAACATTCACATACCTTATTTATAAAGCTAGATTTTCCAACATTCGGGTAGCCACACAACAGAAGAGTTCGTGTATTGGGATCGATGGTTGGCAAACGAGACAAATGTTGGCGCACTGAAATGTTAAAAAGATTTTTTAAATATTTGCGATAACTTAAGTTTTACTGAAACGGACTAAGAATTCATATGCTGAATTGTTTATACACAAATTAATAACTTTTCTGACATTATCAATTGATTGATCATTTATGAAAACGTATAATAGTTTGTAAACTCCACAAGTATCTACATACAACAAAAAAAGAAACTTAATAAATATTTAGAAAATGAAGACCACTGCCTTTTAGCTAGAATGACCCCATCAAATCAAGCAACATAACCTGAAGGAATAATAAGCCTGAAGTAGAGAGTAATGTCTGGAAAATGTTTAGCACTATTTTTCAAATATATGTAAGTGAAAATAAAAATAAATAAAAGCATAGCTGTGACTTTCAAGCAAAGAAAAACATTTCACAACTGTTAGGAATACCATAAAATGTAAAGACTTTTCAAACAGAAAACTATTTAGTTAAAAAATAAATTCTACGTATTTGGGGATTTTGAAACTATTTCTATGTTTCCTGTGTCTATATTCTGTATTAAACACATTCTTCTAATTGCTATTAAGTGTAAGAATAAATTTTATGTCCAATTCACACACCTTATTTTAGCCTATTTATAACACAAACCTTGCTCCAAATATTCCAAGCTTTGTTTCTGTCTTTTGATAATCGTGCACATTCGTCCCAGAGCAGCACGTTTCAGCTGTTTGCAGCGGTAAAGAGAATCACCATATTTCATCAGCCGCACATAGTCTTTAGCAACACTGTAGAGACAAGAAATAAGAATTTAGCCAACAACCAACCACGCAGGTACAAAATCGAAGAAATTTATGTCTCTTACTTGTCAATCAGATTCTTCGCAATATTAATCTGTCCCAAAGCTAGCTTGTAGTGATCTTTGTCATAGAGAACATTCATCAAATCTGCATAAAAAGGATGAATATCCTAAAACAAAAGCATAAAATAAAATTAAGCCTAGTATTTTTCTTCTTTAAGATGACTATTTCTTGGCAACTATGTAAGTTCATTTTTTTCTCCAGTACAGCAACGCAAATTACAATACAAGCTGAACTGTTTTCATTACTATCTCATGTAAGAAAAATAATCTGCTTGATCATTAAACACATAAATCTTAACTTCGAATTTCTTCTGCAAATACATCTTGGACTCATTCATGCGGAGTTTCCATTTCATCTTTTGCTTTGTATAATACTTCATATTACAATTTTGAAGGCTTTTTTTTTTAAATAAGGAAACTGCAAGAAGCCTGCAGAAATAGTTTCTAACTGCAAATTCATACTATACTAGAAACACAGCACCAATATCAATTCCTCCCTTTTTCTGAGTGCTAGATTAAATTCTGTGTAAGCCTGGATAAGAAGGGTTTCTTCAATGCCCAAATAAATCCTTCAGCTTTCCAAGGAAGCAGCATCTTTGGTGCAAATCTTTTAAACAAAATATTTCACCTACTTATGTACTTATTTGCAGAAATTTCATCATGTGATGATAAACAAAATGCAGAAGGTATTTGTGGGAATTCTGCAGTAATACTCACTGGATATGAAAACATCAGCAAAAAAAATGGTTGCAGGTCAACAATTTAAGTGTGAGCAGAAAACCGCCTATAAAAAAGCCCCACTGGACACGTGGATCCAGTTGCAGTTGTTGGGAAGTTAAGACTATGTGCGTCTTGTCAGAGTGTGTTTCCAACTCTATCCTTTATGGGGCCAAGAACAATGTTCATGTTGTCAAAGCAACTTCTGAAGAACTGAAGATGGGAAGCAATGTGATATATTTGCATATTTCTTACTTCCTGCAAATATTTTCTAGGGAAGACTAACCATAAGCACAATTTACATACACACACACAAAGAAGAAATAAGCAGGCACAACATACGTAAAAAAACCTACACTTTCTCTTCGTTCAACAGCAACTTCTGGCAAACATATTTGATCAGCTAAAACCTTGTAAACCCATCCTTCAATGACCATCCATGGGCACAATTTAGACTTCCTCTCTTAGTAGGAACATACTATTTTTGCAGAACAAGTTTGCTTAAAATTACTCCCTGTAAAATCTACTGGGAATCAGTGAAAATCGTCTACACAGTGAATCAGCAAGATGTTGCTCAGGCCAAAATAAACTCGAATAAAACCAATATGCTGTTGAAGAAGTATTCCTGATGCCATGAAAGCTAAGTTCCTTTACCATCAAACGACAAAACACTTACATCTAATTTGGGGAAATCTGTTAAGATCTGAGTGAGTCTATCATGGTAATTTTGTTGAGTATACTTGACTTTTCGCATGTAAAAATGTCGAATCCGATGGATTTGATAATGTTTATGAATGACAGTTGGTGTCTTTCGCTGAGTCTTTGACAATGTCAAATCTATGAAGTCCTGCAATCAAGGAAACATTATCAATTATACAAATTGTCAAGTTCTTATAAAGCCATAAATTTTATTTTAGTGGAGGTGCATGCAGACCAGTTAAGCGCATCCACGCCATACATGGTTTCCAATGTACGGTTTATGATAAAACACCTGCAATACGTGTTCCCATCTCTGGGCAATAACAAGCAGTTTGCACATTCCCTCTCTGGTTTTCATTTCAATTAACCGAGGGTTGGCCTCCCGCCCAGCTCTGCCACAGCAGCGGCTCGGGAAGCGACCCCGGCTCCACCGAAGCCGGGGGCGGGGGCCGGCAGGCCCGTCCCCTGCCGCCCGCCCCGCCGTACCGAGCGGCGAACCACAGCAGGCCCAAAGCCCGCGAGGAGCTCCGCGCACCATACTTTTAACTAACGCTCCTTCCTTAGACTAGGAGAGAACTTTATTTTGAATGAGTGCGCAGCGATGAAGCTAAGCATGACACGGGTTTGGAAAGCGGGAGGGATTTTTGTGGGGGCCACCCCGACGCCCCCGCGGGGCTGAGGAGAAGAGCAGCCCCAGGATCCCTCCTCAGGCCGCAGTGCCCCTCTCTGACAGGACCCGCCGCTCCGCCCCCCCCCCCCCCCCCAAACTCTACATGGTACAGGCCGCAGGGCCCAGGAGCACTAGGCCAGGGCGAGTCCACGGGTCCCGCGGGAGGGGGAGGAGGCGAAGGCCGAGGCCACGCCGGCAGCGCGAGCCGGGGGGGGGAAGGGCAACGTTCTCCTCACGCGCGACAGGAGCCGCCGCCTCGCGGGAGGGGGTCGCCCCGCGCTGAGGGGCGCGGAGGGGCGGGAAGGGGGCAGCAGCGCCCGTACCTTGGCGGACGGCACCACCGTGATCTTCTTGAAGTTGTAGAGCGCCATGCCGGCCGCCCGAGCCCCGCCGCACGCCGCCGGAAGAGGGAGCGCCGCAGTCCCTCTCGCGAGAGCCCCGCGCTTCCGTCCAGGGGAGGCGGGGAGGCAGGGCCGGGCTCAGGGCGGCTGGGGCGGGGAGGTCGTGTGGCGCCGCACGGCCCCCGTGCGGGCGCTAGGGCTGGGGAGACCCAGTCCCGCTCCGCTTGGGGCCCTCCCGGCCTGCGTGAGCTCGGATGCCGCGCGGCCTCTGGTGGGGCCCCGGAGTGGTGGGGCCGCTGGGGCCCGGGCGGCCCTCGAGGGGCTCCGGAGGGCCCTGCCGTGGGGAGCAACACACTGGACTGAGTTGGGGTCTTGCCGGAGAAAGACCAAACCGTGAGCAGGGGTTCAAGCAATGGCCTGCTGGTCGGATTTGGAACAGTCATGTTTTGTGCCCTGTAGGACCGTGAGGGCAAAATACATCCTCACCCTCTTCGGTTATGTGATTAAAGGCTGATTTCCATTAGCATAAAGGAGTGGAGAACAAGGATGGGGGAAGGAACCCCAATAACCTGATCAGCGCCAAGGGTGCCCTGCCCCAGCTCTTCCCCAGGCCATCACAGCAAGCAGTCAGCCCTGTGGCCCAGAAGTGCCACCCACCAGATGCGCCAACGGGAGCAGCTCTCTGGATCAGCCTGCAGACTGTAGGGGTTGCTGCCTGCAGGGGTGTGGGACTCCTAACAGGATGCTGGGATGAGCGTCTTGGGATTGTACAAGACATGTGGGATGTTTAGAGAAAAGACCAAAGCTGGGAAAAGGGAGGGATTAAGGTGGATAAGGGAGGAAAAAGTGTGGGGAAATGGAGAGAAAGGGAGATAAAAGAGGACAGCAGCACATCAACAGGCTGGTCAGTATGCTTGTCTGACCATGGTCTGCACACGCCATCACCACAGTCTGTCCTGCCTTATTAAACTCCATTTCTAACCGTTTTCCTGGTTGACGGGGCTGTGTATTCTGTGCATATGGAGCCAAGTGCCTGCCACAGAAAAAGGGGCAAAGGTTCACAGGAGCCATGTGTCTGGGGTGCCAGGAACTGGAGGGCCTGCGGTGCGTGCATATTGTATGTCAGCGTGTGCATATATGCATACAGATGGGAGTGTGTATGTATGCAACTGGGAGACCAGGGGCTCCAGGGGCCAGCTGCTGGATAATATGAGTGTCAAGGGTCTGTGTGGCCAGCTGTGTGCACAGGCATATCTGTACTCTCTGTGTGTGCCCATGGGGGGTACGCACTCAGTCTTCCTTCCAGCTGGGCCTGGGGCTGCCCTGGGGCTGTGAGCTGCAGCAGCCTCACCTCTTGTCAGGCTGCTGGATTCCTACCCCAAACACATACTCTTACTTCCCTTTTTCTTTCTTTTTTTTTTCTTTTTTTTTAATAGTAAGCCTTCACTGGCTTGTCTCATACTAAATTGTAAATCCTTTCAGATAAAGGCAAAGCCTGAATGAATTCTGGAGCAGTTTATGATCTTGACTGTACCCTGTGCTTTTTTGCGCATCTTCAGCAAACGTGAGATCCAAACAGAGATCTAAGACATAAACTTGAAAGACACCCGAATGCAGGCATGTACTGCAGTCTGCATGTCTCCCTGTTTTCTACTTGACACTAATAGTAAGTGGGCATGCACTGAGATACATCTGTTTTAAATAAATTACAAATTACCTGATATGGTTTGGAAGGCAAGTTTGATTAAAAATAAAGAATTCCCTTGGCTTCCACACTTCTTTTTTTCTCTCTCCACACAAAACATGACATTTTCCACTTGAGAGAATTTAGTCATGTATTACTCCGTCATTGCACATTTCTCTACAGTACTAGAAATTTAAATGCATAACTCCTTCCACATTTCTTTTACTGTGTTGCGCTCCCAATTTTGCTGAAATGCTCCAAAGAGCTGTCCGATGCACTGGAAATCTGTAAGGTATTTGAAAAGTAAGAATTCATCTCATCAGCAAGCCAGTAGCTGATCCTTTCCAGAAATTAATTTCAGTAATGACTACATGAGCGCTATTCGATCATAAACATGCTGTTAGAGCCATCCCTGTTTCTATAGTCTCCCGATGGTGCTGCAGCTGCCCTATTATGAAGGGGCGTGCTGCTTCATAAACATTTTGATAACGACCACTTCAGTCTGCTTTCTTGAAGTGTTCCTGAGCAGCAAGATCTGACTTCACATTTTATTTATGTTGTGGTTTGCTTGCAAAAATATTGTTTTATAAAGCAGAAGGAGCTCTTCTCTAAGCATATCCCCACACCTCCCCAGTTTCTGGAAAGATCCCTCCAGTAGCTGGTCTGGGACACTCAGACTGCCCGGCAGCTGGGACCAGCACCCCCGGCCCCCCCAGCCTCTGGCACTTTTAGGTATGAGCCTCCGACGCCCACAGCCCCACGCCCGTTGCTGGTTCTCAAAACTCTCTCACACACAGACATGCTCTGTGCACCCCTCTGTGTAACTGACCCTCGACACTCAGATTATCCAGTAGCTGGACCCTGGGGCCCCTGGTCTCACACTGCATGTACATTACTACTTTTTTGAGGAGTTTTCAAGAGAACTAGTTCCTTCCAAGACAAAATTTGGGTACTGTTCTGGGTATTGTGTCCTCTGGAGACCTGTTCCAGGAGCCAGGAGAGGTAAGACCATGTCAAGTTACGTTTCTTTTGGTCCACACAGTTCCTTATCCCAGCTGGCTTTCTGCACTCAGACATCCTCATTCATATTTATGACAAACTCCAGGCATGTAACACTTATTTTCCATTTCATGTTTTAAAAACACCACTCAGTAGACTATAACTCATATCACGTTGAAATTAAAAATGACACAAAATTATTCTTGTGCCTTGTACAAGAGCAACTAATGGCACCCAGCAAGACTCAGACCATGTGCTGTGCTGATCGTCCAGGGAGGCACTCGGGGAAACGGGCACAAGAATGGACATCGCCCGGGGAACCACCCATGCATTCCTCTGTAACAAATGCTTCTGCAGGATACATGTGGCATTGTATTATGCCTAGATACAGCATTGGCTCAATAGCCATAGTTTCTCTGAAGTGTTAGCTGAAAATTCCAAAACTAGCCTCAGCTTTGGGGTATCCAGTCTGAATCTGATTTGCGCAAGAGTTGATGGAGTTGTACATACTTGGCAAATTGGTGTATTTCAATTAGATAGATGAAATCGTTGCCACCTAGTCCCACAAAATGAAAAGACCTGTTCATGTAGGATTCTTCCATCTGTAAGTACATTTATTCTGTAGAATCTCATCCAAATTCAGCTAAAGTCTAAATCAAGATTCTCTGCTGTTTCAACAATCTGCTATTGTAAAGCTGTTTTCACTATCAGTCCTTATGTATATATGTGCTGAAGTTTTAAAGCTAATTTATCAAGCAAACACTGCACACAATGAACCTTGCCTAAGTGAAAAGCTCAGCCTCCTGTTTCCTTAACAGAAAATGCTTTTGAGGGGGGTTTATTTGATAACCTGTTGGTCTGGCAGCAATATACAGTCCCTCTCACCTTTTGATTTCAGCAGCTTAAGTCCAACTAACAGGCTGGTCAGAAAATATTATTTCTGAAGGCAGTTTTGCTTCAGTTTGGTTTCTTGGGTTTAAAAAGCTACTCTATGTCAGTAGTGAAGTTGCAGAGAAATAGTCCCATTCTGGTCATCACAATGAAGAGACACGGGCCTGAACAGGCCTGGCAGCTTCCCTAACCTCTTGCTCTATAGGTTGGATGCAGAAGGTCAGGGCCAAGGGACATTGGTAGATGGCAGTTACGGAAACTTGAGCAACTCCTCCGGACTTCATCAGAGAACATCAATCTCTGAACTGCCAACCCAGTAGTACCGCATTAATTAAATACAGAAAATAAAGCTATAAACAGGCAGTAGTGCTTACACATATCTGCAGTATCTGAAATATCAAGAGCATGATTTTATTTTGAAACGGTGCCATTTCATATCAGCACACAAAAGGCAGATAAGGGGAAGTTCCAAAATTGAATTATTAAGTATCAGACTCTCTTACTAAATTATCATTACAAAGGGCATGCACGGTGATGGATCAAAGAGCTTTGGAGAGCAACAATACTGCTACAGATGAGTAATGCCTTCTAATCTGTCTTGGTAACATGGCTGAGACACGGTTAGGAACACTCTCAGGAATGCAATATATGCATGTTAATAGTTGTAGTTACCGTGTAATCCTGGGAAAACTTTCAAGTTGTTGAAGGAAGTATAATAAAGACATACTGTGTTACGTCTTTCCCAGCTGCTCTTCTTTATGGTTGTTTGAGGAAGGAGACAGCTCAACCAAAATGGAGAAGGGGGAGTATGTCCTTTTGTTACGTGATTTGCTGTTGTAGCATTACGGAGAACAGCGATGGCAAGTGGAGGATTCGCTCTGTGCCTGGCAGCTGCCCCTGCCGGAGTCGAGGGGGGGTGGCCTTGCAGAAGGAGCCCCTCACCCTCAGCATCAGGATAAGCAGGGACACATTTGTGCTGCCAGGGTCAGGTCAGAGTCACACAGGCAGGGAAGGGCTTATGAAGAGCTGCCTTCTCCTGTGCCCGGTCCTCTGCAGGCATTCGACCAAGAACACAGGCTGTGAGAATCCTCTAAAAGCCTTAAAGAGCCCCAAGAGGAGCTTCTGAAACGTCTTGTCTCACCCACCTTCCCCGAGGAGTCAACAGCCAAACTGAAGGAGCAGAGAGCCTCAGCAGATCACTTACTGACACTTACTACACCATACATTCCTGATACTAAAAAAAAATCCTTGGGACCCATCAGGAGTCTGGTGATTATTATGGTCAGGAAAGAGTTGCTTTGCTAATCTTTCTGAATATGGATGCTCAGTCTTAGGGCTGGCAGAGTTTCGTCATGCTTTAAGGAATAGGTAATTCCTTTGCAAAAATAGTGCCTCATGTCAGCCCTGCCAACACCCTGGCCCCAGCAGAGTGGCATCAGTGGGTTACATTTTCAAAAGGAGCCGCATCCAGCCTTGCTTTGCTGGAAGAAGGTGCTCACCATGCGCAGCGCAACGCAGTGTGCCCTGGGCAGCTCTCCAAGACACCTGAAGGGCATGGTAGGCTATTGCCTATCTCTTAGGTCCAAAAGAGGTTTTTTATGCTCCACTAGCTCACTTTCTAATATTGAATTATCACCCTAATTTTAAATTACTTGACATCCTAGGGTGCTGACCCGTCCGTGACTTGCTGTAGCTCCATGGAAAATGGAGTGTTGGCAGAGACTGCACTGAGACTGCTTGTGATCAGAGGCTCTTGACAGAGAGCCCCAAGGTGTGGAATTCATTGGCACTAACGATTAAACTGCACTCACGAAAGGCTAATCGCTTCTGCAAGCCTTCCCTGAATGGTGACAGGAGGAATCAGCCTAGGAAAATTTTCCATGTGAGAGAGAAGGAGAGAAAAGGAAAGGGAATAAAAAAGAAAAAACAGTAACAGCAGTGTTGGGAAGTAACACAGAGGAGGGCCATATTAATATTTTATTTAATTATGATTTTATTTGTCCTTGTTTAAGAGTTAAAAGCCTTTAAATCCAGAAGTGTAGCTATCAGAAGGATTCAAGATTACCAAGTGGATATCCCTTAAAGTGCAAAAGCAGGATGTGCTTTGTACTCGTAATAGATATTCATGTTGTACTTTTTTCAAACTTCACATGTTTGGAAATGATTTCAAGTGTTCTCAGATTTTTGCACTTGAGAACATCTGCAGGTGTAGTTTTTGCTGGCATGTATAATTGCAGGCACATTTTATTGTACTTAGATGCCTATTTTGTTTTGTCTGCAAAGTGATCAGTTTGACATCTAAATGCCCCTGCAATCAGATGTGACATAAACTCCATCTACAGATGTATTCTTGACATAAAATTGGAAATGAAGTTGATGTCCTTTCCAAAAGTAATGCCTTCATCCTTACATTGCTAGACTGAAGATAGTAGGTTTCAGGTTTTATAATAATACTAAATCTTTGTCAGCATATAGTTAAAAGGTATTAGCAATGACATTTTAAAAATATCACCCTGATATTGCTAACCCCATTGAAATAGCCAAGTAGCTGCAAGTGGGTAGAACAGTATTTGATGAAGATGGCAGTTTGGAAAGCTCTGCTACTGTGTGAAGCGTCAGCCAGGTGGTGCTTTTGAGTCACGGTGTGGTCACGCTGCCAAAAGCAACACCGTGCAATTCTCCTACTAGTTTCAAAGAAGATTTATGGCATTCTGCAGGATCTTTTGGTTGTAGCGTAAGGCACAGTAGTAATAATTTTGCCAAGTACTGTATTTTGAGCTATTGATATTGTTACAATTTGCCCTAACCACTCACTCTGCATGGACCGAACTTCTGTAGGTGGCCCCAGGATCTCAAGTGCTTGTAACCTCCGTGCGTCTGGGTAGCAATTGCTGGAACAGTCAGTTGTGTTCCCTCGTGCAGATCCCACCAAGGGATCATCAGAGCGTCTGCCAGCACCACTGGTTTTCGGCCCTGCAAGTCACTTGACCATGTCAGGCCATCAGTGGTCTGAAGACCAAGAGTAGCTGCTGTAATCAAGAACATGAAAAGGTTGGTTGTAGCCTGGTTTTTGCTAGCCGGCAATATTTCTGCAGTTCCCTATTCTTGCAGCTGCAGAGACGAGAGAAAAGACAGAACATTTCTCCTGAAACAAAACAGAGACTTCCTCGGATGACAGGAGCTTCCCCTCCTCTGAACACAAGGCCACCAAAGGAGTCTATGTTCCACAATTTGAATTTTGTATTTTCTTTACTTTCTGCTCACTGACCTCCCTCTCCCACAGCCCTTCAGCTGCCAGTCTCTCCACCCATCACAAACCCTTTCTTTCCACGTCTTTCATTCTTGGCTATACAGATCCATATATCATTCACACCAGCATTGTCCTTTTCAATCACATAAATGCTGACTGGCATTCTTTCAGAAGAAAAACTAAAAATACCTGCTAATTATGTGGCTGTAGAATCACTCCTTGTTTTATGAATTAATTTCTTTATCAAATTTTTTTAACCTTGCATTGATTCTTGCTCAGTGTGGAAGCCCTTGCAATATTTTGTCTTAGCCATTAAATCAACAAAACTCCCTGAGACATAAATGCGAATTGGTACTCAGCATTTCGGGCTTTCCTTTGCTGTCGCTTTTCCTGTATTTGCATATGGCACACAAACACACTGTACTGTGAAAAGATGGCATTTGTATCACAGTGGGATGGAGGAAAGAAAAAAAACCTTCCTTACCAGTTCCTGTCTGGGTTTGTGTACGGAGATCTTGTCACCGTGCTGTTAGAGAGCCTTTCAGAAGTACCTGAATGTCTTCACAGTTTCTTTAAATAATAGCGGGTGAAATCCAGGAGGGCCTTTGGTAGCAAACTATGACGGTGACTGATTTAATGTGTATGATTTGCTATATAATCTCCTATTTGCTATGAATCATTGCTACTAAGGTAGTGTCAGAAACACAGGAGTTGTGGACCTAAAGGGACCTGCATGTTATTCCTGGGGGAATGTATTACCACAGTGTCATCTGTGAAGAATTAATAAAACTTCCCTTCATCATATTGTCCCCAGACATACATACATATATATATACACATATGTACATACATGCATGCACACCTGTTTGTAATACATACATATGTGGGTGTGTATATATATGTATACACACTCTTGTAAATATATATATAATATTATATATTATGTATTTTATATATATACTTACATAATGACAAAACAGTCCTTGTCTTTAGAATTTACTTCACACATTTTGGGGGAATTATCCTTTTGCACGTGTTATACTGAACTATTACTGTTAATTGAAATTTGTGTGGTACAGGTTAGGGAGTTAAAGCTGCAAAGAAATATCAGGAAAAAAACGAGGTTGTGAACCATTGCTCTGTAATACTTAATACTACTTAGGAACACTTACATAGCACTTTTCACAACTTTAAAAAAGCCTAATTAATTAATCTTAGCAACATTCCTGCATAGTAAGTGCTATTCTCAAATAATACCTTAATTAGCACATTTCCAAACAGCCCAAAAGGAGATACAACAGAGGGCTCCAGAGACGACCTTTAGATGAAGCTGTAATGGTTGCACAGCAGTGCTGCTGCTTGCCTGTGATCTGACCCAGAGCATGTGCTCCCCTAGACTACAAAGTGCAAACAGAAGGGTAATTAGTGTTCAGTTACTCCTATTTTCAATGTATTAACACTAATGATCGGGAGGTACTTCTACCCTGTGCATGTGATCCAGAGAAATGATCCTGAAACATTCAGGCACTGGCATTTTGTTGGAAATTAAACAACTGGTGTTGTTACTGATACAGAAGAACCCTTCCCCTTAGTCTGTAGGTGAGTGCCGTACCACTGATCCCAGCCCTGCTGCTCTGCGAGCAAGCTTACAAAGCCTGGGTTGCTATCTGCTCCCAGTTAATTTCCTGCGAGCTCTCACTCCCCCTACCATTTCCAGTGGTTTTCCACGTGCCTTGTCCTCCACACCGCAGGCACAGGGTCCTTCTCTCCCTCTCACCTCCCAGCATCGGCTGTGCGAGAGGCAGAAGGTGCTGTGGCTCCTTCTGAGCTCCACGGGACACTGGTGCTGAGCAGCCAGCCAGCAGGGCAGGCTCAACAGGTAGGTGTTGGGCTCACGCTACGTTAGCAGAGCCTCCCTCGTCCTTTTACCCACTGCATTTTGTCTCTTGTAGGAAATTAGCTTCTGTAGGAGCAGAGCCCTCTGGCAAATTCCCTTTAAGCTCACCAACAGACCTCATTCATTGGAGGGTCTGGAAAAGACAGACAGGCAGCAGTATGGTTGCAAATACCTATTATCTTTATGAAACTAGGCTAAAAAGTGGTTTTTAGGGATTCAGCTTCACTGCCTCTCTCTGCCTCAGGATCTACTTTGTTCTCCTCAGCAGTAAAAGGACAATCCTACTAGCTGCTAACATTGCATGCTCAAGCCAGGTATCACCCACCACGTCAGGGAAGGTGCAGTAGATGGATACTATCACAGTCAGAGTAACAGCATCTTCAAACACTTAAGGTAACAGGAATGAACTTGGGGCCTCATCTACACTGTACTTTGAGAGCAGTCTCAAGCCCTCGTGTGAAGCCCTTGTTCTCTGACCATCCACTCTATGTACTCTTAGGAACTGGGGCTATGATTAGGGCAAAACCAGACAGATACACAAAAGGTAAACGGTGTGCTTTAGGGTGTGCAGAATGGCCTGCGGTCACTTCCAGAAGGGCTCTGACAGCACCTACAAGCACGGCCTGATGGTGATTCAGGCTGCCCCTGAGTCCTTCTGGCAATCTCAGGGTGAGCTCTGGTACCTCAGAGACGTGGCTTCTGGTACCACAAACAGAAAGCCATAACCTCAAAGGGGAGCACATGGAGCAGGGTTCAGCAGCTTCCTCCCCAGAAAGCCCAGGTGTGGGATGCTCCTCCAAAGTACAGGGCTTTTTAGAGCTCCCAAACAGTCAGCCAGGCTGTAACGATGTAAGTTAACCTCTAATGTGAGCAACAAGATATGCCAGACAACTAAAAGTCAGTTGACATCTCCATTAACCATAACAGTTTGCAGGCGACCCCAAAGCTAGCGGGATCATCATTAATAAGGTCAGCTCCCGTGAGTGATGTGGTGATCATGGCAACTAAGGCTCACCTGAGCAGCAGGCGCTGTAAGAAAGTTAAAGGCAAGGTCATATATGTATGAAACAAAAATGTAGGTCATAGTCATAGATTGGTACTTGGAAAAGAATGATTTAGAAAATAATTGTGAAGGCCTGATGAGTCACTAAGAGCACATGAGCTCTCAGTGTGTTGCAGCAGCCAAAAAGCAAAATGTCAGGTATAAACAATGTCATTTCCACTGAAAGCAACAGTACTGATTGGAGTATTGGCTCCTCACTTCTCATTTGCATTTCTTAAAAGAATGTTGGCAACTGTAAAAGGGTTCAGAAAAAGTCTGTAATAATTATTTGAGCTCTGGATAATTTCTTCCAATGAGAAATCAAAGGAACCCAATCTCAACAATGAGAAGATCCTATAAATACCTGTACAAAGAGACATCTGGCAGTAGAAAACTCTAAGCTAATAGGGAAAAGGCTAGAAGGTGAAAGTGTCAAATTCAGACTGAAAGTAGAGCTCATTGAGGATATGTAATTAGAGATTTCCAGTTGGGGAATTCTCTCCAAATGTAATGAGTAATGAGTGACTTTTCATGAGATATAGTTTATCTCTGGAAGAAGCTGCAAGCCTGAGGAAGTACGTACTTGATGAAACTGTATGGTCCATGCTGTGCAGGACATCAGAGCAGATCATTGCAATGTCTTGCTGGGGCATTTCCATCTCACGCAGAGTGTTGGCTTGCCAGATTGTCTAAACTGCACATATACTAGTTCACATCCAGTCTTAATCTGAAGAGAAATAAGTTGTCTCCTGGCCAGGGAAACTCAGACGTAGACTAGAGAGCACAAAAATCCCATCCTTGGAGTATATGTCCAGCTCAAAATAGCTCCCATTGACCTTTCCTATCTACTATATGCCATCTAAAGCAAGCCTCATAGTGTCCCATGCCTCTCCCTAATCTCATATACACTGTGAGATTATCTACATGCTTCACATTCAGAGTTGCACTGCAAAAAGCCACATCTGGCTGGCTAGGAAGCAGCTGTGCCTGTCGTCAACATCTGCAAGTACCATGCTTGCACCCACAGCTTCTTTAGCAAGAATATTTGCCAGCAGCAACACGAAGAAATAGCAGACATATAAAGTACAGACAGCTTTTTACAACTGAGCAGTGCTGGGTTGCATTAAAGATGTTGGAAGCTGTATACAGACATGGAAAGGTCAGAAACCAGTCCTTGGCTGCAGCCAGGAATTGCCAGCTTTTGCACCAAACTGCGTGTGGTACTTGGGAGACCGTGTTGGTAGCTCATATGGTCAGCAACCTTTTGCAGTTAGGACTGTATGCCAGAGCTTGACAAATGACAGACATCTTCCATTTCAGACTCTTCACTCACTATAGCAGCTGAAGAGAGAAAGACAGCGAGAGAGGGAGAGGACGAGAGAGGACCAGGCAGGCCCTATCTCTCCCCTCCCCACCATCCTTGGAAGCAGACTTGGAGAGATCAGCTAAGAGCACATGTCCAGCTCATGGGGCAGCTCTTGATGAGGATACCCTCAGCTCAGCACACTCTTGATGAGGACATCCTTGTTACTGTAGGATAAAGTGGGAGTGAGCTGTGCTTAATGAGAGTATCCTGACATGTAGTCTGCAGCTCCTGGCAGCCAGAGAATGAGAATTGGCTGCATCTGGTGCCCCAAGGGTACGTTCCAAAAGTACTTCACCTTGTCCTGAACTTGCCGTCACACACAGAAGGGGAACTGCTGTCTGTTCACAAGGGTGGTCCCCTGCCTTGTTTGCTTGCAAAGCAGTGGTAATGATTTAATGGCCTGCTGTTTGTTGGTCTTGCTCATTTTTAACAACTTTTCTTTGTAGTAAACTGAATTGAATGGTTGTATCCTCCACCCTGGTCTTGTACCTCACAGCTGCCACCAAATGAAGATAGACTTGCCATAATCCATAGGATGACTTCTACCCTCTGGGATATAGGACATGAGGTCTTGTATAGGAAGTGTTAACCTTCCAGGAAGACGTTTGCTGGAGGGTGGTACTTCTCACTGCAGCCACAGACTTGGCAGATATTTGGCAGCATCCTGGAAGGGACAGATCTTAATGTTCAGGATGAGGGAGAGGTCTGTTATCCAAAGCACCTCCTCACCCACCATGGATTGTTGTGTGCCATCCTGTATGATAGGGATCACGCTAACTAAGCTGATCTTCACCACAGTGATCAGCAGCAGTAAGAGCTGGTACGATGTGCAGCAGGTACAGAGAAGAGGCTGAGGAGTTCCCTCAAGCCTTGATTTTTATGTTGATCATGTTGGCCATGATCATGACAAGGCAGATGTCAAGGGCACAAGGCAAACATCCTTGTGTTTTCAAAGTGCAATGTGCATAGACAGCTTTTTCACCACAGAGTACTCCTGCCACAGAGACTATAGTTGTACTATTAAACTGAACGTGCCCAGCACCCTTCTCAGGCATGGACTGGCCCATCTCCTTGTGATTAAAAGCTCCTTAATCCCCAGAACATGGGCAGTCACATGCAGGTCACCTTTTTGGAAAGTGTCTTGTCTGTTACCCACTTCTGAACTACACCTGGGAATTGGTTGGGAAAGGACTGCTTTGCATGTCTAAAACCATGCTTTGCGTCGTCCATCATAAGCGATGTAGGTGCAGTCCCTGGGTATGTTCCCTGGCACTGTTCAATGTACTAGTACAGACGTACCCAACGTGTGTCACCAGCAGGCCTCGGGAGCTCAACACTACATCCACAGCCAGGTCCACACATGGTCCAGCACGTGGCCTTGGCACTGCAGGATGCATGTCATGGGCCCTTAACAATATGGGCACAGCCAAGGGATTCCTCCTATCGGCCCAGGCTCTGTGTAAGAGCACAGGTGGAAACCAGGACACTGGTTTTAACCCCCAAAACCCTAATGGCTTTGGATTTGGTTACCTGGGAAATGTCCTCCTACGCATGAGTGGGAGTACTGTGCAAGGAAGGCACTGCTGATGGGCTGTGCTGTCCAAGGGGCTTGGACACGAGGGTTCACTGTCCTTCACCCACCTCCTCAGAGTTACCAGAGCCCAGACATGTAATTCTGGCTGCTTCAGCGTTTCTTCCTTTTCCCATCCAAGCCGGGGAGTGGGCAGGACAGGGGCTCCTTTTTGTGAGAGCCAGCATGGACAATGCACTCGGGAAAACCAGGCTTTCTCATTAACCCTGGACAAGTCTATTTATGTGTCTGCACTCTTCCCTACCCTGCAGTAAAGCTGCTGGGCAGGAGGTGTTTCCGTGTGTGCTAGTACTGAGCTTAGGTTGGTTGGGCCCTCAGGCGCTGCACAGTGCAAGAAATCATAGCTTAGAAATGAGCTACCCGGTGCTGGGGGCTGTATCAAGGGTTAGATGCCTACTGGTGGTCTTTGTACATCTGGAGACATAAATAAAATAAAACCACCTAAGGATAAAATTGCAGGGCATAACCCCCCCCCAAGTTCATGATGGATCAGACTGTGTTCCCAAGGTCCGAAGGGATCCCATATGTCACATCGGCGGCAGCAGTCCCCAAGGCAGCCAGTCGCACAGTGCTGTCTATGAGGGATGATGGAGTCTGTTGTATAACAATACCATGTAAGACGGGCTTTGAAGAGGTGCTCTAGCAAACTGTATGCAATTTTATTTTCTTTTAAATAAAGGGACTTTAGAATTGCACAAGTGCAGATGAAACATCTGATGTTAATTCTTCCTTTGTATCATCAAAATTGAAAAAAGAAATTAAGCTTCACTAGCTAATAACTGAAATACAGCAAAGATTATTATATGTCAAATTACAACTTGCAGTAATCCTTCATCTTCACATTATGAATTCACAAAAGCAATTGCAGCATGTTTTTAATTATTAACTACCGCATAATGGAATAGGCAATACAATATATTAGAGTTTTCCTTTTTTTTTTTCCATATGGGAGATCTGAATTTAAATTCTGGATATGGCTACAAGTTAAAGCAAATTCTCAAATTTCAGTCTCACCTTTCACTATCCACATGAGAAAAGCCCAATTAAAAGGAATTCCTCCAGGAACAATTACGGCAGTGCTGATGCTATCCATTTTCAAGTGCAGATCAACAGATCCATGTGAAGGGATCTTGCACAATGCTTGCTTATTAATGTCAGCACCACCACATCGCTCATCCAGAAAAAATAAAAGGAAATCTGATGACATCATTCATCTTCCCTGTCAAGTGACCCGCAATGCCTAAATAGATGGATATTTCATAACACGTATTTGTAACTAGCAATCAGAAACAGCTGGAGTGACAAATACAATATTTTCCAGTCAACAACACTGGAGTCTAGTGGCTTTTTATTTTAAATTCTGTACGGGTTGAATACATCCCCCGCTCAATTACCTCTAAGTGCGATGGACGTTGGATGGGTATGACTAGCAGTTAAGCTAAGGTGCTTTTTTATGACACTTGATTAGTCTAAAGGAATCTGGGAGTCAATGGAAATGATGCTCTTGTGGAGCTCTCTGCTCCGAGGACCTCCTGCAGCACAGGGAGGACCTACACCATCTTTGCTGCCAGCTTGTCCCGCAGAGCTCGGGTACGGTCCAGGAGCGTGGTGCAACTGCCTGAGCGTGCACCGCGAACAAGGCACAGTCCTCCAGCCCCTTGCTCCACCCAGTGAAAGGCTGGGTTAACCGTGCATCAGATGACAGCGGTGTATCTGGTCATTTCTATATTGGAAAAGACATTTATTTTCCTACTGTTTGTTTCTAGGTAAAATCCAGTTTGAGTGTTTTAGATCAGTGGTGCTCAGCGTCTTTTGACATGTTACAACAGCAGAAAGGTAGAGACTGGCTCTGTCTCTACTGAAAAACAGAGAATGGAGCAAGAGTAACCCAGCCTGCCCTCACCCCCCACCTTCCACTGCTGGGATCTACCACCTGGAGGTGGAGGACTAATATCTAACAATTACCTCTCCTTTAAACAAAGAAGAACATCCTGTATTCAGTCCATATCCTTTTTGTGAGCCCAGGTTTAGGAAGCTGGGCTGGGCACTGCAGCCTCAGCACTAAAAGCCAGCAGCCAGCAGGACAGCCTCTGCACCGAGGACGAGTCTGGCTCTCCTGTCGGGAACCCGCAGGGTGAAAACACAACTTGGTGCAAGAACAGAGAAAGAAACGCAGCCAAAGTGCATAAGTAAAAGTTGATACTTAACGACACTTTAGGTCTCATGATGTTTTTACTGTGTTTTTACACTGAAAGACAAGTTTCTGGGTTATAGGTGCGTGCAGATTAGATGAGATCAGCTGTATGGACCATGGAGTCCTCTGTGAACATACAGCCTGTGCCAGAAGATTATCTTCAACAGAAACAAAATAGTGACAAAACAACCTATACTGATGGATAATGAGATGAATCTTTAGAAATATCATAGTAGTGTCCTCACAGCAACCTCACAAATCCTAGAGGTTAACCACCACCATTAACTTTGCTTTTTGCTCACTAGGAATAGATTGTAGGAGGACATTGCTGCCCTACCCCTGTGGCCCTGGCAAAAACAGCATCGTTAAAAGCACTCTTCTCAAGATTTAGGTAAAACATAACTCAAGAGAAACTCATAGAGCACTACAAGTTAAGGTGAAATCCTGGTTCTACTGAATTCAAGGACTAGGTCCTCTTCTAGCAGGAACTCTGTATATCCACATACATGATTAGGGATTTACTGATTTTGGCTGATTTCAGCAGAGGAGGGATTTTACCTGAGCTTCCATATACATTCATATATTCATGAATATATCGACATGTGTTGTACATTGGCACTGAGACATCAATGCAATTTTTCTAGGAGTGTCCCTGAACAAAAAATATTTTCAGTAACAGAGCTAGTCCCTGTCTGTAGACCCCACTTCTGTGGCTAAAAGGAATTAAAGATCTATTTTAAAGTCTGACATTAGAGATGGAAGAGGTATACTGAACAGCTACTCCATCACCCTTGGGCACACAAGGGAATTGCTCAAAAGCACGTGTATTAGAGCTTTGTCGGGTGCAGCTGTAAGTGGTGCATAGAAAAGGTCTCCCACGCATGCCCAACGTCCCTCCACAGTCCTACTGATCTCACTGTAAGAAAACTTTCCTGGACACCCCCCGTCACTCTCCTCTGCTTTGTCCTACCTCCTACATACCTTACAGTGGAAACTTTGTCATTCATTTCTGCCAATACACTCCTACAAGTACTGCACCAGCCAAGGGATTAATGGACAGCGCCTGGGGGTCTCTGGCCATGGGTCTGTCCCCTTCAGAGAACAGACACCCAGGTGGCTCCAGGCGCTCCCTTTTTCTTCACTTTGTGGAGACCAGGACTTGATTTAGGAAAGAAATGGAGTTTGCTGGCTGGGCTTAGCATAGCTGTGATTTATCTCTGCTATTTCTGAGGAAGGTGTCTGAGAACACTAAATTCTGTATTAAATTTCCAGAGAACTGACACATCTCAAGGGTACAAGTGTGAATCCCTCCAGCCATTTTCACTGTAGTTTATCAAGAAAGAGTTTTCCTTAACGAATTTTTGCTTGTGAACTTGTTATGCTCTGATATAGCTAGTGAATTATTATCCCTCTTAATGGTAATTCTTGAGGGCTAACTTTTGAGATATTAGAGATTATGCCCAGGATCAATTTTTTAAAAGGTGCTATGGTATTACAGTGTACTACCACTTCTTTACTTCAGTTTTCTTGTACATACTGTATTTTACTGATTTCTCAAGCATTAAGATGTGTTGTACAGTTTTAAACCTGCCTAAAGATGCACTCTAGCCATTGGGTTTTTTTATACAGGGAATGTGTTTGTTACCTAAACAGCTGAAATCTTTCCCCATGCTTTAGAAGTTAGCTAGACGGGAAAGAGAAGTGCCCGTATACTCAGTCAGACTGAGCTCCTCAGAAGACCTTCTTCCAATATGGTATTAGCATGCTGCAAAGAGCATCATGGTAGGACCTAGGGACATGTGCGATCTAAGACCTGGGGCATGGACTTCTTTCCCACGTGTGCTGAAATCCACCCAGCGCATTGTTAGTTCAAACCAGAAACATGCGCATTTTCAGCATGAGGAATGTCTTTTGTATCCCCCCGACCACGCTTCCTCCACACTCAGATAGACCAAGTGCAGAGACCGATACTGCCAGGTATGAAGGACACAGAGAACAGAGGGCAGGATTGGGCCATAACGCATACAGGACCTCTGGGTACAGTGTTAAACTTAGTAAAAGCAGCATGTCTAGAGTGGCTCTTTATAGTTAATTTTTCTTTTTTTTTAAAAAGAAAACTGCCGGACAAAGCAATAAAGAACATTTTCTGTCTTTTACAACTTAATGTGGCTGCAGCGTGCTCAGCCGGTGGTACGATGGGCTGGCTGGAATTCACCTCTCCAGGGTAGGAAGGTGCTGCCCTGCTTCGTCCCACCTTCCCCTCAGAGGGACTGGTAGGGTCTGCAGCTCCCATCGGCAGGGCAGAGGTTAATGGAGGAATTTGTTTCCTTTAAAATAGAGTGCTGTCAAAATTCAAAATTTAATAGAAGAGCCTAATGCTAGGAGAAGAGAAAAAGTGTGAGTCAGTCCCCTGCTCACTCGGAGGAACCAGCTGCAAAGGGCAAGGGAGGCAAGGCTGGAGGGATAGCCCCCAGGTCTGATTTTGCAAGAATAATCAGGAGTGCCAGGAATAGACCGGACACACTAGCCCGAGATGGGCAGAAATGTTTAATTCAGTTTTATTCCTTTTCTGAAGTGGAGAAGCCCTGAGTCTTGCTCCTTCAAAAGGTGAGAGCAGCTGATATTCAGATGCAGTGTTGCAAGGGACAGTATTTATTTAGGATTTTCAGGTCTTGCAGGCTTGTCTGGAAGTGCAGCTGAAGGGCTGGAATATGGAGGATCCAACTTCTTCAGGTCCAGAAAAGCTGGCAGTGCCTAGGAAAGGTACAATCTGTGATGCTAAACCTACCCAAGGTGGGTTCCTGGTCTCCCAGGGACCAGCATTTGCACTGACTCGTGTCCCAACGCCACCGCACCGCTGGCCTGTCAATCAGTGTAAAAGCAAATCTCTGCAGCACACTGACACCCCAGACCCGAGCTGTGCATGAAACCAGAGGGGTGCAAATTAACCAACAATAATTTGCTCAGCCAGAAATAATTACCTTTCATTGCACTTTTGCTTGGAAGGAGGGCAGGAGCCAGAGGCGGTAGGAGCCAGGCGGGCGCACGCGGAGGTGCTCTGCCGCGGGTGGGCTGCAGCTGGCGCTGCGCAAGGTGGGCACTGCACCCCGGCACCGCTGCCCCACCAGATCCCGGGGCTAGGCGGGGTAGCCTGTGCCTTAAAATGGCACCACTAGCAAACTGCCTCCACACACCCCTTTTTGTCCTTTTTCTGCCTTACATGCCGCTTCATTTGATGCCGCAGTTAGTAGAAACACTACACTACAGCGTCACTTCTTCTATCAGTGAAAAGTCCTTCCAGCCTGGCAGCCGGAAGCAATTTTTGTAGGAAATACAGATTGGTTGCTCTCCTGATAGAAAACACTTAAAGAAAGGAAGATATGCAGGGTGCAGGGCTTATCAGCGAAGGCTGCTATGCTTCACAGCACCAGCCACTACTGCTGAGCTCAGAGGGGAGCAGATTATAAAGAACAGTCTTCAGAGAGGGAAGATCCTTGGTAAAAAGAGAGTTTCTTCTCTTCAACCCAGAATGAATCAGCTGGGAGGTGCTTCTCACCGAGAGGAGAGACAACCAGGTCGTCCCGCCAGCACTAAGACCTCTCCTGTCTCACAGAGGAAACCGGGTTCACCGGCACGAGAGCTCACTATGGAGGGAAAGGACTCCCCTAGGGAAGAGCTTGGGTTGTGGGCTTTCACTTTCCCACCTGGGAAGTGAGAAGGGCACTCCAGGCTCCCTGAGGTGGTGGAAACCAGAGATCGGCACAATCGGAGGTCCTTTCCTTTTAAATCAAAGACTGTTTTAACATTAGAAGCAGTGAGAGGCTTGGCCGGCATTGCTGCAAGGAGGGTAAGATCTCTGCACTGACTGAGTAAGGGAGGTTGGTTTGATCTTGCTGGGTACCCAGGCTTTTTGTTAACTGCCTTGTTGATCTTTTTTCGATGAAAAAGGGTGTTTCCCCTGACACTGCTTCACAACCTCTCCTCCCTACCTCTGTTTGCTCCACATCCTCCCGCTGTGACCCCTGCATGAAGGATGCGCTGACAGCTTGCCCAGACAGAGCAAACAAGGAGTAGCTGTTACCGTTTTACTCAGAAAGATGCCATGCTAACTTCACAGGCTAAATGGTGCAATGCATGCTTACGAGTATCGCTGTCGGCAGCCTGTTCCTCGCCCACTGTGAACAACCTGAGTTATACACCATGGATCCTGGCACTATGCCTAAATATCTTCACTCTAAGTCCAGTCTAATGAAGTCAACAGAGTATTTAGTGTTTCCAGTTTAGTACGAAATTCAACTTACTTTGCCTTGGCTCCTAATTTGTCTTGTGGGATGATACTAAGGGTAGGTACTGAAGCTATACTTCACTAGACGAGCACCATGGCTAAGCTCAGCTGTGGTAGAAGCGTGTACAGCTCCGGCGACTCGTGCTGATAATTACGCTGCACGTCACATCAGCAACTGCATCTCTGTGTGCCTCCGAGGAATGTCACCTTGCACGTGCCTCAGTAGTGGGCTTCACCCTGCTCCTCTGCAGAAACCATGGTCAGAGGGAGCTATTAAAGCTCATGAGGTTGGTCAGCAGGGAAGACTGAGAAAGCGAGGCCATGAGCTTTCCTCTGCCAGGCAGTATGAAGTGAGACTTGTGCCCATCAACGATTTGAGCAGCTGGATTCCTGTGGTAGCTCTGAATGTTGGAGCCTGCAACATACCACAGATGGGCAAGTCTGTCTTAGTTTACGCTCTCATTTCTTTCACTCATTTCCTAGACACAACTGTGACAGAGAAGGAAATGATCCTTCTCTGAAGGATCATTTGGTATGAACCAAAAGGTAGGAGTGAGGAGTAATCACCCCTTGGCAGAAAGGGACACCCCTCTCTAAAGCTGATCTCCCTCCATCGACACTGTTAATTCAGTGCCTCGATTCCTCTCAGCTGTCCTTACTCTATGGCACTCAGGGTTGTGGCTGGAACTTCATCATGCTGAAACATCCCCACACTTCGAGGAGTTTTATATTTAAAACTTGTTCCTTCTGTCTCAGTTTGGCACCCAGCGATGATAAATTCAGAGATGTTTCTGGGAAGGCAGCCAGTGCTGTCGAAGCCTAAGAAAAATCAATCTTCAACAAAGAAATAAATTAAATTCTGTCACTATCTATCAATATTTGCCTCTGACTCCACATAACAATTATATGAAAATGGACCGTTTGCTTTAAATATGTAGAAGAAGGGATCTATACACAGATATGTTTTGGAAAAAAAAGAAATCTTTTGCAGCACAGAGCTATTCCCACCATGCCATATGATATCCTCATAACGGGCACTGCAGGAACAAACACAAAGTCAGTCCTAAAGAAATATAGTACTGTCACCTTCAAAGTCTTCACACCTATAGAATAATCCTCTCATTTTTTCAGTGCTGCATTTTATAAAAATTTCATATTGACTTTATAGCCTAGATAAAGTGAAAATATAGCACATGCCACTTAACTAGGACAGCAACACCAGTGGGGCATCTCTTAGTGAGTTGGCACAGCTGCACGCTAGTGAATAGCGTGGATTCGTGCTCCATGAGAACAGACTCAGCCAGGTGTCCATGAGCAACTGCTAAACGTAAGGATACTGCCTCTGGCTCAGGAAGTCCCTGAGCCACAGATTTCTGGAGGCTGGGCCAGAATATGTTCAGTTCAGGGAGGTAAAACTACACATTGTCTTGTTCTCACATGCTTTTGTGAAGATTCGCTGTAAGATAGTAAAAGAAGCAGAGTACAAGGCTAGACAGAGCTTTAGTCCGACCCAGATGCCCAGGCTCATGTTCCTCATAGAGATACTGCACTTGAAGAGGTGTACACTCCTGTACCAGCCCCTTAAGCCATGGGGAAGCTAAGTTTTACAGATCCACCCAACTTCTGAGGGCTTCCCACTGGCTATATACATATTACCTCTACTACTGTTCATATTTGCATGTTTAAATTACATTTCCCCATTAAAATATATATCTAAATTATTTCAAACCTTCCTTTTTACACATTGTGGGGTATATGTTTCATCACTCATCTGATCTCCAAACTGAGAAAAATGTGTTGTTCCTCAGGAGAAGATTAGCAGATAGGTTCTCCTGTGTCCCCAGCCCAGATCTGTGCCCACATCTATCAATTTTTCTGTTTTTTCTCTGCTTTTTCTGGGCCTTTTTCTCATTCTTGAGGGAAGAGGGGAGTGTCTTGTCTTTTTTTTTTTTTTTTTTCTGTGCTTGTTGAAAACTCTGATGTCCTCCGGCTTCCTGCTTCTCTTCTTTCTGGTGACGCTGTGCTCCTCACCACTGCCTGTCCATAGAGATGACATAGCGTTGAGGGTCAAGGGTACCTATGGATGGATGCTCACTGAGGCTTAACAGAAAAGGGTTGGGTCTGAAGCACAAATGTTATATGTGAGCTGTATATAAGGGCTGCTTCCACAGCACCTGTGTTGGAGCTACAACAGAACATGCAGAGGTAACAAGGAGCACAGATCCATTTGTTCGACCACAAACCCAGTAACTTATCCTACTGCTGTAACAAATACAAATGCTCCCCTGAGCTGTTATATGATTTCACCATAACAACCGGATATACCTTTGATAGAGTTCAATTACTAAATACTTCAGCTGTCAGGAAAGAGAGGGATGGAGAGGGAACTGGTAGAGGTCTCATATCTCACACCTGTAACAGGTTCTGGCTTGTGTGAATTTCTTCTTCTTCACGGAACATCTGACAAAACACAGCCTGAGGTAATGCTCATCCCCTTTCTGTATTCTGTAGCACCAATCAGCATTTTTGATAAGATGGCTTTCTGTAACACTGGTCAGCCCTACATCCAAGGCTGCTCCCTGTTGCGTTATATAGTCTGGGCAAGAGCGCAGAGCCAGGTATCTCTCTCCTGTTCCTCTCAGTCCCCTGTTTATTGCATTATCATGGTTAATTGGGAAGTCTAGATATAAAAATAAATAATTTCTCACTGTCCAAAAATAGGTCAAGAAAACCACTGGGCGTGCATAAGCGAGAGCCAGCTTTAAAGCACTGACTAAAAGCGATGAGGCTCCCAATTCATGTGGTTGTAATTCTTGATGCAAGCAATGGTGACAGTAATTATAACCACAGTCCTTCAAATGGAGTCAGGTCTCCAGGCTAGCCTGCCAGCATGCTCAGTCACTGGGCCTGCTTTCGTGCAGAATAGTTATTCAAATTTCACCATGAAAATTCACAGTGTCCTCTGACATGCCCACACTCCCCCTCCTGAGGTGAGCCTCCCCGGACGGGGGGATGCTGGCTCCTCGGTAGTGCAGAGGGGAGTTATGCCATTAAAAAAGTGAATCCTAGGTGGGCTTGCTTAGGGGACACAAACTGGCTCAAATCATAATCCAGCTGCTTTCCTTTATTATTTGACTGTATGTACTACCGCCTCCACCAGTAAGCTTTTTAGCCGTGTTATTCCAGTTTTCCTTCTGGAGCCAAATCCCCGCAGCGTACCCCAGTCATGCCGCCTTAGCAAGCTGTACCCCTGCAGCCCCCCAACCTCCTGCTATGCTACTGAAGGCCGCTGTTATCAACGGCCAACGATTAGCAAAAAGTTAACGATGCAACGGTCAAATGTGGTGGCCATTAGTATTTGTGTCAGATACAACAGGAGGCTGGGTGGATTTGGCTGAAGGCTCCAGGCTCCGTCGCAGTGTAAATAAAACGCATGGCTACTCATCCAAATGAAGATGAGTGCTAATCGCTAATAACCCTATCCGTGCGTATTGAGCTTGGTGTGCTCAGCCACCAGGAGGAGCCAGTGTAATTTATTTCCAGGCTAATTAAGGCATGAGCTTTCGGGTCACATAATTAGTTCAAAGGGGGTGGAGCAGGGGGAGATGCTGTCTGGCTTCTACCTCCTTTTCCCTTGGAGCACCTCGCAGATTGGTTTTGTTTTAAGCACTTGCCGAGGGTTTCATGTTAGAGACCTGCCATTCTCTAAGGGCAACGCTTCCCCGTTTCCTAAACATGGGTGCATCCATTCTTGGGTACCGACTGTGGTCCGGGTGTTCAGAAGTATTCGTCACACACAGTGATGACGATGCATAGCAAGTTCAGGAGCTAGCGTTGGATGATGAATCAAGGCCACCTAAACGAAGGTGTCAACCTTTTCCTTTTTGTACTGAAAGAAAAAATGCGTGCCTAAATCCAGGTCTTGGCTTAACCTCACTTCCTTCATACACTCCCAAAGAAAATGAATATAAAATCGCAGTGTATGAGAACAGGATACTGTTTTTTTAAATAATTTGAGCATTCTAGAGATGATTCTTGTCATTTTGGGGGCTACCAGAAACCACCTGAGCAGCAGAATATGAACAGCAGGGTTTTACATATTTGCAGATTCAGTTAACACAGTATTTGAGGTCCAGCCATGCCTCTGCGCCTCCTTTCAACTTTTGGTTGAAGAGGGAAAAATGCGTAACACTAATGAAGACAATTTGCCCACTTCATGTTACTCGTTGCCAGCTAGAGAGTAAGTTTTCTTGGCTGCAGGCGCAGAGGGGACAGCTCCGGTCCCCCAGCAGAGCTTCTGCTCTGAGCCCTGTGCTGACACACTGCTCCTCTGTTAGCATACAGGGGACTTCCACCAAAGATCTCATTTTTGGAGAAGAATCAGATTTTTTCCCGTTTAGTTGTTTTCAGGTTTTGAGCTCATGCGGGAAAACAACCGTGAGTGAGAGCTCGGCCAGGCTGAATTGTACCCGGGCTGGTGGGGTGCCTGCAGCTCCGGCCACGTGTGGCCTCCGGGCACTGAGAGTTGCCAGAACTTCYGCATCCTCATCCAGAGCCTTCAACATGATTTAGGTATGTGCTTTAAGGAGTGAGAGGTTGCGTTTATTTTTAAATATTTCACTCTAGGGAATTTTTTGGATATTTTCCTTTCTCAAAATGTGTTTTATGACACTGTGGAGTAGCTGGAATGATTGAAATGCTGAAGAACAAGGGAACGTATGACTCCGTGGGATTATTTTTAGATGCTGAGTTACATTAATTGTTTTAAAGACAAAGATGCCACTTGTGGTTTAAGGAGACCTAAACGTCAGACAGCTTAAGGCTGGGATATTGTATGGGAATGCTGCTGTTGGGAAGCTCTTCCATATATCTGCTATTAGCCACTGTCAGGAAGGATACCAAAAAAGCCATTGGTGTGTATTTATATACCTTTGTGTGTCAGGAATACCATCCTATAAGGACCTTCCTTTTCCCTGTGCTGTTGGATTGCCCTCTTGACTGACTAGACAGGCCAGTCCTCTAAAGCCTATTTTTATTGTGCTCCAATTGTCTTTAATGAGAGTTCTGCATTTGGAAATCACACAGGGCCTATATTCAAAACTGAAGTGACAGCCACGGATCCCAACCGAGCTGGCTCTTGAGAAGGTAGCCGGGAAGGAGGCTGAAATTAGGCCTGAAGTGGTCATACCCTGGCTCACCATGGATGGTGGAGGGCTTGTGGAGCAGAGGAGCCTCTGACCACAGATCCGTCTAAATCCAGCATTGACTGTTAAACTGTTGTCCTGGGTCTCGATCTGAGAGGAGGTGAAAAAGAAGTTTTGTGATTAAACGCAAACAGAAGACAGATTTTGCAGAAATTGCACATTTACATCCTTGGCCATGAAAAGCAGCGTGGTGCCTCAGCCCCCTGCAAGGAAGCAGGTCCGGCGGGGGGTGGCGGGGGCAGCCCCAGTCCTGGGCATCGGGCACCTCCCTGGGGATGGGGCCAGCTGAGGCAAGGCCAGGCCATCAGCCCTAACACCTGCAGGACCTCGTTGTTGCTGTGGCAGGGACACCACAACAGACTCAGCTGGCATCCGTCATCTTTTCATAGCTGCCAGCATTTTATTAATATAGTTGCTGCGTCTCTTCTACTTCACAGTGGCAACTAACACGTGTATATATATGATTAGTTGTGTAAATGCAATAAGATGCTTTCTGAGTCACAGCCGAGGAGAGCTGAGGAGTTATCAATTATCACATCCCTAAGAAATACTGCTCTGGGGATATGTAGGTAAACAGCTGGGGTCATTCTGCGCAGGGCAAGGCTATCCCCAAAGCATCACCTTGCAGAGTACCCAAGAGGCAGAGAAACCTGGTGCCTGGAGCTCACCTCCATGCTGGCCTGGCCAGGGGGACCAGCGCTGCCCGCTGCATCTCTTTAAAGGGAAGAACAGGATTTCCCCAACTCTTAGCTGAGAGAAACCCCATCTGCCCTGTCCTAATCATGTTATCTTAATCATACTCTTCACCTTCTCCAATGCAGCAGAGGTTTTAATGAGCTAAAGTGGAGTCAAGTGAATACTAAATGAAATGTTTAGCTTGCTTAGGTTTAAAATAGGTTAGTGCTTATTATTTGAAAGCTTTGTGCAGGAGCAATCATTAAATGAAACATAATGTGGTTTTGGTCTATTGTGCTGAGCTGAAAAAGTAGGTCTGTCCCTCTGCAAACAGTAACTCACTCACAGGGTCGCTTCCCAGTATTAAAGACACCCTTATGGTGCATCCAACAGTATGAGAGAGAAATCATCCTGGCTTTACAGTGAAAGGGAAAAGGAGTTTATTAGATTGCGTGATCTTTACAAGCACTGCATATGGCCCTGGTAGGAGCCTCCCCAGAGGAGCAGGAGGACATACTCTGAAGTTTAAAGTGACACCGTTTGCTCCGACGCCACGAATACTCCTGTATGAGTGTGGCTGCATTGCACGTACTAGCAATTTAGGAAGTCCGTGTTGCAGGCCAGCTCTGACACATATTCCTTTGGGAATGCAGAGTGCTCCAGCGCAGCTGGCAGCTGGATGCCAGTTTTGGATCTTCCTTGCAGACCATCTGGGCGCGGTGGTGGCCCTTGGCCCTAAGCAGCCTATTGTGTGCAGCTGTAGGGGAGTCAATAGCTGGGGTTCACCCGCTGTTCCAGCAGATGTTTCCATAAGCTGCTTCCTCCTATGTGAATGTATTGATGTCTAAATCCCTGGCTGGGCTTGGCCGTGCAAAGGCTCAGTAGGTTTCCAGCTATTGGCCCAGCTGTGCTTTACTAAGAGCCACCCTCTATTTCCTCTTAGGCCACAACGTAAAAAGAAATGGGCCCTTATGTGGATAATATTTTATTCGTGACCCAACAGGTTTTGGTGATGGGGTATGACAGAGTGGTCTGCCTGGAGCAGGGTCTTCCTGACCCCGGCACCGAGTGAGAACGTTCCCCACCTTCAGAGGGGGCACGGCGTGGGACCCCTGCATCTTTGCCCAAGACACCTGGTCCGTCACTCCGACTCCCTCAGACTTCTCATATTTACAGTTGTTGTTGCCATTTATCTAGGTTTGCAGGTGTTTACTGTTAAATACTGAAGGTGAACAAGACAGATGGAAAAGAGTGGAGCAAATTGAAGCTTTTTAGGAGCTAGTATAGAAGCCTGTTCTGCTTGGTCTCAATATCCACTGCCTTTGAGAAAGTGATACACAGCTTTGAGAGCTGTGCTGCAGAAGTTCTGACATTCTTAAAAATAGAATAAAGATGATATAATAATTAAAATACAATCATTTTAAATTGTCCTTTTCAACAAATTAACATTCTTTTATGGCTGGAAGATAGTTATCTTAAGTAATTACCCTGTTATCCTAGTGACAGACTGATGGTGACCTTTATACTGCAAGTGAATTATGCAAATTGGTATTTTCATTAAACATTAAATAACTCCCTTGGGAGGAAAAAATGTTACTTACTGTTCATTGGTTATTAAAGTCTAATGATATGATTTACCACAACTTTGTTTTCCGCCTCCAAGGGCTCCGGAGGAGAAGGGATTAAAGCTTGGTTTGGAGTTTGAAGCTTAGACGTGTGTAGACAGGTCAAATGAAGTAAATAAAAAAAAGGGCAAAACAAATCCCAGTTACTTCATCCCGTGTTCAAAGTGTATGTTCTCTCTGACAGAACATTGGTATGTCAGTAAAAAGTCTCCAGGCCCACACCTTCCAGTCCCTCAAGCACCTCAGAGCCGAGGCAGCCTTCCCACTAACTTAGCCTAATTCCCACCACCGATCCTTACTTCATACCAACTTATCAGCACACCCCAAACTTTAAACCATGGCTAGTTCTTTTGCTTTCAGCAGTTCACGTGGACCATGCATGCTCTCAAAACCAGCCTTGTGCCACTCAGGCTGAATCAGGCTCAGAGGCAGCAAAATGCTGATAAGTAAAGCCTGCAGGAAAATTAAATTCACCTGATGGACAGATGCAATGGGAACACTGGAGAGCACGCTTCCAGCACAGTGGGAGTGACGAAAGTTTACTGAGTTATGTCAAAAGTCATTAGGAATAAGGCCAATAATACAGGCTTTAGGAATAAGAATTACTCTGTTTGTTTTTCATGACTCCTGTTGTACAAAATGGCCCTCGGTAACAGCGCAAGCTATATAGAAAGTGAAGCAGACTTTGTCAGTGGTAGACAGGCTTGGTCCTTAAGTGCTGGCAGCACTCCTACAGATTTCTACAGTTTAAACGTCTTTTTGGAAACTTCTCCCATTGCATTAAAAGGGATCTCAGTAGGAATGCACTTTATTAAAGATATCCCGACATCGATACTGAGAAAAGCAAGAGTACTCAGGCTGCTGGGAAGCACCACGAACTACACACAACAAGGGAGCTACAACTGCATCCTGAAAGAGCTGACTTATTCCTCCCAGCACCAGTCTTGGGATGTGTGGGACCATATTGCAGTGCTTCACATGAAAAACCAAAATATTGGCTCCATATTATTTGGTGCTTTGTGCTGAAGATAAATGAGTAAATAGGTTTCTCTGAAATGTTTCTGTTAATACAGTCATGGTCTCATCCAAAATGAGAGAATCTGGGTGCCTGTGTATATGTGCAATGTATATTAACACTGGAGAGTTAATTTAATTTGCTTTTCAAAATATTAAAGTATCAACAGCCTGAACAGCGGATGCCAATGCAACAGCTTTAGAAAGCATATTCAACTGTTAATCACTTTTTATTTTGAAACAGCAAAGTTTCCTGGCCCATTAAACTACAGTTAATATGTCCTTTAAATAAACAAACACACACACATTATTTTAATTACTTAACACCTCTCTAGTGGGCTGTAGGAAAATTCCACTTTTTCAAATTTTGTGACAGTTACTACAACCCACCATTAAAAAAGTTTATTTTAAATGTATCAGGCTGTTAGTACAGAGTTACTGTTGTGTGCAGCCCCCCTAGAAGACTGAGCTAAGCAGGTGGGAGCTGCACCCTCATCCATTGAACTGATGGGAGAAATACTGAAGCCTTGGTCACCAAAAGCGTATTTACATTACAGTGGGATCCAGTCTGCGTAATTTAGGGAAGTTCTTGTAGACACTACACTTCTGAAAAATCATTAGCCATCTAAATTAATCTAAACTATTACTTGTTTTCCTTTAAGAGCCAATGGAGAGAGATAATTGCCCAACAGTGATTAGGGAACTGTGTTAGGAGAAGAGGAAAATTTGGTGTTCTGGTCTTTGCCCCCAGGGCAGGTCCCCCCCAGATCTCCCTCAGCCTGACGGAGTGGTCCAGACACAAGGCTATTACAGAAAAGGTCACCATCACCTTGACATTCAAGTGCCTGTTTTGAAGACAAAAAGTAATGTAGAAGGCACCATTTTCGTTGGGTAATCTGTTCTAATCTTATTTGCATGTGTTGTTAAAATACTATTCATTGCTAATAAGGATTTAACTCTTAGCTCTTCTTCCGTGTTATTCTTGTCTCTGCTAGACTAAACAGCTCCTAAGTTTCCAGTGTTTTGTTCCTCTGATAATACTTATATATTGTAATCAAGTCATCTCTCAAAGTAGGGATAAACTAAGTGGAACCCTGTAAATCTCAGTATACTGAAATAGCTTGTAAGGCAGGAACAAATGATGCACCAAAAACTCATGTTTGTCTTACAAAGAAAAAAGACAAAATGTAAAACTGAGCTTTTCCCACATTTTCAGGTTTATTCAGAATTAAGAAAAGTTTTGTATTATTATTATTACTACTACTAGTACTATTATTATTGTTGTTGTTGTTAAGCATATAGACTGGTGGTTTCTTGGTTGATTCTATCACCCAGAAAATATTCCAGAAAACATTATTCAGTCTGGAAATGCTAAAAAGTAGTCTTAAAATACAAATATGCATTTTCCAAATAAATGTTAGTTCATTATGTTTTCATGTAACGAAGTTGTACTTTAAAGAAATAAGATTGTTTTTTCCTAAATAACCTCATTTAACTTCTGCTTTGAAGCAAAGATATATTAATCCTTTGTTGTTATTATGTGTCCAAAATTCTTAACAGAGATGGAAGATTCCCATCAGTGCTTGGCACTTTGTCACAATACAGAGTCGGTGTAAACTTAAACTCCAAAAACCACAAAATGAAAGGAGAATGTTTGTACCAGGGCTACCGTTGTTCCCACCAGACAGGTAATACCTCTTTGTCCACTGAGGTGGCATGAAACAAGTGGAGGGGACCTGCGCAGTGGCCATTGGGCTCAGCTAACAGCAGCTGAGTTTCAGGTAGTTCGTTAGGAGGGGGAAACGGGCTGGCCCGTGGAACTGGCCGCTGTACCTGCAATACTCCCTCCATTTTCAGAGTGCATGGTGCACATCTCTATCCTTCCATTTCATGTTGTGGGAGGCTCCTTTTGGAAGTTTTGCTCCAAGATCCGGGCAATCTATTGTTCAAATTCAAGATAGAGAATTAATTTTAAATTTAAGTAATTTTAACTTAAATTTCTACAGTTTAAACGTCTTTCTGGAAACTTCTGACATTGCATTAAAAGAAATCTCAGTAGGAATATATTTTATTAAAGATATCCCAACATCTGTACTGAGAAAAGCAAGGGTACTCAGGCTTCTGGGAAGCACCATGAATGACACACAACAAGGGAGCTACAGCAATTGCACTTGAGTAACAATTGATTTAAGTAATTTTAACTTAAATCTACAAGCGGGCCATGGTTTTACCTGGAAGTAATGTAAAGGACTAATTAGGCACAGCTACGGTAAAAGCATTTGCCTTGTGTGGTAGCATCTCATGTATGACCCACAGTCTTCATCCACTCCATGAACAGAGGCACTGCGGTGGACAAAGGGAAGGAGCATCACATGGTGAGACAAGGCTCATGATGGGCTCATGGTCAGAGCCTCCCTGCTGCCAGCCTGCCACCGCTCTCCCATTCCTGTTTTCCACTCAGTCCTGTCCCCACCTCATGCTCCCCTTAAGTATGCCGATTCAACTGACATGGCTGGGTTTCCAAATACCACTTTTTTGTGAACTGCTTTCCTTTTTTTAAAGGACAGGATTTCACAGGGTGTTACACCCAACAAAGCCAGCAAGGTGGAGCAGGCGTGGAAGCAGGTTCCTCAGCTGGGGCTGGTGATCGTATGAGTGGCCGTACTAATATAACCTGGCAGCAAATTGCCTAAGACCTGGCCACATGCCCAGTAAAAGCTTAGGATTGCAGGGGAGAAACAAATAAATACAAAAATGAAACCAGGAAAAGGTCAGCAAGGCAGTATTCCTCACACAGCCTGGTGGTGGCCTGAATCCTTCAGATGCCACCTACTGGAAGAGGTGCTGGCTAATGGGAATCTCCTCTTTCTCCACAGTGGCTTTATCTAGGACAGCGGTTCAGTCATCAGCGTTGGGTATTCCCTCTTTCTCACCAGCAGTGATAGCCTCCAGGGATCCAAATGTCTAGCCATGGAGTATCTGCTACACTCTGGAACAAGGCAGACATCCCAGCTCACAATGCCACCAACCCATTCCAGGACAGACAGACCACCCTACTGTCCCTACAGCACATGCTGCTGTGCTTGGCCTTCTTACAGATGCTTTTCAGCGTTTCAGGTCCCTTTGGTGTCTGTGCTAAAACATCAATATGGAAATGGGATACAGGTTGTGTCACTATGTGTACTGCCACTGGGGGAACTGCTACAGAGTGGCTTTTCCCCATAAAACCAGTAGGCCCAGTACCTCCGCCCAGCTCCAGTTTGGATGACAGTAAAAAGAACGAGGCAAACGCAAACGATGTGTAAATGAGCTACTGGGAACATGACTCTGACCTGTGGCCCTGGTTAGGCAACTACATTTTTTGAACAAATGTAATCTGACAGCAGGGCTTTATCCCTGACCAACATTTGTGTAGTGGAGCGCTTGTGTATTTTTTTGACCTGGTGCTGGGATCCTGCAAGCTAAAAGTACCAACCACAGCCTTGCAGAGAACAATTATTTAAGGTGAACAAGCCACTGAGGATATCCTGAAACCTGCTCTGCTGCAGATGAAAAAGTAAAATCCATTCTGCTCACCCCAGGAGACATCCAGGGCTCGATTCAATTGCCTAAACACAAGTGTGTCGTGCCATTGGAGACACCACTGGGCACCTGAGATACTCACATAGATATGACACAGAACCTATGATAGATACATGTCCTGCTGTAGTGACATCCGAAGGGCAGGTCAGGTACACTAGGTTATCCCAAAAGGCGCTGACTATATCCACTTGATTGATTGGTGAATTGTCAAACAACACCTAATTTGTCTAGTCACTGGCCAGCTGCATCACTCTTCATGAACTGTGTTGATTAGGGGGCATGATTCAGTTGTCGTCACATAAATATGTGGAGCCATTTGAGACACTCTGGAATAGCTGCCTTGAGTTACTGATTCAGACGAGTCTAGGTCTTCTATGGACACTAGAAATGTTGGTCGGAAGGGACCTCCAGAGGTCATCTGCTCCAACCTGAACATCCCAAGCCACAATTCATGGCCATTGTCTCTTGTTACATTATCTGATGCTAGTGAAGCTAAGAGAGGAAGAGCAACAATTCTCCTACAACGCCACTTCTCCCTGGAGCAACAGCGTAACAGCACAGCCTCTAGCAGACAGCCTGTGAAACGCTACGTAACTCTCTTAGAACAGAGCACATGGACATTATATGCTGTGGTAAAACCAGATTTAGCTTAGGCATAGCAAATACAGCTATCTAAGCTACATTTAAACACTGCACCTACAGCAACCATAAACTTCACAAACTGCTGTCCTCCCTTCAGCTTTGCCAGAAAGATTAAAGATTTATTCCATGGTATTTTCTTCCCATACCTATCACTACCCCTGGAGACCAATGACATGAACCCCATACATTGCTGGAAATCCCCTTGTCACCTCGGATAACAGTTGGTGCTGCAGAGGCCTAAGAACATAAAAATGGCCATGCAGGTCAGGCCAGGATCCATCTGGTGCAGTATTTTGTCTCTGATATGTGGCCAAAAGTGGATGCCTAGGGAAAAAAATTGCAGAATATGTAAAAAGAATAAATAGTGGTATCTTCTCAGAAGAAACGCCCGGTCTGCCACCACTGGTGGCCCGGGAACTTCCTGAGCCAGAGGAGATATTTTTGGGTGTAATACTAACACATTACTCTTTATGGACAGTTTACACTTAAATCCATGCACATCTAGATACCTCTGATCTAGGCCGGTTAGAGCTGAGAAGTGTGATCTTGCAAGTCCCTGCCCAACGACTCCAAGTAATCTCTTCATCGTTCTAGACGAACATTGAACCAGGGAGCACACACAGATGTTACGGTTCAAAGCTCTAGGAAAAATGCAAGCAGTGTCACGTTCTTTGAACCCTACCTCACATCTACTCAACGCACATTCACAGATATTGAGGCCAGAAAAAAGCCATAGATCATCTAATCTGATTTCCACTCTAAAAAATAACTGTATCCAATAATTGTATCCAATTATTGCACCTATTATTTGGAGCGTGGAGTCAGCTTGCAGATTAAAACCCTTTAACGTGGGTTTTTACACTTGAGCTAAGTATCTAAATTTGTGCTATAGTCATTGCCAATGCAGCTAGGACACTCCAGGAGGCTGGGAGTGCTCTTCAGCTCACCCTGATGTAAAGACAGGTATCTGTACATAGTATATATATACACACACACATATATACGTATCTGTATCAGTATATCTGCTGAGCTGAGCAGCTCTCCCAGCCCCACCGGTAAAACGGACAACATTGCCACTACCAGGACTGCGAGCTCAGAAAGCTAGCCCACATTTGGGAGTCTTGACCTACAAGGTGAACCAGACTCCTTCTATTGATAAAGATCAGCTCCCAGAATGAATCTGAAACTGCCTGGAAGTTCATGTGGTTTTATGACTGGGTATCACGTCAGCCTGAAGTTTCAAACTCTACAGTTATTAACTTTTGAAAGATTGCTTTCCAAAAGGGTTAATGAGTCACATCACTAGCTGACAGAAATGCCAATCAACAGGGATCAGCTGTAGAATAATTAGATGCAGAATGTGAGCATTAGGTATGCACAGAAGTTACAAAACCCAAGAGGATAGTGTAAAATTGCAGTTCCTAGGGAGCTGAATCTCAAGAAACCCTTGGTCAAATTACCCCGAATTTTGATCCCTTTCTACTACTTTCATGGCAGGTAACAGTTTTCAATATAATTCAGATTAGCTTATATATTTTTAAGTATTTAGACCCTTAAATAGGCATTCAATTTTATTGTAACACACAATCACTCAGTTGAAAATTATGTGATGACTACATCTGGAAAATGCATGTATTTTAGTTGCTGATAACATCTGCAGTCACCTAGCAACATATTTGTGACAGTGACCTGGTAAATTGTTGAATGACATTTTTAACTGTTTAGCCACTGGGCTGAGCAGGTTTTTCCCATTTCAGTCAGACCCAGTATTAGATTGCACGTATGGGGAAAAAAGGAATTAGGCATATAAATGTACAGAGAATGAATATTACAATATTAGAAAAGGCATTGTGACTTTGGAAAAGTATTCCTGTGATTCCAAGGAAATAATGCTGAGAAGTTTTTCCCACCTTCCTTTTTTCTTATTCACAGACAAAAATGATTACGGCCATGGATTTGCAATCACCTCACCATAGAACAGCTTTCATTTGCCTTGGTAGCTTCAACTATGTCACGTATATTGATTATCTGACTTTCAGGCTATTAAGGACACAATAAATCTATTAAAACATAGACTTTAGTTTTGCATGCACTTTCTGTGCCTTAGAGAACAGTTTTTATTGCTTGTATTTCAGCTAAATAATATTGGTATAAAGCATATTAGCATGTAACATGATATATTAATAGATAACTATTAATATATATGGATACAGTGTGTGGCTCTTTTTGCATGCCTTTATGCTGCATCATTTCAATCTTTTCATATTACATATAGAATAAATTAAATTATGTACTAATCCTGGAAACAGGCATATGAAAGATTCACAAGTTATCATACCTTCTGAGCCTTAGCTATAGCAGGTCTGTGCCTTTCATCTGAAACACAGAGAAATGACCTTTCAGTTATATACAACATGATTTTCAGCTTTTTATGGCCTGTGAGTTTGCTTCTTCATAGCCTTGCTACAGTGAGCTCAGCAGCAGCAGAGATAAAACTTCCATGAGCACTTTGTTTCTCTGACCTGCTGACAATACACAGCGTTTGACGCAGTGTCAGTTCAGCTCATATGCAGATGTATCACTGAACACATATGTCCACCAGCTTGTTAGGTAGGGTGGGATTCAGCTCTTCCCAAACTAGACACCAACGTTGGTCAGCCAACTCGTGCTTTGTGGTCTACTGCCTGTATTGATTAAACTTCCATTGACTAGAGTGAGTTAAGACACCTGTGGGGTCTTTAGCAAAGGGGAAAGAATAATGAATGCTGAATCATGCATGAATAATGAAATCATATCCCTCCCCTGGTCTCTTTTAGGTTTTATACAACATACAAAAGGTAAGCGTCCCTTCCAGGTTAATGTCTTAGGGGATTGTTAAACCACAAGTTCCAAGTTGGCTCAATGCACATTTCAACCCACTGCAATTTGTGCATGAACGTTCACTCCTTGTTGGAGTCACCCATGAAAAACTGTGAATGAACACATAGAGACTGAAAAGGTGAAAAACTACCCCCAAAATCTAGCTGACTGCATAGCGGCAGTGAATGTAAAGCAGAGGTGGGTAGTTGAGATGTTCTAGAAACCCTTGTGAGAAATTTGGATGGACCCTCCCACAACATCTCAATGAGGATTTGGATTAAAAAAAAAAAAAAAAGTTTTCTTGTGAATGGCAGGTAACTCCATTGGCTAAAACTCTCCTCTCACAATATAATTGATCCAGTGCCTGTATTTTCTAGACTTAGAAAGACCAGGTTTAATTTTGGTTCAGTCTTGTATTGCATGTAAAAAGGTATAAATGGGGATGAATATACTGAATCTGTGCACAGGAGTCAGGGCCTTATTAAGCATTAGGTGGGCATTAGATGGGAGATCGCAGCACTCATTAATAAAAAGGCAGCACACAGTTTGGATATATCTCAATTAATTGGTGTTACTCTACATTTCATTTCATACCATCTCCTATAAATCTGCATTCATGAGTGGAAAGAGCTTGTCCTGAAAGTAGTCACTACTTAATATCCCTATCATTTCTCCTTACCATCACACTGTTGCTGTAATGACCATAAAACTACCTGACAATCATTAGGCAGCTGGTGTCATCTGATTGATGCTCATTACACTAATTATAAGTGTCTCACCAGTGTCTTCTGCTTCCCTGCCATCAGCTGGGCCACGGTCTTCTTTTGTCTCTGGAAGTTCTTTGGGGAAGAAACTAACTTCTGGGGAAAAATATCCTGTCTTGCACAACAGGACCTTGACCTTTGACTGAAATCTCTGGACACTGTGGCTTGTTGTCTAAGAACACAAACGGCCTGCATACACCTGGACAAAGCCTTCTGGTAAGAGAGAACGTAGAAAAGAGCTCCTTCCTATGTGTCTGAAACCATCCATGGTAAGAACAAACTGTAAAGCATCTATGAACGCACAGGACTTGCGCTGCTGCTGTTCATTGATATTTTTGGCTGAATTTATCAAAAAGACAGTAAATCTTTACCCAATAAAGTTAAAATTCACCTAGAAGAGAGGCTTATTGCCCTTCTCCAAAATGAAGAAATCGGTAAGTAGGATATTCCAGACAAATCTTCTCCAATTTTGGTGTTTCCTATCCATACATCTTGACCTTTCTAGCAACCACCTCTCCCACTTCCTTCCTCCCTGTACCACCCCATACATTCCCTCCTCCAGCATTGCTTATATACTTTCAGGTATATGTGTATATAAGCAACAGCAGCTTTTGCCCATCCTCTTGCTGAAACCTCCATGAGGACTCCTCGGGATCCTCTTGCAACTAGCACAACACAAGGGTTCCAGCATTCCACCCCCCGCGGCAGCAGGCCTGGGCTGCAGCTCTTCAGGAGAGTCATATCCCAGTATGATTCATAAAAGGATGTTTTGGTGTGCTGCCATAACGTCAGCGAGCGACGGAGCTGCCTCTGCGCTCAGAGCAGGCAGCCGCACGTGGGCTTGCCCACGCGCTGTGTGGCAGGAGCACAACCTGGCTGCACGTCAGAAGCTTTGCAGAAGTGAAAGGTGACATCCTGCAGGGTCGTGACTCCAAAAGGACACGGTATGAAACAACACCACAGTTATTAGGCACTAATATTACGTGTAGGGCTAGTAGTAATACCTGTAATACCAGTCATATGTCCTACTCGGCAGTGCTGAGTGTGGCCCCGCTCTGAGCCACCTTGATGGCATGGTTCCTCCCTCTTGCGCTCCTCTATGGGGACACGCAAACTGTCTTTCCCTCCAACCCTTCCTGCTTTCTAACCAGCAGCATTCCTCCCTTTCTTTAATACACAGGAGGAATCAGAGGAGCCCAAAATGGTCCTGGGTCAGGATGACTGATGGATTCAAGTCCCCACACAAGGAAGTGGAGAGGGTCAGAAGGTGAGTGGTTCCTCCTGTCCCCGTGACATCCTGTGCTATGGCTTCCCATGATGAAGTCTCCAAGGAGTAGACTGTGTGTTCCCAGCAAGATGAGATTACCTGATGAGTGGAGGGTTTGGTGAGGAAAGAGAGTTTTCCATCTATGCCTCCAGCCCCAAAGGCTTACTAGCATTGAGCACTATTAGTATCCCTATAATTAAAGATGCATGGCCATAGAGCTGCAACAGCAGCAGTGACCGTGCGGTGCTACCGAGTTCAACGAAAAAGCAGGATAAGCACAGGTACAGTGACAATGCAACAATGTCCCAGCTCTTCAGAGCATGAACAGAGCTAGTGCATGACTGCACAAAATTCATGTGCCCCAAGTCCTCTCCTGGTTCAGTTCTGCAGAGTATTTTATACATCCGTCTAGGTGAACTGGAGCAAAACCTGAGCCAACAAACCACGGAACTGAACATTCCCAAACTCTGAGAGGTCCAGATGAATTTGCCCAGCCCAGAAATCCCAAATCCAATCTTTTTTGAATTTTGGATCTGGAGATCAAGTCAGAGCTGTACTTCATGGCTTGGTCCCATCTTTAATATACAGAGAAAAAAATATGTCAGCCCTTAAAGCAATTCTTTTTTGTCTTGCATGACTGCCTTTCTGATTTCAGGACTTCAGTGATGACTAAAGACATGGTTGTTACTGACTTGACCTCTCCCAGCGGAGGCATCTTCTTACCTACGTGTTTCTTTGGGAGGCAATTATTTTCTTCCTGCTTCTGAGGTTTGCAATTTTGGAGCTGGTGCTTTCTTTCAAGCTCCCACAACCCTCTCAGGAACCTCTCTAGGTAAAAGCAAATGTTATCTCAAAGGGTTACTGAGGTTTTTATTACATCCTGACTTCATTTCTGTAATTCGTTATTTGCTGATCTGCCTGCCATTTCCCTGAGGCATTTGCAGCTCATGTTGAACTTCACTGTTGAAACCTGGATTTCTGAGCATTTTGCTTCTTTCCTGAGAGAACGTCTCTCATTTCATCCTGGTAAAGTGGTAGTTTCAGGCTGAAATTAATTTTCTACTTACCAGCTTTCAATAGGTCCTTTCCACTTCTCACCATTTTATTTTCCTGTTAATTCATTTGCTGTGTCTCATCTAGTACTGATGACAGCCTTCTCCTCCTCAGTTGCTTTTCATCTCTTTCTTCTTTCTGAACCAGATTTACTGGTGAACATGTCAAAAACTGCCAAAGTCCCATACTGTGAGGAGGCCCCACAGTGACTGAGTGCCCTCACCTACTGGTTCAGGTTACCCAACGTAGAGTCTGGTAAAGAGGGGGATTGACCAGGACTGGTTCCAGCCTCTTCTTCAATTCTTCTGACAGGTTCTTTGTGCCTTTTCCCTCCTTTCTATCTTTGTCAGCGGTGAACCTCACAGCTGTACAAAAGCCAAGCGCATGGCTTATTTGCCACACGGCTGGTATGATGGACAATTTCTGCTTCAGTTGTCTCCGAAGGCATAGATATATATAACAGACTGTGAAAGACATAAATGCTAAGTCTATCATATGGATTTTCTAGCAATAGCTGGAGAACCTAAGAAGCCTCATTTGGGGAGACAATACTTGCGTAAGGGTAGCTGTTTTGTTGCACACTGAGATTTGCTATAAGCTAATGAGCAAAGTTTAGAAATCCCTTTAAAAGACTGTAGGTTTCTGTGTAAGCTACATGCATAAGGTCAAAGCCTGCCCCCAGTTCCACCTCCTTTGTGCAGGTCCTCTCAAACTGCAAAGGGAAAAGAGCACTTATTTTGGTTTGTCTAGGGGAATAGTCAGGGGAACAGTCACAAAACTGGTGTTGCCTGCGTCAGCCCCTCAGCCACACTGAGAAGGTGGGTGCATTTTGTGGTGACCCATGGCTGGGAGATCCTCCCAGTTGGTGACCAAGGCTGTTCTGAAACTTCCTCTACTCTGCTCCTAGAGGTGAATGGTGATGGAAAATCAGCTGTGCCCTACTTTTTGAGCATGCTGAATTCACTTCAGCAGCGCTTATGCATGATTTAGCTTCTGGAAGGCATTCAAACAGTCCAGATATGTCTGCTCTCGCACGTCTCCACCTGAGAAGCAGAGTAACTCTGCTGGCATGGAGCCAGACCCACACTACTCCTGTTGAACAACTTGGGGCACGTGAGCTCACCCACTGCAACCCAGCGGAGTGTCCCCAGCCTGTGGCACTGGCGCTGGGCACGCGTTCCAGAGTGCTGAGCATGACATAAAAACCTAGATGGAGGCAGCGGAAGGGAGCGGGAAATCCCAGGATGCCATTCCTTAAGCAGGCATATCCACACCACTCTTCAAAGAGGCCTGAAGGGTTTCTAGCCGCTGCCCAGAAATGGGGCCCAGGGTAGTCAGACCTGCCATCTGCTCCAACTTGCTAGAATGCTAAATATGAGCATTTGGAAACCACAACAGTTTGTTTCTAACTCTACAGGCATCTGCTTCCCAAGCACAGATCAAAAACACCCGGGCCATTGATTGTGCCTCCCCAGTGCAAACCCATCCTCCACTTTCTTCACGCTTGGTTGTGTCTTCATGCATGTGGACGCCCACACCCTCCCTCAGGACTGCACAAACATCGACCTCTGCCTGGTTTGTTTTGCCTCCACCTCCTGATATATCTTGCCTGCCTCTCCCTTTCCTCGCAGAATCCCAGACATCTGATTTCATTCCTCCTGTCTGGTCCTTGTTGCCAGCACTGCCGAGTTCTGCCTTTTCCCTACTTGCTCCACAAATACAGGGGCAGCCTGTCCATGGAGACTGCACGGAGCCCATCTCCAGATCAGAGACCTAAAGGCACAAGCAGGGGCATCTCTTCTGCTGCTCCCTAAGAAAAGTGAGGACCACAGCACGCCACAAGCATCTACCCTGGCATGCCCTGACAGCCAAGCGGAGAAACTATGCGAGATGATCATTCTGCACCGGGGGGTTGGCAGGATTCCTTAGCTGTATTTCCAGATTTTGTAACATTTGGATGGCTTACTGAAGACAGCAAAAGTCTGATTTCAAAAGCTGGCTGGATTTCACAGGAAAACACTTTTAAAATTAGTTCTTTTTAACCATGCTTTCACATTTCAATGACTGCTGTATCGGTAGGAGCTGGCTTAGCACCTAACTCCTGACTTGGTTTGAATAAACCTAATGTTCACTGATCGGTCCACTTCCAGTCTTCACGTGGAAGCAAAATACAACAATGAATATACAAAAGCTTTTGGGGCTTTGCCTTGATGACAGCAATGAGATAATCCATTTTTATTAATATCTTAATATCTTCTATTTTTAGCACTTAGGCATAACATTTAAAAAAATACATAGGTCAGATCTGGGTCTCACTTAAAGCCAGGAACAGCTTTTCTAGTAGTTTCAATGAAATTAAAGTTCGATGCATTATCACTGGTGTATCAGTATCTTCCAATTTGTATCCAGCATTAGCATTGCTAAAAATTTTATGGTGAATGTTATGATCTATAAAAGGTTTTTTACATTCAACTTACTACCAGAATATGACATTTTAAAATGTTTCTAGCTGATACCTGTACAGATAAGATCTCAAAAGTGTGAACCCTCAGTATTTTAATGCAGAATATAAATAACAACCCAAAGGTAATATTTTCATATTTCACTCCTTAACCCAGTTTTGGCCTATTTTGGGGTTCCATGCACAATTTTTTAAAGCCCGTATTTGGCAGAACAGCTGGTCTTTGTTGTGAACAATTGGAATAATTATTCCAACACCAGGAAGTCGTTGTTCACTAACTCAGACTTCTTTCATCAATTTTCATTTTTATTTCACAGATCCCTGATACAAACAGCCTTGATGACATATCGGTAGTATTCTAAATTTTAGGCAGGTCTGCCATTCTCCCCCAAAACCAGGCAATTCAAGAAGTCTGACAATCTTGCCCCCAGCTTCTCTTTTCCTTTTGCTGTTAGAGGCCACTTGCACAGCAGATATCTGCACTGGTACCTACAGTACCAGGTCATCCTTGTGTGCTCTGAGCCAGGCAAGACCCTGGAGGGGTCTGACGCAGGCATGTATATCATGGAGCAGATTACTAATCCCAACTACTAACAAAGAAAGAAGAAAGCAAACAAGAAATGCAGCCTGGGAAGGAGGCCCCTTTGTAATGCTGCAGTTTTTACACCTATTTATGTACCATCTGTTGGTCGGGGTTGTGCCTACAAGTACAGACTAGCGTTTAATTTGAATGGGCCTGGAAAAGCAGAGCACAGGGACAGTAAAGCAGCAGTGGACAACACAGGCATCATTTTTTGCAGTGTGATGCAACAGCGACTTGATATCTTACTGCATTCATTCATTCATTCATTCATTCATTGTAAGGGGAATTTTTCAGCTGTCTTTTCCTTCCTGTCTGCAGTGTGAACCACAGCACCGTTCCGCAGCCATCTAACGAAAGCTATGCAGATCTCACCATGGATACCATTTAAATACAGAAGTCACAGGACAGTTGCTATTTGTGTGCCTGAATGGAAGTCTATTGTGGTTTTTTTTTTTTTGCTCCAGTGAAGCAGAACAAACCCTTCTTTTTCTTTGTTTATATGAGGTGAAAAAACATACTGGTACTGACTTTCAGATAAAAACTCTTAGTAGTAGTCAGTTCCTGCTCACTTGGAGAACATCTGGGAATGCAGAGACAGTCAGTCCATCTGTCCTGCTCCTGCACTCGGGCAATATACCTGTGATGTTAAATACCCTTCTCATTGCCTTTGATTACACCTCATGCTGTAGTCCCTTGTGGTCAAGGACTGTTTCTTTTGTCCATTTGCCTATATCTAGAAAAAACAGCAACTTTCAGGTATTACCCAAATACCAATTTTTTGTATTTTTATATGTGTGCGTGTATATATATATATAAAAAATATCATGCATGGAAATGAAATTTTTTTTAGTTGAGGTATTGAATCAAACCTCAGAAGACCTCAGCCTTGTCTCAGAGGGCCTGTGTCATCTTTGGTGCATAACCTCTCTCTGCACTTTGGCCTTCTATCTGTATTTTTAATTTGTTTTGCCACAGTGTCCTTGTCAGAGGCTAGATGCTCCTTGTGTTTGTGTTGTATAAACATATAAGCAAAAGATAGTTCTTGCTGCAGTAAGTTCACATACTCAGAAGGAAACACTTTCTGAGAAAAAAAGTAAAATTAAGGAGAAGGAAAGGAAAAAAAATACGGAGATGCATAATGTATTTTCACTAACATCTGAGAAGATGTATTCTCTGTACAGCCTTCTGCACAAGTCAGTGCACAATGTAAGGCCAGTGGTTCTCCACGTGAGCTAATTCTGCCCTGCCTCTCAGCATGGCTGGTTAGCCTGCCTGGTATCACACTGGCATCACCGGACTGCTCCTGGTGCTGAGCCAGCTCAGGTGTCTCTACACAATATGCGCTGGCTTTATTCATCTGTTCAGAGGGGTCACGCTTACTCAGAGCAGATCTGAAGCCTACATTCTCGCATGCAACTGCAGCGCATTTTAAGACCTCTCATTTTTTAAAAGGAGGTTAAAGCACTTTCACAATGTTAGCATCAATCACTTTTTTATATATTATCTTAAAGGACACTAAGATAAGTCTTGTCTTGGGGCACATCTTAAAGGACACTAAGATTCACTTTGCAGATGAAGACACCTGGTAGGTATCCACATGTGAACTGGATGTCCAAGCTTTCGTTACAGTCAGTGGAGTCCAGACATCTGCCCACCTCACCCTAAAGTAGACCTCTCGGCACACAAACCAGTTGCCTAAGCTTAGATGTCTAGTGCCAGCTTCACCTGTGGTATCCAAGACATTTACACAGAATTGCCAAATATTAAACATGACCTTTCTCCTTCCAAAGCAGCAGTTGGAAGTTGGAGCCTATTACAAGGCATCTCAAATGGCACTAGACAAATATATGTAGGCAACTGAATCAGTCGCTGGATAGCTCTCCAGGTTTCACTGCCTATGATGGGAGTTTGGATATATCTCACACATAGACATTTAATCCGTGAGATAAATGCCACCCTGAATGTCACATAAGAAGAGGGCTGTCTGACAGTTTTTTTCCTTCCCAAAGGGAAGTTTGGCTCCAAGTTCCAAATCAGCTTCTCTCCAGAGCATCTTTCCTCCCAGAGGACATCATGGGGCTCACCCAACTCTTCATGACTTTCCATAACTCTGAGCAATATCCAGCCTGCCTTTAGCTGATGCACTGACATGGTTTTGTATACTGTTAGAATTAATTTAACTATAATGTAAACCACTGGAAAGGAGCAGTGTTTATCCAGGACTCAGCACCTCTCAGGCTTTCTCATTATTTACATAGTGTTTATATTGCTCAGTGGTGCCAATCAGGGTAAGTATTTATTGCTGCAGGGTGTTTACTGCTCCATATCTGAATATAGCTTCTGCCCTGAAGAGCTTACAATTTAATTATAAAACAAGATGCTGGGAGTTTAGAAGAAGAGAGAAAGTTGATGAGCAAAAGAGGTAACAGTACTAGTCACAAAGTCAGGAGAAGCAAAATATTTTTTATCCCACTCTTTGTTTATTTTTAAAAATTATATGCTTTTCAATTTAAAAAAAAAAAAAAACCTGCATGCTTCATTTCTCTTTTTCCCCTTCCTGGTCCTCAATGCAATTTATATTTCTCAGTACAAAAGATCGCACTTCAAATAATTTTAACTTTCCATTTAATCCTATTTAAGATTCTTTTTCATATTTTTAACCTCCATCCACTTACATACCATCGGTTCAGGCCTGTCTCTCACAAGCTTGGGGCTGGATTATCAGCAGGGACTTTCTTTCCCTGGTGGTCTATGAAGCGAGGCAGTTCACATTCATCCATTTTGCCTCAGTTCCTCTTGGTTTATTTGCCTGCCTGTGATCCAGCCTCCAGGCTGGACCATGTATCAACAGGTATCCTACCAGCCTCTCAGCAAGACCACCTCTGGATTTCCCAGGACTATCAGTCCTGCTGTGCTGTCTTGGGACACCACCCACTCCTCCCCAGTGAGTTCCAGCTCACCTCTACCTGCCACCCAACTCACTTCATAGGATCCAAGGACACACTTCCTCAGACACAAGATCACTTTTACCATTAATTTAAAAAGATAATTTGTGTTATCTCTGCAGGCTACCCCCTACTTATTACTCAATTTGATGAAAATCAGAAACATATGACTACAAATATTATCCATATTACAGCAGACACCAAAATGTGCTACTACTGTGCAACATAGAGAAGAGGTGCTAGAAGTGCAAAAGGCATTAAAGGCAGCATTAAGCTTTTTTAAAAATCACTGTGTATTGAAAATCAGGGTTTAGATGTACACTACATGCCTGGCAATAAGGCAGAATATTTTCTGACATGTATATTTGTCCGTAAACACTGAACCACCTGCACATTTCACAGAAGCTACCAGATATGCTCCCAGCCCCACAGACCTAACTCAAACTGACCAAGCCGTATTGAGGAGAGAAAAAACAGTATAAACATGTGTTTTTCACTACTGGGTAGTTCTCATGGTGATTTTATCCATCTATAGTAATATCAAAAGGATGAGCGATATGAAGTTTGTGCCCAAAGTCAGTGTTAGCTGACCATGCCAGTAACAACAATCATGGCTGCCTGCCATGAGGAGAGAAAAGCTATGTTATTTCCCTGACGCATTGAATTTTCCAATGTTGCATTTAGCTTAGTAAACAGCCAGCTGGAGCTTGCTATTCATGCTTCCTATAGTATAAACTGGTTTTGCTTTTGCTTTTAAAACAGATTTCTACTTCCTCTCTTACACTGAAGGGGAAGTTAGCATTGAGATTGCACAAAAACTCTGCATAAAAAATACTGTCTTTATGTATACCTTGAGGTGCCCGGTGATTTCCACACTGACCTAAGTATATGCAGTTTAGATGTCTAACACATGTCAGTAGGTCACAATGAGACATCTGTAGTGGTCACCATTCGTGGGGGTTTCCTCCACTCCTTTTACAGGTCATTCCACTCCCAAAGTCTGGCACACATGATCCACTCAGGGGTGGCCACAGCTCTCGGCCTGGTACACCCAGATAGTTGTACTTTCAACTCAGCGTATCTTTTCTGATTTATTGTAGTTCAATTTTGGTTTATCTTGATGCACTGGGCTGAAAACTGTAGTGATACAGAAACTCATTCTCTAATAAGCAGATCAGACGTCCTTGTTTCATGGGCAGCAATGACTGTTAGGGCAGTCTGGGCATCAGCGTAGCTTCAGCTCCAGAGTTAATCCATCGCCACCATGTGCTTGGCCCTGCTTAACCTGTGGATGATTTAAAAACCTGCATTTCTCAGCCTGGGTGATTCCATTAACCGGGCAGGAGCTACAAATACTAATCAAACAGCGAACACTCTTTTCTGCCTGCTTAGAGCCACGTACTCTGATAAAGCATGACAGAGACTTAGCATGGAGAAGTAAGGCATGGATTAAAGATATGACTGAAAAAACCCCACAAGATCCTAGGAAGGGTGAAACTTCTAGACTGGAAGAAAGATAGCAAGTTTTCAAGTAAACCAGCTGCCATTAAATGTTGCCATCACAATTTGGAAGAGGAGAGAGTTGGTGTTGATGCCGGCATCACAGCTGAGTCAAGGAAGCACTAGGAAGACAGGAGGAATAAACTCTAACCCCCTGCCTCCTTAGAGATAGTTGCTTTAGCAAGAGCTCTCTTCAAGAGTCTTGAAGCAGCCAGCAGCCTGAGCAGAAGACTCTGTTGTAGATGAGGGAACAGATCAATCAGAAATTTTTATGAGAGCAACAGCAACTTATATAGGAAAATGCTTCCTCTGAAGAATGTCCTAAGGATCAAGGCCCTCTGGTTAGAAACATGTTTGAGATGCCAAGACCACTACCTGAAGCTTAAACTGAGAAGAAAGCATTGTGACTTCTCAAATAAGGTTTAACTGCCTATCTTTCTGAGCATTAGAAAACACCAGGTGTGGAAACCCTTCCTCTTGAAATTAACTGGAATCTTTCTGCTGGCTGAAAACCAGAAATTAATCCCCATGTCATGGAAAAGGGTTCTGCAACAGGGAAAAGGAGTCATAAGGCTGCATTGCATAGATCATCTCAACAATTTCTAGGATTCAGCAGCATGAAGTGATTTTTTTACAGGCCCCTGGAGAGTAACTGTCTTCTCCGACTAAGGGGGAAGAGGTGTAAAGAACAATCAGACATGACTTTACAGAATATCAACAGCTAATGGTCTCTTCTTGTGGAATCATTGTTTCTTTCTCTGAGGGCCTGCCTGCTTTTGCAGAGCATGAGAGACATGTCAAAGAACGGGATTAAAAGGTGTGTATGTTACACTGCATCTGTAAATTATGGGCATAAAATATCTGAAGACAGGGCAGCAGAGGTTTCTTTAACATAGATAAACCCTAAGTAACTACGATGCATGGCTATTTAGAAGTATTTACAAGCAAAGCTAGCCAAGTGCAAGACATAAAGCCACTGCTCACAGCTCTGCCCCTCCACCCCAGGGTGACAAGGCTAGGAATCCTCTTAAAAAGGAGCTCAGAGACAACCAGCTCTGCTCCGTCCCTTTTTTAACCTCTTTCCTTAGAATTATAGGGAACTTGAAGTTGGTTTATCAGAGAGCAGGCAGAGGCTAGTGGGCATCCCTGGACGAAAAAAAATCTGTCTTGAAGTATATGTGCAACTGCAGGTAAAATTCATGGTAAAATTAATTAAATTAATTAATTAAAAGTATTCAAGAATGATCTGTAGATTTTCAGGACTTGATGTTACCGATTCCCATTGACTACAGACCCTGCTTTCATGTGATTCATATTTGTGATGCATAAGCTGCCACTATCTATTTTTATTTATATAGCAGAGTAGAGGTGATCTACAACAGAATTAGCTTTTAGACATTTCAGCATGTGAAGAATGACACTTTTTTTTGACTTATCTAATAATCACCTTAAGCTCCGCAGCTTCAGGAGCAGTAAGCCTATAATTCAAAAGGATATGTGAAAAGAAAGAAACCAAAAAGGCCTCCAGTCCTGACTGATGAATACAACTGGGGTTTTCCTGCCACCTTTGCTGTTATCCTCCCTCATCACCTCTTCTAGCAAAAATACTTTTTGCATCACTAAGAAAGATGTAACCTCATAATCCAGTCATAACGTGTAAAACTCTCAAAAGAATCCCTTTTGTTGGATGTGTTTAAATTATAAGCAGTAGGGTGGATCAGTTCCTGAAGCTGTGAAAAAAACATCAAGGCCAGGAACAATCAACTTAGGGGACACTGAAATCAAGTGTCAAGCACTGTACATCAGTACTTTGAAAAAGGATACGTGGTCTCCTTGTTCAGACTGAGCAGTTTTGGTGCATCTGAAGAAAAGTGTAGCACAGTTGCCTGAAGCCAATTTCGCAATTCCACTGTTCTTGGCATGGTCTGGGCAGTCCCTTTCCAACTACACCAGCTGCTGGTGGTCTTAAAAGACTATGATAGCAGCTGGGAATCACTAGCACTGAAAGGGTGTTTTGGATACACTCCTTTCTATCCTGAGCTGCAATGACCATAAAAAGCAGTAGTGTCAAAGAGATTACTGCAACCGACTATACCCTTTGGAACTCCTGATAAAAAGGACTATCCAACATGCTGACATTAAAGTATCTCTCAGACCCTACAACTAGCCCATGGTATTTCAAAGTATTTTTTAAACTATTAATAATAGTCACTGTTTTATGGCATTTGAAACACTGAACTGTGTCTGAATTTCTTGTGTATTTACCACAGTCTCCATCAAGTGCTCTTTATTATAAACCTGAAACTTTTAGCCACTTCACTATAGATTACCTGTCTTGCATCCAACACACATATGAAATGCAGTCTGCAGCAGTTCTCTTCTGTGGTGTTAGGGTAAATTTACACCCTCAGCATCCCACTGTTGTAGGTATTTGATGAGGAAGGAGAGGAAGGAGAACCCCGAAGCTGCCCTGTTGAAGCAACATCACTCGGACCATGCAGGCTACACAAGAAATCCTGACTCTGAAGAGCGAAGGACAATGTACCTCTTCACTTCCTCTGTCAGTACAGTCTTGCCTGTCTGCTAATGAACCAGACTGCACTGTCACCATGCTGCAAGTATGACCTCTCAGAAATATCGAAGTCCAACCCTTACAGCTCTATTACAAAAATCACACGAGCCCAGCTTCATAATCCATCCACAGCCCAATTTGATGGGAAAAAAAAATCTCCTTCTGCCCTATACTAATTCAGATACTTGTGTGTAAATACAGGTGTGAGTAGGATGCACACCCAGCACAGATTTAACAATGCACCCATCATCTGAAAACATCCACTTCTGTAAAAGACAAGGTGAGGACTCCAATTTCCCTGTCTTGCAACACTGTACAGTCATTTATACAATGAGAATGGAATATCTCTATAACCAATTAGCTCTACAGTTTTCAAGTTCAAATGAACATTCAAGAAAAGCTAGCACAGAATCTGCTAACTCTTCATTACTAAGTTTTACCATTTTCAGATGTGTTTCTTTATCCATTGAGAAATATATGCCTAGGAATAAGAGCTAAAGGATCTTCATTATCGCTATAATTGAACAGATACACTTCTGATGAATTGTCTTTTAAAAACTCTTCTGCATTTCTGTGTCAGAGACAGATATTTGATGCAGAGTTAAAGCAGAAAACCACACTTCTCCAAGTAAATTGAGAATTTAGGAGAGCTCTGTGATTTAAATTGTGGTCCATGTTAATAACACACGCCATAATATTTAGTGATATGACTAATGCTAGATTCAGGGAAGTGTTGCTTTAGAACCACATTTTTTGTAATTAATGTTTCATTTGGCCTGAATAAACTTCAAAAAAGAGACACTTCCTGAGTTCTATGTTTGGTCTTTTTGTACATAATACTCTCTTATGATGGGCAGGTCATATTAAAAAGTCTATCTGATGCTAAATTGACTAATGGCCAAACAAAATGTTAATTTCTGTCAGGGTGTACATTTTTCCTGAGTAAGTGGAAACAAAGGTGCCACAAATATGTTTCTATAGAGGGTATTTGCTTATTTTTCAAGTCTTCAGTATTTAAGTTATTATCTTTCAATTTTTTATCCCAGCTCACTATTATGCCTTATACAATATATGCCTTGTGTAACTAGAAACATTTGATATCCATAGCTTTGCAAATCATTCATCTGGTGGCCTGAAATTTTTCATGCAATTTTCTTCACAGATCTCCAACATAATTGAGAAGGAGAGAATCAAAATTACATCCAAAAGCAAAAAAAAAAAAAAAAAAAAAAAAAAAAAGAAACAGAAAATCTTTTTATAATCTATGAGAACAAGAGCAGGAAATACAATTAAAGATGCTCATGTTTGAAATGGGAAGTTTGGGGAATAAAAATAAATGCATATATGGTCCCCACTGAATCTTAGTATAGGGCTCAAGAGGACAGAAATACAAAATTATAATCATTTCTCAGAGCAGACAAAACTTTTGCACAGGACCAGTTACAAGACTGAGCTTAAACATCTTCATGCCTTTGTTTGCCACCTGTTGATTGGGGATAAATACACTCATACTTTACACAGTGGTTACAATGATATTTAAAGAATGTTGTGAAGTGCTCAAAAACAATAGTGACAGAATAACAAAAATAAGTACAAAGGCAGAAAATTGCTAACATGCTTACTGCTAAGAAAATCTGAGTTGATTTCAGATCCCTTCAGAAAATTCTTACTCGGCCACAAAATTTATATAAATGATACGATTTCTCATTAAGGTTTAATTAGCTTTTAAAAATGGATTCAAGCTAAAGAAACAAAAATTGTCACAGACAAACAATAACTAAATTGAAGACAGTATATTGCTCAAACCTGGAACGTGAGAGATGTGGTTTCAAGTCCTGGCTCTGCTACAGACCTGCTATATACAGACGGAGTAAGGCCTGTATACTAGTCAGTTTGATGATAGTGTAAACTCTGTGAAATAGGATGGTAATTTTCAGACTTGTGATTATGCCCAATTAACAGTAATTATTACTGTTAAACCATCTCTTGAGAGCTTGTCATCAGCTGCTGTTAACAACGGTTTTAATATTTATGGCACCATCTACAGCTTAGACTTTTTTACACTGCGTTAATGAAAACCAAGGTTTAACGATGGCTGGCACCTACACCACAACCTTATTTTAAAATGGTCTTTATGTCTTAAAGAAATATGACTAACCTGCTGAAGGGACAAGGCTAGAGGGAAAAATCTGCTAAGTGTGGTTTTGTTTGAACTAGTTCTATGGCAGCACTTTACAATGTTTGTTACCAAACATAGCAGCTGATCCAAGAAAGTCAGAAAGTGCACATGTTCATGTTGTCAATCATATGTGTAGGTACTCAGCGCTGCTATCTGTGCACTGGAATATCGTTGCAGTTAAACTGAATTTTGGCACTGGATATAATTAAGAAATTGTCTCATGATAGCCTCGCCACTATGCTATAAATGACTCTTCAACTAGAAAAGAAACAGATCCAAATTATCACATCTGTTTTTATCAGGACTGAATACTCTGTATTTACACATCTGCACTTAGTTCAGAAAATTAAGGTTATGTCATTAAAAATCAAATAAGAATAAAAGTTATACTGTAACATATCTCTGGCTACCTCATCTGAATCTGGATCATTCCTACAGTTAGAGATGCATGAGTAACAGGGATCATAGATCTATGTGAGCAATAATGGAATTTTATCAGTTTACTTGATAATTAATTTTCATTTAGCTACAAAGGAAGCCTGAACATTTCACTAAACTATAGGATTCCACATGGAGCTGAGACTCAAATGTAGATATCTTGTATATCTACATTTGGCAGGTCACTTAATCTCTCTTACTTTCCCCTCCCTTTGGAAGCAGTATTCAGTTTCTCCTCATCTTTGTCTGCTTTGACTGTTGAGGTGGTAGTCTACATGGAACAAGGACTGTCTTTTACACAGACAGTCAACTATTTGCTTGTGACCTATGAAAGATACTGACGTAGAAATAATACGTATTTAAAATGCCACTCATCAAATCAATGCAATGCAGAACAATTACTGGATTCTATTTAAGTTGCAGTTTTATGACAGGAACAGTGCATTGCGTGCAATCATTTAGTATCTTACGTTTGAAAAGATCTCTCTTCCTGCAAAGCTGGGTAACTGCTTCAGGAATTGTAAAATATTACTTGGCTCATAAGATCTCACAAACTGCAAAGTATTGAGTGGTTTGTGGGTTTTGGCAAGTGTTCCAGGTCAGCAATTCTTAAATACTGGTGATTCATGAAGTCTTATCCCATAGATCTGCAGGATAAAATATTCTGAGAATGTAACTACTAGAGTGCATTTTAAAGGAGTGAAAAGGAAAAAAAAAAAAGGTAGCCCAAAAAAGGAACTTCCTTACAAAGCAGAAATCTAGTCGTGTTTCAGTGGAAGTTTTTATCATGTCACCCGAGTGCTTCACAAACTTTAATGAACTCTATGCTCTTGTGAGGAAGGAAACATTATCCATTGTAATATACTTAGAGGAAATCATAAAGACTGTAGAGCCCAAGCATTCCAGTACATTTAGTGATTTTTAAGGGTTTGAATTTCTGACTGCTCAATTCTAGGTTTAGCTTCCAGGAATACTGTATTTTTTGCAGTTCCTCTTCATAAGGAGTTATCTTCTTAAGTATATACCACATTCTTTTTTGCTGAACTAGGAATCCCAACTAAAAGAACCTTACAAAATATAATTTTAACAATATATCACTAATACATAGTCCCTTCTACATCTGTTTGACCACAGATCAAGAAAGAACCAACTAGCTAGTCTAATCTTGCTTGATTTTTGTGGACTAACAATCCTCTTGTTCATGCAGGCTGTTCCTTCAGAGATGCATTCTCTCTCCAGACTGCTGAGTTTGAGCTGTATAAGAAATAGGCATAGTTTCTATTACCACACAGCATCCATTGTCAATTTGTAATATTTCACTCATATTTGTGCACACATTCCTCAGCTACCAGCGTACCAAGGAAAAACTCAAATCTCTCTGATCTCAGCAGTGTGCCATTAAAAAATGGAAGCATTGAGTGATTAATTTCTACATCCCCTACACTGAGAAGAGAATTAGAAGTGGCCCAGGCAAGCAGAAAACTCGTATTACTTTAAGGAAAAAGTGCACTAGTTTGACTGTTACTCAGCCACAATAAAACTTAACACTAAGGAAATAAAAATCATAAACCCAAGACATATATATTCACATGTCTATCAATATGTAACATTTTCATAGCATTGGGCTTTTAAAAAATTTAATCTCAGAGTATTTTTCTCCTTTAATAACACAGTTAAGCTGCTTTGGGAAAAAATCCCAAACAAACAGAACTAACCCTATCCGTTAAAGAAAACTCCTACCTACAATGAGGCTGTCTCTATGTGCTGGTCTTTGACAGGAATTTTCTCTCTCTCACACACTCCTTCAGTTACAGAAAGGGAGAAGATGAGCTCTGCAATCATAAACCCTGAGTTAGCAGAAGGAATGATACAGTGCAGTCTTCTTATTGGTCTGATGTGTTTGGTTTTCTGCCCAAGTGTTGCATGGGGGTACGGCTTGGGGGAGACATGAAGACTGTATGTCTAACAGGGTAAGTATCAGGAATTTTGAGGCTCCTCTAGAACAAGGATATAACGGTGCTCACAATGTTTGAGAGCTTAAAATTAGACCCTTCTTTTTTTCCTTTTCTTGACAAGAACTGTAGTCTGCTGAAAAATAGTCTGGCATTAAAGAACAAAATCATATTGCGCTCCTTTATAAAATAAAAACCAGTTAGGAATAGCAATTGTTTCACTGTTTTAGACTAAGTAATCAATTCTTTACACAGCAGCTGCATGGTGACCACCTAATGGATCAGTCATACTTCCTGCACTGCTTGAGGTATCTTCTGTCCTTCTGAATACCTATGCTCAAAGCTAAGTTTTATTCTTTTTCCTGATCAGGCTCTACCCTAGCCATCTTCCTTTGCTCAGGGTTTCTTCCTCATAACAATTCTGTAAAACTGAAACAACTTACTAAGGAAAACACCACCTGTGCTTGCAGAAGCACTTGTTTGCCCAAGAACGAACGCTGAGACACGCTTCCCTCAGATGAACAGTAAAGCTTTGTGTCTGATAAGACCTGACCTCATTTCAGGCACTACAGTGTGCTTTATTGCCTCTACAAGCTAGGGATTTGGAACAATACAGCAACCTCAAAAACAGTTCCAACGGGTACTTGGGTGTCATTAGAATAGGTCTTCTAAGTTAATTGCACTATTGTCTGTATGGGAATTTCTAGCGGATACCCTGAAGGCAGGAATATGACTCTTATCAGTAAGGATTAAAAACAGGATCCAGAAGGCCCTATCTGGATTCATTTCTGAGATGCAAAGATAGGCAGCAATGCATGGTACAGATAATTATTGCCAGCTGTTTGTGAGGTGATGTAGTTTTGCCATGTTTGAGGTAGCTGGCAAGCTGAGGACTGGGAGCAGTCCTGGAAGGCAATTCTTTCTAGTGTTTTTTTTTTGAAGTCGTGAGAAGAAACCACGTTTTCCATTTGCCTAATTAACTGTCGTTAAAAACAAATTATGATCTGTACTAAGTAACTAGAACTGTTTGACAAGACTTGTTTGTTCTTTGGTCAAAAGAACTCTTGAATCTCTTGGAATTCATTGCGGTTTTATGTAACTGAAGATACACTCTATTCCCCAACTTCGTAAACCAAGGCTGAGAGGTCAGAAGAGTCCTACTGAGAGAATGGTCTCCTGGCTTTCACAACCCACATGAAACAGAAGGCTCTTTCATGAAATATCCTTCTCCTAAAATCCTATTTATGTTTATCACTTCCTTTTGAAGCCACAACTACTCAGCCTTACTCCACAGAGGCTGCTGTATTAAGAGCTAGAATATTCTGTGGTCTGTAATTTCGGACAGGCACCTGGATCCTCCCATTGCTGTTGTGACAGCGCTTCAGAAGGCAACAACACGCCCTATGTCAACGCAAAGGCCTGAAAGCGTTCCTGGACTTCCAGCCCTCAGTGAAGGCAAGCACTGGTAAGGCACCCTGCCTGGGCCGCTGCCCGAAGGACAAGCTGTCAAGACCAAGTTTGTCCCTTCGCAGTTCGAAAGGGAAACCCTGCCTGAGCGCCTGCCGCGACGGGCGGGCGGGCCGCCCTCCCCTGAGCGCCGCAGTGCAGGTATGCATGGGCTCCTGGCGGAGGCTGGACGGTGGCCCCAGCCACAGCGTGCCCACCGGGCCGGGAGGCGCCACTTCCCGGTCACCGGGGAAGCGATCGGCGCCACCTCGGGGCGGTGCCGGGCGGCCTGGTGGGGCCCGGCCGGGGGAGTACCGGGAGGTGCCGCGGGGGAAGGCCCCGGCTGAGGCGGGCGGGCGACCGCCCCGCCCCGCCCCGCCCCGCCCCGCCCCGCCCCGCCCCGCCCCGCCCCGCCCCGCCGGCGGAGCTACGGCAAGTGCGAGGAGATAAAATGCCTCGGGGGGGCGGGCAGCGTCGGCCCGCCTCCGCGCGCTCATTCAGAGAGGGTGACGTCAGGCGCGTCACGTGCTGCCGCGCGTCACGCCGCGCGCGGGGTCCCCTCCGCCAATCCGTGGGCACTGGTGCCGGCCGAGCGCGCCGCTCCGCGCGGCGCAGCCGGCCAATCCCTTCCGCCGGCGGAGGAGGGACTTCCGCCGGGAGCCGGAAGCGGGTCTCTCATGCGAGCGGGTGGTTGAGTCTCGGCTCGGAGACGTTTCGGGCCCCGGAGCCGCCGCCGCCGCCTCCTCCTCCTCCTTCTCCTCCTCCTCCGCGCCCCCCTCCCCGCTGTGCTGCCGCCGCCTGCTCCTCCTCCCGGCCCCCGCCCCGCTCTCCACTCTCCTCCTCCTGGCATCCGGCGGCGGCGAGGCCCCGGCGGCGGCGGCGGCGCAGCGAGAGGCCCCGGCGCCAGCGGAGACCCCCTCCCCCCACCCCGTGCCCGCCCGTCTTTTCCCCGTCGAGGCCCGGCCCGAGGGCGGCGGCGGCTGCTGGTAACAGGTGAGTGCGAGGGGCCTCCTGCGGCCCGCGCCCTCCCGGCGGCGGTGCCCGCTTGGGCCGCTCCCCCTCCCCTCCCCCATCTCCCGGTGTGAGGGGGAATGGCGGAGCTGGAGGGGGAGAGACACCCCCCCTGTTCCGCCACCCGCCACCCCCCTCGCACCGGGGAGGCGGCCGGAGCCGCCATCTTCCCACCCGAGGCGGTTCCCGGGGGAGAGGCAGGAGGGAGGAGGAGGGATCCCGGCTCGGGGCCTTGATGGTGGCGGGGGGTAGGGCGAGTCGCCGGGCTGGGCCGCCGGGGCCCCTCCGGCACTGCGGCCTCACCGAGCAGCGCTCTCTGCCCCGGCCCCGAATGGTGGCTGGGCAGCGGCCGAGTGAGCTTTGCCCCCCGCGCCGGTTTGGCGTTGCCGAAGATCTCCGTGGGCCGCGGGTGCCAGCGCCTTTGGAGACCGCGGGAGGGGGAGAGCGGTGCGGAGGCACGCCTGAAGCACCGGCTTTATAGCGCTTTCCGGCTGTCCGCCCGTGCGGATGGGGAGCCGTGACCCGCTCTCGGAGGGCACGGCTGGAGTAAGCGGCAGGCGCAGGCGGTACCAGCCCCTCGCCGGTCGGTCCGGGCAGAAGCAGGGCAGCGCGGGCTTGCCGAGAGCGCTGTGCCCCGAGTAGGTGAATTGGTTGTGCAGGAGGTAGCGGGCCAGCTCCGCTCGCAGGTTACGAAGCGCTGCTTGCAAAAGCAGCCACCGCACAAACGGTGTTTTGCCCCCAGGATTTTGTTGTCGTTGGGCCTTCGCTGGCCGCCTCAGCCAAGTTGTTTTCACTCTCAGTTTCAGTTTGTGCAGATGCTCGAAATTACTACGTAGCTTTGACCACAGTTTAAACAGATGTGCACTTGCCAAACAATGTTGTACGAGATTCCTGTGTGGCAGATAAGTATAATTATTTTTATTTTGCAGGTAAGGGAATTGAGGCAAAGTGGTTATGGCTTGCCTGTGGCCACAGAGAGAGAGCTGGTTTCAAAACCACTGTTTAAACTTGAGTCACGGTTGGGGTAAAACCATGGGAATTCTGGCTTCCGATCCCGCATCTTGTCTCTGGCCTAGTTTTGTTGGCCTCCGTCTGGATCCTTAGTAAAATTGGGGTAGGAATCTTTCTGAAGTACTGCCTCAGGATCGCTACTGAAAGGCTTTAACCTTTCATGTGGTTTAAGTTTCACGTCAAACTTATCTGGTTTTTAAGGATTGGATAAATTTTCAAAGGTCAAAGCATGTTGTGTTCTTTTTTAAACTTGCTGGGGTTTCACAACTTTAGGGTTTTGATTCTGATCTGGTAACTGTTTATATCAGTTGAACTTTCACTTGTTTCCTGCTGACTTGTAAGCATTTCTTCAAGTTAGTTCTTGAGATACGAAGCTAATCAGCTTAATCACTCTAGCTATTAAAGAACATTGATATTTTCTAATTTTTTAATTATTATTATTATTTTTTGTGGGAAGTGAAAGGGAGGAGAAAACTAGGATGAGGCCTGATAAAGCACATGCAGAAAACAGTATGTATTTTATATGTAATGTCTACAGGAAATTTTATTCTTCTAGGTATGTTGCCATTTAAGTGTATACTATTTATATGGAAGCCAAAATTGCTCTTACGTTTACTTGGTCTTACATTTTGGAAAAAAAAAAAATCCTTATTGAAACTCAAATAAAAGGTTTGCATAAATGAATTAATAGAAAACATTTGACCTCTTGGATGTTCCTAAATAAGTGATTGTATATTTTCATGGTATATAATCGGGTCCTTAAGTGCACACAATGTTCTGGGTTAGGTTGAATTGTTTCCCTTGTAATTCTTTCTGTTTTTTTCAAGCGTTTACACACAAATGCCTTAAGGGAATAAAGGTGTCAGTGCAAGTGTGTTCTGCCTTTGTTGCTTTTTATGGCTTGCTCTAATGCAAATATGCACATAGAAAGGTATGGATGACTGATATGTACATATATATATATTGTTTAGATATGTGGCTGGAATTTAAATCTGCCTCAGTACAGAGCAAGATGGAAGATCGGGAACTGGAGGCAGTTGTGGGGGCTTTGGGATTTTGGTGGGGGTTTGTGTTTTGGGTTTTTTTTGTTGTTGTTTCTTTTTGAGACATGTGGTAACCATGTAGGCAATTTCTGGCTCTGATGTTTTACTTGATTAGAGTGAAATTAACTACTTGGTTTATTTTACTGAAATGCAAAATAAATACAGTCAGGTTTGTCTAATCTACATGTTCTGTGGAGATCTGTTGCTGTGTCTCTTATTAGGTCTCATATCTGGCAGTGGCTTTGGCTTTAAATCAGTTGTGGGCTTAATTGGCATGGTAATATAAACTCTTTGTTAAATATTTATTACATTACCTCACAAAATGCACATGCTAGACACGGAAAAGGCATGTTTCTGGCCATAGTGCGTGACAAATATAAAGTGACAGCAGAAAGGTAGCAAGAAAGGAGTTATAAAGAACAAAGTAATTAGGTGTAGATGCGTTTCATCAGTTTAATTTTTTTAAACTTGGTGGCTTTTTGGCCCTTCAGTGCTATTAATGTTTAATTCCATGGTGCCTGTATATATTCATCAGACATTCACATTCTCGTAAATTAACAGGTAAGGTACACAAATAAGCATGTAGAGCACTTGGCTTATCTTTTGTTGTGCCTGTGTTGGAAGGAGCAGGTTTTGTCAAGGGCAGTGGCCTTATCGATCTTCTTGAAGAGCGTTCTTGTCTTGGAGATGCTCTGTGAAGGAAGGTGCAAAGGTGGCTGCAGAGGTAGCTAACAAATGCAGTGTCAAGAAGGGTATTGCTGACACAGAGAAAAATGCAAAAGAGACCAGATGAAGAAAGCAAAGAAACACAGTTTCAAGTCTGGAGAACATCAAGCTTTGGGAGTGTGATTTTTTTGTGTGTGTGCATGTACGCGCACATGTGAAGAACTGTTATGTGATGTAAGACATTGTAAAAAATGTGGTTTACATAGTGTTCTGTTCCTTTAAGCATTTACTGGCAAAATGACATTTTTAGACAACAAGTTTGTGTAACTCTTAGAAATAACTGTTGAAAATAGTCTTTGACTGCATTTGTTCCTGTATGTAATCAGTGATACTAAACTAACATGAGTATTGCCAGTCTTTTGTATTTGCATTCAGAATGGGCACACAGGTACGAGTAGGAAAGGAAGGATGTTACAAAATAGGACGTTGTAAGGAAGAAAATTAACCCCTCCCCCTGCAGTTTTGTAAGAGGCAATAGTATGTGGAGAGCTGTGTAGAAGACGAGAGTAAAAGCTACTCTTGTAGTAAAGGCCCCAGAAAGGTATTTGAACGATATTGTTCCCAAAGCAAGGCATATGCATGCTGAATCTAATACTATCATTTTAGTCCATATAAAACAAGTTCCAGACAGGTGGATTTCACCACACAAGCCAGTCATTAAATTAGGGAGGGGAAAGTGATGTAAAACTTAAACTTTGATATAATGCTAGTTTTATGTGATACCTCAAAAAAGAGAAAACACACACGCGCACACCCCCTTCCCCCTGAACTGGTAATACACTCTATCAAAGGTACCAGTTGAAAATGCTGTAAATGCAGTTGTAAGCTAGTGCTTTGGGAAAGTTTTGTTTTCTTTTCCTATGTATTAACTCCTCTGTGCGAAATTCAAGGCAAGCTAGTGTATCATAACAGTCAAACATGAAAATAGAACACCTCTGAGCACTTTCTCTGAATATAAAACTCGGTGATATTTCACCTGGTCAATAAAAATAATTTGGTGCTGTAAATACTGGATAATTGAAGAAGACCCATTGCTATTCCAACAGTCTGTTTCTTTGTCTTTAAGGATATGCTGGCTTTGACTGGCTCATGATAAAAATTTATCTAAAACCAGCAAGTTTGAGGAGCTTGTTAGAAACAGGAGACTAGGAGTTGATTTCTGTACCACCCATCATTTAAATTAATCTAGCCAAGTTCCACAAAGTAGTGCAAGAGAGAAACAAATTCTATTAACTGGCTGATAGCTGATATTTCTTAAGCTTTAGTGATGTGATGGAGCCAAGGATTTATAATCTGTTTTTTCATTGATCTTTCACGTTTTGTGTTCTCTGTGTGTGTTGCTGTTACGTACCCTTTCTAAAGGCGGGTGTCCCCCCCTCTATTAGGAAGCAGGTGCTACAGAGTAATACCTGCAGACAACAGAGGTACTTTGGAGTACTTAAATTAGGTGTGACTGTAATACAGCATAATTGTGCGATTAGGATAGCCATGGCAGTGTTCGTTCTGTGATGTGTGCTGCTGCAGGTATTTTGTGTCTGGCTATGTGTTTCAGGAACAGCAATTAACTCCAAAATTGGAAGTCTGACAGGGGTTACTAATATGTGGCTAGCTACTTGGTCTAGAACATTGCAGGGAATTGGGGAAATGCTGTTTTGACGCCCTGATGAATCACCAATTTCTTTGAGCCTTAATCTTTCCTAACGCTCGTTTACCATGGCGGGCTGGGCTATGCATATTCTGGATCCTGTCAGTCCAGCTCCTTAATGGGTAGTTGAATGATGTAATACAAAAGGAATCATTCGTTCATAAGCTGAATGGATTGCCACCTCTGCACTTCCAGCAGCTCTGTTGTTATTCGCATAAGGCTGTTGGCATGTAAGGAGCTGGTGTTCCCAAGAGTATATCCTACAGTAAAGGTTTATTCTGCATTGCCTTTATGGCCATCTAGAGTTCATAGATATCTCTAGTTCAGTGTACGTGTATTTAAGGTAGTAGTAGCTATACACAACTTTTAGTTCTGGACTGTTGCACATATAGCTAATAGAAACATAGATGCCTGTAGATATCTATAGACATCTATCTGGCATGGTAGCTTATGATGAATTAGACCCAGAATTGCTTTATCTGTTAGGGACTCCTTCCTAAAATGCCTGTATCACTTTCACTATTGAAAATAGCAAGCACTGGCGATATAAAGACTTCGGAAATTACACCTTCAGATGCTATCAATAGTTCACATGGGACTTGTTCAGGAATATACTGAGTTTTAAGGGTAGTTGTAGAACATACACTTATTTTATCTAAAGCTTGTGCTAGGCTTTTTGCAAGTCTAAATATTGTATTGCTTAATTTTGCTTTTAGATTTCCTGTGTTTTCTTGCACAAGTATTAGAACAGTATTTTCCCTTTGTTTAGATTAATTCTCCCTCAACTTCATACTGGCCCTTCCCTGCTAGCTTCTGGAAATAAGCAATAATAATGAATATTAATACTTTATTGATGGTATTCATAAGGCAGACTTCCATCTGTCTTGGTAATGGAGTTACAAACTTATTTCAAAAAATTGTAGACTTCTGTTATTCTATTAAAGTGGTTCTCCATATTTCTCAGCAGACCTAACATTCTGCAATCTATTTTCAAGTATTTTATAATCATAGGATGCTAGTGATCTGACAGGGAATCTTGAGAAACAAAATATTAGTTAAATAGTAATTACGTTGAGGAAAAAACGTTTAACCATTTGATAAATCTCACTTGTCAGAAACTTAATGAAATGCTTGAGAAGCTTTACAGTGAAGTGTCTCAACAGCTTTATGGTTTTGTTTTCGGTCAGTGTTGGTATCCACAAGCATATTTTTACAGGTTGCGATGCTGTCGCAGGTTGCCCTACAACAGAGTCTGACTCTGACTGTTGTTCAAACAAGGAACTGATGAATCAACAGGCCAATGTCCAAAGTAGCTTGCTTTTTCATACCCTGGCGCTGAAGGTTTATGCTCAAACGTTTTGATGTATCCTACTGGTTTCTGGTTCTTGTTCTAGGAATTAGAAAAATAGAGCAAAAGTGACGAACGCATCAGGGCATGGTTACTTTAAGTGCTGAGGACCAAAGCTTATGAAATAGCTACCTATATGTGCAGAATTTACAATCTTATCTCGGAGTTTCATTCCCATTCAATGTTGTTGCTGCCCGACAGATAGGGACAGAAAATGGTCAACATGTTTCTGTTTAAAGCAGCAAGGCAAACAATTTGGGCAAAATATCATTGCCTGCATTGGCATGTCTCCAAGATCGTGGGTTTGTGTCCCTGTTGCTGTTTAAAGCTTGTTGTCCAATTCTTTATAATAGGTGTCTAAAAGATTTGTATTATAAAGAAGGGAGGGGGAGCCTTTTTTTTATGAACATGTTGCAGCTTAGCTTATAATCTATTTTGTTATGATTATAATTTTCTGTTTATTAATTAACGTTGTGTATTTTAACTGCCTGGATTCAAGGAATTAGTGGAATTTTTAGGAGGGTCTGTGCCCAGTTATTTTGACTTGCAAGGAAGAATTATTGTCCTTAAATCCAAGCCCAAATATTGAAACAGTCCATCCTTTAACAGTGAGTCAAAACCTGAATTACCAGTAGTTTTGATTATAATGATACTCTAAAAAGGTGGGGTGCTCTAACTGTGAACAAATGTGCACCCAGTAGGTGATAATCTTTCATACAGTGTTTTAAAAGTAAGCAAGAGTTGCTTCTGATTTCGGTGAAGATTGTAATGGAGGATGGTGGCTTTTTTCAAAAGAGGAAGTACTACTAAAATGACTGGATTATTTGGGTTAAATTCTATTTTTGGCAAAGAGGTTAATGAAATAATCATTGGCAAAAAACATTCCCTTCCTTTTCTTATTACAAAACCTTAAAGTTAAATGATGCTTCTTGTGTAAGTAGTTTAATTTCACTTTAGATTTGGTCCTGAACATGTTTCAAAACTTAAACTAACATATTTTAGGTAAATGAATACCTTTCAAGTCATCCGAAAAAAACCAAACCCCAAAGCCTGAGGGGAGTTCATCCTAGGCTGTTTGTTTTGCAGAACAACTGTTTATTAAAACAGTCTTTGCATAGTCAAGGATTATTGTATACATTTGTGTTGGAAGAAACTTGTCATTGTACCTTTTCATTTATCACTGTAATTATCAACATCTTATTTGGTTCTGTATGTGCCTCTCACCTGGACTTTACGTAGGTGTAGACCCTTTTCTCTCTCACTTTTCTCAGACCTGTTCTGACCGAAGATGTATTCTAGGAGCACTGTAACAGCTGTCCCATCAGTCTGCATCAAATCTTTCCCAGAATTCTAGTTCTGTGTGCGTTTGAATTTGAGATCCTTGGTGTAAGACTTCTTTAGGTGTTTATTGTGTGGTCCGAGAATGTGGTGATAAAGAACTTAGCAAATCAGCTTTGAATCTATGTGTGTGTCTTAAAGAATAATTCAAAGCACTAAAAATATTAAGTGTCCTTGAAGTTCCTAATACAGTTTTTGACCTCGTCTTGCTTAAGCACACTCTGATTGCAGACTTGAAACATGGAATCTAAATAATAGCAATATTCTAAGATGATAAGCCTATTAAGACCTGTTAAAGAATATTAGACTTCTAACCTCACCCTTGGAACTGCCCTAAATATTAACCTCATAGCTTCAAGTGATGTTTTTAGTCTTGTCTTTCATCATAAAATACTGCATCCACTTCTGCCAACTTCTGAATTTTTCTGAAGAAGGTGCTGTCCATAAAATCCTGCCCAGCAGAGCTGGGTTAGTTATCTCCTTTACCTCTGTGAACTGTACTGCCTAGAGTCACGGGCAGCATTGTGAGTGTGCATTGGCCACTTTCTGGTTAGTGGTGTAGTGAAGTGTGCGGAAAACTTAAATCTTAAGTTTTGCATTAGTAATTGAAACAAGGAAGTTCGTTTTTCCCAGCACTGCTGAACTGACACTCTTCATGCACAACATGTAACTTGTTCCCTCTAAGCAAGTGCTAAATCTGCTGGTACTTGTCATGTGTTGTATCTTTGGAAGACTTAGTGTTTCTTTGAAGAATTAGGAAAGGCCAAATAGACCATCAATTGCTGCATCTTAGCTTTAAAAATTTGAAGCAGCTAGTAAAATATTGCAGTTGTTTTGTGAAATAAGCGTGATTTATAAAATGACAGGTCCACTTGCTGCGAGACTGCCACACTGAGATGCTGGCGAGTCTGTTAGCCAGTATCTTTTCTAGTTTCCACTCCAAGTCAGGAATCAGTTTCAGTCTTAGAATGAAAACTGCCTCTCATGATGATAGTGCAACAGTTTCTGTAAACTTTACTGCTCTGTGTGAGCTCTTAGCATACTTAATTGTTGCTTCCTTCAGCAGTGGAATAGGAAGAGTGATCTCTGACTTCCCTTCAATAGATACCTTAAAGAAAAGCAAACCGCAAAAAACCCATTGGTTAAGTGAGAGCAAGCGAGCTATGTGGGGAGGGAAGGGAAACAAGGAAAATACATTATTATGCAAGGATAGTATCCTTGCATAATAATTCCTTATGTGTGCATGACTTCAGAGAAGTTATGATAGAATGAGACAGACTTAGTATCCAGAGTGCCAAAGTAAACTCACCTGCTGGAAATAAGATGTGTGTTGAAATGAAGAACTAGAGTTTATAGGAAAAAATATCTGAGAAGTCTTTCACGTGGCTTTTTCTGATAGCCATGTTAATCTTTTCATGTGGTGTCTTGGTTGGTGACAGGAAGGAGTAATATAGGCTGAAGAGATGTGGAAGTTTTTGAGAAGTTTCCCTTATTTTAAATAAATCAGAGTTTTAAGAGTTTAAGTTACCATCTAGTGTTCTGAAAAAGCCTATTTAAAAATAGTGCAGAAATGAACAATATTTTGTGAAATCCATAGTCATTAGTACTAATAGGTATCAGCTCCTGCCCTATCCACTCCAGGGCAAGCTTTAATTTTCTTTCCAATTCAATTTACTGCTTCTAGTCAATTGTGTCTTGGTCTTCTGCTTTCTGTGTTGTGCAACTGTTAACTCATGTGACCTCAGTGCAGACAAGGAACATGGATGATGATAGTTGATGAGTTAGATGAGGTTTTGCATTTGATGGTGCTAAACTTCAGAAACAGATTTTTGTGATGCTTTCCTAATGTTGGCATTAAGTGGAAAAAATTAATTTCTGCATCAGTGAACAGTATTTGATATTAAATATTGGTATTACATTAAAAGCCTGGAATAGTCTCCCAGCTAATTTGTAGTCATAAAGATATCTGAAGTTATTGAGAAGCTTTGACTTTCAGAGAAAAATGCAATTAGCCTATCAAAGATCACACCAAAGTGTCTAGAGTTAGTATTTGTGTAGTAGGTAAACAATTTTAGCAGTTAAAATGATGTATATTAGTAAAAATACCAACACTTTTATTTGTGTTACCTCAGTTGTGACTTTTCTTTGCAGATCAGAATCCCACTGCACTGGACACTGTGCAAGCACAGGCTGTTGCCTCATAGCTTAGTCAAGTGTAACAGGTAAATACAGGTGGATGGTAGCGTTACAAGAAATTAATGTGAGCAGTGGGTTAGTATAATATAGATGCCTGTGCTCTGATGAAAACCTCATCAGTTTTTTAAATATATTAATTTAAAAAAATCTTGCAGAAGGAAGGAGCTTCCCTCACATTCTACAGTTTCTGTTAACCCATGTTAGGCACAAATGGGTTTTTTTTATACTTGGCCATTATTTAGGCTGGCTGTTTTTAGAAGATTATATGAAAAGTTAGTCTCCCTCTATGGTTAGGCTCATTTAACAAATGTATTCTCTATGATACAGCTTGGACGCAGAGGCAGATGTGAAATGCTGTGCAGAGTGTGGGGTCTGGAACTCCAAGCTTGTCCTTCTGTAGCTCCTTTGAAGCATTGCTGCCATGTGTTCAGGCTTAATTGGTTTTCTGGTTTTTTCAATGCAAAAGAGCAGTGGTTTGCATTGACCTGTTCTTTCACTCTTTAATTCAGTACAGGCATTCTGCTGGGATTTCTCTTGTGAAAGTCCTGCAGGTATGTTACTGTCGTCTTTTCTTTTCTTTCTTTTTTTTCTTCCTTTTTCTTTCTCTTGCAGTAGGAACTACCTGTGATGCTTTGTAGGCAAGAGTAATAGCAGCAGCAGAGTTATGTGGACTTGACCTATTAAGTTTCACTCAGAACTGCAGTACTTGGTTTGCAGTACTCTGCTGCTGATGGTCTCCTAGAGAACAGGAAGGAAGGATTAATGGCATCAGTTGTTGAGCTTGGGTCCTCTCTCCTCTACTACTCTTCTGGTGGTCCTGGAAGTAAAGTGTGTGTGTGCAAGCAACTACTGTTTAACTGTAGAAAAGGAGGATTGTTCAAATTTATTCCAATTCCATTCTTGCTGGTGATGTTTTCTGTCCTGGAAAAATAAAAAGAAACACCAGGGCTGGGAGGTAGGGAGGAGGTCAAATGCTCAGGAACCTAACTGAGGGCAAGTGATGGAGTATTTTAGTGGAAAATCATCATACTTTGAGGTACTTGCCTAATGTGCTTGAGTGGCAAATTCCTGATCTCTTTCCTGAGAAAGATAAAAGACCTTCTCCAGTGTGAGTTGTTTTCTGCTTTTTGTAGGCCTTGGTGATGAATGTAGAATTTGTGATTCTACATTCAATTAGATAAAACAACTTCTCAAGAGAGGATGGAGTTGTGGAGAATTATGATCATAGATGCTTTATATTAAGGTAGCATCCCACCTTTCATTTCAGAATTGTCATGGTTTGGCTGAGCTGCTAACAACTTTAACTCTGCCATTTGAGGGGTTGCTCAGATAATGCACAAACGGAAGAGTGAAGGGTTTATTTTAATTAACAGTTTGGTACTTTTTAAAATCATCATCTGATAAAAGAATATCTCATCTGACATGATAGTTATAATAGAAATTAAATATGCTTCTTTATGGATAACCTGCAGGGTGTGTGCTGTTAGACCACTTACAGTGAGGAAAACAAGGTTGTGGCTTTGTGATGGATGTGCTACATGAAGCAACCCCTGTTAATTAATGAGTTGGGTTTCTTAATGTTATGTGCTTCAGCCTGCAGTCAGGAGAGTGCTGCTTCAGATTTGAAAACTGAGAACAAGCTGTAAGCAAACTGGAAACTGCTCATGACACAATCACACTTGTCTTCAAGGCACATGATACTCTTATCAGGCACAAAAATTTCTGCCCAGTGGGTTATTCCTGTCTTGGTAGGCACTCCTAGCATTCTTAAATGGTAAGATTTTTTTAGATTATATACTATTAAACATCTGGTGCATTGCATTACTGAGGAGGATGTGATCCACAGGCTTATTAGTCTGTTTCTTGAGTGATGTTTGAGTGTGCATCAGATAGTACCTGTGTGTAAAACTTATCTTCTTGGTGTGCAAGAGGACTGTGGAAATTCTGTGAGACCTTTCGATATAGTGAAAATATATCCTTTTATTTTAAGCATATATATTTAAAATACAATGCATAAAAGGCTAGACATAAAAAAGATAATCAGGATTATTTGCAGGTAGGGGTCATCCTGTTCTATTCTGTGTACTATCAAGATATTTCTTCCTGTTGTTTGAGATTAGGTGAGTGAATAAGGCTGTAACTTTACGCCCTTCCCATTTTTCTTGCTCTTGACTGAAAGACTTTTTCGTATACCTCTGTATAGAGTACTTACCATTTACCACTATCAGGTTTCTTTGGTATTTTATCACCTTTGTTTAGTAACTTATTGCTTGGTATCTCTTGGACAACTAATTACTGTAACGATCTGAATTTCTAGACTTGCGGAGTAATCGGTTCTGGTGTGCGGTTCCATTGCGCGGGTTTGTGTGCGAGTTAGAAAGCTCAGTAAATGATGGAGTTGCAAATTGCTTGTGAAGCCTAGTGCAGAAATGTTTCATAGATCTTTAAGTAAGGGAACGCAGCATTCCCTTTAAATAGCAAGGTTTGCTGTTTCTCTTGAAATCTCAGCCATTCTTAGAGGAGAGACTACATTTGAAGAGATAATTAATAGAATTGCAGAACTGTTTTGGGAGGCTATCAACCGTATAAAGAACAGACAGGTTTTTTAAACAACTTGTGAAGTAGATGCAGTAGCTGCTCTATACCATTTGAGCTGGTGTTTTCTATTGCAGAATGTTAAAAATGTGCAGCATTAAGGTTTAGGTGGTCTTCTGACGCAGTGCACTTCTTGCTAACGCCTGGTTGCCAGGTGGGTTTTAAAATGCCTTGCACCTGCCAAGTGTCCAGTTGCAGGTTCACTCCCCATGCTTATGTCCATGTTCCTCTTCAAGAACCAAAAAGTTGCGTTGTTCTGGGTGCAGCCTGGAGGGTGCCCGGGCATAAGCAATTTTCTTGGCAGGAAGGAAAACTGAAACAAATTAGACGGTACTTTTCTCGGGTTTTTTGAAATCTTAACTTTCCAGCCACCATGCTGACATGTACGCTGGATGGAAGTACATTTTGAAACCTTCACTTAGCAGACTTTGATAAATATCACACTAAGCTCCAGAGGTGAAACTTTTAACTTTTCCCCCAACTATTTAGCTAATTAGCAGTTAAACAAATTCAGAGCCTTGTGATGATTTTTAAAATAGTAGTGTATTCAATATTTAACTTCTGTAGACAAATGCTGTGACTAAATATTTATGTCATGTCAGCTTTTTAATTGCTGTTGTGTAATACAGAGTTTACAACTGACATAGGCACAATGATAATTGCAGAGATTGCCACTGACAAATGTGCTTTTTGGGGTTGTTAGATTTTTCGTTCGCAGCTATTTTGTCCACTGTGGTAACGTAACCACTTCACAGTGTATTTTCTTTTAAATAATGCTGTCTTTTGAATGATAAAGTGCTTGTCACATCTGCTCTGTAAAGAGAATGATTTCCTGCTTTGAAAGGAAAGATGGTAACCCCTGAGTTCTGTCACAAGCTTTCTGTATTAGAACGATACAGCTTTGTAGGGTTTTTCATCTACAGAATGGTAACATGTGCCCCATGCAGCGGGATGATGGTTCAACTCTTACATTAACAGCTGAAATCTTTCTCTGAAAGTCTTCTAAAACAGCCATCTGATTAAAATTGCAAGCTCCAGTTTGTATCACTGCTCATAACGCTAAGACGGAGGGAAACTTGCAGCCTTTCAGGATGAGGATTTGTCAGTTTTTCTTGATGATGCTCTATAAGCTTAACTATCCTGTATCTGAGTTAGCAGCTTTACCTGGACTGAGAACATGATTAACTCTTGACATATTACATATGCCTTGGGTATTAAAACACTTGTGAAAGTAATAAAAAAAAGAAAGGTAAACAGGAGTTAATGTATTAAACAGGAGTTAATGTATTAAATTAGTAGCATACTTTTGGAAGAGGCATTTGTTATTTCTCATATCAACTATGCAATGTATTCTATTCAGCAGGTGCTAAAACTCTTTTCAAAGCTGAAATCAGTGGTAGCTCTGATTGCTTCTGCTGCAGTGTCGTGATCCTCGTGGATACATACGGGTGTGAAAGATGGTGAGAAAGTATGTTATCTCTGACAGTAGAAAGAGGGTTTCTGGCCTGCAATTGGAAGTTTGTTATGAGGCTTAAGTTAAGCAGTGCACCTCTGTTTTGAAAACATTTTAGGCTTTCTCATGTTACTGGAAGAGTATTTCTGTATTAGCCTTGTGAAAAGTTTATCTTAATCTGTGTTTAAAGTTTCCAAAATGTTTGCTAGGAAGAGTTCTGCACAAAGCTAAACTCAAATCTATTTTTGTTTGTGCTTTCTGGAAGAGCAGTGAAAAGATCTTTTATTCTAGTGAGCTTTTTTGTTTTATGGTGTTGCTGTTTGCAGTGTGAAAGTTAGTTGTCAGCACTTGCATTTGTAAATCTCTTTTTAAGGGCTGATTACTCTGGGCTGAAAGTTGGCAGGCAAGATCTCAGCCCTAGAGCATTGTTTGGGGTTTTGCATGTTTTTAAATAACAGAGCTATCTGACTGGTTTGATTGAGAGAACACATGCTGCTACTCATACTCTTGTAACTCTAGACAGCAAAACAGGCTGCTTAAAAGCATGCTTTGAATATGAATTAGAAAAATTAGAGACTACTTCTAATGAAAGCAGAGGTGGGAGGATCAGGGGCTACACTCGAGGGGAGTTTTGGGGGGGATTGGCGGAGGCAGTAGTGGTTTTCGTTGGCTATATAGCAATTGAGTAGATGTCTCTTCCGAGATGTTTGCAAGGTTGTGGTGTATGTGGATGCAGTGTGTATATAAGTATCTTCAGACAGTTGAACGTTAACTCTGTCAGTACTATAAGATACCTAAACCTGAACTAAAATGCAGCGTAAAGGTTAGCCTGATGTTGGCACCACAGTAACACACACATGTGGCTTTTGGGTGAGAGCGGTCCCAGCTCTGCTTGGCTTGGCACCCAGACAAGAGTGATCATGTGGTTGTGTGTGCTTATCTGTATAGTCATCCTGTGGACCATTGCTGGTTTGTATCTGGTATCTTCTGAAATGATGGAATTCTTATAACAGGATGCAGTTGAAAATATTTGCCAGTAAAGAACCATGTTGTCAACTTAAAAAAAAAAAAAAAAAAAAAAAAAAAAAAAAAAAAAAAATAAAAAAAAAAAAAAAAAAAAAAAAAAAAAAAAAAAAAACCAAACAAAAAAACCCCAAACCACCCACACACAAAAAAAGCCAACCCCCCCCAAAACACAACAACAAACAACAAAATAAACCAAACAAAAAAAAACAAACCAAAAAAAAAAACCAAAAAAACCCACCACAACAAAAACCCCCAAACCCAAAAAACACACACAACTTTTTATTTGTGAAGGTGTTTGTGGATGTTGCAGAGGGAAACCAGTAGGCTGAAATATGTGATACCTGTGTCACTTGGCCAGATGGTCTCAGTCTCTCCTGAGAATATTCTTGTAACTCCTCAGATTAACCACTGCTGACCAGGTTCCCACAGGGAACAGATCTGTACAAGTACGAGTAAAGAGTTACTGCCCACATCATCCTCGTTCTAACAAGAAAACAATGAGAAAACAATGGTATGAAGGTGCTCTTCCCCTTCCTGTTGCAATTACTGATTTAGTAGACTGAGCAGTGTATTACAGTTTTGGGGACAGTAAGGACTTCATGGTTGAATGTTGTGTGGTTTCTAAAGAAACATGTTTTCACCTGTATTTTAAATTTCTGCGGATAAGTGTCTTGCCTACTTACAAACCAAGTTTGAACTGCTTTTGGTAAGCTTCAGTAAAATCCATGCAGTTTCTCTTGGATTAGGTAGTTCTGGAAATAAGTATTTGCATGTCTTGAGTAACTTTGCTCTTGACATATCTGAAGTTGTTGAACTTGACTAATTACTCTGTGATGACCGAATGGCAAGCCAGGAGGAAAAATAAAGATTTACTGTACACATTTACAGAATTGAAATTATATCTAATATTTCAAAACTATAATTGTGTACTTCTAAATCAATTCATAAATGCAGGCCATTCTGTAGACTATGTGACTAGCCACAATTCGTGGAAGACATGGGTTTTTTTGTGAATCTGCTTGCGGTAGACTACGGTATTATTTAAAAGCTTATTTAAGAGATTGTGTGCCTCTGAAAGTTTTTCTTGTGGGTTTGGGTTTTTTAATAACTTGAATGAAAAAAATTGCAGTCTACTACTGACAGCTCAATGTTCTGCCATAGGTATTGCTATCTTTATCTCAAACGGGTCTGCCGACTTGCATTTTTCTCTTGAATGTCTCCTACTTATTGCAGCACTGTGTATTTATGCAAAGATATGGTTTACCAATCAGCGATTCAGTGTATCTTTTAAAGTGGTGGGCAAGTTAACTCTTCAGTGGGATGATAATTTTTATTGCTGCATTAAAATGCCACATTTAACTTGCTTGCTAATTTGACTATTAAACTAGCATCAAAAGAGGATAAACTGTCTTCCAAACTATCAATCCTGATCTGTAGTTCCTAGTACTACCAGATATTGATTGTGGTTCCTGTAAATAAGCTTGTGTATGAAGATCTGTATCAATACTAATGAAAAACATGCTAAAACACGTCCTGTGAGAGGCTTTAATGTTTTGTGATTTTTATTGTTTCTCTCCCTGAAGTAACACTGCCTTTTCCACAAATATTGTATTCTCTGCCATGATAGTCATGGAAGCCTGCAGTCATGTAAGTTTTTTATGCTTTGAGTCTGGTAAGTGGCAACTCTGTGGTGGAAAAGTTGATGGCACTAACTTCCCAGAACAGCCCTGCACATGAAGTCGTTTTGAAGTGTATCACAACAGATGGGATTTTGCAGCAGAGCATTTGATGTCCTGGGGACTTGTAGCAGTGTGACATACTAAGTGAAGAAAATTGCAAAGGAAACCCCTTCTGCATTTGGGGTCTTTCTGTATGGCTTACCCATTTGCAGAAAGACAATAGCTGATTGTTGTTAAAAGCATGGGACTTAAAAGGCAGGTTGAATATCCTCTTTAAACAGATTATAATAGTATCTCACTTGTTTTGAGAGCCATTTTGATCCTTAATGATCAAAATGCAACTTAAATATATGGATTTGGCATTGTAGTTATTAAAAATAATTTGTTCACAAGGTGAGTGGATTTAGTGTGGTGTGTATCACAACAAATCTGTGTAACTAATGAGAATATGATTATTAGTCTGAGTAATGCAAACAAAGTTACCTAGAGCTTTAATCTAGACATAGCCTGTGATAAGCATCTTGTGTAATCTCATCTAAAGGACTTCTGAAAAGCAGTAGAATTATGTGCTGCTCTGATTGCTGGTGGCTTGCCCAAGGAATTTGAAGTTGCAATGTGCACATCGCAGTCATGTGTTATCTATCAAATTGGCTAACAACTTGTCTACCCTCAGCTGAAATTAATGATTTAGCTGAATATTTTGTGCTTGATGACCAGTCAGCAAATGCTTTAAAGGACATATGTGTAGTGGAACTTTACTCTTGTTTGTTAGACTCATGTGATCTTAGCCGTTTTCCTTCCACAATCCATAGATTTACAAAGTACTGGTGCTAACACTACATACCAGAGGATGGAAGAGATTGCAGCATGACTGGGGACAGGCTGATCCTAGAAGGGAATGGGAATGTGTGAGATAAGCAGGTGACAGAGGGATGCAAAGAAGTACCTTGGCATTGATTTGGGGATCAAAATGCTGAGTAGATAACATCATTGCTGACTGAAACACATTTGTCTTTCTGTAAAGTAGACTTCAGCTTGTGAATCTGGACTAGTGTGCATGCTCAAGGTTAGTATGAACAGCAGTGGAGATTATATACAGCAAACACGAAACATGTAAGAAGTCTTGTGTTCTTTTTAGAAAAATATTAATCCAAAATTTTAAGAGGCTAAAACCAATTTCTTTAAAGAATATTAACAGAAGCATTCTTCAAGAAGCTTAGACACCTTCCGCAGTGTTAATGTGCATACAGTTTCCCGTGCGTGGGTTTGAGCAACACAGTCTAGCTATTTAATACTTGCTTTTGAAAAAGTGCTTTCATCCTGACGATGATTTTTTGTTATTTTATAAAATACAAACATCTTGAATGAATTCCAGACTTTGTGCCATGTAGACTCTGTGTATGTTCATGTGTGTGTAACACTATGTGAGGGGCAGTATAATTTTTTTATTTCATTTTTTTGTGTGGTTTTTTTTGGTCTGTGTAATTTCTCCTTTACTTAAACAGTTTCTATTCCAAGATGGGAGGCAGGGTGTTAGGAAAAAAAACTTCCGGGAATGTAACAGTGACACAATGCATGTGTTTCTTTCAAAAACATGCTGACTTCACATCAATAGCATGAAGTGATAAGCAACCGTTCATCTAAGCTGACTATTGCATCCTGTCGGGGATGTCAGTGTATTTGTTTCTTCAACTGTGTGTGCAAAATATCTTATCCTCTGCATAATCCCATAATACAGATGCTTGAATCAGTCCATAGGTGAATGTCATAATTTTATTTGAAAATTTTGGAATGTATGCAGTCAGTTGTATGAAAGGCTTTTGCTTTTGTCCATTTCAAAATACAGTGTAGAAGAGATTCCATGGAAGGCCATAATGCCATAGACAGAAATAAATACTTTTTAACTCCAGTCTTTTGAAGTCAAGATACCCTAAAAGGAGCTTATGCTGCAAAAGAATGGAATCATACCGTTACCTTCCTTGTGCTGCAAATCTTTACTTCTTCAAGGAGATCGTAGAGAATCTCTCCCTGAAGTTTGGTGTCACCAACTTGAAGGCAATAAATTTCTCTCACACATTGTTACAGATGCAGTACTGGAATTTCCACATGAATAAGTAACTCAAAAAGCATATTACAACTTGCTCATAGTCCTTTTAGAAAAGAAAAACTAAAAAATTACCCTGATTTTACACCCCAATATTTACTTTCTGAGACTTCATGCTTTAAATGAGCTTTTCCTGTTTTTTTAAAGACCAGTTCGGTTTTTTAAAATAACAGTATTAAATAATAGCATCAAATTTCAAAGCGAAGTCGCTGTCAGACTTTCAACTCTACTCAGTTTTCTACTTGTCTAATCAAATAAAATAACATTTTAGGATGATGGAGCAGAACAACTTCTTGAGCGTTACTAATCTAGCAGAACTGTTGTAACATGCTTCTTAAAATTTACAAAGATTAAGTGAATGTCAGAGTAGTTGAAGATGACAAAGGTTGGTTTGTGACTAAATGCTTCTTAATAAGTTCAGGTGGTATGAAGAAGTCATGGTTTGAAAACCAATCTGAATAATTAAGGTGAGAATCAAGTGAAACTTTCCCTGTGGAATTTCCTGCCTGGTGCTGTGGCAAGTGTTCATCTGCAGTCCTGGGGCAGCTGGCAACTGGGAGCTGAGCAAATCTGTAAGATTGCTTTATCCTCGCCTTCTGCCATAACGTTTTCTCTGAATGCGTAATCCTGACCGTGTTGTGTGGAAGTTCTTTGGACCTTTGGTCTGAATCGGCATGGCACGTCTGGAATGGCTGTGAGTTCTCAGGAATTTCAACAACCACTTACAGAATCTTTTGTCTTCCTATTTCCGCAGCTTACAAAGGTGACCAGTAAAGTTCTCCCTGAGCAGCCAAAAAGCAGACAGCTCATGACTTCTGATCAGGACACTAAAGTTGTGGCTGAACCGCAGGTGCAGCAAGTACAAGAAGTTAAAGACGGTTCTCATCTAGTAAGTATTATAATTACATATTCCACTGGTATAAGTGTTGCATGAAATGTTTTGGGTTTTTTTTAACTATGTCTTAATCAAAATTGTATCTCAGAACATTTTAGAATGCAGTTGGCTGATAGCATTGCAACATAAAATGCTAGAACAGAGCTGTTGAAGGTGGCTAATTCTCTATACTGAATAGGAGCCTCAACTTAACTTTTCTTCACCCTACAGGGGATTTAAATAAACTGCAAGTTACAACAGTTTGCACTCATTTAAGGTACAGGGCTTTTTAGGCTATGCAGGAATTGTATTACCAATCTTGAGTTAGGTTCTAGCTCACACATTAACATGTGAGGAAAATACAGGAAATGCACTTGGCATGTATCTGTAATTGAAAAAAGTACAAACCCATACAAATAGGAAATTGCATTCTGTAACAGGAATTTTGCTCAGTCATTTCTGCCAGATGGCACATGCTGTTGCTTCGGTGCTACTGTGAAGGATCCAGTAAGTTGCTTTATGGGATGCTTTTGCCAGATACACACAGTACTATCTGCTGTATGATATATGTTGCAGTAAATGTTACATATGTCTTCAAGAAGACTGAATACTTGATTTGTGTGTAAGCTCTACTCATAACATATTTTTGTCTTTGAATGTTAACTGTGTTTTGGGAGGAATGTTTCCTCTTGGGACATCTTGAAGGGTTTGGTTTCAGTGTATGTTCTGCTAGGCACTTAACCTGTACTATGCTAAGCAGCAGATGCTTGCTGCTTCAACTTAACCTTGCAGCAAGCACTAAGGAGCATTTTGAAAAACACTATAAACTTGTGCTTTTCTTTGCTAAGCAAGCTGGTGGGTTTTTTGTTTGTTGTTGCCCCTTCCCACTCCTCTTTTTTTTTTTTTGTTTTCTGGGTTCTCTTCTGCTCTGTTTCACCTTTCTCAGATGTGAATTTTGTCTATTTGACAGTAGAGGAAAAAGTTGAACCCACTTTTGTGCCATACTTTTGAAAGTTGAACTTTTGTGATTTTTTTTTTTTTTCCCTTTACTCAAGGCACTAATTCCAAGAAACCAGTGTGTAAGCTTGAGTAAGAGGCTCTTGCAGACTTGCTTCAAATCTTGGAATTGTCAGTGCACTTTCAACAGGTGCATTAGTATTAAAGGTGACTTGATTAGTCTTCACATAGATGCTAGTTCTTTTAATTTGGCATAGTAGAATTTTTATAAAGCTTCAGGTAAACTTGGATCTAAATCTTAATTTCTGTTCTTTCATACTTATTTGGAGAAAGAGAGTAATCACTTCTTTCAATTTCAGAAAAATCTATCTGCTCTTTTCCTTGGTAGAGGAGACTAATGTAAATTTGGATATCTTGGAATGTATCCATAGTGCTATAAGGGTGTATTTCAAATAACTAATTCTTTTGACATCTTCAGCTTTTTTGCTGAAGATTTTATTCAAAAAAGCTGAGACCTGTAGCTTGTTAAGCTTATTAAGCTTTTTTAAGTTATACCAGTATCATACTCTTACATGCATAGCATCAGAAAGTCATTTTGTTGTATGAGAATCATTGCCAATATATGCTGTTAAAAGTGTTGTTTTCAAGATGGTCCCTTCCATAATGGCATGCTTGCATGAGTATATTTTGCCAGTCCTTCAGGACTTTGCTTGCAAGTTTTGGGAACAAGGCTATAGTTTGAGAAAAATGTCATGGAGTACAGGAAGAAGTTAGCAAACTAGAATCACTAAGACATTTTCATCTTTCCAAAAATGTGATAGGAAGGAGAAAAACTTCTGAAGTCCTGACTCGATTGCATTTAGCAAGTACATGCTTCAGGTTAACTGAAAATCACCTCCTGTTTCTTGTGTGTCTTAATTATTTTGAGATCAGAGGGCTAGACTGCACAAAGGTATAGATTCATGTCTGTGGTGATCCCTACTTCAGTGTGTATTTGGTAGGGGGCCATACTGTCATGGTATCTAGTGAGATTTCTAGGAGTCTTTTTTTCTTACAGACTTAAAAGAAATTTGCTGAACTACATTCCCTAGCTATTTTGGCTATGCTGTTCTAGTAAGATCTGGTGATACCTAGTCTGGGTGCTTTTGTGGCAGTTCAAGAGGAAAGTTGTAGAATTTCTACTGGAAATTTTGATACACCTCTGTAGATCCTGGAAAAATAACTCCCTGTATGCTAGTCTTAATTCTGAAGTGATTATATAAAGTGTTTTTTGTTATATCTTTAAATATTAACAATAAATAAATTTACCTAATGATGACTTTAGTGAGTCTGTTTTCTTTGGCAGGAACAAAACTTAACACACATTCTACTGTTAGTAATGTTGAACAGATAGTCAATAGTGACTGAATGAAAACGAAAGTTTTGATGTTGTGATGGAACCCTTCAGAAATCACTTTCCAGGGTTGCTTATGTTACTGTTACAGAAGTCACTTGTTTACTAACAGTTTTCAAAGGCTTAACCTAATGGTGAGGGAGCCAAAGCCACTTCTTCTGCCTTGAAGTAGCTATAAAACTATATGCTACTTAATGCCCAATGTAGATTGATTGCAAGCCTAGTGTATTTCATTTCCAGCAACAGCTCCTATTGAATGTGGCTGATTTTAGTAGTATTTAACAGCAGAATTTCAGTAGTTTTGCATGCAAGTTGATTGAAGGAAGTTGGCAACTTGAGGATCCTCATAAATTTCTTCTTAATAATAGCTTACACTTACAAGTTGGAGGTAGATAATTTAGAGGATACTAGCAAATTTCTTAGCTTCGATTAAATTTGGGAGTTAAATATGCTGGTATTTCTGGCTTTTTTTTTTAACCTAGAGGCAGGCTTTGTCACTTCAGGTGACATCTGTCATTGGATTTTTTTTTGTATCCTGATTGACATTTACTCTTTCTGAGAAAGCCATTGTCTGACTGGACCCAGGAAAGTCAGTGGTTAAGAAATGTTTCACTCCCTTTTGACTGACTTCTCTGTTTCCTTTTTGATCAGTAACACTTTGCTGCTGGAAATTCGAGGTTACTGTTTGAGGGAAGAGGCCAAGACCCAAATCCCATGGTTGGAGGTAGTTTATATGTCCTGTCCTTGCCAGACAGGACTTAACTAACTTTTAGTGCTAAAGACATGGTGTTTTTTCCTTGCTCGTTAATCCTAACCTCTACCCCTGCCATGCCCACATATGAATATGTGGCCTCTCAGAGCACTTTCCAAAGCACCAAAGAATTTTCTTTCCTTGATTGGCTGAATAGAAGACCTGATCTGGAAATTTGAAATTAACTTTAGAAGGGATTCTTGTCATCAAGCAGCAACAAGTTATGCAAATGTTGGTATGTTCCAGTGGAGGATATTACCATGGGGCTGTTTAAGCTTGCTGTCTGGTGATATGAGCATCACCCATTCTCCCTCTCTAGTTGAATAATTACCAGGTGCTGCCTGCATGAGCTTCTGTTAATGGGAATTCAAACCAATGTGGTGTGCTGGTTTGTCAATGTTTATAGATACTGCAAATACAAGTTCAATCATATTGTTGGTTCTAAGCACAAGAAAAATAGCTAGCAAGTCAGAAAACTTAAGATGGGACTTAATTTACTTCCTAAAATGTTTTTCATAGGAGGTAATGCAGAAGGATGTCTTGGGGTTAGAGCTGCTAGGTTATGTTGTTCAAAAATCCTTTTGCAATCCATTCAAGAATAATTTCCTCAGTCCCTTTTTATTCCATGAGGCTTAGATTTACTAGTTTAATATAGGACCCTGTGTAACAGTTTAGTGAAAATTCAGTATAGCATATAATCCTCAGATCATTTGACAATACGCAGTATTACATACAGTATATGCCAATTAAGAGTTAAGTAGCAGTTCGTATAACATGTAGGTGATATTTAATAATTCAAGAGATCATGAATAGCTTTAAACGAGAGATGGGAGGATTAGACCTTAAACTGAACATGTATGGTATCAGCATCATGAAGGATCAGTACTGCTCAGTGTTCGCTCTTTCTGTCACATTATTGTAGATTTAGACCATAAGAAAAGTGCTGAATAGTTCTGCACCTGTAGATGACTTCTAATGCTAATGTTTAATTGCTTTAATGTGTAAAATGTGTATTTAAACTCTTAACAGTCCATTTAACCTTGATATATTGGAGGGGAAGTTAAGCAATCTGACCAGCTGTTTACAAAAGCCTGCAGTAGTGACATTGCGATGTCTGTTGTGATGCTGCTCTTCTCTTTTCCCTTAACTGGCGGTGGGCATGACATCGGGTATGGCCTGGGAGTGCAGGATAATCACTGTTTCTTCAGGACTAGTTATGATTACAGGACTTTATTATAGAAAAAGGATAAATGAAGTTAGATGTCAAAAGGTTTTAAGGACTGTTTTAACTTGTGCTATTGTAACTGTAAAGCTAGACTATATTTTAAAACTTGGGTCTATAAGACTATACATGGCATAACCCCTTATTCCTTGACAAGGAATAGGTACATGTAGAAATGAAAGTAGATGGGTAGGTATACTCTTGTTAATAAGCATGTTGACTTCTTGCCTTCTGCGTAGGTGTGTGCAGGACATAGGACTAAAATACTTATTAAAAAAAAAAATTGTTCAAGTTAAAGTGCTGCTTCAGAGGAGTTTTGTTTCATGGAGGGGGGGAAAACCTGTTTAGGCTTTGAGTAGATGAGAAACACCAGAGCCAAAATACATATGTATAAAGGAAAAAACCAAAATAAACAAAACCCATCCCTCAGCTGAGCTGGGCTCTGAAGTGGCAGAGCACAAATTCTGTTAAAGTGCTTTTCAAGTCAGGTGGTGGTGTTTAGCTTAGCCAGAAGGCTTTTAAGACTTACAGAGTCTTGGAAGTTAAACAACCAACCTCAGGTGATGTAGCATAAGTGTGGTATTTTCTGCTTAAATTTATGTTACTGGGTTTTTTTAATGGTGATCCTACAATAAACAGTATTGAGAAATGTGACTTAATGAATGTTCACTATAGGTGCTTAAAAATAGAAATTATCCCTGGAACTCTTAGATAAAACCAAAGGAACAAGTACAAGATGTGCCTTTGCACATAAGGAGAAGGGTATGGGAAAACTGGAAGAAGTTTCTACTTGCCTGAACTACTTCACCCATTTTCTCCCCATTAGTTGATAGCAGAAGTGCTTGTTAAGGCACTGGAAAAGTGGACTTTGCCCTGGTCCGTCTCTTAAAGGCACTTAGCAAGATTTTTCCCCCACTGTGATTAACTATTTGTTTACCTGATGAGGGAGTTTTCTGAATAGTTGCAAAGTTTACAAGTATTACTATGACTTTATGCTGACATTAAAAATGGTTGAATTGTTTGCTCATGGCATTTCTTCAAAAAAACTATTATAAGTAACTCCCTCCCCCTTTCCCTGTACTTGGTTCCAGGGAATGCTAAAGAGAGGAGTGACTTGGCAGAGTTTTAAGTCTGGATTCAAGCATGTTGAATAACTTTGTCCCACGGGAGAATTAAAAAAAATGCAGCAGATGGCAGCAATGATGCATCAGACTTCCTATCCTTAAGAACAATGTATCTGCAGGCACTTTGAGGCTTCACGTATTGGATAAGCTGCGGGGGGGGGGGGGGGGGGGGGGGGCAGGGTAGTCTTCCTCTTTTCTTACTTTGCAATTTCAAAGCAGATTTGCAGAGGAGGGAATGGTATTCCGTAGCCAATTCAGCAATCTTTTTTATGGTCAGAGGATTAGTGGTGAATAGGAGGTTTCCCCTGAAAGTTAGCCAGTGTGGTTCTTTCATGTATACAAATTTTGAGTCTGCCTATGGCATTTAAATTTATATGGCATTTACATATATGGTAACCTGTGTTTAAGAATCTAAAGCACATTATTTTTTGTGATTCATTTGTCCTATGAGAAGAATACTTGTCTGGGGAGAAAAAGCTACATTGGAAGTTATATTACAGCTTTGCGCTTTTTTGTGTTACGTAGAGTATTTATAAGGAGAAGTAGGATAAGAAATGACTCAAAATAAATATTTGAATACTTTGCAAAAGCTTCCCAGAAGAAAATAGAAGCATTTCATGCTGTATAAGGAAGAGAGATTCACCTCTAGTCTGTTTTATGCTGCTAAATGTGAACTCTACTACTGTTACCGCAGGAGTGCTTCATAGTGACTGCAGTGCAGACTAAAGTGAAACGCTTGAATTTCTAGAGTGCTTCTGCACTTGCTCAGTACTACCTTGTACTTGCAAGTTATTATCGTAAGACTGTGAACAGTTTGGGATAGCAAGAGCTTTTTTTTAATATTCTCTTCTACCTGATTTTAATCCAGCCTGGTTCTGCTTACTGTGGTTCAGTGCAGCATCATTTTTTTTCTTGATCTTCAGGTGACAACAGGAAACAAAAAATACTTGCTTCTCTTCTGGTTCATTACTCTAAACAGATGTGAACTTAGTTTACCAACTAGATATGAATGAGTAAAAGAGGAACCGATGCTTAATATATTTCTATGTTGATAGTAGTAGATTTTCTGTCAGAAGTAAAGTAAGTGAAGGAGATTGAAAGGAAAAAGTCACTGTGGGCTTCTCTGGTAAAGATGTTGGGGTTTTTTTTCTTGGAATTTTGGAAACAAAGCAGAAATCTTGTGGTGTGGCGGTAATGGGGACCATATAGACTGAATCATGCCTTAAGCCTGATGTAGGCTATGTGACTTGCCACGAAAGCAGCTGTAAAATAAGTCACGATGACAATCATGCAAAAAAAAAAACCAAGTAATGATAGTGGAATATTAGAGCATGGATCTCTGTGTGTTAAGCAGCCTTTAGCCTGCAAGCATAGTTTACCGTAGAAATTAAAGTAGATCTCTTACTAGTTAGTTGAAAGGCAACTACTTTTATTAGCCTTAGTACCCCTATATACTGCTATATGAATACAACGAAGGCAAGTTGCCAGGCTAACTTAAAACTCTAGTTCAAGTACATCTTGATTAAAGGTGCACACCAATTGAAAAATAGCACTCAGTTCAATGTACAGCTGAAAGAACGTTTTAAATAGAGTTCAAGGGTCTGTCTTGTCATACTTTCATCTGTGCTTTCAGTATCTTTTAAGTAACGGAGTAGAGTCGTGCTGTAGTGGCACAGTCTGCAAGCCCTCTGAAGGATGGTGTCCAAATTTGAAATAATAGCAATGGATTTGAGAGGAGGTCTGAGTGATGTGAGGTTATGTAAAGGCAAATAAGAACAACTCTGTTTAGAGCAGAAAAGATTGCTGGGTACTTTCAGCTTTTTTACTGGGTTTTTAGTTTTGAAGAAACAGAACCACTTTTTTAGCAAGTGAAGGGACTTACAGTAGTAGAAGTCTTCCAATATGTAAATACATGTGTAGAAAGATGTTCTTTACTGTCATAAAGTCAGAAAGAAGTCTGTTTACGTACAACAAAGAAAAGTTACACTGGGGACAGACTTTTGGAAGAAGTAGCATTTAGTCAAACTACCTTTTAAATCTGTCCAAGTTTTTTTGTAAAAATACACAAATTTTTTTGGAGGTTAAGTATAATTAATCCTGCCACAGTACCATGAGATGGCTAGATGATCATGAGGCCCCTTCCAGTGCTGTAAGTCACTGAGGGATTATGTATTCTTTTTTTCATGCAGATAACGAATTAAAAAAAAAGGCTTGGAACAGAATTAGCTTCTGATAACGTACAATGACTCTTCAATGGAATACATGAGGTCTTATCTATCTTTAGCCTGTTTTTCCTAAAGAAGTAATCTTGGTGTGGGTTCAGCTCGGGGGGAAGGGAGGAGAAGGAGAAATTGGTCCAAAATGTGTTTGATCTAATAGCTTCCACTAGTTTAGTCTTCAAACCAGATTTAAACATGTGCATTTATCCTTGTGTAGAAGGTGGGAGTTGTGTTAAATATGAAGGCAAGCAGTTTTTTGGCACACATGGACATTGTGCAAGATGTCATTTAAGTATTTTAGTGATTTGGATGAAGGAAACTCTTCAGGAAATTAAACAATGGAGGTTCATAAGACTTGGTCATACTTGTAAACAGACTGTAATCTCATTAGGAGAATTATTTGGCTTGAATATTACAGTGCATATGATGAAATACTAAAACATTGCTCAGCAACTGGGATTTGGACTTTGAGTGGCAATGACATATGAACCCCTGCATGGTTTTAAGAGTGTGCTATTTTTGGCAGCTGGGTGTTGGCTTGTCTCCTCAGTAGCAATAGAAAGTTAGTTTAGTGTATAGAGGAAGGTGATTTGCAATGAGAAGACTCCTCTGACACTACTTATTAAACATGGGCTGCTGCTTCAGTAAAGAATTGAGTAACAGCACGAATGAGGAGAAAACCAGCTTGTTACAAAAATCTGTGGAAGAGGAAGCACCAGAGTCGAGGATAAGTAAAACTTTATCTTCAATTTTAGGAACTGTGGAAAGCCAGGATCTGCATACAGTGGGAAGGACGGTTAATGGGGCAGCTGTGATAGTTGGCATTGAACGCGTTCGTAGCGATGATTGCGCAGTGGCAAATTCTACATCTGGGTTCTGGGATAGAAAAGCAAAATATCCGTCATACAAAAGCGTGGAGAATACTCCCCGTGAGAGCTCTAGGAGAACGTGTGACAGACCATTTAGCTTCTTTAATTCCTTTAGTCACCTCCTGAAGGTCTCTGGTACATATGGAAATCTGCAGAAATGTGAAGAAAAGAAAGATAAGGTTATTAAAAAAAGAGCACCTAAAGAATCTAATAGTAATGGTCAACACATGAACAATACAGAAAATATTAATAGTAATATTAATAATGAAAATGTAGCTGCAGAAGTGCACTGCTTGTTTGATCATATTTCTACTTCACGTGTACCAGACATCCTAGACAAAGGCTTACAGGGTGAAATTTCCTTAAATAGAAATTTTCTGGAGGATTATGCAGTTACATGTGACCATTCAAGGCAGAATGAAACAACAGTAAACATTGAAGACAGCAAGAGTGACAGCCTACAAAAAGTTTCAAGTTCACATAGAGAGATGTCTCCAATATTTTCCTATCTTGATGTAGACAACAGACAAAATACAAAAGATAGAGAGTTTTACAGTATTTGTGTTGTGGATGCTGAAGATCTGAAAGGGGATGAAGAGGTGCCAGCTACCGTGCATGAAAAGACTGCAGCAGACGTAGATAACTCAGCTGTTACTGATGAAGGAATGTGCAGCATGGCACAACCTCTAGACACTGCGGAGGAATTTCCAATGCAGCAATCGGCACAAGTGGAAGCTAAGTTTAATTCACAGAAAGAACTGTTTGAGTATAAAAAAGAGGATAGGTCAAACATGCAGAAAAAGGAAACAAAGGAAAATTGTGGCATAGACATCCAGTTGTCTTATGATAACTTACTGGCTAACAGGTGTCAGGTGCATAGGTTAAATACTGATAATACAGTAACAGATGGCTTAAGAGTGAAAGTATATGATGAAGTTGTCCCTGAGAATCAACAAGAGGAGGTATATACCATAGGTAATACTGTCAGTTGGAATGAATCACTTCATAGAGCTTGTGATTCTGTAAAATTTGGGGATGCTGCTGAAGAGGACCGATACAGCCCTAATTCAGAAAACATGAAACACAGTGATTGTGTTTCCAGTGTATTGTTAAACACTGGAGTATGTAATTCAGGAAAAATTGAGGGAAGTCATGATTCTGAGATTGTACCATTTGGTTTAAGTAGGCATCCCTCAAGTGTTGTAAGGGAAATAAATACCAAACAGGGGGCAGAGAGCACGAGGGGTAACTTTAAATTATCATTAGAGTTACATGAAATGGACAATGATTCTTTTTTGTCGAGTCAACATGTAGAAAAACTTGCTGAAGAAGGCTACTTCCTAAAGCCAGAAAGTGAAGTAAACTCAAGTGTGGAAAACAGAACATTTCAAAGACCGTATGGTGATAGCCAAATGTTTGCACCTGACTCTAGTGAGCATCACAGCATTTTGGAAGAATTCTTGAAAGATAGAGAGAAGTGCACAGGTACAGTTTTGTGTAGCTGTGAAGCTTTGAATGTGACTGAAATGCACGAAAACTTGGAAGAAAGTTCTGATTTTCAAACTCAAATTAAGGGTTGCACTGAAAACAAGATATCAACTGAAGCTGCAAACCGTAGTGGCATGGAGGAAGATGTCTGTGTGAGTATCATTGAGCTAAAAGATGACATGCTTGAGGAAGCTGATAGCTTGAGCAGAACTCGATCTTGGGTAAGTGATGGCACTTTGACATCTCATGAGCTACATAACACAAGCACAGATGAAATGTTCCTAAAGGAAAACAGCCTAGAATCTCAGATTTCACAAGAGTCACCAAGGAATAAAGGTGAAGTATGCAAATATGCAAATTCAGATAACAAAAACAGTGTCTCTTCTGTGTCTGTGGAACACGAGGATATGAATAAAATGGTCATGAACTGTAGACAAGATGAGCAACAGGAYGTATGTTCCTTCCATGCAGTGGAAAATCAATGGAATGCGGGGACTGACTCAGCCAAAATAGCTGGGCATGTAGTAGAATCTGTAAAACAGACAAAATTTGAAGTTCACCTAAATGAGACAATTGATAACAAGGCAGAAAATGTAAAACAGAATTTGGATGCTAACATTGTTGATCGTGATAAAAACATCTTAAATTGCAATAAAGGCTTGACTCACGATCAGAATACTTACTCTAACTCCACTGTACCTGTAGCTTTGGACAATTGTATGTACAAGAGTGTTAAATTGATAGATGACACTAAAAATCTGGAAGATGCCAGTAATCTCTTACATAAAGCCCAAAATTGTTTACCTTCATTGTGTCAAAATTCATATTCTCATGTGCATGATAAACCAGTGGAAGAGCCTGAGTTACGTCGCTGTGCCAGTCCGGAGCCACAGGCTGGGATCACCCAAGTTTCTGTTGGGCCTTTTACTGAAGTAGGATCAGAAACTCATGAAAGAAGTGTGTGTGATGTAAATGAATGTAATCTTCAGGATGGTGAAGTAAAACAGTGTGTCAGTGTCCACTCAAAGGAGGAGAACCTCACTGGTTTTAGTACGTCAACTGGGAATCTAGAAGCTTTTACCACGGGGAATTTAAAGCAGTTAGAAGCCAAGACTACTGAACTGAAAAACACAAGTTACGTATTAAATACTCAAATGAATGACTTGACCACAGGTTGGGAACAGATGCAGTCAGATCACAAGATTTTCTCAAACAAAGAGCTTGGAGTTTTTGTTGACCCAAAGCAGGTAGACAAATATGCTGCTACTCCTTCCTATGAAATACACAGTGCCTCTCCTGGTGCTGCAGGATTTCAGCGAGGCAGTGAGCGATGTGTATTGCATCTGATGGAAGATGTATGGAGTGACCAGGAACACTCCTGTGAACTGGACAGACAAAATCCCCGAGTTGAAATATGGTCACATTTCATCAGTCTTCAGACTGGCAATGCTGATTGGACAAATCAGCTATTTTCTGACACCATTACTGCTGGTAATGGTGAATATCTGATGGGCTTTTTATGGAATAATACAATTTCTAACAATACCGTGAAGAATGACAGACTATGTATAGTTAGTGAAAACTTCCAGAACGAACCTGAAGATTTAACTGGTGCTTCATATGCAATGGAAAGATACCCATATCAGCTGCTAGCACCAGAAAATGTTGGTACTTGGGGATGGCAAGATAAAGATGAATTTGTAAGTATTCTGCAGAAATGATTTGATGTTAAAGCTTAAAGCTGAAGCTAGGAATTGGAATAAGCCAAATCAAACTGTGGTTTCATTAGATAGTTAAATATATCGTGTTACTTTGTCCTGAAGCTGACCACTCTCTCCTTTGCAAAACCAAATGCTATACAGAATGTAATAGTTCAAAATGTTGCTGAATATTGATATTTTTTTTTTCTTTTTGGTTCTGTTTACCTTGTGTGAAAGTTTAAATGTTGGGCAAGGTATCTTGATTGCAGATTCTCAATTCTAGATGAACTTGAGATGAACACTTCAGTATGTGGAAGGGAAACTTTCTACAGATTGTTAATAGTGCTCTTTACCTTCATATAGAAAGAAATGTTTGTGGATTTCCTGAAATCTTAAAGTTCTTGCTTGGTAGCAATTAAGAAACCTTTTGCTCACTTCCGGAGATGATCTTCTGAAGTGCTGTAGAAAGGAGTGGCTGCAGGAGAAGCATGGGGAATGAGCCAGCGCTTAGTATTGTTCTCCGCACCGACTGCGTTACAGCAGCTGCTCTGACCTTGCCCAGAAGTTGCAGTGGATTGTACTAGAGGCTAAGTTTGCTATCTCCTGGGAGAATTTTTTGTATTAAAAATGGAAATTGATGGAACTTGCTGTCATCTTTGAATCCTTACTATTCAAGTAGTTATGTCGAACACTTCCACTTTTTATAAAAAGTCTTTTTCTCTGTCATTCAGTAGATGTGTTTAAGTTGAGATTCCTTAGAGCTTTTTACCTTCTGGATGTGTTTTCTATGCACTATGATAATGACTACCTGAGTGCACATGTTTCAGAGTAATTAAAGCTTCATGGAATTTTGAAGTGCCTGTCTTAAACTCTATAATGTTCCTAGCATCCTTAAATTCACAAAACAAATTCTAATAAGCTTTTCTAGTATTTGTTATCATGAGCAATACTCTTTCCCAGTATAATCATCATATTAAAACACACCAAAGATATTCTGGGTATGGAGTAACTTAATATGTTTTGCTCAAACATTAGCAAAACAAAAGAAAACTGTCTCATGTTACTATCAAAGAAGTATTGTAGATCTTGGCACTGCAGAGAGCAATCTCTCTGAAGCACAAATATAACCATTTATATAATGGTTATATGTAACCATATATGACCATTAAACGTGTCCATTTCCAATCTAGGTTAAAGGAAATTGGCCTAAGATGATTTAACTGGATCTGGTAATTCATTCTTTTTGTCCTGCCTAGGGGAAAACTAACCTAAATTTTTGTTAATGCTCTGTTTTTTCTCTTGAAGTATGACAGAAGTTGTCATGCACATCTCATTGCTTTCAATTTTCCATCATGCTTCCTTAAAACTGTTGCATTTTTATATAAATCAAAAAAAAAACCAAAACCCTGTGCTTTTGTATTTTCTTAATCTTTTATGTTATTTTGCAGAAAGATACAATAACAATATAATCAACATTGAGTTATCACGCATATTGGAGAACTGCCTGAAGTCAAGTACAGGTTGAGTTAGTCTGTCAGAGGCGAAGAATGAAATGTTTGTTGTAGTTTGCTCTGCTTGGCTAGCCTTTTCTGGTGATTCTTAACCAGGGAAATGAATTGTGTGCTACACAATTCAGTTGTTTTTGTACCTGAAACGATTATGGGATGGCAATTCAGTTAATATATTCAGATGTGAAAAAAACTTGATAATACAATCTTGAGTTGTACATCTGATTACTGTTGTCTGAAACTGTACATATATACACACAGACGCATGTTAGGCATCCACAAAGTGCATAATCAAATAAATTTCTTTTTGTAGGAGTCAACCAAGGTTTCCGAGTTAAATCCTAATGCAAAGGTGTGGGGAAATCATATGTTACACTTGGAAGCAAGTGGTGCCACTGATGGTAGTGTGAGCAAAACGTGGGAAGAAATACCTGACCAACCTCCAGATTCTTGTAAAGAAGGTATGAGTAAGAATTTCTAGCTGTTGCTCAAGCAAAAGGTAAAATTCAGTGCCAAACTTTCTCAATTTTAATTTCCTGTTAAATGAATGCAAATGTGTAAGCAACTTTACTTCAGATTTAGTTTTAACTATGATGTTACGGTGATTAGAAGGAATGCTTTTTGAGTGTGTTTGTCATCTCTGCTGCAGGACTGGATGCCAATGGTGATGGCGACAAAAAGCATCAGAATGCAGTGCTGACAGAGCTGCAGGAGCCATCACCGGCTGTTTCCGTGTCAGACCAGACAGATATGAACCCTTTGGCTCTCGATCATTCTGAGTATGAGTCTATGCATGAAACCACCCAGACAGGTAAGAGAAAGCTGATATTTGCTTGGACTTAGTTTAAAAAAAAGAAAACATATTTTGAGTTGAACAGTGAGCATCCATTAAACAAAACAAACAAACAAAAAAACCCACCCACAAATCAAAAAAACTACACCACTTTCGTTGTTCAATATATGCATTCTGTAAACAGACCCCAGAAAATCCTGTCTCTCTTGCTCTCAGGCTTAGACGTATTTGGAAACTGGTCTCCTCCTGTTTGAGTATAGGCCTTATGAGATACTGCACAGAATCGAACATAAGTTCTGGATATAACTGAGTATTGTTTTCTGAAATGTTATTCTGAATGCAAGTCCCTAGTGTAGATGCTTACATTTAGATATCTACCTGTCTCAGCTGCATGTTTCTAGTTGGGTCAGGTACTGAAGTGAAATTCACATACCATTTGTGTCTCAAGTAGTAATGTTAATGTGTTAAAAGATCAGTCTTGTACTTAAAATGCTAAAATAAGCAACAATTTAGTCTAACTTCTTTGCATTCTTTTTTAATGAACTCTCATGATTTTTTTTCAGTGCAACTGTTAGTAGCTGTAGTCTATACCAGATGGCATGTTTTGAGAAACTTCTGGAAACTAGCATAGAAATTCAGCCATGCTTATATTTCACTGAAAGGGACAGAAGGTCTGCAAGATGCATGTAGGATCTGGAACGGAGATGAGGGATGGGAAAGAGGAAAATGTGCTGGGTGTTGCTTGAGGTTCATGAGAGGTCTGCTCCTTGTTCATTGTGCTTAGCTGATTTTATAACATGTATTTAAAATGACCAGTATAGCATCCATAATAGTTGGAAATCAAGACAACTGGAATCAGACAGAGTTGTGGCATTATCCTTGCTTGTGTTGAAAACTGGAAGTTCTCTTTGATTCTTCTACTTAAGGGTACTATTGGGGAATATTAAATAATAACTAACTGGCAAATAGAAAATTATATTAACGGTGCCTAGCACTCTAGAAGGGAACAGTGTTCCTCAGCTTAGTGTTAGAACTTGTCAGCGTGTCCTTTACATGCCCAAAATAGTTAACTTTAAACAAGAGTCAAATAGTGTTGCAAAGCAGCTGAACAGCAGGTCAGATCTGTTCCACTTGATGAATAGTAACATAGGTGGTCCCAACTCTGAAATCTGATTTTTATTTTTTTAATTATTATTTTTAAAAAAAGGCATATAACTTTGATCTTTGCTAGGTTTTGGGCAAGGAAGAAAGAGGAGATTGGGAAGGGAAATAGTGGTTAGTACATGATATGTGTGTTTCTCAGGTGTTGGCATTATCTACATCAGAATAGAACACGTGAAGGACAAAACAGTGGGAGGAAATTAGAAGTTGCTTTAGGAAGAAGAAAGGTTAAGGAGAGCTGAAGAAAAGGATGAAAGTTACTGAAGAAGGGAAGGGTATAGAGGGTAATAGCTGGTGTGAAATACTTTTTAAAAAAACTAATTTACATTTATGTAACATGTTACTAAATGTTTTGTAAATCTCTAAAAGCCACACTAAACTTGTGATCTTTAAACAGTTCTCCCACTGACACAATTAGTTTATCCTCAACTGACTGTAGTATATTGGGCCTAAACTAAAATGAACATGAAATTAGTGTTTTCCATGTGATAATTTTGAAATTTCCAGGTAGAAGAAAAAAAATAATTTCTCCTTCTTAACCAAGGGATTGCTAATTGATCATACATCTGTTGTTAATTGATTGGATATCTGCTGACATTTCATAATTACGTTTTTGAAACTCTCTTTTCTGAATTAGTATGTTGGGAATTTAGAGTGAGGTCAGAAGTACGAAGTGCCTCCATTACATTGCTTGCTGTATTAGTCAGGGTTTAGTCAGCTAGAAATTGGTTAGTTTCCTAAGACTGCAAGATAGATATATGAGCTAAATCAGTTCAGTACTTACTTTGAGATGTGTTTGTAGCTGCTTTTCTAAAACTGCTTCAAATTTTTATGTATTTGGAGAACAGAGGTTAACAAGTGAAGTCAGATAGTTTTTCTTTTTTGTCTTAAGTAAGAAGTGTTCCTGTGCAATTTTGGTGGGTAGTGAACTAATACACAATGAACATTTATTGAATTTGAAAATTTGTTACTAGTTACACAGCCAGTAATAGACTTGATGGCTTGATTAAAATATCTATTGTGTAATATAGCAGAACTAAATTTAAACTTAAGTATTTTAATTATTAGGTGGAAACGAACAGTTGCAGCCAGAAGGTCAGGAAGATTTACGAGAATTACTGAAAAAAACACTGGAATTCTGCTTATCTAGGTATGTATATACCTAAATGTAGCAAACAGGAGGATAACTAGCAAGATCCAGTTACCTAACTTGGGATGTATGTTAGTATATTTCACAGCTGTCACTTAAAACTGAGTGGAAAGGATGAGAATTTGTGGGAAGTAACACACAAATTCCAGAGTATTGTATTGAGGTACCTCTTAAAGCTTACATGAAACTTCTGGACCTAAAACATAAACTAGCAAATATGTTGTTTTGAAGTGAGAGTAGTTACAAGCAATTACAGATCAGGTGAATTTTTATGACTGTTACTGTTCTTTTGCAAATTAAAACTGAGTAGCTTAAGCTATTTGCTAAGCTTTGTTTAAGCTAATAATTTTTAAATTTGCATTGATACAAGCTAGGATTTTTGTATGTGCATCTGTAAATCCTTTGTATGTGCATCTGTAGATCCTTTTATATTTTAAGTTAAGGATCAATTTAAAAAAGGAAAAAAAAAAAAAAATTAAGGTCTCTGAATCATACACATTCCAGTATAGACTGGTGCAAGATCATCAAAGCAGTTTACTTGTACTTAATTATTCTCAGTGCTTGTGTCTAGATAAAAACATCCTAAACACATGTCTTAACCTAGAACAATTCCTAATCTGAATACTCCTGCATAACCAGTTACAGTCAGTTTATTTGAAGTAATAAACTCCTAACAATATTAATGGTTGTGGGGGTAATGTGCTGCCTGAACAGGGAGATGCCAATACTGTTACATGAAGGAAAAAAACACAATTTCATGTTTTCTAGGAAGTGAAATACAGTAGGTGAATGGACCGGGGAGTTGGTGAAAATGCTGAAAACAAAATTCAGTGTAGGAATCTACCTTCTACTGTGTGAGTTTTTGTCTCAAGTTTATTGGCAAAAGTTACATCTGTGACATTTCCCCATTTTTTTTCTCTCCCAACAGAGAAAATCTTGCCAGTGACATGTACCTTATATCACAGATGGACAGTGATCAGTATGTGCCAATAATGACAGTAGCAAACCTTGATCATGTCAAGAAACTCAGTACTGATATGGATTTGATTGTTGAAGTGCTGAGATGTAAGTAAAAATCCCTCAATGTTAGAAAGCATTTTGGTTATTGCCGTAGGACTATTAATCCGGATTTTCAATCTCTCTTCCTTTTTTTGTTATGTATCGCAATAAAATGCCATCCTTTTTCTGTAAAGCATTAAATAGAGCAAGCAGCTACCAGTTTAGACCATCACAATTATAGGACTGCAGTTTTATCAAAGCTACTTCACATTTGAGGTATTGAGTAATGATCTGTGTAAATTAGAATAGTGTGAGTTTAAATTCTCAGAAAAGGCTACTGGATGTTACCACTAAGGTAAGAATCAAAAAAGAACATGATTCAATGTGTGCCTTAGAAGTAAAAGCTAATGAATTGGGATTTTCTAGGCTGGAAGAGTAGGAAGAGTGTGGAGATTTTAAGGAACACGTCTACTCAGTTTCGTATGTCTGAAAGTATCCTCAGTCATCTGCTTTTTTTTCTTAATGTTCAAAAATATTTGAAGTTTAGTACAAAAAGCTCTGCATTGTAAAACTGTGTCCACAGTATCTTTCGGTGTGCAAAGCTGTTACGATTGCTGACAGCTAAAATACATTTTTGTCTTTTCTCTCTTAGCGTTGCCTTTAGTCCAAGTGGATGAGAAGGGGGAAAAAGTTAGGCCAAATCAGAATCGCTGTATTGTGATTTTACGGGAAGTACCTGAATCTACCCCCATTGAAGTAAGTGTTTAATTGTTCAGTAAAGAATGCTTTTCCCTTAGGATTTGGAAGTTAGATTTCTTCCAGATTTCAATAAACATATCACATTTCTTACTACATTGTTAGTTACTTTCTAACAATGTTTCTAAACCTTAGTTTATTGTGTGTGTTTGGATAATAAATATACTTCATAGAAGCATGTAGCTCATAGGAAGACTGTTTCAGCAGAGGGCTGAAAAACTGACAATGCTGTGTTTGGTAGAGATACCATAATTTTCTTGGACTCTGGCTTATCCATATGCAGTTAATGCTCAGCTCCTTGGATAAATAGCAAATGAAGATGAGGGAAGGTAAGTCTTAGAATGGAAAATGCCACTGCTGCATCTTGAAGTTTGTTAGGGTAACGTACTTAAAGCTTTACAAACATTTCCATAATGTCGAGGGTAGAGGTGTCAACAAGTTGCTAAGGATCTCTGCTGGCTTGTGGAATGAGTGCGAGAGTGGAGAGCTTGATTCTTTGAAAGATATTCAGTGCAACTCTGATGTAGCTGGGACTATAACTAATGGAAAGACTAGAAAAAAATGTTTGGGCCATAAATTAAACCATCTTGAATTTTCAAAAAGGATGAGAAGCCACAGATTCTTGATGATGGGGAGATATTTTAATTTCCCCTCTATTTAATTTTACAAGGAAGAATAAAGATTCTGAAAGAGTTGCTGCTTTTGATAGTCTTCATACAAAAATAAAAAGTACTGCAGATTAAAAATTATAATAAAGAAGTGGCCTTAGTAAACAGGAGCATGAAACAAAATGCTGAAAGGAATTGGAGGGAAGAAGTTAGATATGCTATATACATAGCTTAAATATCAGCTGCTTTTAGCTTTCTAAATGAAATGTAACCTTTCAAAGACTGCCCAGCTTTTAATATTATAGATTTTTTTTTTTTACTGTCATCAGTTTGGATGTATTAGCATTGGGTGGTCTCTCTTAAATGCTTAACAACAACAAAGTTCTGAGGAGCCTTTATTTTCAAAAGAGGTTGTCTGAAGTGAAGTGTTTTAAACATTATGTGTTTAAATTTGCCAGACTGGAAAATCTATACTTAACCCGACAGATTTAATAGGATACATTTTCTGGCGTAGCGTGGTCAGGCTTTATTTAAGCAGCAAAGTTCCAAAATACTGTCAGGCCTCCCAAGTTGAATTGCTTTTTGATGCTGCTCGCCTCAACTCTGTGACAGAAATAAATAATACGCAAATGGATTAAAACAAATATAATCCAAGGTGTGTTTTTTCTGTAGAAACTAGCTGATTGTTTTTGAAACCTGGTTTCAAATATATTAATATTCAAATATATTAATCTGTAGACACTTGAGTTAAAGTGTATCTCCAGGTTTCTGCTGAAAGGTCAGGGTTCTCCTATCCCATGCAGTATGCACAGGTTTTCGTGTTGCTCTATGGCTTTGGGGACAGGGGAGAAATAGACATTTTTCTGCACTTGATGCCAAATTTAAGTGTGTCTCTATGGCCTAAATAGCTTATCTCCCCTGATTTAAAGGGAGCAGGCAACTTCTACTTGCAGTATGGCCTTAGATGATGCTTGTTTGAATTCTTTCTAGCTAGTGGGGAGATTGGAAAGAGCTAACAGTACTGCAGGTGTTCTGAAGTTCTCAGTTCTGTTTTGTAAGCCCAAAAGTGCTTTTTATCTCTTTTTACCTGGAGTTCCAGAGTTCTGCACTTTAAATTGATGTTTTCTTCTGTCCATCCATTTTTTTTCCTCCCACTGTTTTCTCTCCCTTCTTATCAAAACCACTTTCCTTAGGAGGTTGAAGCACTTTTCAAAGGAGATAATTTGCCTAAGTTTATCAACTGTGAGTTTGCCTATAATGACAATTGGTTCATCACGTTTGAATCAGAAGCCGATGCACAGCAGGTAACACTATTTTTTTGAAGCATTTTAGAATATAACAGTAAACAAGGGTAGGATGATGAGGGTGGATTGACGGGTCATAAACTTTATTACAAACGTGTAACAGCTTAAAGAAAAATACCCAAACCTCTAAAACTGGTAATGCTTCCCCTTAGCTAATATCCAGTTATCAATACTATTAAACATAACCCTGTAAGAGTTTTATCTTGTTGGCATATCCTGGCTTCCTGGCCAAAGCTATAATTTTTTTGTACTAAGAACATTGATATTTTGGATGACACATTGAAATGCTTCAACTGTAAGAATTAAAATCTTGTTTTAATGCTACTGAAGCATTTCTACAATGATAACTTAAATCTTGTTGAATGCAGATTACATATGAGGATTTTCTATAGTCTGACATTAGCAGACACTTGAAGAATTATTGTTAGGCTTAGCCTGTCAAAACTTAAGTTTCCTTTGTTTAAATTATATTTGACAAATTTTATAATTACTTTTTTAAAGGCTTACAGATACCTTAGAGAAGAAGTGAAAACTTTCCAAGGAAAACCGATTAAGGTAAATAGAGGTTTATGGGTTTTGGGGGCATGCATGTATATGTTCTGTTTTTTGTGGGGCTCACTGTGTTTTCTAATATAAATTTAAGTGGTCCAATCTCAGCAGCCATTTGACCTGGAGATGGGTTTTGAAATGTAGCACATGCCATTTCACCTCTCCTTTTCCTCCTTTCTGGCAGTGGTATATCCATCCCAGCATCAGGCCAGCAGGGAAGCGTTCAGCTGTTCCTGCCTGCCTTGAAGGAGAAAGCAGTGACTGACAAGTGTCCAGTAAAAGTTTAGAGCTGCTAGTTTGAACCATCCTGGCTTAATTTGAAAGGCTGCTGTAATAAATAATCTAATCTCCTTTGCAGGCAAGGATAAAAGCAAAGGCAATAGCTATAAACACATTTTTGCCAAAGAATGGATATAGACCTCTGGATATGAACCTCTACACGCAGCAGCGTTACACAACATCCTTTTACTTACCTCCAGTATACAGTCCCCATCAGCAGTTTCCGTTGTACAGCTTAATTGGCCCACAGACCTGGTCAGCCACGCACAGTTACCTTGACCCTTCATTGGTAAGTCTCTTGATTATGAAACAGTTGCATTCTTTTCAAAGTTGGTATTACTTTTTCACGAAGTCTTGAGGTGTGGGAAGCATATGTATCCTGAAGAGGGGAGTTTAAGATACTGATTCTTCTTGAAAAACAGTTCTTCAAAATTCTTCCCGTGGTGTGCAAGATTAGTTATTTGAAAATTGCATTTGGTCTCAGACTGCAGTGTGATTCTCTTCTTAACCTTTTAGTTTTTGGGGCAGTTCTTTACTAAAGATTATTAATTAACCATTACCAAAAGAAATCTTTACTAAAGACTTCTTTTAGTAATGGTTAAAAGCCTCTTGATCTTCAGAATATGTATGTGAATACCAGAAAAAGCAATTCTGATATGTACTGAATAAACTTAATGGAATCAGATAAATAAGGATAACTTAGTATCTTGATCTTCCAGCAGGAAAACAAGTTCTAGGTTAACATGCTGACTTACCCTATTCGGCATGTTCTTAAATCAAAATATTTTCTGTGCAAAAGTAACATCTTTTTTGGCAATAAAAAATAAAATTAATTTTGCTAATAAAAAAAAAACACTTTTAAATTGCTTAATTTTTAAAAATTTTCTTAAAGGGGCTATCGGTAAGCCTTAGAGCTAGGGTGGTAGCAGTAAGTCCTTATATACTCTAATGGGACATCTGCTGCATCCTGCAATGCTGCTTCCATCTTCCCCTCCATTGTGACAGTCCCATCAGAATTACCTTGGCCCCTTTTAGTCTGCTTTTGTTATCCTACAAAAACTAATATGAATATAGTTTTCTGTAATAACTGGGAGACTAAGGTTGTCCTATGAGGAACCTCTTTCTCTCCTCTGTAAATGCCTCTTTACTTGCGGCTAAAAGAAACTAGGGTAGGAATGCTCAAAATTAGAAGCTTTTTAGAGGTTTTTTGGCAGAGGATTAAAGTGTCCTTGAACAAACTTGAGCAAACTTCCTGTGTACCGAACAGCAAGCTAATTAAAAAGTTGGTGTGCTAAACACTTCACACACAGGGAAAGTAGCCAGAGCCCTTGCAGGGGAAGGCTTTTTGAGGGGGATGAAGAATGCGGAGGAGACAAGGTAGCATAGTGAACAGTGTAATTCCAGGAGAAAGCCGCCTTATTAAGCAGCAATGAATGTGATTCTTTCTCTAGATAAACTAAGACTGACTATTGCACAGTCTTGCTGTGGGATAGTGAAATATTGGCCACAGATTCAAGCACAGCGTAGTGTGTATCTGCCTTTTGTCATCCTGGAACTTTTTGTATTCCAGAAAGCTTACTAATCCTGGCCTCTGGGGAAAGACATTACAATTTTGCCAGCATTAAAGATCTCATACCTTTCTTAGTGAAAACAGAAAATTAACTGGCAGAGCTTTGCCTCCCGCTGTTTTGCAGCATATTGTCATTAGTTAGCTGCATTTTGTGTACTTAATGTAATATGATACTTCTTGAACTTTTTGTAGGAAGAGCTATATTTGAATAGAAATTTCTTGAGGAGAACAGGGGCCACAAGGAACAATGACACAGGAATAATTTTCATGAGACAGGGTTGCAGTTTGCATGTAGAGACTTGTGTGCAAATATAGTGGAAGTTTTTCATCTTCTGCTTCAGCATAAACACTAACAGTGCTTTACATATCTCTAATTTGAGATTAAATACACCCAGTACTGTGGGCATACAGTTTTAGTTCTGAAACTAGAATATGGCAACACATGTCCTCAAAATTCTAAAACTACTTACTTCTTCATCAAGTAGTTAATAGTATGTGAGGAAAGATCTAGTTTGTCCTGCTTGTGTGTTTTTTAAAAAAAAAAAAGTGGACTTTTGAGCCTGATGCTTTTGGTATTTGAAAATGATACTTTTTCCCTCCAAAAACATCACCTGTTCTTATAAAGAAAGAAGGGTTTGAATATTGCTAGTGTCCCTTTAAGCAATGAGTTAAACTTGTTTTCCTTTATGTTCAGTGTCTTCTCATTATTCAGGTTCAGTAGTTGCTTACTAGCTTTGATTGAATTTTACAGTGTTCAAGTTGTAATTATTAAAGCAGAAAGCACTTCAAAGCAGTATTTTGATGAAAATTTGTTCCTAAAATAGCTTAATTAAACTCCTAATGGCCTATTTTTGGAGTCTGAGGTAGCATTTGCTGTCATGTGTGCTAGGTTAGGCTAACAGGAGTTTGGCATGACAACTTTGGTGTTAAATTTTATTTTTCATTGATTAGTGATTTGCTTTAACTTTTGCAAGAAAGGGTAGACAAGCTTAAGGATATCTTTGTAGGAAATGGTCTTAATCCCAGCTGTTTCTCATCATTTAATTAAGTGTAGAAAGAGTGCTACATAGAAGTCTCACTGTTCTGCATTTTAGTTACTTTCGGGTGAAAAGGCAAGCAAGCATTTGCTGTTGCTAATAATAACATTTCTTAAATGAAACTCATTCATACATTTAAAAAAAAAAAAAAAAGAAAAAAGTGTGCTAGTGAGGTTGGAGAAAATACTGTGAACATGCTTCAAATTTTGAGGTATCTTGTTAATACAAGACATTGATATGCACCCACCCCAAAAAATCTTTTGTTAATGTTGCTTCTTTGGGCAGCAAGACAGTAATTCACATGTAGAATAAGGTGGTAAGATATGAAAAGAATCAAAGGTCCACTTAACATCCACTTATTCTCAAGGCTTTATTTAGGTGTCACATGGAAGATAAGTAGAATGAGGAACTAAAAAGAATTTTTTTTTTTTTCTTTTTAGGGAGGGATTCACATACAAATTACAAGAAAAACAATTATAGGCTCCTTAGGTTAGAGGCTCTGACAAAGAAGTATCTCTGTACTCTGAAGTCATGTATAGTATGGTGTGAAATAGAAGGAGCATTACTTAACTCACAGCCAAGAATTTTGGCTCGATGTTTTTCAATCCTCTTAAATTATCAGAACTTGAATATGTGTAGTGGCTGTTTTCTCAAAAAACAGCATTTTGTAAGTTGGTTACAAGGCACTGGACAAATGCTCTATTGCTGTTTGAACCAATCTGTTAAGTACTGCCCTGCATAGAATGACATAAAATACAGGGTTAAGAAAAAATAGTACTCCGTTTGTTTATAATTATGAGCATGCAATATATTCTTTAGGTAACACCATTTCCAAATACTGGATTTATCAATGGGTTCACATCTCCAACCTTCAAGCCTGCTGCTTCTCCATTGACTACACTCAGACAATATCCTCCCAGGAACAGGTAAGTCCAACCATCTTTTAACAATATACATACTATTTTATCTGGCATGTGGGGTTCTAATCTACTTATTTTAGTAACACCACCTAACTTGAAAATACTTGTGAAATTGAACCTGGTGCAAGGTTAAGTGAGGCCAAAGGGCAGATGGTGCCGCTATTGTTAGTGGATGTACTGTTTCTAAATGTAAATGGACTGTCTGAAAGCTGAGAACTTGTCTGTTCCATGATTTAGGGTATACAGATGAAATATTCTGAATGATGGCATGTGATCAGCAGGATTATTCATATAGTATTTTCAGTTTCAAGTAGTTTTTAGTAAAGCCATAGTTGAAAATAGACAGTGAAAAGGTTAATTTTAATAATTCACATGACCTGTTTAAAATGAATATTTATCATTCTAAATGACATATGCAATAAAGGACTAAAGGTCTTGCTTCTTCTGAATTCTGTGTATAGACTTAGGCCTCAGAAGATCTCTCATAGTACGTATGTTGAAATGACTTTTGAATTTGTAGGAATCCTAGCAAGTCTCATATACGACATACAATACCCAGTGCAGAAAGGGGACCTGGGCTTCTAGACAGTCCTACAATATTCAACTTTTCTGCTGATCGTTTAATCAATGGCGTCAGGAGTCCACAGACACGGCAGCCAGGACAAAACAGGACACGGATGCAGAATGCTACTACGAGTTATACCAAGAGGGAAGTAGGAACTGGACGGATGGAACAGACCAGCATTGACTCGTCTCCTGGATTAGGTAGAGGAAGGTGAGTGTACTCTGTAGCTGTCCTTTGAACAACCCGGTATTGCTGCTTCCAAACTACTTCTTTTAGTAAAGAGGTATGGTACTAGTACTATTCTCATTACTATTTTAAACTGAGACTGTCTCTCCTCAAAGCTAAAATCTTGGAAAGTACTTCAGAGAAAGTGCTAAATATAGAACAAATGCAAAGTGGACTTGCATACTTTCCTACCAAATGAAAATCATTAATGGCAACTGATGAACAATTTACAGCCATAAGATCTAATCCTCTATCCTTTCTTCATCTGTTGTAAGAAAGTTTTTGCATATTATTTGTTTGACTTTAATGAAGCAGTTCTGCCCATTCCATTGTTCAGCAGTGTAGATTGTGCACCTGAAACTGCACTAGCAGTACTCATTGTTAATTTTTTCAGTTGAAAGATCAGAATTTTGCCCAAATTAGACATTTGCAACAACAAAGATGATGGATTGGTGTGGAGGGAGGAAAAAGGATTACATGCAACTAAGAAAACTATTGTTATGCAGTTCAAAAAAAGGGGGGGGGGGAGGGGGGGCAAAAAAAAAAAAACAAAACACCAAACCCTAAAACCCCACCTGGGGAGCTGAAAATTGGTGACATCAATATTAATGTGAGAATTTAGCAGGCTTATCTTGGAATTCCTTTAATACAGTACAGTTCTAATATGTGCTTTATGAAAGTACTGTACAGTTTTGTTTAATGATGGCTGTGTTTGTGTCTCCAAGTAAATCACATTTTGAGTGACTTACTGAATTGGAAGATAACTTGAGTCTTTGCAGATGATCTTATATTAGACTTGTATCATTGCAAAATTAAGTGGGGATTTTGTGCAAGAATTGTAATACTTCTAATTTGCCAAATTGTGTTATAACTAGTGGATGAAAGTATGATTAAGGACATAGGAAACAAGATTGCTCAAACTATAGACTACAAAAATGTACAGTAATAGTCATACTTAGATTTATATTCTGATGTTTCAGTATTGAATACATTTTCTGTTTGACTTTTAATATTCTAAACTTAGAAAATATATTGAAGTCAAATTAGAATGCATTGCAAATTTTAAACTGCTGCTTGGAGGGGGCTTTACCTGAAGCAGGGCTGGGGGAGAAGTGCTGAAAATGTTTTGGAGGGGCTTTACCTGAATTGAAAATAGTTAGCCATATTTCAAAAGTTACATAGGTATAAAAAAGACAAAAAAGACTAAAACCTTTACTTTGGATATTGAAAGGTTTTGTCTTTGTATGTAATCGGCACTGAGATGCTTCTAATGCAGGAATTATTTGTAGCCAGTGTATTCTTAAGCTGACTTGTATAAGATCCATACCTTTATTTTAATGAGAGCTTGCTAGAAATTTTTCCCTAAAACATTTTTTTTAATAACCTGTCTAGAATAAAGATGGATGAAATAGCAATTTGAATTCATTTCTTCTGTTTTCACTAACTGCCTTCCATTCATTTGTAGGCAAGATTCTGATAACTGCTTTCTTTCCCTTAGGAAAAACTCATATGGCTACCGGAAGAAAAGGGAGGACAAGTTTACAGTGAGTGTTCATGATTGTATTCATCTGTAATAAAAGTAGTATGGATCTTATGTGGAGTAGCAGGTGAGAAGTTATTGCACAAGCAATTGTATGGCACAGTTGACTTGAAGACAGCAGCTCATTAGAGTCACGTGAGTTTACTGCATTTGGGTATCAGAGAAGATTGTCCATTAATGCAGAAGTCAGGAAAAAGTTAAAATTACTCTTTTATAGTAGCAAAAAATTTCCATCTTAGTGTTACTTTGTCAGCATGCCAGTGTTCACGTTCAGGGAGAGCTAAATAGCTAAGCTAAAGTTCAAAACACTTGGTACTTGATTATCGTTCATGTAAATGTTGAAGAACATTTTATAGATCTATGTGTCATAATGTATAGCTAGAATGTTAGTTATTAAGTGGTCAGTTCTGTTTCTTAAATGCCTCTAAGTACCACTTCGTAAGGGTATACTAACACTGTTGAAATATTACAGTTTTGGTAAACTTAAATTCAAGATGAATACCTAAATAGCCTTGATACTTGAAAAGGCTGGACTGGACATTGTGTAGAAGAAAAAAAAATGTAATTTTTTTCTAGGACTTAAGGTTTGATTTGATAAAACCAGACACTTCTCTGCAATTCATTTTTACCACACATGGCTTGTTCATGAAGTTGAACGAGATTATTTCCTTATTCATGTTACAATTGCAAAGTAACCCCACTGCATGAGCCGTAACACTTAAAGGTCTGGAATCGTTGCATTTGTGTATTTGTGGCTCCTGCTGTTGAGTAGCCTTAGGGGACTTGGATAAAGGAGCATCAAGGTTTGGAAAGCATAAAACAACAAGTGGTTCCTTCCCTTTGGTTGCTTTTAGTTCTTGTCAAACTTCTCAAAGCTCAGTGAGATCAGATTACACATAGGATTCTCAAGACTTCTTTCTTTTGCCGTTTCAAAGCTGTTTGAATTTTTAGATTGATGTTTTCCTATCAACATTTTTTTCTGTCTTTTGAAAGAACAAGGAAGTGGTACAGGTTAGGCATATAAGTGAGTGGCTGGAGTGAAAGGATTACCTTGGACACTCTTACTGAGCAGAGGGGTTCTTCTGACTCAGCTGACTTTAAAGATTATTTTAACTTTGAATGTAAAACTGGTAGATGTGACTTTGGAGACTCACGGTTCCCTTCTCTCAGCACGAGGCTTTAATTGCAGCCTGTGCAGCCAGGTTCCTTCTAGTCTCTTCTAGCCCATGAATCTTTAGTCTGTACTGTCCAGTGATGCAACTTGAACAGAGGTGAGAGCTGCTGCACACCCACAGCTGTGTACACTGGGAGGAGCGTACTCTGAAGTGAAAGATTAAAATTTGACCCCTTGAGACTGTGGAAATAATTGAATCCAGGATCCTATTTCTTGTGTGATGCTGTAGTGATTAGACAGTGTACATGGAACATCACTACAACCAGTTGTATTTGAATGGAGGGATGACTTCTTTTGATTTTTTTTTTTTAAAGGAAAAATTATAGAGAGTATGCATGCTTGCATGAGAGAGAGCATGAACCTTTTTGATCAGATTGTATCTGAGGGTATAGACATAAGCCAATTACTCAACTTGTCATAACAAGTTGACTTCAGAAATTTTATGCAGTTGGCAGCTTAAACTCCATTTAAGTCCTCCCTGGTCTCACTAATTTAAGATGTTAATGCTACTTGTCTCTTAATATGTTGGGTTTTTAGGACTCATCTGTATAACTTAAAATGTTGGTAACGAATATAAAAGCATTATCTATTGCAGGACTTCAGTCCCCTTTAGGAATACTAAGTGCTGTGATTTGAAGAACTGTTTTTAAAAAAAAAAAAAAAAAAAAAGTTGTTCCTCTTGCAGTTTGACCTGGATAAGTGCAGTGTCTCTCCGTGACTCTTTGACAGGTCATCTGACTTCTATTTCTGGAGGTTTGCAGCCCCCATTTCTGTAGCACTCTTAAACTGTATTCTGGGGGGTAATGCTGGGTCAGTAGCAGTCCTAGGAGTTGTGGTTGTTCTTGCCTCTGTATTTATTCTTTCCCTATGTCCCTCTCAACACACATTTCTTTTGACATAAACTATAGCTTGTGAAAAGACCTCGAGGGTAGTTTTGTATCTGTTGCTCTTCATGAGAAGGAAGGGGAAAAAACAGTAAGTAACGCAACACCTTTCTGTCCAGAAGCATTGTTCTCGCATTCGGACATCTTGGCTATATACCTGTAAATATTTTCCTTTTTAAAATAGGAATCAAATAGTTGCATTTAGCCCATTGATGGTTTTTTTTGCCTGGGACATTGTTTTTCTTAGATTCAGTTAGCAATTTAGTCCTCCCTGGTCTCACTAATTTAAGACGTTAATGCTACTTATCTCAAAGATTGCTTTGCATTTGGTATTCTGCAGCAGAGATTGTCTTAGCACAGGCCTGAGCACAGTCATGAAACAGTTACTTCTTTGTTTACATGACGTAGATGAAGTTAATGGTTAACTTCAGTTACAGCGTATTACAAAAGGAATTTTATTTTTTCAGTGTAAATAGAATTTAGCTTTACAAATTGTTACAAGCGTTCCTCACAAGTGATCTTTAACTGTGATAGTCTTAACTCCTGAACTGCTGTCTGTAGTACAAAATAGTTGCATTTAACCCATTGATGGGTTTTTTTTTGCCTGGGACATTGTTTTTCTTAGATTTAGTTAGAAAAATTCTCCCTGTTTCAAAAATAGTTTTGACATTTATCTTTGCATTTTTACTAAGCGACCATATAAATTCATATTAATTAGATGAAAATTGCCATTGTCTACACTACATACAAGGCAAGCTGTCTTGCCATCTCTTAATATATCTGAACATGATATAAGATTCTTGTTGACTCCTGTCTTTCATTTAGAATGTTACCAACTCACATAAATGGGCTTTATATTTTCACTATATCGTGATACGTAAACCAGTCTGTTTTCCTTTCTATGTCAGTGTAAGTGTCCATCCTGAAGGAGGGGTCAGCAAGAAGACTTTTCTTTACTATACCAGTATCACTAAAGCTTATGCATATAAAATTTTTAAGGATGCTTATGCCATCCCATTTAAATAATAGTTAAATATTTTAAGGGCAACAGTGGAAATGAAAGCATCTGTTCCTCGGTACTGTGTGGTTTTCTTGGGAGGCGGGATGGGGGGGGCCTCTCTAGGGCTTCACAGATATAAATCAAATGCAAAATACAGTTTAGAGTCCCATGTCTGTCTTTTTCTGTCATCCAGTGCAGTAACCTCAACATGTTATTTCTATTCCAGAGAGGCCAAACACAGTCTCCACCACCCCCAAAACCTCCATCTCCTAGCTTTGAATTGGGTTTATCTAGCTTTCCTCCGTTACCCGGGGCTGCTGGCAATTTAAAGACCGAAGACCTTTTTGAAAACAGACTGTCCAGTGTGGTAATAGGAACGTCAAAAGAAAGAGTGAGTAGCCAGTGTTCATTTTTGTTGGGAAAACAAAGGATTGCATACCTCTTGTTTTCAGATTTGGTGGCTTATACATAGAAAAAACTTGTGGGTGTACAGGGGTCGTAAGAAATGCTTTTAAAAAGCAGCTGTCAAATGATGTGCTGCTGCCTTCTTCACTGATATCTTAGAATTTGTTGGGTATTCTCTTTGAAATGGTGTGGAATATGAGCACCAGTATAAGTAGATATTAATAGCAGAGATTAGAAAATATGCTCTTTGCTGGTCATAATTGCCTCAGACTTTTTGATAGACTTGGGTGCAGAGTATGTGATAAATTTTCCTTCTGTTTGAAAGTCAGACTTCTGAGTTGTATCTAAAACACTTTAAAGTGACAGAGACAAACTTTTAAGCACTGAAATATAAAGAAGCTGCCTACATAATCTCAGTACACTAGGCATCATAGCTGGAAGAACTGTTACCAAAACCAGCTGGATCCCAGCGTTATCTTTCCAAGCAATATGACAAGACAAAAATATACCAGAATGACTTGGCAAACCCTGCTTTCTAGATGTAGTAGAGATGCAGTTGAAAATTAATGTTCAGTAGCTGTTCATAGATTTCATTCTTAGAACTGTCTCTACCATGCCATCTGTGAGTGACAGTATGTTCTCCTCCTTCAAGACTCATACAACCCTGTGTGCTGTGGAACAGTCTAGGCTATGGAAGTATATATTGGCTTTTTTTGCAAGCTCTGATTTGATTTGTGTTTTTCTAGCTGTACCACAACTGAAGAAGTTAACCCCTGGCTATAGCAGTGCAAAGCAACCTGATGAAACGCCAAAATCTCTTTGTGTCTCATCTCCAAAACCAGTCTATTGCAGAAGTGTTTTCTTTGGTGCCCACGTATCAGGGGTGGGTAGGGAGGGTATTAGTTGGTAAAGGAAAGAGGAATCGGCAGAGCAGCCTGCACCCAAAGCAGTGATTGCACAGACAAGCTGTCTATTCTGTCTCCTGCAAGTGGTAATAGGGACAACTACATTCCAGAGTTGCATTTAGGGGGAATGTGCAGGACAGTGCCATGATAAGAGCATTGTTTAACTCACTGTCAGCCAGTACTCCAGATTGTAGTCTGTTCTTGGCCAAGATCTATCTATTTTTAAAGTATTCTACCTCTATTATTTCTGAAGTGTCTTTTGACTATCATATTTCAGGTTTTAAATATAATTCCAGCACTTGCTATTGATACTGCAGCTGAAAACCCATTGCTCCTCCCATTACAAATCTAGTACTTGCTTTGCACCGTACTTATTGTAAAGTACTTACACTTCTCCCCTGTAGAGATAGTCTTAATATCAGTCAGGCACTGAGGTTTTATGATAGTGCAATGCACTGTCACATTAAAAAGCTTCCTTTGATTTCCCCATTTCTTTTTCCAGTTTGCATGAGTTAGTCTGTACCATTGTGTGGAAGAAAGGGATTGCAGTGTCTTTCCTTGCTGGCATTAATAAGGAATAAGATAACAGCAACTGGCTCCAAAGGGCAATTGTGTTCTACTACAGAGGTGTTTGAGTTAACGTTAGAATCTTGCCAATGTATACAGGCTGCTTTTCACCTTGATCTCAACATTTTTTCATGTCACCTGATGTAGAGTTACGAAGTGCTGAAGTAGAGTTACACAGTGCTACTCTTGTTTTATAGATGGGCCCGTCCGGTGTACAGAAGCTGAGTGAACTTAAGTTGTATAATTTCCAACAGTTGTTATCCAAGCATCGTATCTTTATGCTCTTTGCTTTGTGGTGCTCTTCTAGATGTAGCTCTGGGGAATGGCAGGTGTTAATCATCCCACACTTTCTAACTAGGAAGCTGCGGTGCTGTCAGATCAGGGGCCGAGTGTTTTGGCCTAGGAACAGCACTTGCATGTCTGCTTGACTTCAAGCTATTCACACTTAACCATGTACCTACAAGTTTTGATGAACTTGGGCCAGAATGCTCAGCAACTTGCAATTTCAAGCCTTTGCACACTATTACAGTGAGTAAAACTACAGAAGCTGTTCTTTCATTTCTGAACATCCACCTTTTATGGTTTTACTTTTACTTTGAGTAAAACTAGGCTTAAATCTACTGCAATAATCTATGCTGCCTGATTTAAAACAGTGTCATCAAATACCATTTTCCTTTCTAACAGTGACCACAGGAGTCTCATGTTTTATGACCTTTGAATGGTGGCTGTGTGGGGGGAAAGGGGTGGCTATCTTGTTCCTTCTGTGCTTGTGTTCTCCCATTGCTCTCCCTTCTGCTTACCAGAATCTGTTCTGGTTCTAGAGTCAGACAGGTCAGAAGCAATACAAAAAACATAGCACTTTCTAAAACAAACAAAACGGTTATAAATGTCAGAAATATGTTTGTCAAGATAAGAAGTCGTCTTTCTCTTTTCTTATTTTAACTTGAATTTGATTGAATTGAACTTAAATTCATGTGTGCATCTTGCACCTATTTGGCCTTTATCTGGAAGCACAGTATCACTTGGCACTAGCAGAATCTTTTGAGGGCTATGGAAAAAGCCTCTTTTGCTTGGTAGCAAATCACACTATAGTGTAAGAAAGGGACTTTTAAATGATGGTCATATCCTAGTTTGCAAAAACTTCAGGGTTATTTTTTTTAAGGTTAGGGGTTTTTAGCACCAGCTGTTGGGATGATGCAGAGTTAAAGCTCTGAAGACAACAGTTCTTAGGGCATAACTCTAGGAGACTTGTCTTAATAGGCTAGCTATGGTTATGTGAACAGGCGCAAAGCCTACTTTGTCACCAGCAGGTGCAAAATTCCCAGGTTGAAAGAAGTGATTTTGTCATCCAGGTATGTCCCAAAGGGAACTAAGCTTCCAATTTTTTGGGAAATAGCCACAGTGTGTGATTTATTTGTCTGTGTTTGTAAATAATTGTAAGGGAAAAAACTTATCTGTTACGATATATATATTGGATCCTTCTGTATCTTCCTGTAGTTAATTTACCCTTATAAATCAACTTGTAAACTGTTTCCTGATTGTGTTAATTTTCAGGCAAACCGTATTAATTGGATATTATGATTGCCCTTCTGTGCCTTTTTTTCCTCCTTCAGAACATTAATGTGGATGCAAGTACAAACACTATTCCATCGGGAATTCCTCGAGAGCCGTTGTTGCCAGTTTCTTCTACATTGCCCAGGACATTTGAAAGGTCTCCTTCGCCATCCCAGTCTTCTGAGTAAGCACTTAATTACATGGCTATAATTATTCTGCTCTGAATCATGTTTGCATTTTCTGTCATCAGAAGGCTAGGTGGAACACTGTAAATAGCTATTAAAATCTTAATCAATGAAAGAAATAATATTTTGCTGTATATTGTACTTCTAGTAAAGGCAATAAAGCTTAATTTCTGAACAGTATCATAATAGTGATTCAGTCATAATAGTCATTCAGCAGACAAAAGTTTAGTGTTGTGTTTTAGTCTCTGCCAGTATTTAAAAGTTTAATGAATACCTTACTGTCTTGTATTTAGATAGCTTTGAAGCATAGAGAGTAAACCCAAGATCCTGTGGGCAGTACCATTGTCCATACAATAAAGAAAGTTTTCAGTAAGACTTTATTTGGAACCTGCAAATCAAATTGAGGTGTTTGAGTAACAGGAGTAAGATAACTAAATAACCAAATGCTATCAGAATGTCACAAATTACAGGTAGTGTCAAGTTCCACAGGAATATCTTTTTTTAGTATTTGATAACATTTTTAAATGCAATGCTTGTCATAATGTGCTAGGCAAACTATAGCTATAACTTCTTATAGTCAAGTAAAGTTTTAGACCCATTATTAGATCATTCATCTATCCTGAAGTTTCACTTTTCATGAGCCTTGCTTCCTGCTGGATGCTTACAGGGACTCCAAGGTTGTGGATAAACAGCAGAGAGAGACACAGAGTACAGAAAGGCTTTCTTCTTCCACACTCAGTACTGCATGTAAATCGGTACAAGTCAATGGGGCTGCCATAGTAAGTGACCTTATTACTTCACCTTCTCTTAATGATGCAGTTTGATGCATTTAACAGAATATTGCTTCCATTGCTACCCAGTGTTGCTTAATCATGTGAGCCCAGCATCCTTAAATTTGCCCAACATCCTTAAATTTGCGTGTTGGTGGCCTCATGATTACTTGCATGATACAATTATGCAATTAACAGTGCAAAATTGTTCAAGATAACTTGGTGAATGATAGCTCTTTATCTGAATTCTCTTCTTGGTAGTATCCTTGAGGTAGAAGCATTAATACATATGTTGATATTTAAACCAGAGTATTCATCGTCTTTCAGCTGGTTTAGAGTTTGCTTGAATTGGAAGCATTTTGCCCTATCACAGTACCCCATTTTTCTGGCATACTGTTTTGCATTTTACCTTGTCTTGAACCTTATTGTCTGTACAGCTTCTGTAAACTTCATACTCAAGCCCTCATCTGCATATTTTAGTGCAACAGTTTTTTGGGACAAAGACTTTACCTTTTTTGTTCATAAAAGTAAATATTTTTCCTTGGGATGCTTTGTTTAACTCTGCTGTCCTGTTTGCTTTTGATTTCATAGGAACTGCGAAAACCTAGTTATGCAGAAATTTGCCAGAGAACAACTAAGGATCCTCCTACATTGCAACCCCAGAAAGAACAGAAGCCAAACACTGTAGCATGTGGGAAAGAAGAAAGAAAGCCCACAGAAACAATAGAGAAAAACAGAGAACCTCCTCCTGCAAAGTCACATCCTGGACAACCCAAAGACCAGAGGAGACAGTCAGGACGCAGATCGTCCCCTCCAGCTGTTGGCAAACGCTTAAATAAAGAACAGAATACCCCTCCAAAATCTCCTCAGTGAAACTAATACCTGGGAGGGATTCGAAAAGAGGTCTGCTTCCCACAAATTAAACCCATGTTCCCACTAAGATACCTGAGAATGAGTTGCTGGTTAGGAGCTTGCAGTGATACTAGGCATATAACAATGCCTGCAAGTTATTTTTCTGTGAAATACTTTTTCCCCTCTTGAACAAACATTCTATTTTTTCTGGATATTTCTGGATAGTTGTTCTAAACCTTACATTTAGGTTGGTGCTTAATTGGAGGTGAAGCTTAGTGTGATTATTTTTTTCAAGATGTAAAATATTTGTCTTTAAAAAAAATCAACTTTTTATTAAGCCTCTCTGTGGCTGTGTGAGTGCAAGCTCTGTATAGTGAGTTTTTTCTAAACTGTTAAGCAGAAATGTGCTGCTGCAATATTTTTAATAAACTGGTCTGCAAGTACATATCTAAAATGTCCAAAAGACTGATAACGGCAGCTAGTGTGTAGAATGCAAGGAAGTAGATATATTTCACGAATTAGTATGTGACCTTGAAGTTTTTTTTTATTGGGCTGCTGTACTAAGTGTCAGCAAATGAACTTGCACTTTTAGGTTAAACGAGTAGTTGTTTCTAGCGTTTTTAAAAATTTGATTTTTTTGATGTTTTGCACACACAAAATGAATCCTACAGAGCACCATAGCAGTCTTTCTAAAATATTTCCTTTTTTGACTTACTGCAAGCAAGTAACCATCTTCTCACTCCAGAATAAAACTGATGTTATAATTTGCAAATACAAAGCACATTGTGAATAGAAAGAATTAAGTCTGTGAGCTTCTATGGTGGTGAAGCCTGTTAGTGGATGTTATCAGGAGAAAGCACTGTAGCCTTCTTCTGATAACCTTAGCTTCCCTGTGCTTGTAAGGGAGTTAACTGAGTCAGCGCTGTATGTTCTGGTTACCCCTGTGCTCTGTGTAGACTTTTTTTTTTAAACTCTGCCCCAAGTGCTCTTTGAAAGAGTTCATATCTTAGTCAGCCTTGTGTTGACATCTTCCTGTAACTACAAGCATTGGCATACGGATTTAAATTTTTCAAGACGTGAGATAATGGTGTTTGTTTTGTGTGGTGGAGGAAGAGATCCCTGATATTTACCTCTGGGATGAGGTTTCTCACACTTATTTACTTTAGAAGTGATGCGCTTTCTGAAGGACAAGGATGCACTAAATTAGCAAGTTTCTAATAAAGTTGAATATAAATTATTTTTGTTTTAAAATGCCTGAAGTTTTTCTTTAAGTGTTTAAACTGCAGGAAGTTCAGACAAAACTCATTCCTGCTGACTATGACAGTACAGTTTATTCCACAAAAATGTTTATTTAAACAACTGATTTTTTTAAAGAATTATTTCCATCCAATATTTAAAGACTTGAATTTTATTTAAACTTGAAAATGACTTTGCCTTAACTTTTGTACAAGACAGCTTAGAGTTAATGAGGTCTGACCCCATGGAGGGTTAGCATGAGTGGAATACAGAATTACTCAGTTACAGTATGTATCTATGTCACTGGTCTTACTGGGTAAACATACTGTAGTACAGGAACTAGCAGCAGTTTTTGTAATATACCTTAAAGATCTTAAACAGTTGATCTTTTTCAGATTGTTGAAAAACCTGTAAATGCAAATAGTCAATACTGTATTAAATATGTGCACTTGGAAGTGTGTGCTTTGCTTGTACAGTTGTAAATAATCAGAACATATAAAAAGGTACCCTAAAGAAAAAATCTGATAAAAATTATTGATATTATAAATGTTGCTGTTGAGCTGGATGTAGATAAACTAAATGTTGTGGTTTGAATATTACTTTAATTTGTTGTTTTTTCTTTTTCTTATTTTATTCTGGTGTGCTGAACTGACTCTGCCTCTTCACTGCAAAAGGGAAATGGAACGAAAGTCTTATTTGAAAGCCCTCAAATGTTTTCCTAAGTCCCTCTAAAAACAAGTGATTTAACCAATTCAAGTGTTCTGCAATGTAAATAGTGAATTTCAGCAGTCAAACTGTAATTTTAAGTCATTAATAAAATCAAATTTAATTGGAAAAAAACTTTAGACTGCTACAAAAATATACACTGAAGCTTACTTGTCTGCTTTCAAGAATATCAGTGCTTTCGTTAGTGTATGATTCATAGAACTGTAAAGTAACTATAGAAGTTGACTCCTGATAAATTTCCTATTACAAGCATCAATTGGTAACTAGTTGACCTTTTAAATCCAGCCTGTTGTATGCTGCAGAATTGGTCAAAATAGGGCATGCTGGAATCTGTTGATTTTTCTTGTTTAAAAAGCGCACTTTGTGAATGCTGTGGGAGGAGATAGGACTCTGACAACATCACCAAAACTGCTCAACTAGTTCTGTCATTGGACTTTTAATATGCTTCTCCTTTCCCCAGTGGCAGTGAAAATGGTAGCTAGAGTTGTGTATGGTTTAGGCCAGCTGTGTGATTCATTTTGTTTGTCTGCTGCAAGTGAAAGGCTTACCAGCTGCAAACAATCACAAGTGGTTCCTTACAGCGACTGTGTACAGCTAGTCATAATACTCAACTGGTACCTAAGGTAATATACTGAGACCAGCGGGATGTGTTGTGCTGTTCTAATGTATTCTGCTGCCATTTGTGCTAGGTCAATACACTGTAATTACTGCTTACCCAGCAACAGACTGTTGCATCGAAAGTTTAAACCTTCCTCTGATGTGGTTTTTATAGCTTTTTTTAAAAAGAAAACAAGGGACACACCAAATAGCTGTGTAATATACAACTTATCCTTACTGCATTTTACTTCGAGATTTTTTGTTTTCCCACTCAGTGACAAAATGGAGTTTTCGGAGTAGAGTTGTGAAGTTGCATGCAGACTGTTGCTACGATACATAGAGAGATTAAAATGTGGCTTTTAAAATGAAAAACCTCCCAAAAGCAGTAGCTGAGTTAAAGGTTCAGGGATACAGTAATTAAAATTGGCATTTTACCTTGTAGGACTGTGTGGTGATGCTTTTCATTTTGAAAACAAGTCAAAATGGGATCTGAGACTCTTCTTCCAGGAATTTAAAAAAACAAAGGTTGCTTTTAAAACTTAACGTTGTTTTAGGTCAGTCCCCCACCATGACACTGTCATTTGCCACTTAGAAATCTGTGAACAGTGGCAAATTTTTTACGTTGCTGCGTTATCCTTCAAAGACTTCAGCAGTTGGCATGGAAAGGCCCTTGTTTGAGTGTGGTGCAGTGTATCACGAGCAACAGCTGACTGTAATGGTGCATACCTATCTCTGTATCTCCTTCAGCTAGCTACAGTTAGGGATTTTTACGTGCTTTGTAACCTATTACACTAATAGCAGCAGACAATCGAAGATTTCTAAGGAGACCTAACAGCTGCCAATTCATGAAATAGAAGTGTAATATGGGAGCCTTCTTGAGGGTTTTTGTTTTTGTTCTTCTTCCATTAAGACTGGAATCAAGCTTACATGTAAACTATCAGTAATTTAAGTTTCCTTTTGTGTCATAAAATGTAAAACTGTCTAATTTGAAAAAAAATATGTAGGTTATGAAAAATAAAGATTTAGGCACTGTTGAATTCCTGATTTTTTTAATTAAACCTTTCTTCAGCAGTATTTTTCATCACCTTTTGTCTTTTGCTCCCATTTTTGGAAATTGTATATTTCTAATTTTGGGAAAAAAAAAATCTTTGCTTGCTTTACTGTTCAGCACAGCTGTTGTAACCATCACCTAAGGCTATGTAGCAGTAGCAAGAACACCTATAATATAACTCTGAAGGCAGCAATATCTATCTCTATTAAGTAACTACGACAGTTAACTTTCTTTAAAACAAACAAAAAAAGCTGATGTGATGTTTTGTTTGCTAGAGGTTATCATCTTCATTAGTGGTTTCCTCAAATTATTAGATCAGGTGTTGGCTTGGTCTTAAACGTGGATTTTAATGTTTGGGTTAGTGCTTTGGTTGCATGGCTCTTGAATCCAGAGGTGTCCTGGGATTATTTTTGGCTTTGGCTGGCTTTAGAGGTTATCCTGGTCATGCCTTTAGGAAAGAAGAGCTTCTGGGTTATCCTTCCTCTAAGTAAAAGATCTATTTTGGAAATACTTGAAACCCTTTTTCTTTTTTTCTAAAGGTTTGTCTTTCATTCAGCTATATCTGACCAAGTTTAACAGTGGATGTAAGCATGGAAGTATTAACAATTACTGTGTTTTATAAGCATCTTGGGAAGTACTGCAGTAGTATTCTTCAGGCTGGATGTTCTGTAAGCTTCTGGACAGGTTAGGCTGCTGCTTTATTTCCCTACTACAGTCTGCTTGACAGAGTAGGGCAACACAGGAATACCTGTGTATACTGGGCACTGCAAGTTTCTCCATGTTAGAAAAGTCAGTTAAACATTAGGCTTTGGTGACATGGACTACAAATAGTTGAAGACAACCAATTTTCACTTCAGCATGGAGTATCCTGTTCTGCCCTTGGAACTCAGTTTTCTATTATGTAACACGTAAAATACATGGAAATTTGTCAGCAATGTTGTCATAATCCTAGTGTGGTAGCTCTTCAGGACCACCTCACTTTGGCAGAAACCAGGGATTTATTTGTTCACGCGACAAAATTGGGCAGTGTCCCCTTTGTGCTAGTTTTCCCCAATACAAAGTGATGCTTGATGATGGCTGCACCAATGTTCATATTGAACAAATTGTTTCATTTCCTCTTGGGCACGAGGAGAAAGAGTGAATATGGAAGGTTACATGCAATTGAGCATCCAGAGATTACTTACTGTCCCAGAAACTGTGACTCATTGCATTTTGATCCTAAGGCTTCTTTAGAAAAAAAGATTTCATGAAGTTTTAAGTTTTCTAATATGCTTTTACTTCACAAACCTCTGGAAGTTAAAACCTCCTATTCTGTTGATTATCATGACTGGGCTTTTATGAGTGCAACTGCTTAAGTCAGGGAAGTGATTGAATTTCAAATTTTGCTGGTTTATAGGTAGAAGTAATGTTACCCTCTTCATCTCTGCATTTGAGAGAATAAGCTGTGTAGCAGTATAGAGCCCTGGTGCCATCCGGTTACAGTAGCTCAGTTACTGCAACATCTACTCTCAGCATGGATATTCATCTTTCATATAATTCAATGTTCAACTTAAGTTGATCAAATAGAAATTTGCTCCTATTGAAGTGATGCATGGAATGCTGTTACTGAACTGTTATGCCAAATAAGCACAAAAATGCTGTGAAGAGGCTGGCTCACCTGAGCTGTGCCATGACCTTCCTTTCTGTCGGCTCCCTCACATCGTCAGCACACTGGCCTGTCTGAAAAGTAACTGAGAAAGAGGGTTTTTTGTTTTGTTTTGTTTTTCTGGAATAGGTCAGAAGCTGCTGTTGTACCATCAGCAGAATGGAGGAAGGGGCAGGAATACGCAGTTGGTGCCCAGAGGAGCTGGCGTGGTAATGGCCCTGGCAGGGACAGTGTCTTACATCAGCTGAAGCAAACTGAGTATTTGTACAATTAGCTTATGACGAATGGAAGGTCTTGGCTTAAGCACAGCCTTGCTTGTACTTAAGTTTGTGTTGTGTTATCCTAGCTCAGGTGAATATGGCTCAACCCATTAAGCTAGCTTGGTCATTTTTGAGCCTTATTTTCACAATGGAGAGAAGAAGGGTCTGGTTTTTGCTTTAGCCTTTTTGCTTCTTATTATGTACGAGCTGTAAACGTGCTAAATCTTAAATCTGTCTCATGGGGATAGTCTATCAGAAGTCTTGGTGCGTCGTCCTGTTACAACCAGTTTGGGAGCAGTTCACTGTTTTGCAAAATGGAGGGCAAAACGTGTATGTGCTGGGGGAAGGGAGTCTAAGATAAAATCGCCCCCTAATCTCTCTTAAATTCTCATCAGTCTGAAGAGCAAATTGCTTTGTGTGCTTGTGTTACGCACGTACAGTGTGGAAACCATCCTGCAGTCTGATAGCTTTACATCCCGTTTGCTGTAGGCACACGGTTGTCTGCAGAGTAGTAAATCTACTACAGCTAAGGATGCTCTGAGGAAGGAGGGATAAAAGGATGAATTTAGAGTTGTAAAACATACTAAAGCTGGAAAGCTCTATGAAATCCACATGGATGGAATTACTGGTACCTAATAAAACGTCTCCAATGTCTTCCACAACTGGAGCCAAAGCCATATGTATGCTCTCCGCACAGTGTGAGATGTCGGTCCAGGCAGAACAAGCGCATGAGGTTCAGCAGGTCTAGCCTATCTGACTGCCTCATCTCCAAGGCTGAGAGCCTTTTCCAGAGCTATAGTTCACAGGCTGCAGCACACGTGAGAAACCTTCGTCGCTCTTGCTTTTTGTCTCTGACTTCAACTTACTTAGCTTGGGCTTGGGATGTCAGCGCGCAGCTCGTGCAGCAGAGCTGGCTCTGTGCCCTGCGCGGCGTGGGAGGGAGCCGGGGGCCTCGCCGGGGCAGGAGGGCGGCAGGACACGCTGCGTGGTGGGAAGAGAGATGGGCAGTTAAATAGGCTGTCTGGGGGAGAAGGTCTGTTTCCTAAATGACACTTCTCAGGGATCCATGGTATCTGTGGCTAGCCTTGCCTACAGTCTTTTACTCCTCTGCGAGGAGGAATATGATTTCTGTCTTATTTCCCTTTAGAAATAGGATGTGTAAGGGTTTTGGTCATTTTCCCTCTCCTGGTATATTCTCTTCCTTCTCCTTTCTAGTGATTCAGTGCTCTCATTCTTGAGAGCTACATCGCTTGTGGAAGATGGCAGCTGTTGATCCCTGCTCCTAAGAATTACACCTATTTTTAGGAAAACAATAGGCTCAGCATTTTGAAACATTTCAGTTTGCTGGAGGGTTTTTTTTTTGTCCCACTTGTTAAAGCAAATTTGGTACTTAAAGGAGGATTATCTTGATATGTGTCAATTCTTAGGCTCTAGGTTCCCAAACTATAATGTATACAATAAATTCAAAAAAGTATGCTCTATCTTTGAATATTTATAGCTGTTGCTGGGTTTATGGTGTTTGTCTGATACTAAGTCCTTCATTTCTATGTTTGCTGGAATCTGTGTCCTTCCTACATACTGGCAAATGCTAGCTCCATCTTCTCTAGTATGACTCGTGGTGGTACTGAGGGAAGATGCCTGCCTTGAAGCTATAGCAAATAAGCGCTGGAGAGACCTGTTGATTCAGACAGTAGACACTGAAGTGACCGATTTGCTAGAGTGATTTTCTCAGGGGATTTGATTGCTTGAACTGGCAATCAAATGCTTCCTTGGTAGCAAATCCTGTTTCAGATAAACCTTTGTATTTTACTTTTCGTTTGAATTAGCTCTTTCCATGGAGACCTAAGCTCAGCCGTGCTGGCTGCCGTCCTGCGTACTGATGCATGCTTTCATCCTAGCCTAGAAAATCTGAAGGCAGCCACACTGGGTTGGATACATTGAAGTTAGGTGCCAGGTTTAATGTACATTGAGCTTGAAAATCAAAAAAACAAGAGGTGCTCTTTGGAACTGGTTTTTAGTTCTGACACGGGAAAGGCGCTATAGGTACCACAAGTAGTTGGGAAGGTAGGGAACTACAGCAGAGCTGGACTTAGCAAGTCACACAAACAGCACACCGCATGCTTCGCTGTTCAGGCGTAGCAGGTGCTGCTGTTTCAGTGGTTCCGACATCCCAGGACGCAGCAGACATTAGCATTGTTTTGGTGTGAAAAGCCTCTACTTTGTTTCTGCATCAAATGATGTAGAATTGTCTGAAACCAGATGTACTAACCCTTTTTCCTGTAACTTCAAGCTGTAGTTTCTATTGAGGGTTGCTCTTTAACTGTAAGAGGGTGAGTTGCTGATGTTTATCTATTGTATTGCTGGCCATGATAGATCAAAGATCCGTTTTGTTGACCTGAATGTTGTAGACTTGGTGATCTCGGCAGGGTGGAGAAACGGGCCAACAGAAATCTTATGAAGTTCAACAAAGGGACATGCAAAGTCCTGCACCTGGTGAGGAATAACCCCGTGCACCCAGGGGGTGACCAGCTGGAAAGCAGCTTTGCAGAAAAGGACCTGGGGGATCCAGGTGGGCAATGAATGGGACATGAGCCAGCAATGTGCCCTTACAGTAGAGAAGGCCAACGGCATCCTGGGCAGCACTAGGAAGAGCATTGCCAGCAGGTCGAGGGACGTGATCCTTCCCCTCTGCTCAGCACTGGTGCGGCCACACCTGGGGTGCTGGGTCCAGTGTTGGGCTCCCCAGTCCGAAAAAAGTCATGGACATCCTGGAGTGAGTCCAGTGAAGGGCTGTGACGATGATTAAGGGATTTGGAGCATCTGTCATACAAGAAGAGTCTGTGAGAGCTGGGACTGTTCAACCTGGAGAAGAGACAGCTCAGGGAGATCTTACCCATGTGCACAAATACCTGATGGGGGGAGTAAAGATGACGGAGACAGACTTTTCCCAGTGGTGCCCAGTGACAGGACAAGAGACAGAGGGCACAAACTGAAACAGGGAGTTCTGTTCAGGCAGAAGAAACCCCTTTTTTTGCTCGAAGGGTGATCGAATGCTGGTGCAGGTTGCCCAGGGAGGTTGTAGGATCCTTATCCGTGGAGATACTCAAATTCTCACCAGACACAGCCCTGATCCACCTGATCTGCCTGCCCCTGCTTTGAGCAGGGGTCGGTCTGAATGATCTCCGGAGGTCCCTGCCAACCTCAACCGGTCTGGGATTTTGTGACCCAGCTGCTAGCTGGGAAGGAAGATAGTCTTGCTTTGGCTTAGTTATTGATAGAAAAATTCAGATCATACTGTTCATTGAGCAATCTAATCCCCAGTGAGAGCCGCTGTTAGTTCTTCACGCAGAGCCCTTCAGAGACCAAGTTTGGCTCCTTTGCTCCGGCTTATCAGCAGATAAGTTTTCAATGTGGGTTGATTTTTTTTCTGCCATGTTGTGAAATAACAGTTCATATTTGATGCATTTTATTAACCGTGTTTCAAAGCCATCAATAAGTGTATGATAAAGGTGAAATCTTCTAAAGAACATACTATTAAATAGCTTGTTTTAAAGCATTTAATTGAAGGACCAAATTTGAATAAGAACTTAAATTTCTACAGAAGATGGTAACATTTTCCAATATATTTCCCCAAATTCCATCTAGGTGTTCCACTTGCATGTCGAAATGGAAGCTGAGTTACTTGGGTAACTAGTCCAAATTCTGATTATTGACCATTTTACAACATTTGCCATTATTGCCCTTTTAGGAACAAAGATAACATAAAGCAATGCCCTGGATAGTAGGTCCAAGGACTGACACAAGATGCTGGTGTGTTATGGCAGCACGTGGGACCTGCCACTGTCACCACCGAATAAATACCAAGCAGTCAGAGTCTTGCTGGTGTGATGTGATGCTCGCATGCAGATGGGGATCTCCCTGTGCCTTCCAAGTTCACTGAGCATGTCCTGAGTCGGGACACATTTGTCTGTGGGTCCTCAGGCCACGGGCAATCCTGGTGCTTCAGCAGCACTAATGGTGTGCTCCACAACCACCTTCAGGTGTTTGGCAGCATTTCCAGGGACATCTAAATGTTTTCTGGCTTGATTCCATTTCTGTAAGAACTGCTGGTTTAAAAATAAATAAAAGGTACTGTCTAGTAAACAGAAACAAAGCAGAGTGCAGGGGAAATGATGGGCTTTGCACCAGGAAGAGAACGGCAGGCTTAGCCAGGTGACTGTAGGGGCTTCTCATGCTCTATGGAGATGTGAGCACCATGACTGCAAGACACTTCTCCATTGAGATGTATAAAAATTTTGTTGGTCCCCTCTGCTTCTTCCAATGTCTTCCCATCCCTTACCCACAGCTGCCAAGTCAGACTGAGCTCAGCATGGTAAAAACTCCCAAGCAAATGACGCTAGAACTGCCTTGTAAGCAGTTAAATGGGAGATTGTGTTAGGCTGTTGTCTGCTAATACAGCATAAAAGAGCAAGGAATGTGCATATAATACGCAGAAATTAAGTTATAAACTACTAGGCAGTGGTTGGGACTCAGCTTGCAGATGTACATAAATTGAATTGTCTGCTTAGTCCGTGGAGATCAGATCAACAGGCAACGGAGCCTGGAGAGCTGTTCATCTGCATCTTGATCAGCTGAATTTTGATCCTGCATCTTGATCAGCTTGAGTAGCTCTTCAGGCTCCACTGAAATATGAGGACACGCATATACACAGCTTGTATAGACACCTATAGCTGGATGTCTTGATCTGTGAACTCAATTTCATACACAAAAATGGCCAAGTGGTAGAATTCTTTATTAATATAAAAATACATAGCACATTTTTAATGGCCTGAATGACAGTTAATTGATAGTCTTTGTTTGGAAGTGGCTGCAACTCATAGCATGTTTTTGGATTTGCTATTAAATCTTTTCTTAGATGCGGATTCAATAAAAACTATAGAAACATAGAGTAATTCTGGTCTGAAGGGATCTCATGAGGTCTTTGGTCCAACATCTTGCTCAAAGGAAGATCAGAGCAGGTTTCTCGGGGCATTGTCCAGTTGGGTCTTGAAAACCTCCAAGGATGGAGACTGCACAACCTCTCTGGGCAATCTGCTCCAATGTTTGACTGTCCTTACGGGGAAGGAGTTTTTCCTTAAACCCTTGTGCCTGTTCCCTCTCATCCTCCCTCTGCCCTGCTGTACAGAGTCCAGCTCTGTTTCCTTGATGGCTGCCCATAGGTATGGGGGGCTGCAGGTAAGTTTCCCCAAAGCTGCCCCATCTCCAGGCTGACCAGGCCCAGCTCCCTCAGCCTCTCTGTCCAGGGCGAGTGCTCCAGCCCCAACCTCGGTGATCTCCTCTGAACTGCCTCCAGTTTGCTGATATTTTTCTTTTATCGGGGGCCCAAAACTGGACCCAATACTCTAGCTGCAGTCTACCTTCCAGCACTTTTCCACACAAAGGAGAAGAATTCTAGTTGTCTTTTGCCTTTGCATAACTAGAGACTTGGAAAATTTCTTAAGTTCACTTCTTTTAAGAGGTTGTGTAACACTTGACAAGGTCTAAAGCGAGTCACAGTGGCTGCTTATAACCCTGATCATCACTTCTCAGAGTCGATCAGTACTTGTGTGGATTTTTTTTCTCGTACCCAGTGGCTGCTATTATGAGACAGTAAATTTTTGAAAGTATGGATTGCTGTCTCAGTGTAATAGGGGAAAAAAAGTCTAGAAGGGCCTTCAGGAAATGAGTCTATTGCCTTGCTTTTGTTCCTTCCATGCCAGACAGATTATTTGTTATGTTTATTTTGTTTCTACAATGGAAACTACCTTCCCAAGCAATCTAGTCCAGTGTTTTCCTGTCCTTACCCTGCTCCCAGCCTCCTCCCCTATCCCCCGTCAGCCAGCCACCCTGGCTCTTCTCCCTGCTCCTCTGGGACGCAGGGAAGGAGTCTGAACCAGGCATGAGCAGGGGCAAAGGAAAGGACAGATGGGGAAAAGCTGAAGAACGTGACAGTCCTGAAGAATAAGGCTTCTTGCTCCTCTTGCAGCGAGGAGGGTTTCAATGCACCGTACACCCCTGTGTGCCAGCAGCAGCAGAGCGCCGTGGCCAGTGGCGGAGGCTGGCCGGTCCTGCTGACCTGCTGCCCCACCGGCCCGGCCCTGCTGGCCCTGCCATCGGCAAAAATGAGTGCATTTTTTTGAATGTCTCTCCCAGACAGAGCTGGCTCAAGTGAGATGCTTTGCTGACATTGAAGAAAGAGGATTGTTCCCTGTTGGAATTTTAAAATCCAGTTTATAAAAAATAATGTAGTAGTAGTACTGGTTTGCATTTCAGCTGCTATTTAATCTGGTCAAAGAGAAGAAGCAGAGAACTTGTACAACATGATTTATGATGTGTTTTGGCACTTATTTCAGCTGTATGTGTTATAAAAACCAAAGACCGTATCTCTTCAACCTTAAGAGTGACTCTTGGCCAAAGATGTATCGTAGTAAACTAATGCTCTGAATGCCTTTTTGACTGCGTCTGACAATACTTTGCTAGATGGAGCAGTTGCTTTCTCAAAGTGTTCAAGGACTAGAAAATTAGCCCTGTCTTATAAATACACTTCTAGTGCATTAAACCATTGACAAATGCAGCGTAGCCATTCTAAACTAATTTGTCTTAAGTGGGCATCTGATGACTCAATTTATCTGAACTTAGTCATTTGGATGTGGCTCAGCTGCGCTGTTCAAAGGAAATCATCTGGATGCATCTGCTGTTTCTTGCTCTCACCGCTGGTCTAGGACTGTACGAAAGAGGGCTGAGCTAACTCAGATAAGCTCCTATTTGACAGAGACAAAGAGCACACATGGGGTCAATTACTGCACATTGCCTGTTCCCTGGTGGTAACCGTGAGTCTAAGCCCAGAGGTCTGGAGAGAAAGCAGTATTCTTTTAGGAGAGTGTCTTTCAAAAGAAATAGCCACCAATGTTGCTAAATCAACTAAGTGTCTCTCAACTACTCTACTTTTACTTAAGTCCATCCTTAAAAAAAGGGATTTGCCAGAGCTAGCAAATTGCCATGCTATTTAGAGTATATTGATTCTTAAAACTACTAAAATGTGGCATTAAATACTAAATTATCAGTGTCAATTCTCTTTGACCATGGGCAATGTGTTTTTTTACTAAGCAAGAAATCGGCAGATAAAGATTCGTAGGATCCTTTTTATATTTTAGAGTATTTAAGAGATTGTCCAATTACACAAATATTCTTGGACATAAATTGCATAGCAGCATGGCACACCAGCCTTCTCCCACCAGCTTCCAGTGGGGAGCTCTATGTGTTGCTTCTCAAAGTTCTTCTCTGTGGGAGGCCCAAGTGAACTATCTGCAAGATGTCAGCTTCTACCCAGAGAGATGCCAAAGCCGTTTGTCGTTAGTGATACAAAAAGTCATTTTATGAAGCGCTTCACAGAGATGCCTGCAGTATGTTCTCATGTGTAGATATCTAAACAAACACCATGTATCACGCTGTCTTTTGTTAAAGAGACTTAGCCTGTACCGGGGAAGCTTTAGTGATATCTTAAGAAGAAAGCACCAATTCTTTGACTAAAAGACTGTTTTTACAAAGAAAATTAATACTTTCATGCACGTTTTTAATAAGTTTGTATCTGTTAGCTTCTCTTGCTCTTTACTTAGGGAGATGACTGGCTGATTAAATCACCCCCCCAACCCCGCCTCAGGCTCTGGAGTAGAGGTTGGACCTGTGCTGCTGGGCTTCAGCTTTGGATATTTTCTGACACCGAGGAGGGAATTTCCAGACCTCTTCAGGCTAATGTTATTTTTGGTGATCTGGGCTATAATTAGGCTTTCGAGAAGACTTGCTGGGAGATCTGACTAGTAAGAGCTAACTTATTCTGGGGCCAAATAAGAGTCTACTGGTTATGGCTGTGGGGCGAGGAGGCTTTAGTCTTCCCTGTGTCTGCAGCGTTACTGGAAGGCAGGATTACAATGGAGACATGTAGGACACCTAGTAGAGCCAGGATTGGGTAAATACCCCCATGTTGTCATGTACCCCTTGGCTGGGAATAGAGCATAGCAGACTTCTATCTAGGTTAAGTTTTTTTAGGTTCTTCAGTCTCCTGAGGCTAAGGAATGGTGATCGTATTTCCAGGTTAGGTGAGCTGAAATGACACTTTTTTGGTGGCTGGGAGCAAAGCTAGATCTGTGCTTGTGGGTGTACAGCCACCCAGGATCAGCAGCTGCAGAGAGCTTTTTGGGTAACCTTAGTCATGGGGCCTGAAGGGTTTGTGAGCCATGGGCTGGCTGGCAAGGTGGCATTCATTCCTGCTGCAACGGGTATCGTTAGGGCTTCTCCCAACAGTGTTTGGGCTGGCAGGAATAGGAGGTTCCCGTTACACTGCTTTGGGTTTATGCAAGGGATTAGCTTCAGCATAGCATCAGCTCCTGGCCGTTGTAGCTCTCCTTGAGGAGACGGGTATCATTATTCGCTGGAACAAAACATTTAGGAATTTCAACATGTTTTATGGGATAGAATTATCTTCTAATTAAACTGTGCAAGCTTAAAATGCTAGGTCTGTGTGTACGTGTACCTGAACAACTGCTGCTCTCCCGAGACTTTACAGTCTTCCCAAATCTGGTCATTAAGATTTCCAAACCTGAGCTGTCCTCTCCCTGTAAAGTTACATATTTTCATAGTACAAAAAATATTTTAATTAATGCCATTAAAAAAAAAAAAGTCAGGAAGGCTGGGTCTTCACTGGTTAGGGATAGTGCACTGAGTGATGAAGGGCTTGCTGTGGGAACTGCTGCCTGGTTGTCTATGGCATTTATTATGATCTAGATCGTGCTGGTTCCTTCTGGCCTTCAGTCTACAAATCTCTGCAGAAACACCCCCTGCCCCGCGCTCTCTCAAGCAGATGGTTAGGCAGATGAAGAGCAGAGATGTGCTACTTCAGCAAGCGCCTTGTTGGTGCCAGAAATTTTAAAAAGTGAGTTGGAGGAAGGAAAATGTGCAAGAAAAGTGCCACCGAATGGGCTGAAACTTCCCGGCGAGGAGCTCTGTGCTGGAAGGACACGCAGGATGGTGGCTGGGGAGGAGCGAGGTCTGTGGATCCGTGAATTGACTTTAACTGAAGGAAAAATAGGAAAGGAGGGAAAAGCGTGACCCTGAGGTGTGAAGGGCTGGGATGGTCTCTGCTGTGTTGAGCACGTTGCTTGTCTCTTGCTGGCATGGGGGATGGGGAGTTTGCACTGCTTCCCTATGTTAGATGAGGATAACAACATCAGCTGAGAGTCCCTTTAAACACTGTGGCACAAAGGACACATAAACATCTCAGCCAAGTGTGAATTTTGATATGTCAGGTGGGAAAATTAAAATGACAGAGAAGGCAGCTGAGAAGAGGGATGGTGGCTGGGATCACAGTGATTTTAGCGATGTCTAGCAGAGAGGAAATGATACTGACAGGTCAGAGAAAAATCAAGGATACAGAAAGTGGTTTATCAGCTGAGACAGAAGAAAGCCCTCTGTAAGTGCTGTAGCTCTGGGATTTGTCATGGATTTGGGAGGACGGTGACTTATAGCTGGTCCCGGAGCTCTGAGCAGCGGGAGAGATGATGTCTTGCACAAAACACCTTTAGCACTTTAAACTAAAGTCCATTAATAAATACCATAGCACTGAATGTATTCTGCTGTTTATTGGCACGAGGAGAGAATTGACCTTTTTGCTTTCTTCCTCTCTCCCTGGGAGCCCGATGGCCTGTGATAACCCATTTAGCGGGCGCGTGGGCGGTGGGTGATGGCGTCAGAGTGACGAGAGGGAAGTGGCTCATGCCATATCCTTAGCACTATGGCACTCTAAAAATAAACGCCGTCTCACGTTGGGAGCCTCTGGCTGTGCCTTGGCTCTTCCCGGCTGTTCCTCTCCCCGGCGTGTCTGTCAGACTGGCTCTGCGGCAGCTGACGCACTGCGCTGCTGCTGAAGCATCTGAGACACCGGGGACCAGGCTACGGGGAATCGGATGTTTTTGCACAGCAGGGGACATAGAAGATCCGTGGAGCCGTCATCGGGCCCCGCTGCTGAAATTTCAGGGACTAGGGCACCCGTGGCAAGCAGCTCCTCTGGGTGCCAAGCTGGGAAGCAGAGATTTGGCCTCATCCCAAATCGGCACCAGTGGCAATGAACCGTAGAGTGGGTTTAATTCAACGCATCTGGCACAGGTCAGCAAAACTGTGCTGGATGAAGGGAGCATCTTTACTGCAGAGCTGGGGCAGGCACGCAGCTGAGCTAGCTCAGGCGGGAGGAGGTCCCAGGCAGGGCCTGACAAGGACGGTACCAGAGGTGGTGGAAGGTGGCTACCTCCATGGGCCAGGTCGGGTCCCTGCTGTACTCGCCACTCAATGCTCTCAGCATGTGCAAACATGGGCTGTGGTAGTGCGGTCCCCGCTGTGCAGCTCTAACTGGCAGCGCACTTAAACACCTCACCATGGGGTGCAGCAGCGGAGGGCATGACATGGGGCTTGGGGGCGTCTGGCGTGTTCAGCTCGGGACAGGAAGGCTTATCTGGAGAGGCAACACTTTGACAGGTGACTTATTTACACATAGCAACTGTAGGATGGTTTCTGCAAACACAAGCATGAGAGGTGAAAGAGAACAAAACAGAAAATAAAACCCAGGAGGACAACGTTGCTGTAACAAAAGCACACGCACCATCGTCTCCCTTTCTCCCTTGCTTTCCTTGCATGTCAGCGATGGGCCCAGTGTGTCAGCCGCCCAGAGCGCGCCAGCCCCAGTGCCTGTGGGCGACCACTGGGGCAGGCTGGGCTGGGCTGGGAAGAGGCTGCATTTGGGCTACGGTGTTCGTGCCATCAGTGAGACTAGCAGCTGCTCGGTGGGACCTGCTGCTGCTGAGATCCTCATCACCCTGCCCATGGAGTTGTCACTGGCTCTTTATCCATCACCTACATGGTTCCTGCTGCATCTTTTCTCCAGTCCTGAGCTGGCACTGTTCAGACTGGAGAAGAGAAACTAAAGGGGATCTTATCTGTGTGTATGAATACCTGCTGGGGGGAGTAAAGAAGACAGAGCCAGGATCTCCTCAGGGTATCCAGAGAACAGATGAGAGGCAATGGGCACAAACTGAAACACAAGGAATTACATTGAAACATAAGAAAGAGCTTTTTTATGGTGAGGATGGTCAAGCACTGGAGCAGATTGCCCAGAGAGGTTGTGGAGGTTCCGTTCTTGGAGATATTCAAACCCGATCAGACGCAGCCCTGAGCAACCTGCTCTAGCTGACCCTGCTTGAGCAAGGGGTTGGACTGGATAATCTCAAGCAGTCCCTGATGTTGCCAGCCAACGTGCGGTTGTGTGGTCCTGCTCCTTTATCCCTCCCCCAGCTCCTGCTGGCCATCTGACCTGCTGCCATAGCCATGCAGTTTTCAGCAAACTGTTTCTGGTGTTGTCTTTTTCCCTGTGAAGCCCCTGGGTCCTCCCCTTATTGAGCAGTGTCAGGTGAGATGGATGCCTCACCTTCACTAAAGCGCAATAAAGTGGCACATTATCTTTGGACTGAGGGAGATTGAGTGGTAGGTGAGGGAGAAAGGAGCTTCTCTTCTCTTCTTTAATTGCCTGTGTGACACGAAGGCAAAGCTTGTGACTTCCAGCACTGCTCTCCCTAAGCTGCCCTATCTCAGACTCTGTCCCTAAGAAGATAACCAGAAGAGGCTTGGATTGTTTTTTAAATAAAATATAAAAGGCTTTAATTGGTAGCAGGTCAGAGATTTTAACATCATTTCAGGCTGAGACAGCATTAGAACATACCAACTTGCTGAGGAGAAAGACATCAGCCTCAGGTAGGAAACTATCCCTGGCTGCTGCGGCACTCGTTTGGCTGGGCAGCTTAATGATGGATGGGAACTGGCACTGCCGGGCTGGGGTCAGCATGGGCAGGCTGTCGTGCCTGCGGACCTGGTACAGCACTGGCGGAGTTGGGACTCCATCTCGTGGGGCAGGGAACAGGACACTGACTTAACCCTCAGCATCATCCAGCGTGCTCTTGTGACCATTGCCGTTCCTGGCGAAGGCAGCTGCACGTCACCCGAACCGCATCTGAAATGTTCTTGTGCAGGTGCGAGCGTAAGGAGCACATACGCGTGTGTACGTGTATGAGGGAAACGTACACGCGTGTGTACGTGTATGAGGGAAAGGCTGTGGATGTGGTCTATCTGGACTTCAATAAAGCCTTTGACACTGTCTCCCACAGCATTCTCCTAGAGAAGCTGGCGGCTCATGGCCTAGACAGGTGTACCCTTCGCTGGGTAAAAAACTGGCTGGGCGGCCGGGCCCAGAGAGTTGGGGTGAATGGAGCGAAGTCCACTTGGTGGCCGGTCACGAGCGGTGTCCCCCAGGGCTCAGTTTTGGGGCCGGTCTTGTTCAATATCTTTATCAACGATCTGGATGAGGGGATTGAGTGCTCCCTCAGTAAGTTTGCAGACGACACCAAGCTGGGCGGGAGGGTTGATCTGCTTGAGGGCAGGAAGGCTCTGCAGAGGGACCTGGACAGGCTGGATCGATGGGCCGAGGCCAACTGTATGAGGTTCAACAAGGCCAAGTGCCAGGTCCTGCACTTCGGCCACAACAACCCCATGCAACACTACAGGCTTGGGGAAGAGTGGCTGGAAAGCTGCCTGGCTGGAAAGGACCTGGGGGTGCTGGTCAACAGCCGGCTGAATGTGAGCCAGCAGTGTGCCCAGGTGGCCAAGAAGGCTAACAGCATCCTGGCCTGTATCAGAAATAGTGTGGCCAGCAGGACTAGGGAAGTGATCGTGCCCCTGTACTCGGCACTGGTGAGGCCGCACCTCGAATACTGTGTTCAGTTTTGGGCCCCTCACTACAAGAAGGACATTGAGGTGCTGGAGTGTGTCCAGAGGAGAGCAACGAAGCTGGTGAAGGGTCTGGAGAACAAGTCTTACGAGGAGCAGCTGAGGGAACTGGRRYTGTTTAGYCTGGAGAAGAGGAGGCTGAGGGGAGACCTTATTGCGCTCTACAACTACCTGAAAGGAGGTTGCAGCGAGGTGGGCGTTGGTCTCTTCTCCCAAGTAACTAGCCATAGGAGGAGAGGAAATGGCCTCAAGTTGTGCCAGGGGAGGTTTAGATTGGGCATGAGGAGAAATTTCTTTCCTGAAAGAGTGGTTAAACATTGGAACAGGCTGCCCAGGGAAGTGGTGGAGTCACCATCCCTGGAAGTATTTAAAAGACGTGTAGATGAGGCACTTAGGGACATGGTTTAGTGGGCATGGTGGTGTTGGGTTGATGGTTGGACTCAATGATCTTAGAGGTCTTTTCCAACCTTAATGATTCTATGATTCTATGATTCTATGTGTATTACCCTTTTTGTGACCTGAGAGTTGTCCAACCATCCTGAGAACTGTTTCTGTAAAGAGGAGAAAATTATGTCAGAAAGCTCATTTTGTATGATGCTACCCAGTTTGTTCACAAAGAACATGTAACGCCCTCCTGCATCACAGGAGTAACTGGAGTGAAGGTAAGCTTCAACCTCTGACAGGCAAAGATGAACCTCAGAAGTGCTCTTCCTCAGTTTTTCCATCCAGCTTGCTTGTACAAGATGCCTTTTCTGTGTCCTCTTCCAGTTTTTTCCCTATGTTCCACAACCTTCAGAGAACCCCACCCTGTACTTTGCCTGTGCCATGTTTTCGGGTGAGTTCAGGCCTTGGCATTTTGCTGTGGAATTGTGACTATTTCTACAACCTGATACTGTAAAAGAAGGCTGGGGCTTCCTGCAACTAGCTGGAAAAAGGAGCAATGAGCATGTACTGTGCTTACAGCACAGCTTGTGGGGGCCGGTATTTGAAGGCACCACTAACTTCCCTGAAATGTCCTCCTGTACCAGCCTGCAGAAGCAGCTGCCATAAGAAGTTCCCGTATTTTGTAGTTTCTTCCCACGGAGTGTATGTCAGATTGTAAGTCCCTGAGAACAGTAGGGAGCAGAAGAAAAAAAGAAAATGAGCGTCCTCCTGAAACCCCAAATTCAATCTTGGAGGAAGGACCTCAGCAGAGCCCTGACTAAACCGGGGGGTTTGTCCTGTTATCTTTTCTCCAGTAGCAACATTGTTGGCTACATCTCCATAGCCAACTGCTTGCATCTTAGCTGAAGCTGCACTGCTGTGTCCTCTCCTGCATCCCCTCAGTTGCAGAGCCCTGTGGGTCCTGGTTTCGGCAGGGCCGTAGGCACCCCAAAATGGCAGTGGCTTCCCTGGAGAGCTTCCCCGGCACCTTGCACTGCCCGTGCCCTGTGCGGGCAGGAGTCCTGTTTGTAGGAGGATGTGAGGAACTAATTGAACAAATAAACAGACCAAGAGAAGCAGAAATTTAAACCTGAACTTCTCACTGTTTGACACTGAACAGCTCATCACCTTGCTGGGCTTGGAGTCAAGAGGGTAACACACTGGAAAATTCATGCCAAAGTTTCGAAACATCCTGATTATGATACACAAGAGAAATAGATCAAAAACAAGAATAAGCATTTTGAAATTGAAATTGAGTAGTTAGGCAAAACGTACATAATCACAACTTGTTTTTTCAAAGGGAGGATGTGGCTTAAAGCTCTTGTTTTGTCAAGCAACAAAGACAAGAGGGAAGACTTGGTCCTGGCCACTCCTCCTAATTGCTTCCTCTGTGACTGCAAGATGTGCACAGAGGAGGAAAAGGGAAAGGATGGGAAAAGATGGGGGGGGACAGCATTTTTGGGATGCTGTTGGTGCCCATGGCAGCTCCAAGGGAGCCATCGGTGGCAGCCAGGCCCCTGGGCTGGACAGGATAGGTCAGGGTCTCACCTCGCTGGCCCAGGTGAAAGGCAAAGCAGCAGGAGAGGAAGGCAGGAGAAAAATAGTGGGTATGGAAGAAACACAAGGAAGAAGAGTTCACGTGTCCAAGGGCAGTGCCCTTTCAGAGGGATGAGCGGTTGGTCAGGAACCCCCATCCGGTGTGTTGCCTCGAGCATCAAAAGGATGTTAGAGCTTCAAAACCACAGCCTGATGGGAGTCAAGGCCAATGTGACACTGCTCGTGACTCGGGGAGTGCTGCCTGTCCTCCCACGGGCCCCTTCTCCGTTTGGTGGCCAAGCCTGCTCAGCCACGTTAGTCCTCATTAGGCTTGCTTGGCATCGATCACCTTGGGGCAATTGATTTCCAGGCCCACGCACTGGCTTACCAGGTCCTCAGCATCATCCTTGGACTGCATCAGTCAACCCCATTGTTCAGACTGAGCCAGTCCCTTATCTCCCTTTCGTGTCTTCTCCTGTTGATGTTTGTACCTGAGATGTCCTGGAGCTCTCATCTGCTTTTGGCAGCTGAATATGCAGGTGACAGCTCCCCTGTTTTAAAGAAGCTGCTGAAATTACAGCAGTGTGGCTTTTCCCTTACACCTTTGGTGAGCAAAAAGCTGTCAAGTATGGAAGCACACAAAAGCAAACGCCGGCACTGAGACCATTCCCCTGGCGCAGCTGCCTTTCCCACCACGTTTTTGGAAGAGAGCAGTCAGGGTAACAGGTCTGACTCAGCCCTATGAGGTGGTGTTCAGAGACAGAGATTAAGAACAAGTGTGAATTAAATGAGGTTCAAAGTGTTAAACAGCAGGCACTTCCCTAGTGTAAATATTTTGGCACAAAGTTTTGTCAGGGTTTTAATCTAAAGGAAGCAGTGAGACTGGAACAGGCACATCCTCGGGCGGTTACGGAGATACACCTGTCCTGCGGCATGAAGCGGTGAGCACCTGCCTTGCTTGGGAGTCTCCATCGCTTTTGGCAGGCTTGGGTCCAGTTCAACAGCAGGAGCAATACCACCGGGTCCTGCCCCCAGCACGCCCTTTGCAGCAGCACGGTTGGCTCCCAAACGGCACCATAAACCCTGCCTGACAGTGGAACCCGTGACATTACTTTTTCTGGCATGTTTTACCTTAACCGGTATCAAAGCATGCAGCTACAAATAATGTTTTCTCCCTCCTCTTCTATTTATCTAGTGCATTGGGAGAAGAAAATTGCAGTCTCCTCTCTTTACATTTAATTTTTCTATCTGGCACTAGAGGGCAGAAGGAAGGACGGTGGAGCCTTGCAACCCAGACCTGTCGCTTCTCGGCAGAAATCCAAGGGTGCAGAAATAAATCTGCCTTGAAAGGCTTCTCCCTTTTCCCATTACGAATGCACATCAAGGGTTTCATGCCCCAGCCTCTTTATAGTGCTATTAAAGTTTAATAGTTCAATGTTGCATTTCAGAGGTAACACAATGCGAAGCAACCCTGCTCCTTGGCAGCTCCCACGGCAGCCCCGTTTGCTCTGGACGTAAAGTGGGCATTTGTGGTTTCTGCAATTTGGGAAATGACTTTGTGTGATGGAGAACTTGCTTTCTCCCTTTGCGGCAAGGCTGCCTGCTCGCCCTTAGCATCCCTTTACTTTGAAAGCCTTCTCCCCCCAGCCCAGTGCCTGCGAGAGGGAGTTTCGCAGCTCCACAGCAGGGCAGGGGGGAGGCAATCAGGACGTACAGGGTGCGATTTGCCTGGAGGCGGTGATGGAGCCAGGTCACGAGCCAGGAAATACCAGCTCTTCACAGGCTCGAGGGATTTCTCATTAAAATCAATGAAGATAGGGGCATTTTCATGGTGCACCCAGCGGGACGCCTCATCACATGTTTCTTCTCTCTGCCAGAGAAACACTGTCTGGGAGCCACCAGGGCTGTGGCACAGAAGATTAAACCCCGCCACGATGCCCCGGTTCCCAGACCGCCTTTGTCGGGAGGAGAAAAGAGCATGTGAGCCCAGGAAGGCTAAGCACCGCGTGCCCTGGTCAGGAGGCCCCACGGCAGCCGGGATGCTTGCTGCTGTCTGTAGATAAGGAGAGGTCGCCGTGGGAAAGCCACGGCGGGTTTAACGCCGCTTCTGCTCTGGGATGAGGAGGAGCAGAAACCAACTGAACCAGCTCCTTCTGCGTGTCCAGCTGCCTCTGTTTGATGGCTGAAGCACGAGGGGCAGGTGGCAGCAGATAGCAACTCACTGGTTTTACACTCCTGTTGAACTAATTCATTTTATTTTTCTTCTGATTTTTGCAACGTCTGTAATTAACATGCATGATGTAAGTAGTTATTTAATCGACAAATAAGACTAAAAATACTCTTCCTTTTTATTTTTTGTTTCATTCATCTCTTCAGTGTATCGCTTACTAGGATGAAATGATCTGACAGTTGTGGGTAGTGGAGAGAAACTAAATTTCTTAAATTCAAATGAAACTGCGCTGAAAAGGGTTTTCAGAGTCTGCCACACTTTTTGAGATTATGAATTTTATTCTGTTTTCCACAGAGGAAAAGGAATCTCTCATATGCTGACAGTAAAAAGGACACCAAAAGAGCTAGTAAATAGTCCACCGGTCAGGACACTTAATTTGTGGAAGAGCTGACATCAGGTTTACTGTCTACTCATTTTGACCTCTTATGCACAGTTTTTCAAGAAAAGCACTATTTTTTCAAGGAAAATTTTGGTTTCAACTGATCAGCATTTCCTGAGTGGACAAAACGCTGTCAAAACTCCTGACCACATCCTACCGCAGGAGCACCGAATGCTGAGAGAAGCTGGGAGCGGATCCAGCACTCCCTTGTCTCACCATGCGCTGCAGCTGCACCTGGGAAAGAGTGATGTCCTAGGTCCCAGCTGTGCTAAAGCTCTGTATAGACCCACCACAACACTCGTCTTTTCCTGAATTATCTTGCAACGTCAGTACGCTGATACTTGCATCCTGAAGCTAATTTAGCAGCTCGGTTTTGTTCATGGTCTAATGCATAGATCTTTGTTCCTGGACTGGAAGGGCCCATGCTGCTGGCCCTCAGGAGCCACTGCAATGTCCAGCTCCTTCTCCTGGCCCTAGGGGAGGTGAACGGAAGGACAGTATCAAGGAAGAGGTGTGTGTTGTATCTGAACTCTTCTTTATGTTTGGACAACCGACACTTCTGCAGTGAGGCCTGATTGTTGAATTGGACTTTGCTTAACGCAAAGACTATTGTCTTTCTGAAAGAAAACCTCAGAAAGTGGTTAACAAATGATACACACTCCTGCACAGATTTTCACGTGAACAAGTAATCCATTGGTTGAAATGGATTTGTAAGGGTTGTTCAGCAAATAACGCATACCTTGATAGGAATTAGGATTATTTCTCAAATAACACGTAAAAATAAAAAAGTTTGTCATAAACTGTGAATAAAGAGTAACTGAACAATCCAAAGCATAACCTGTGCAAGGGGCATCCAGGCTGGGGTTTCTGTGTAATGTCAGCAAACGTTCAGGAGGCTAAGTCAGTCATTGAGTGTTTTACCCAGGATAATATTTGGAAGATGTCAGGAATATGTGAACATAAACAAAGGGATGTGGGACAGGCATAGGAAATGATCCTCACTCAGAGGGAACGAGACTTATTCCTTCTCCAGTGGAAATCACCAATTTCAGGCAGAAGGTGTTTGCGTTCAGTCCTGTTGGCCTTAAACAGCCACTGAGCACTCTATATTTGCTCTGTTCCTTAGCAAATGGGTTAGACCTATGGGCCCCATGGACAAGAAACTTCAATTTTACCTCTGATAGTATTTATATATAGCACAAAAAATACCAACTAACTCAAAATCACTGCAGGGAACCAGCAAACAGCGTGACCATCTGGTGAGATTGCTCTATGGGACAGATGCACATCCCTCCTAAAATCTCTAGAGTCCGAGAGTCACCAGGTCCTCTTACTGTTTGTCAGAATACACCAATGCTTGGCTGGTCATAAACTGCTCCATGAAATATTTTGGTTAATAGAACATTTGCACATTTCCATCCTATCTTTTTCCTTCAGCTGGAAGCTCTTTAGGACAGAGACTTTATTTGCTTTACTCCTTCATCCTCAGCTCAGGGGACTCCTAATAAGGTGGAAACATGAAGGAGGATGGCACAGGCTGCTTTGATTTGTATTGCCTATGGAACTGGTAGCTCCCCAAATCGTTTTGTGGTGCAGTGCAAGTGTTTCACAGGAACCATGCCAAAGGATGAGCATAGGGCTAACCAGGGCTTCCTCCACCCCCCCCCGTGTTAGCCTAGAGCTCCATCTAACCCAGCTGTGGCATCTCTAGCACATAAAAGCCATCATTGTGGTTTGTAGTACAACAGTGCACTCAAGACAGCTAGGGAAATGCAAGCTGGATAACTAGTGTATGTTTGCTGGGGAAAGAGGAAAAAAGGAGAGTAAGGACGGTTTCTGTGAGTTTCCCCCATGTGGGGTGTGATACTACACCTCTGTTGTTCTGACCAATTTTTAGGCAGTGAGAGGAACATTTCCAGTGTCATTCACAATGGCAACTGGGGGCACAGAGTGACTGTTGGCCTGGCTGCAGCTACCCCAGGGCACAGGAGGCCCCCCAGCCTGTCCCACCACCTCTCTCGCACCGTTGCGGCAGATGGTCACCTCCACAGACCTGTACGTGCCACGGCTCCACCTGCCCACTCTGATCCCACAGCCCACCTGTTAAAGCCTCCACTGAAAATATTCAAGTCAAAAAAGTGCTTAACTTAAATGGACTGATGAGAGCTAGGGATCAGCTGCAATCCCTGCCATGCCAGCAGTGCCAGTGGTGGTACTCCCCAGAGAGGAGACGTAGCTCTCGACAGCCCGACCCAGCCTGGCCCCACCGCAGCTGACAGCTCGGTCATATAGGCCTGAGGAGATGCTAAGAAACCTTTCCAGGTGTTTATCACCTTCATGCGTTTCAGAGACCAGCATGGCTGTCGGTGGTGCAGCTGGGTGCTGGTGGACCAAATGGGCTCCTCTACACAAAGTAGCTCAGCACCATTATATTGGGGGCTCCTTCTGTGCAAGACGGCAAGGGGAGGAAAATCTGTATCTCTGAGCAACTGTCACTGTTTCTTTTTTTTTAAAGGCTAAAGATAGACTCCATATGGGCTGTGCGCAGTGTGGTCTGACCATACATACCGTGGATCTTTTCTCTCGGCCTTTTTTCAGACAGCAGTAGACCTATGGTGAGAGGTATGCCAGTGGTGGACCTACTCCTCCAACAGCCTTGACAATGAGTGCATCAGATGGCTTTTCAGTCAGGTCAGGACAATAAATATACTTTTATTTTATCAACTATACCTTACAAATATGACCTGATACTGCAAATTGCTCTCACCAGTCTAGAGAGGAGAGATGCACACAGGAAGGGAAAGTGGGAAGGGTTTGTTTCCCGCAGCACCTGGGATGGATGCAGGGGAGGATGTGAAAAATGGTCCTGCTGCCCAGCAGGATGTGGCTGGGCTCACTCAGGCAACCCCAGCCTCTTGCACAACAGCAGCACAGCCAGCTTCTTTCTTCTTCTTTCTTCTTCTTTCTTCTTCTTTCTTCTTCTTCTTCTTCTTCTTCCTCTCCTTCCTCCTCTTCCTCTTCCTCTTCCTCTTCTTCCTCTTCTTCCTCTTCCTCTTCTTCCTCTTCTCCTTCTTCTCCTTCTTCTCCTTCGCCTTCGCCTTCTTCTTCTTCTTCTTCTTCTTCTTCTTCTTCTTCTTCTTCTTCTTCTTCTTCTTCTTCTTCTTCTTCAGGAGGAGAAAGCCAAAGCTGAGGGAGGTATGGGGCTCATGGGTGGGGAAGGGGACCCTAAGGTCCGATCGCAGTTACCCCTACACAGGGGAGATATGAGAAGGGGATGCTGCTGCTCAGCACCACTGCCCTGCCTCTCCTGCAGCACCATGCCACAGCCGCCCATGCAAGCCCCCAGATTTGTGCTCTGGAAACTTGCAGCACACACCATCCCTGCGCGGGAGAGGGACCACGCTGCTGCTGAGGGCTGCAATATCCAGCGGGGTGGCTTGTGTCTGTCATGTTCGTCAGCCACAGCCCCTGCCTCACCCATTTTGGGGGTTGCTTACCCAAAACCACACAGTCACCACGCGATGGAAGTGCAGGGCTTCCTCTGGGGGGAGATGAAAGTGGGGATTGCTGAGTAACTCGCATCCCAGTTTGAAAAGCCAAAAGAGAAAAAAAAAAGAGATCACTTTCATGTGTTTTCGCTGATGTGGTTCTGTTAGCAGGGCTTGTATCATTGGTACTGTCTAGTTACAGAAAATAAACAATTCCCACCTGACTATTACCATTTCCACTACAATTTTTTCAACAGTCTTTGGCATCTTCAGTCTCCTGGTGAAATAATTTCTGCAGTGATGGAGAGAGGAGGACTGTTCCAGGGAATGACGGACACCAGGCCAGGAGTGAGACAGCTTTGCTTCTGTTTTGACTTGTTTTACCTTGACATTTCTGTACCTCAGATATGCAGCCAGCAAGCAGACCTATGGAAAGGTGTTCTCCAGCTTCTGAGTCCCGTTAACGACCGGGGACCCAATGCCCTGAAGGTTTTTGCATGTTCCAGGCATGGAAATTGGAGCAAACGCTGGGGCTGAAGCCAGCGGCTTTGCCTGCAAACAGCGTTTGCAGGCCTGGTTCTCCCACCGCTGCTGTCTCGTTTCTGTTTGTTGTGCTCCCTGCTCAGCACGGAGCTGCTCTTCTGCGTGTGTGGGCGCGGGGCAGGAGGGGAAACCTGGTCCCAGGGAAAAACACAGGACAAACGCGCAAGGCAGTGGGAAATTGCAAAATTCAAAATCCAAGCATGGAAGCTTCCTCCTCTGATCATGCATAGCATGACATGGCATTTTTTGGGGAAATAACCGGTCATGGTTTACATGTACCTGGAGACACAACAGTTCCAAGACATAACTTCGCTTTTCCCTGTGTATCTGTAGCAGCTACCCGTGGTTTTGGATCTCAAAGAGCCTCTTCCAATGGGAACCACTACTCAGTACAGGAGGGTTTCTCAGTGGCTGCAGTGTACAAGCAGGATGTTTCCTCCCGTCACACGTCTGATGTGCATATAAAGGTACATGTTCTGGAGACAGCCACCTGCACACAGCCATTTTCCACTGCTCATTTTCTTTTCCCCTACCTGCTGAGCTGTGAATTCCCTTACGCACCAGTGGTGCTACTGCTCATTAAAAATAATCAGCTGAGCAGATGCTGAAGGAAATAATGGGCCGGGAATAAAGAGGACATTGGTCATACATCGCCAAAAATCCCTGCAACAGGATTTGTAGTTCACTGAATTTTCATTCTATTCCAAATCAACATGCAAACCAGCTCCACCGGGAGGAGAGCAGTTCAACGAGGAAAGGGAACTTCAAATTATGAAGGATTGATTGCCAAATGATACAGAAGGAACCCATCATATAAAATATTCTGCACCGAACAAAACTTGCAACACAGTAATGGATGTAAGTGCAAGTCAATCTCATCCTACTGCCACCACAGCCATAACTGGCAAAATGAAAACTCTCTCCCTGCCCATGCCCTGAATGTGTACCTGTGATATGGGAAGCTAAGAAGGATGCTCTCGCTTTCAGTAAATTGATATAGGCTGCAGAGAGGAACCAAGCTCAGAAAATGGCCTACATTAAGTTAATATCCGAGTATACAAATAACTTAGGGCCAAAATTAGCCTTCAGTTGCATTAGTGTAAATGGGTGGATGGGACTTTCTGGACTGTAAGTGGAGGGAGGATTTGGCCCTTAGAAGACTGTGACTGGAAGAAGGGAGAGTGAATCCCATTATCTGGCTTTGCAGGGGAATTGATAGTGGTTTCTCTATGAGCGTGCTGCTCCAGATGGCACGCTGGTGAGAGCCCTGACACGCAACAAAGGCAAGGCTCAGGTATCAGCCTGCAATGCAGGAGAACACACGGATGAGACTGGAAAAAAATACAGCAACAAAAGGTGGGGAGGTAAAGCCATGTTTGCTAAGGTCATTTTTTCTAACAATTCCAATTAAAAGTCAACATAACGGTAGGCACATTTTAGCATGTCAAACATACCCGCTGTTTTTCTGGCAGGGATGTAGAAGGGGGCTTCATATTTCATCTGTTTACCTTGGTGATGCTGCCTGATGCTCTCTCGCATCAGATGCCCAGACAAACACATTTTCACTCCTAAAAAAATTTTGTCCTTTTGCTTTATAACTTTAATTTTTAATAAAAAACATGGAGTCTCTTTTACTTGTGATCCACATGGGCAACTTTTTGAAATGTTGTATTTCTGATTAGTATTTGATTTAGTTACAGAACAGAAAGAATTTTTGGTGAGGTTTTATTTGAATACAGCAAAAATTCCTGGTGACATTTTTATCAAACTAGCTCAAACAGCTTCAGGAATGAATTTCCTCTTTCCCTCTTTTCTTGGTTCTTTGGTTGTTGCATGTTCCTGATTTTTTATTTCTCTTTGTTCTTTTTTGCATATTTTAAAAATCATTTTTATAGCCGAGAACACAAATGATTCACAATCAGAGCTGTGCAAATAGCAAGTTTTCCAGTTTAGTGGCCAAGTAGGAAAACAAAGGGTCAGTGAACTACATGCATTTGGAGCTGATCTGAAACACAATATTTCATCAGGAGCTAATTTTTACCCCCTTTAAGAAATCAGCTCGGCATCAAACAAGAGCAAACATTTCATTTTGCAAGGTCATGAATCTATCTCTCCTGATTTTTTTTGTTGTCTGAAACACTTTGCTGGGCTTCATTCCCCAAAACTGCGCCCCGTGAAGGTGAATGAAAGACTGCTAGGAGGAGAGATGATAATAGCACAGGATAAGGAAGAAGATGCTTTCTTGGAAACAGATTTCCCGGGGCTGTAAATTAGGAGTGAGGCCAGACTGGAGGATTAAGGTCTGAGCATCCTCGTGCGTTTTGTGAGTTCATCCAGATTTCCACGTTGGGGATCTGTCCTACTGTAACTAATGGGCCTGAAGCTCAAGTCTGAATGGGAAGCTTGTGAACAACCCTTCCTGGAGCCAAAATTTCATAACCCTGGGGCTCAACTCTACTCGGTCTCAGTGTTGCTAAAAGCAAGTTGTTCTTTTTGTGGAGCTGCCAAGAGGAAGCACTCAGGACTGCTGGGAGAATTGAGACCCCAGTGCAATCTTAGAACAAAGACTTTGAATCCCCAAGTCCCCAGATTCCCTGAATTCCACGTGTCCTCTCCTTTCTGCTTCCCATCTTCCTCTACACATTCCTCTCTCTGGCTCTTCTGGTTTCCTTCTTTTGCCCATGAGAGGCTTGGTTTACTCCCTCAAGCTCAGTGTGGACAGAGCAGCTCCTTCCCCCCTCCGCAGCCAGCAACGGCGGGTGGCATGGGCCCCCTTTGCTTTTTATATGAGTAGTATGAGGGTCACATGGGAACATCTGTTTCTCAAATAATTATTATTCCCAACGAGGCTCAAATGTACACAAGGCCTTTTTGCATATGTGCTGCAGGTCTTAGTGGCTTCCTGGTGGCTTCTGAAGCAGACCACAGTGAGGTCAGATGGCTGGCACACGGATGGCTTAAGAAGACAGGACCTGATTCTCATACCCTACAGAAGTCATGGACTGATCCCTTTTCCTCATTCATAGTACCACGCCTGGGCTTTTCTTCACCACCCCGCTCACTGTCATATCCTGTGTCTACAGCATCTCTCTTTCTCCCATCAGCAATTCTTTTTTCTTTTCTAAGCCTATTTCTTTCTGTTTACTTCACTCCATCATCCCTGCTTCTCTTTACAATTTTTTTTTTAATGTTTTGCCACCTTTTCTCCATTTGTATTTTCAGTAACCTCAATCTTGGGGTGGGGGAGAAGGAATAAAAATAACAACAAAATCCCTTACTCTTTTCATTTTTTAGATCAAAGATGACTGAGCAACCAAGGGGGAGAATTCAGGGCAGCCTTTGATGCACAGTATTGATGTTGGCTTAGCATGAAAATCTCCTTGTGTTATATTTGGGCCAATTACCAGAGGTCCACACAATTAACCTGAGACACACTAGCCCCATGCGAAGCAATGAAATTTAAGGCCTAGGGAGGTTAATTCAAATCTTAGATGTTTCTGTGATAGGAGATTACTTACCCCATTCCTTTGTATTTGCTAGGAATCTTTGTGCTGAAGATTTTGATATTCCGTTGAAGTTGTGCTCTGGCGGCATGCCTCTTGCTGTGATACGTGATTGCCTGCCTGCGCTGTTGGACTCTGAGCACTGTAGCTGGGTTGTTTCTACGCTAGAGGCGCTTTTGCTCTCACACCTTCCAGCTTCCCATGAGAAACGCTTACCAGGCTCCTGAAATGGCATCTGAGCTTCTGCAGCACTCTTCACAGCAATGAAACGCTACCTAACCTCTTCATCATCCTGGTTCTGTTGGATTTTTGCTTTTTCTTCTTTGTACAGAGTTTCTGCTGACCAAGTTTTGGTCAAGTCAAGGTGTCACACAGCAGAGATGGGAATCTCTGAGACCCACGTGCAGACTGACACAGCTTCATCTCTGATGGGTGCCAGGGTTTTCTGACTCCAGCCACTCCTCAGAAAACTCAGTATTCACTGTAGCCATGAATATAATTCTTCTGTAAATGAAAATGGCCTTTATTTCTCACCTGCCCTATAATGAAGTAGTACCAGTCCTGGCACCCCCTGCACTACATGATCTATATGAAAGGAAGAGCTTCAGGTTTGGACAGGAACTCCTATCTGAGCTCCAAAGCAGCAAGGGACTGCAAAGACAGTGGAAACAGGGACAGGCTGATATTACTGGGTTGTGTTTGGGTTGCATTACTGAGAGTGCAGCCAGCAGGTCAAGCGAGGTGGTTTTCACAAGTCCTCCATGCAGGACTTGTAAAACTGCACCGGTGTCCAGTCTGGGGCTCCCCAGTACAAGACAGTGGCAGACTGGAGTGGAAAGCTACCAAGACAGTCAGGGAGACTTTTTATTTTCATTCTCAGGTCTCTGTGTGTAATTTGATTCTGTAGGACATCAGGGCTCAGATCCACAAAATAATGTATCCAGCTGCCTGGGTCTCTTTGGGACCATTGATTCAGAGCTGCTGTGAGAAAAGACCCCTCTGGGGCTTGCCTCCTTGGAGCTGGCTGGTGTTTCCACAACATCAGGTATGTGAACATCTGGAAGATGGCTCCCCCTCCCTCATACCATCCTCTATTGGTGCTTACTTCTTTACAGCTGGCTCTTCCCATGCTTGGAGGCAGGACAGCCAACCTCTTGCCCCTCCTTGCCTCAACCTCGTCTTTGAGAACAGCGCTGGTCACATTCATCCGTGCTCTGGCACTGGTTCAGTGCTAAAAGCCAGCCCGAAGTATACTAGCCAGTCTCCAGAGGAGGGGTCTGGAGTTACAGCCCAGCAAGAATACTTGCCTTTGCAGGTGTCCTGAGACTCCTCCTGGAAGAGCACAGACAAGGTCTGGACTGCATCAGAGCCAGATCCAATACACATTCCTTCTCCAGGGGCTGAAGAAACTCCTTTTATTGCTTGTAGTCTGGCATGGAGCCTGCTGGCATACACAACCCTCCTCCTCTTTTGTGGGCTCTGAGGCAACTGGCAATGCTTTTATCTCCATCTGACAGGCCTACGGTCAGACCTCACTGGACAGCTGATGTGGTTTCTTATGAGGACCTTCTCAGGACCTGAAGCTTGTTTCTGCAATCAGGTTTCTTCTGCTGCAGAAGGAAACATTCCTCTCGGGCCCCTGGAGCATAATCCTGTACGTCAGTCATGGACACACCTTTTGTGGGCTGGAGGCTCCTTATCTCTTATTCCTTTCATACACTACTAGGCTACGATGAGAGCTTTGTCAGCACTTCTGCTTTTTGTCCTTTTTTCCTATTTGTACGGTCAGTTGCTTAATGGGTGGTGTGATCCCACTCTGGCTTGAAGAGAGCAACCTTTGTTTTAGGTGGACTCAGATCACTTTTGAGATTTCAGGCTGCTATCTACACCACTGAATTAAGCAGCGGTGATGCGTTATCCTTAGTCCACAGTCGCAGTTCAGACTTTTGCTGCACTTATGCTAAGGAACTCACCTCAAATTGAACAGGTTTGTCTTCTGTCTTGGTCCTGTGTAAAAAAAATGCATAAAGAAAATTTTTACCTGTTTGTGCCTTGGCATATGGCAGCCATGGATTTCCTTAGCCCTTCTCTTGTTTATTGTATCATTTTTTGTTATATGTTTGACTTTGACCGTATGGACAGAGATTCATCAGCTTATTTAGCTGCAAAGCACTATACATACACACTGACTGGGCTTTACAAATCTGAAGTGTTTCAGAAGACTCATTACGTACAGGATCATTAAAGTTGGGAGGCAGGTAATAAATAGCCCATTAAATCATCCAGACCCACCCCTGGCAATAGGCGATCTCTTTTTTCACTCATCACTGGACATTTCACCTTGTTGAACCTGTAAAACCCAAGGCTGATCCACCATCAGGTTTATCAGCAACCTGCCAGCAGAACATGTGAAAGACGAGCAAGCATCAGCCCGTCTGCTGGAGGAGAGCTGGGTCTCTGCCTCGTCTCTCACACCACGTTATCGCCCTCATCACGCGTTGCAGCAGGAACGCCCAGGGCTGCATGGGCAGGGTGGCAAAGCAAACCCATCCCCGCGGGGGCAAGAGCTCCAGGTCAGGGCTCAGGCAGCCACAGAGGCTGCCTGTAGAAAGGGCTTGGTAAATTTGTCACTTTTTTCCCTATGGCAGTTTTGCAGATAAAAAGAAGACTTGTGTCCCCAAGGCTCTCCATCTGGCACCTTTCATGAGCACTAAATAATTTAGTAAAGAAAGTCTTTACCTGTTCAGTGGTCCCTTCCTATATCTGACATGGCTCACCCAAAGCCCTCTTGAAAATAAAAATGCCTGAAAATAATGCTTTCTCAAAATAGTCTGAACCCCAAATATTTTTAGAGTTAACATCTTCTGACCTTTGGTCACTGTTCTTTATTAATGCCAAATCTTTATAGTGTTAAAACCAGAATTGCACCTGTTGTAATAACCTTGTCTTTGTTAATTGCCTATGCAGCAGTTTGGATGTCTTAGCAGGTACAGTGAAAAAGTGCTTTTCTTTGTGAAGAAGTTCGTTATTTCTTTTTACATTCTGCAATTTTCTTAAGCATAGTTGCTAACTGCCATTTTTCTATGCAAAATAGTTTTTTCTTTCCCCCTATTCCTCATGTTATTTCAGTTTTATATAGAGAAGGAACAGGCTGCCTAAATGCTCAAAAAAACGATTGGTATGTCTGGACAGCCAATTTGAGAAGTCTTCAGAGAAACCTGATTTGAAAACTGGGGGTGCTCAGTACTTTCGGAAAAAAACCCCTGAAAACCAGAAAACAAAAGACATGCCACTGTCAAGGTATTTCAAGCTGGGAATCTATTGCTACCGGTGTTTCTGAAAGCTTTTATCCACTTTCCTTATGTCTTCTCCAGACACAAAGGACACAAAGAAAAAAATAACGACTGCTACTTTTAAATACTCAAAAATTTCCAGTGTACCCATGACAATGGTGTCTGGATTGTGGGAACCAGTGATGGGATGCCCGATTTTTAGGGCCTGCCAAGAGGTGTGAGGCCGTTCATCCTGGAAGCCAGAGGAGGGTCCATTCTCTGGGGAGGGAGGTGGCTGCCAAGGAGGGATGTGGAGCCCTGCTGAGAGGGGCCCTCCATGGTGAAGTGGACCTTCTCCCAGATAAAAACACATTTATATTCAAGGAAAGGATTTGGACAGACTGTATTGAGTTTGTGTGGGAGAAAGGGACAGCACCGACTGCAGATGTTCAGAGGAGCCTCATGGAAAACCATTTTTAATGAGCCACAAGATGTATTTTTTGAACCTGAAAGAGCTTGTTGTTTCTCTGTCCAAGTTTAATCCAAGTGTATTTACTCCAGTCAGAAGCCCTATTCAGCAGGTCCTTACAGCCCATTGAAGTCCACAGGAGTTGAACACATGCTTCAATGCTTTCAGAGCCATAGTCTTTCATTTTTTTTTTTTCCAGTTTCTGTGTTCCTCACACACTGGTCCGTGCATGTACCAAAGCAACACAAACAAGTCAGTAGAGCCGCCCGCAGATCACAGCGCTTCATCCCCCGCTTGTTTGAAACCCGCGGCCTGTGCCAACTCAAATCTCACCAAAAGTCACGAGGAAATATTATGCGACACACTTTGCCTGTGAAAGACACACAGAACAGGTCTTCAAAGGTTTGGTGGTGCATTAAGTCAGCAGACACTCACTCGAAATGTGTCTGGGGAAGGTCACAGGCTGGGAGAACAAGGCAGAAAGAGTGCCGTGGGAGCGGAGGCGCGTGCTGAGGTGCACGGGAAAGGCTTCAACGTGCCCAGTTGGTGTGACCCTACGCAAGGCTGGTGGGAGCAGTCACCTCACGTGTGACGTGGTCCCACGGCCAAATTCTGACCTTGTCAGCTGCCCTTCTCTTCTCACAAGTACTAACTGCTCTCCAGGAATTGTCCCCATCCCCAAGGCAAAAATTTTAAGGAGGCATCATTTTGTCTCTCTGTCCATCTATGCATTTCATGGTAGAACTTATCTACAGGCTTATCTACAGCCTAAAGATTTGGGTCTCTTGGAAATCATCCACCCAGTCTCTTTGATAGGGAATGTGCTGGATAAGTCCTGCCATGTCCTAGTCCGGGTTAGGAAACTGTATCTGTTTGGGGCAGGAACTGCCTCTTAATTGAACTCGCTGCCCCACCACAAGCAGTTGCATTTAGAAACCAAGAAGCATGTATGGTGCTTCGGTCATCAGAGCATAACGTGGGTGAACTAGGCTGCACAGTGAATAAGAGGTATATTTACACTGCTCACCTCCCCACGGTTCAAATTCCCTCCTGGAAGGAGAAGCTCCAGTTTTCTGGCACACAGACCATTTCAGAATCATTGCTAGGAATATTGTAGGCTTACTGGGAGACACTATGCTCCATGCCCTTCCCAAGATCATCAGAGAGCAAATGAAAAACAACAACTTCTGGAAATGCACCTTTTGGGAGCCAGGAGCCGCGGAGCAGCGTAAGCAAAACGCAGGAGCTTTGCAGGGGCTTGCGGGAGCCTAGGTAAAAGCTGCGATATCGCAAGATGGCCCGAAACAGAAGGCTCTTGTAAATTAACATAATTTAACATAATTACACCCTTGATCTTGTCCATATTTACGAAATAGTGAATGTGGAACCCTGAAGGAAGTCAAGGAAGAACTGACTTTATATGAACCCTCCCTGTAAACCGAGGTCCTTTGTAAATCACCTTTCTCAGCTGCCAGTACCTCACCAGAAAGGCTGAACTTGCCCTCAGTGCTCCCAGCCCCGTTAACGTCAGCTCTGCAATGAGCTCTGCCAGGCCAGTGCTGGCCAGGCTACATTTTGAAAAATCACAGGAAAAGCACCATAAAATGACTACTTAGACTGCACGGGTCTGGGGACAGGGGCTAAATTTGTCTTGTGTCTCAGCACCCCACAGTGCCATGATACTAATCCCTGACTACCCTCTACCTAGGATCCCAGACACTGCTCTACTAGCTATTCGTGCAATTATAACTATAAAAATGAAGAGAAACCTACATCATTCAGGTATTTAAAAATAAGGCCTTTTAATTTTAACCTTAATTTCCTTGAGAGCTGGTATAACCCTCTTATTGCAGTGCAAAATGTTTGTTATCCTGATATGTGTTTTGAGAACACCAGGGGTAGTTTTGCTACACAAATAAACAAGCAGAGGAATGAATGGAAATACTGTTCAATCAGGAGTCCCTCATTGATAAAATACCTGTCACATACCTCTGCCTAAAGCACACAGACACACTTGTATAGCAATGTGGCAAGTGGCCCACTAATCATATTCCAAGTCAGTCCTAAAAAGGAAAATTTCTGCAGTCTTCAAATCTATAGAGGAGCAGATGGATGATGGTAAACTCTAAGTGCTTTACTGGCTGCCTGCCTGCCATCCTCTGAACAAGGGCTAATAATAATATCACTTAAAAGAGCCGTTGAAAGGTTAGATTAGTTTCACTGCTGCAATTTGCAAATAATCCAATATCTGAGTTTACTACATCCTTTGCTATGACCATGGTCAACAAATTCCTGGGTGCAGTATGTTTACCCACTGATACAGGCTTGTGCTTACCTTTCAGGAGGAAGAAATCAATAGAGTGGATCTGGGTCCTAGCGAAGTCACTGCCAAGCCTCTTCAGTCAGGGGGCAGGGAGGAAAGCTTGCTCCCACTCACCTTCTGGCTTTTTCTGCAGCTTTTTAAGCCTTTCTTGATGGGAGTTTGGAGCCTTTGGTCTTGCATGTGAATCAGGGGAAGCACAGTCTCACCATGAACTCCTGAGCAGGCATGCGGTTAATCCTGGAATGGTTTGCACAGCTCTGGCATGGCCAGGGGCTACGGGGACCTGCTCTGCAAGCCCCCTCCACTCATGTGGCTTGGGGCTTCATGCTGCCGCTGGCCTGGCGTTGTGCACAGCCTGGTCAGTGCACAGCCAAAATATTGCAGCCACTTTCATCCCCAGCAGAAAGTCCTGCTCTGAAGGAGGCAAGCGTGGTGTCAGCAATAAACGCGATGAACTCCTCTCTCATTGGACACCAAGCTGAGACAGGGCTCAGAAGTGCTGCTGAGATGAAATAGCTGGCAAATAACTCTGGATATATGTGTTCCCAAATTAAGAGGCTTGATTCCTCCCCTCTTTTCTCTCCTCCTTCATTTCTTACATGATGAGGTCTGTGAATGTTTGAGTTCAGAGCCATGAGCCACCACTTTGCCCTCCCTCCCTCCAAGGGTTAATAAACTCAGATTTGGATTTTGCTAACTGGGTGAAACATGAAAGGCCACGTTTTTACATGAAACGGTCATCGGAGAAGCTACATCAGGGAATAAAATGATCTTGGAATGACTTAATTCCAAATATCTTCAGAAAACATCTGAACAAAAGAATAAGGAGGTTTGGCACCTAGAAAAATGACCATGGTGCTTGGATCTGTTCGAATTGATTAGTGTAATACGGAAAACACTTGTTCTGCGTTTCCTGAACCTGAGATCTGAATAAGGCTAAATGGCCCATCCTGCTCATTCTGTTTATTTCTTTACTTCCTTTCCTCTCTCTAATCAGCTCTTCAGAAATGGTTATTGCTTCCATTTTAATTGTGAATAAACAGGAGCCATCCCAGCTGCACCCTGCTTATCAGTTCCAGCTCAGACCATTGACTTTCTTGGTGAGAGGACCAGGTTTGGTCCATTTGCCAGGAGCTTGGTCACCATATGAATCCTACAATCTCCCGGGCAGGACAGGCAGGTTGTGATGCTCTCGTCCCCGGATGATGTTACCAGTGGGTTTTCAGTCCTCCAGATCTTCTTACTTTTTGATACTGATATGACATCTCTGCCTGTTGCCAAGCAATCCAAACAACACAGGCAGGGTAGGCATTTGCTGTACAAGGGCTTTCTTATACTATTGTTTAATACCAAATGGAAACAAAATAAATCACAAAACCCACCCATAACGCTACACTGACCCACATTTTGCAGAGTCAATGAATATTTTCTTTCTCCCTGCAGCAAGAGCTGCCAGCACTCCCTAGGGAAGAGCATCAGACGGACACACCTCACGGCATTTGGGTTTCCACAGCAGACCCGGCTGATGCAGAGGGGACATACATCCCAGCACGCAGGCACCAGTGACACCCATGCACACAAAGCACAAGGAACCCCAGCAATCTCACACTAACCTAGGGACTGATTATAGCAACATCCAACCGGACTGGTGCAGGACTGTGTTATTACCGCTACTGTCAATACTAGCCCATCTATTTTGATAATTTAATACTTTCTGTTACTGAGAGGTTCTGCATTGCTGGTGTTTGCAGCCGGCCTTTGAAATGTTGCAGAAGGAATCCCTGGAGCTATGGAAATGCATTTTCTTTTTCCATAAAAATTCATCTAGATTTTGCTGTGTTATGAACTTTGAAACCGACAATTTCTCTTCTGTCCTTTCATGTTTCCCCTAGAAAAAGTTAATAGTGGATTTTCAAACTAATTGATCATGACTGTTCTTGTGCCCCAAAGCACGTCTATGTCTACACAGCAGGGCTGGGAGCGCTGAGGAGGGCCGGCTCCAGACCCACCGACAGGACATGCTCCTCCAGTGAGAGCATTGCCAGGGCCTCCAAGTCAGCAGAGTAAAGGCAGGTTGGAGTGGCCTTAGCTGCCATATGAGGCCCTTACAGGTCTGATGACCAGCTCTGGCTGGATCAAATATTGTGGAAATGGAAAGAAAGAGCGGCTGGGGTTCTTCAATCCTCCCCTCTCCTCCTGTCTCGTGGTGGGCCACCCCTCATCCCGTCAGCAGGACCCTACATGGCAACTTTGTACAAGCACCACCTGGTGTGGCCAGACATCGGCAGAGGTGGTAGAGGTGGTAGCAATGCTGAGCAGTCAGTGTGCCCTTTCTAGTAATACTGTATAATGAATGCATACAAAAAAAGACATAACAGTTAGACATAAAATAATTGAGTTTTTACCTCTTTATTTAAAATTACATAGAAAGTGATGTTTAGCAATATATTAAAAGAATTCTATTTAGGCTTCAAAGTCAAGCATTGGAGATGGAGGAAAGGGGTGATTAGTGTGCAACCTTAATTCTGTCCCCTATCTGCATTATGTTACAGAATTTAGTTGTCGAATCACTTGTGCCTCAGGGAGAGTCCAAAATGGAAGTTCAAGAGGCAGAATCAAGAGAATTTTAATGCAGCATTAATTTCCCAACTTTGCAGTACACATTTTTGCATCCTGAGTAGCTTTTCTGAATATAATTTATAAGACAAAGCATAAAAAATCTGCAGGAAAGCAAGTACAATTATTTATGAATGGGAAACTGAGATGTGGAGCAATTAAGGAACCTGTTCAGCATCACACAAAAAAAATGGCAGTGGAGAGGGAATCGAACCTAGTTTCCCAGTAGAGTTTTTGATCACAGGAAGCTGACCCATGGTGGAATACTTCCGTGCAACTGTTGTTTAAATTAAGAAGATTTCTATAAACAACTTTTACCTATAATGCCTGTATTTTTATAGTGTCGGACTGTCACTTTCACTTTCTCCTGTACTTCAAAAGAAGAAAAGCCCATCTCCTAATTCACATGTAACAATGACTAGAGTAATATAGGAACCTCCTTTCTATATTTTCTATTCTCTGACTTATTGCCATCCAGGATTTTGCTTGCATTATTTTCTTTACTGAAAGATGAGTTAAGAAAATGATGGTGCTGGGACATGTCTTTCCTGGAGGCCACCCTTTCCTCCACACCGCCCTTGTGATTGTGGGGGCCCTGCATGATGTGGAAGGCTTTCTGCACTTCTGGTAAGTGATGCTCGGCACCATTTTCCAGGAAAAGTAATTGTCCATTAGTTTTCCATCTTTGCACGTGGGCACACAGAGAAGGAGAGCCTGGCAGGTGTAAGCTGGCCTTGGTGACTAACATGGTGCTGCAATTCAGCTACTTGCAGCCCATACCAGGACCCCACTGGCTCCCCTGGCTGGCATGGATGGACATGACCAACGAAACAAGCCTATCTGGAAAGCTGTTGTGAGGTCCGGTTGTCTCAGAAATCCTGCTCAGTAGATAAAGGCTTTTGTGGTGTGCTGGGTGTCCTCACTGAGACCTTTCTGGGGCCAGGAGCTGCTGTGAAGCTGCTCTGACCACTGAGCATGAAGCCTTGGCCTCTCTTGGGGGGAGACTCAATGGTGGGGTCTCAGCAGCTTCAGCAGAAATGTCATTGTGGCTACATCCCTCTTTGGTCCTTGTCCTGCTCATTTCCAAAACTCCCCATCCAGGGACCCCGTGGCCGGCACAGCGCCTGCATCCTCCAGGGAAGGACAGGGTAGGACGGCCAACGAAACATGGCTTTTCCCTCTGTCCATTTTGGAGGGGACATAAGAGGCATATTGCTCCCAGCACTCTTACCCCACCCTGTGTTCCCAGCTCGCAGAGGGAGCAGAACTGCTTTTCTCTGCAGTTAAGGAGCTGCTTCTCCTTCCCTTCTTCTGCTGAGTACCCAGCCCTGACCTCTTCATGTACGGCAGACCCTGGCTAACCCTGCCCCTATAGGCACCACATACGTGTGCACCCCCAGTGATGAGACCCCTTGTGCACGCAGCTGGGAGCCAGGGCAGGGCAGCACCAAGGGGACCCCCTCAAGCAACAGAAACCTCCCTGCCATTAAATCCAACCTCCTCCAGGACCGCAGCCCCGTACTTCATTCCAGCTTTCTCTAGGAAATGGCTGCGAGCTTTGGGGATTTTGTTCCATCCTGGGATGCAGTTATGCAGCCTCTGTTCGTTTGCACAGATTTGTTCTGCCATTAGCTTTGTGCTTTGTACAAACAGGAGGGAAGCACAGCTGATGGCAGATGTGGAGGTTCCTGGTGCTTGGGCAGAGATACTACGCTGTGCTCACGGGGCCCAATGCTAGAAGGGTTAAGCTGTATGTCTGAGCCAGCAGGGATAAATCAAAAAAATCTTCTCTCTTCAGCCTCTCTTTATCTACATATATGGCTTTCAGCTCTGCCTCCCACCAGATTACAAACATATCCCCACAGCTCCCTGTGAAAGAGCCAGGGCTTGACTGAATCTCTCAGAATACTTTAGGTACAAGATCATCCTCCCGTTAGCCTGAACTCTGAATGAAACCGTACCGATGCTTGGAAAGCATCGCTTAACCAGTGTTTTTATTTTCTGCATGCCTCAGTTCTGCCATCAGGACACCTGGTACACACAAAAGCCTTTATTTACTGCAAGGGATTTATGACAGTCAAAAATGGAAAGGAAATGCTGCTCGATGCCTTGAGATCACTTTGCAGCTCCCACCCCACACAACCACCTTGGAAACTATGAACTGCTTTGCGGCCCCTTTTGCAGAAAAAAATCCATCTTTCCTAGTCTTTCCCAGTCTTTCCAGGTCACCCCTCTCTTCCTCTGCCTCCCCTGAGGATGCAGCTGTATTTCCTTTATAAGCACAGATGAGTAACTCTGCAGAAAGCTGGAGACCTGCTCAGTATTGTTGGGTAAATGAGAAGTGAGGAAAAGCTGGGCGATCGTTTCGTGCCATGAAGATCTCTGCTGTGGCAGGGGTGTCTTCCTGGAGCTCAGCAGAAGCTCACTGAAGCGACTGGGATGCTTGCCAGCACAAGAGGATCAGCTCTTTTATTTACTCCTAGAGTTGCTCTGTCTCCCTTCTGGTGAGGTGCTGACCATGGCTTTTTCTCTGCAACAGGCAAGGGGTTAGAGGGCCAATGCAACACACGGTGGGACCAGACACAGAGCTTCGAAGTTACCAATACTGATAACAACCTAATTCAGGCATTTATATTGCAGTTCACCCCAAGGGGAGCCAGGGGTTCATGCATATGGTGAGGATCTGCCATGTGCTCACACCCAGAACAAGAAGCTGGACTCACTCACCTCAACATGGCTCCCGTTGGGATGGATGGCTGTACAGACCTGAGCGATGTGTCAGCCGACTCGGACATGAGGAAGATGTTGGTTTCAGCTATCATCTCCGTTTGACACTGCAGATGTATGTCCAGATGTCTCCATTCTAAAGCAGTAGCAAAGGCACTGCTGAACTTCCTTGTGTCTTTTATGTTGCTACTTTTCATGACCAAATGAAAGTTGGACAGTTTGGTCATAAACTCCTGGGAATGTGTAGAAATTGATGACAAATTTCAGCCAGTTCATAACATAATTAATGAGCAGTTAATTATCTTGGATCGGAAAGCCTGACTGCAGCACAGAGAGACACTGTGCACTGTAAAAATAGAAAAAAGATAAAACTGTGATATTAAAAAAAGCTAGTTTTCAATGAAATAGATGCTAAAATATTACAAATACCCTGACAGACTAAGCAAAGCTACAAGCTGAAAGGAATCGTATTTGTTAAAAAGAGGCTTTGACACATCTTTCTGGACTGTTTCTTCACCAACTTTATTTCCGCAGCAGCAGGGTGTCTGGGTTGCGCTACAGTCTCTCCAAGGATGTAGTGCAGCCTGTGACACGGGCAAAAGTAATTCCTACCCAACACTGGCCCCAGGCAGTGCTTATTGCTTTTGCAAGTGTCCTGCACTGATTGTGGCAGGGCACCAGTGTAGCCCTGGGCTGGAAAGCCATCACCTGCACTCACACTCACCCAGGTGGCTGGTGATGCTCCAGCTCCAATACCGACCCAGGGGCATCTCTGCCCTCGTCCAGGGGCCAAATCCAACTCTTGGGCTATGTCATCTTGGGATTTATAACGCAGTGCTTGGGTTGGAGGTTGGAGGGGCACCCCAAGGTGCGGGGAGGACCGCTGCCTTCTCCTGGCCAAGCTGCCCCATGGGCACAACCTGCTATTTTTATTTGCATATCCCCCATGGCAGGGCCTTCTGTGGTTTGCATGTGTGAAATAGCTGCTGAAGCACAGCTTGGTCTCATTGTCTGCATCCTGGGCCTGCCTCAAGGGCTGGATGTGGTGATATTTCCATGTTATCTAAATTAGACCCAACCTCATCAAACCCCGACTGCTTCCAAGAAAGTGCAGTGTCACGTCCACTCCCCACGATCTCCTGGGCACGCGCCACCGGAGGGGTTTCTTCTTACCATGGCTTACAAGATCTGGTTCTCACTGCAGTTTATGCCAGGCATGTTTACTGTTTTATTTTCTCCCTGGCTTTAAATGTCTCCTCACCTTGCAGTCTGTATTTATGACTGGCTCATAGGAGTGATTGCTGGGCGTGCCATGGTACATCTGCCTCAACCGTGAGACGCAGGCAACTTCACTCTTCCCGTTGTTTCGTTGCTAAGTCACTAATTCATTATACATTAAAATGTCAGACAAGATTCTGAAAGCCGTACTCACAAACATGAGCGTTTACTCATACGAATAAGCTTCCTTATGTTATGGGTGTGCTTCTGTGCCCATTGAATGAATAAAAGAGTATGACCTCTCAATCATGCTATTAGGAGGCAGATCTAGCTCTAATTTTGGTTTTACGCATTCCTTATTCTCCCAAGACTTCCAGAAAGTCATGTCAACAGGTGATTCTTCCTGAGACAGGCTGGAGGTATGTAGAAACACGGGCAAGGAGCTCAGCACCAAGGTACAAACCTCTCGTGCAATCTTGCCAGTACACACATAAGGAAAAAGGGAACGTGGTAGGTTGTTGGGCCAAATTTGTCCTTCACATCAGCTATGGGATAGATTTAACCGTAACCACTTACCACTTCTGAGTGCCATGCAGAGCACAATTTATGCTGCTTGACTCTAATTTGAAGAGAGGACATAATCTTTTCTTAGGACTTTCTCAAAGTCTGAGGAAGCTTAGAATAACTATAAGGCTAAAAACGGGGGGCAAAGCAATTATGGCTAACTTGCAGTCTCATAATTCTATGGAAGATCAAAGTAACCTATGTATTCCAGGAAAGACTAATTCTCACTGTAATGTTTCTTACCATCTCTGCAAATGTTACTCTGTCCTTGATTTAAATTAGATTTTTCTATGGGAATTATTCTTCCAGCATCTTATACTCACATGCGTTTCTCTCTCCCAGATATATAGATATAGATATAGATATAGATATTTTAATTGCAGCTGCATCAGTCCCATCTCCTCTTCATTTTTTAGAAGTTGCTCTTGCTTACACAGAAGTAACTGCATCTTTGGGAAACAGTCCTAACTTGGCAGGTATTTTATTAGGAACAGGATGGGTTTTGACCATCTGAAGAGACATTACTTATAATGAACTCTATTGCTCTAACTCATTCAAGATGATTTTGGAGATTTAAGAAGCTAAGAAGCATCATCTTAGAGTAAAAAAAAAAAAATCTCAAGATTTAAAATGGTGCTCGATTAGTTTCAAAGATGTGATATGTTACCTATAAGAGCAGGAAGCTCAACTGAATTCAGTAACCCAAGTAGACCTGCTTATCCACCTCCAATGGTCTATAAAACATCCCTCCTTCATAGCCAGGCAACCAATAGTTGTGACTAAGGCTGAGATTACACACAGCGAAGCAATGACTAAAAAAATCTATTTTTCGGAGTACAGACAATGGCTATGGATCCATAGTGTTGAGGAACAAGTCAGTAACACTCTGTATTTAATATTGATCTTAGTTTATGACCTCAGGTAATTTGCAAGAGAAGTATAGCTTGTAGCTCTGACCTTCTTGTTTTGATTTTAAGGTCACAAGAAACTAAACTAAAACTTCTTTAAAGGATTGTTTCAGTCATTAAAAAGATGGTACTTCTTTCCACAGCACATTTTGCTAGCCATGAGATTTACATATTGTACCAGCATGTATGTCCCATTCAGATTTATTAGTGAGAGATGCCAAATAAATTTGCTCTAGGAACTAAGGTGGAAAGTGGGCAGACTTCAGCCTTAATGCATTTACACTCTTAAATCTGACACTCCTTCTCTTTTCTATGTTTGAGCAACTTGAACAACTTTATTTTAATACAGTTTGCATACACAGCACATATTCACATGTCATCATTTTAAATACAGTTACATTTTGGCAGCAGGGTGACACAGTGAATGAGATGCGATAAAAACAGAGTCTCCTTGGTTAGGCTCTAAATAACTGACTAATGCTCAGATTTTATGTCCCCGTTTAACTTTCACTGGCTCGAAGTAACAGAGTGGGTCAATTAATCCTCATATCAAGAAGTAATTGCATTGCTGTTCCAATCCAGTCTGCAGAGAAAAAACACCGTGCTATTTTCAAAGAAAGCAACTGCTGTACCAAGCCAGGGTCCTGGACAATTTATTTAGTGTCAATTTGTGACAGCCTCCAAGATCTGTGCTGCCATGTCTGTGCATTTAATGTCATGGACCTGGACATAATTGCTTGTCATGAGTGTTGCAAAGTCCATTAAAGACCTTATTCCCCCCAGGAGGGAACCAGACCTGCACCTGTGATCTGTGTGGCAAGGGCTTTGTCTGCATAGACCTGATGCAGTGCTTGCACATCATTTGTTCTATGGCCCATCAGATATCACGAGATATTCCTATCATCAGCTTAAGCAGCTGATAGATTTGTCCTGATGACTTGTTAAGGAGTGTGTTCACACAGTGTGCAGCTATTTCATGATTCATTATCTGTATTGCAAGAATGGTCCTATGCGTTACGTACTGCAAACTGTTTATACTCTGCTCTAAAGAAAAAGATTATTGGATAGGAATTTGTTCTTCCTACTATGTTCACCACAATAGCATCTGAGGTCTATATCTAAATAAGGAGGCGTGAACATACTGAGTGTGGTGGTGCCTGGCTTCTAGACAACTAACAGACTGAAGATGTTTCCTACCCACAGGTAGGAGCTGGGTAACACCTGGGTACCTAGAACAGGAGGTACCAACACTAAGGTGAGATAAAGGGGTAATTTAAATTTTTTTGCACCTTCCTCAGGTTATTGTGCCTTCTAGTCTTGAGTCCCCTCCATGAAAAAGTGAGGACTAAACACTGTAAAAAGAATATTGTTACATATGCTTTTCTGTTCCCAAAGAGGAGGCAGTTCTTGCTACAGCCAGTAATGCAATGTATGGAGCATTCGCCCAGGATGTAGGTGACATTAAATTCCTTTCTCTTACTGTGGAAATGTCCCACTAATTTCACATATATTCTCATTTCTTCTTTGATCCAGTGCATGTGCATGGAGATCAAGTTCTGTGCGCTCCTTGCAAACTGTCCATGTTTGCTGGCTTTACCTCCTTCTTCCCATGTAGACTTTGCATCACGCCTTGTCTTCTCTGAAAGTATTAATAGCGTCTTTGCCATTACCTTGATGCTGGGAGCCAGCAGTAGACCCAAACATAAATCTTGCCAGAATTCATTTAGACAATGGCTGGTTTAATTTTCTGTTTTATAATTTAAATAAGCCATCTTTCACATACGTCTGTTGCTCTGCATGAAACTTTATGTATGTGGGCCTATAAGTAATGCCCCAGCAGAATATAAGTCCCTGAGGTTTGTTTCCCAGCGTCTTTCCCTGTTCCAGGCAAGAGTAGATGGTCACTGAGCAGCATTAGAGCAATGAGAGAGAAATTCCCATGACAGCTGCCTGCAGAGAGGAAAGAGGGCCTGTGGCTGATGTTTTATCGATTGCAATGCAGACATACACTTTCCTATGAACCGACACAGTGTCACTATAGAGCAACATGGGAGAGTTTTTCTGCCGGGCTCTGATGCAGGCTCAGAAGGTAGGATGGCCATCTACCTGCTGAACATCAAGTACCTTGCTTTAGTGAGTATGCAATTGGAAAGCTAAAGGTGCAAAGTTTAGGGGATTACTTTTGAGGTATGGACATAGGAAGGCTTTTCGCAATAAAAAGTAGTAAGACATAGTTGAAGGTTTATTTATTATGCATCCATGTCTAAGTTTTCAATGGGCCAGATTCACATCCCTCACATATGACTGCAGAGTAGCTCCAGCAAAGGGCATAGGATTACTGCAGGTTAGGCATGGGCTGCCTTCCACAGATTCACCACTTTCATAAACATTTCACCTACGTAAAGAGTCTTATGTCCTTTGGCAGGGACGAGAACTTTTGCTTGATGTGTGAAGCAGCAGCAAACAAGGCTGCTCAGGATTTGTCTCGATGAGAAGTCTTGGTTTTGCTGTAACTTCAGTTGATTGCCAGTTACATCTAATTAGCCAGCACAGTTACCAATGCTCGTCCAGATGACACTGAACTGGAGGAAAGCTGGTGTTTCTAACTCATCATTTGCAACTGTATGAGGGAAGATTCAGATGTCCTTTTATGAATATGACTGACAAAGTTCAATAATTAATGTCTCCAAAAAAATGAGCTGATGAGACGAACAATGCTTGTTTCCTTCAATGAAAAATCAGCCTTTCTGGTATGAGCTAATTCATAATCATCTGCCTTGAATTACAACACAACAAAAATTATTTCTTCCAGTCTTCTATGTAGAAATAGGAAAAGAAATAATTAGCACAGGATGACAAAACTGCAAAGGGTGTCTTTAGTTCAACCATGTAGTCTGCTACACTAGCCACATGTGGAATTCAATATTTTGATGACAAATGAGAGCACTTACTACATTCCTCATTGTATAAATGACTCTGCAGTCATTGGTAAATAGGGTTACGTAAAAGCCTGACTCATGGGATGCTATATTAAAAAGAACAAATTGATGGGGAAGAACTCATGAAAGGCTTCAACATTTCTGCAGATTGAATAAAATTATCAAGGAATTGCAATCACAAGTTTTGCTAGAATATTTTCCTTTTAATACTGAATGACAGACTCCCTTTAAGTAGCATGAAAGGAGAAAATAAAAAGGATAAGAGTCTATTATCCTAAATCGATTCTTAAAGCATGAAACAGTTTAGGAAAAAAATAGGAGGAGGAAAGGAAAAATTGGGCTGCCAGGAAAACAATCTTCTCAATTTCCTAACTAGAAATTGTATGAAGAGTGATACACAATAATCTCTTAGACTGGCTCTCTAAAATTATATATCCAGTTCTCATCAAGAGTGGTTCAGAAGAAAAGACTTTATGCAAAGCTGATACTGCTACTTGACAAATCCAAGAGCTGAATGGGACACATCATTGCTTTCTGAGTACTATGAAATGAAGGAGAAAAGCTACTGTTGGTGTTCCTGCTTCTTCTATTATCTTTTATAATGAAAGAATGATATCCTACTCAAATACACTTCAGTTCAATCACTGATGAATCGGGAGTCCCTCCCATACTCCCATCAAAGATTCTTGAACATCTGCAGAATCTGAGCTTTGATTTTTAAACAAAATCATTTCTAGTCTCTGTGTTTGAAGAGAAAAAAAACTTTCAAGTGTGAACTGAGTGCAAACTGGTGCTATTCTCTGCTATGAGCTGAGATAGTAAATCAATAGCGGTATGAAAGATGAACTCCCTCCCCATCTCCCACCTTTCATCTTAGTAGGCTGGAGACTCTGATGATTGTCTCTGAAGGGTGATTTTAGTGTCGTCGTTATCAATTCATTTTTCTGACAAAGACTGTGAGGAACATGGAAATAGGACTGAGCGATCCTTCTGGGTCACTGAATTGACTCCCCTGCCATGGCAGTACTGCTACGTACAACTCTCCCCATAAACACATAGTACTCTTTTTTTTTTTAATCTAACTCTATCTTTTGGCCCCCACTATTCTGATTAAAGGCTTCACTGCTCCAGCGTAGCAGGTACTTTCTTCTAAAACCAAGACCAAATGTATTCACGATCAGTTTATACCCATTTGATCTTGTGCCAGTATCACTCTTCAGTGAGTGACTCTTCTCCTTTCTTGATGTCAACCCCACAACATATTTAACAGAAATTGTATCCCTCTCAGCCTTCATTTGCCAGACTAAACAAGTGAAGCTCTGCGAGTCTCCTCAAAGCTGGCCCCCACTTCCCTGATCCTGCTAGAATTGTACAGGCTGTTTCCAACAAAGACTCACCAGTATATTGCGTAAGTGGCAATAATATTTTCCTAGTTTTGTTGGTAAAAGCCTCTTGAGAGTCTTTCTTTTCTTAATTCTGGCAGGTCTGAGAATAAGAAACTAATGAGAATTACCCAGACTGATGAGACTATTTAAAACATGTCTATGGGCACCCGGCTGATGGAGTGGCAACCCTTTTGACTGCCAAGAGAGAACTGGTGAGGCTGAGGTCCCCAGGCATCTCAGCCCACACACAGTCTGGAAAGAAAAAGGGAAACAAGGAGCATTAGTTATTATTTCTTAAGTAATTGCTTTTGTAATATATTTTTTTAAGCCCAAATGCTCTTCTCATATTCCTTTTCCCTGCCCTGGTGCTTCACAACAGAAACCAGTAAGGAAAACCAGGAACTGGGCAGGGCAAGGAGAAGGCTGGGGCACGAAGGGACCTGGCGAGCCTGGCAGGGGGGAGAGAGAGCTGGCAGAGAGAGGTCCATCCCGAGGACACTCCTCGTCCCAGCGCTGCAACCGCAGGGTGCTCCTGTCAGCCCAGCGCTGTGTATCACCTATCCGAATGGTTGCCTTATGCCATCAATATTAGTTTCCCTGATGTCCCCACCATGATGGGAATTTTCAGAAAAAATAGCTTATAATAGAATGCAAATAGCATATTGTCTCTGAAAATGCCCATAGCTGAGCGGGCAGCATAATGGTACTAATTCAAGCTTCTAAACAATGCCACTGCTATTGGTATTGATCTGACACCCATAATTGATATTAATGGGTTGTATACTCAGTTTAGTTACTCCCTTCTAAAATATCACCTTGAAATTTTCCACTGCTGATAGTATGCAGTGGTGAGTCCCTTTCCAGAAGAGGCAATTGAAATGTGGTCAGAGACAGAGAAGTGAAAAGCAGCAGAGATGGAGACAGAAAGGCTACGGAAGAGTGTCCATAATAAGAGAGGAGAGGAAAGGCAGAGGAGAAAAAGGAACTAAAATGGGCCATACTATAGACTGGCTATATTTATATATAATGGTCATATGTCTTGCTGGGAATCTCTCAGTTACGCAGATATAGGAAAATAACTTGCTTTTGCTATCAGCTTGATCCAGGAGAAGAGCGCTGGCCCTCTCACTAGGGTGAAGTTCCAGTAGAAGGAAAAAGGGCCAAGCATGCTTAGTGCCTCAATCCACGCAGACCTGACCACTACCAAATGAGCTTTTGTCGGGCTGCAGTAACATCACTGTTGGGACCTCTCTCATGCACTGCACCGCTTGGAGCACCGAGTCACCACCAGAGAGAGCACTTCCAGATCTTTTGGTCAGACAACAGGAAGCTTGGATTCAAGTACTGAGGTGAGTACTTACACTTGGGATCCATGCAGAGCTGCTTCACGAGCGAACAGTTTAAATATAACTGATGTGTAAAGCATGCCATCCACTGGAGTGTGCTGGTGGAGGTGCAACTCAAACTCCATTATGGCCAAGTCCATAAAGACACCTTAGCCTGAATTTAAAAGCACTTTAATAAATCTTCCATTGTCATGTATGAATTCTAGATTAGGCTTAAAACACAAGTTGTGTGGTTTGATCTCTGAGAGTGAGCACTCGGGACTGTTTTCCCAACATTTCATGTTGGTCTAGGGGCAGATAGAAGTATCAAGACTTGATCTTGGGAAAGTGAGTGCTGGAAGCCAAGCTTAAGTAAAGAAATGGTTCCATTACAATATCTTCCCCAACCTTATGATGAAGCAAATACACAAGCTTGTTTCCACAGGTTTTCCACAGTTGGTATTTTTTCCCCTTTTTCTGGCTGGATATTTATTTTCTCCACATGTGCTAGCTTGAAACTATAATTGCAAAGGTCATAGTCTTCCAGTGCCTGCTTTCCATAATTATTGACCCTGTTGAGGATGACAAGGGAAACCAAGGGTTTGCTGTCCTCATATACCTCCCAGAATGTGTCTGATAGAGACACAGCACTCTGGAAAATTTGCTGATCACCTCTAATCTTCAAGAATCCCATACAAAAAATAATCCATGTAACCAGAAATAAGAAGGAAAGATGCGTGTTATCTGAATGTAGTTCCAGTGTCCTCAGAACTAATTGCTTGAAGTGCTTGAAAGAAATCTGATGGAGTGTAATAGTGTTGAGATGTTTTCCCACTGCCCAGGAAACACAGTGCTAATTTTACTGGGCTGTGCATGTTAATTATGTGCAGTATTACCGATAATACTCAGAAACCTCCTGCTGTGTGGGTAGGATTAATGCGAGATGGTACTGATGCAAATATAGCTTGCTTGCTGAAAGTGAGCTGGAAAATTGTTTCGCTTGTTCACTAAGCTATACCCTGTTAGGCACATATCAAAATGTGTTCAGAAGTTGATGTTACTTCTGTGCATCAGGAACATAAATTAGAATCCAGATTTCATAAAGACAGCAAAAGACATATCCACCAGAATGGCACAAGGCATAGGTTAAGGCACACAATTGAATTTCCCGAGTTTAATGAGTCACTACAGACTACCTGAGCCACTGCAGCTAACCATGTACATGCCCTTGTGAAGTAAAACACCATGTAGAACTGATTTGCAAGCTGGCAGGAGTAAGCATGTGCTCCATGACAGTGGCCCAGCTGATGCTCAGTAGCATGTCCAACCAGGAGTCACACTCCACGGAAGAAAGGCAAAGGTAGGAACAGACACCCACCTTGCTTCTCTGCAAGGTGGACACTTACTATTTTTCTGTTTTGGACTCAGTGAAAATAAGCTGCTACCAGCACCCTCAAGCTCCAGTTCTGGGAAAGAAAGGAGCTTCTGGCACTGTTCACTGAAGGGCTGCCAGCCACTGTGCTGGTAGCTCAGTTGCGTGTTTGAGACATGGATCTCCAAAGGTCTTTAAAGGTTGCTTTGATCTCTAGTGGTGCTGAATACAGCATCTTGCAGTGAATTTAAAGGGATCCAGGAAAGCTCAGCACTCCTAGAAAACAGTCTGCTTGAATCTATTGACATTAAATATATTCAAGGGTTTTTTTCTTGTACTAATTACTTAAGATGTTGAGTCAGCATCTTAGTGACAGGGATAGTAGACAATCTTCCGAAAGCAGTTCTACCTCTGTCTGCACTGAACCAGTCACCCTTTACATGAAGTGATTAGGGCATATAAAGAGTAGAGACAAGAGCTAAACTGATGCCATGTAAACCTTATCTGAGAGGATAATCACAGTCAGGGTACACTGATACCACTGTTGTTAGCTTACAAATGCAGCAGAGGATATCTCACAAGCTGTCGTACCTTTTCACCGGACGATACAATGAATTTTGTTCTCCAAAGAGAGAGGCGTAACTTGCTAGCTGGATGCCTCTGTGCATTTGGAAATACCCTGCAGTACCAGCAATCCCAGCTGCCAAAGCACCCTCAGGTTTCAGGGCTTCCTCCCTGGCCTTTTGCACATTACCGGGCACGGCTTGGTTTTTGTATGAAAAAAGTCATATTAAGTAATAGTTTACCTCCACTTTTTGTAAGAGACATGGCCAAGCATCAAGGTAATCTACATATTAATCTCTGTTTTAAGATCTGTGATGAGCTCCATTCCATGTTCTCATTTTAACCATTATCTCATCTCCATTTCCCAACCCTGTACCTCCTATGCTATCTCCCAACATGAATTGCACTGGGTCTGATTTCATTTACACTCATTAAAGACAGAAACCATCTTGTTACATATCTTAAAGATAGTTCTGAATTAAGAACCATATTCAGTCTTTCTCTCTGAAGGAATTTCTACGCAGTGTATGTAAGTCTTGATTAATGTACGTATATATCTGATGCAAGAGCAGTATCAAATATTCTTCACTGTGGCCTTTTACAGCATGGTTTGACTACAATATGTCTTTGAATATTCAGTGTATTTAGGAAGCCTATTTAATGGTTACAGTTTGGGAACATTTTAAACTGATGAGATGATGATTTTTCCACAAACCCATAGCTTTTACTTATGTGTCAACCTTTTTGTCATTGGATATCGTTTTTTAGCCTTTTGACTGTAAGTAAGTGACCCACAAAGAGAAAAAAAAAACTTAAGCTCTTTTTTGTTTCTGTTCAATTTTTTTTTTTTAATAAACCTGCCTTCTTGCCTTTATCCCTTTCTGCTGAATTTGGCAGAAGAGGGAAAGACACTGAAGTCCTGCAGACTTCATGGAAATGGATAATGGGCAGAGGAAGGAGACCCAAAGTACTGTCTGTCCCAGGTGGGTCAAGCCCAGGTGTGCTATGGCGTAGCGCCCTGCTATGGGGACCGGGCACCAAGGAGGAACTGGGGCTGAAACTTCCACTCCTTGACTAGGGTAGGAAGGCAGTGAAAAGGTGTCTCTAGCTTGCCTCGCAAAGCCTCCAGCAGGGAAAGCCAAGTGTAACAATTCTGATATATATTTACCATATAAAAACAACCAGAGGAAAAACGTACATTTTTTATCTTATATTGAAACAGAAAGGATATAAATCCAAGCCAAGCAAAAATCCCAGTAGTCATCTAGTTCATCATCCCACAATATATATAACTCCAGTTGAAAACAGTAGGTATTTATTCTGTCTCCCTCAGAAAAACTCAGGCCCTTAATATACTACCAATTACAGTTAGAATTATGTATGGATTATTTTAATGGTTTATTGACATGCTAGTGAACTAAGTACCTTGTTTTATTAGTATCATTTAAGTCTGCGTTAGAAAAAACATTATAGAATTTCACTCCTGATAACAATAATGATCTAGATTTTTGAAGGAAAGGCAAAACTGTCTATATGTCATTTCCATGATACAGCCACATAACAAGACATGATCCTAAAAGCACATGAAATTCTGAGTTGATCATAGAACTGATAGCAGAGCAATTCAAGATTTTTTAAATGCCACTTTGTTCACAGTGATAATTTACCCTTCATGTGATATCCCTGTTATAATCAATCATATCTGCATTGAATAGATCATTTTTTCTCATGTATGCCTTTCCACAAATTTATCCATCACACTTGCGCCCCAGATACTACCTCTTTCCCTGAATTACACCATTTTTGAAGTAATTTCCAATAAAAAAAAAAAAATTGTCCATGAGTGGAGACACTGTAATGTACAAAAGAGGCTATTTCACTGAAGAGTATCCATTACATACAATAACAGTGATTTGTTTTGCAACATCTATTTTATGCTTTCAAGCTACATAAAAAGCACTCTTGTCCTGTGGTAATTAAAAACAAGACAACACAGACAAGTGTTTTTACTTCCCTTTCTGTAACAGAAACGAGCCTGCGGGGACAGAAGTTTGGTTCGTCCTTTTATGTGCCTGGAAAAATGACAGCTCAAATAACGGGGCAGGTGGTGAGCCATTCAGGTGTCACTAGCAAAGGGTGAACAGATGCCACCAGATCTTGCCATTAATATTATCTGGGAAGGTGAGTAAACGGCACTTCTAGGAGCAGGAGCATTTGACAGCCCTTGCTTGGTCCGAGCCTGAGAGCCAGCAGCTCTCCCGGTGCAGACCTCCTCCCCCACCAGCAGCAGCTCCTTCAACACCAGTGCTGAGGGACCGGCCTCCTCGGGGCTCAGGGCTATCTCCTGCTTGCCACTTGAAGGTCCTAGGCTATTCGGTTGTCACAGTCCAGGCTCAGGGGAAGGTGCAAAAAAGCCCCTGAAAGGGGCTGGAAATGCAACCTGCCCAAGGCTTTGGGTCAAGGAGCAGGGGCTCTTCAGAAGCAAAGTCACAAGGGCCACAAGGTCCCCAACCCGGCGGCAGGGGCCTCGGGGTACAAGGGGGCTGTGGGAAGCGGGGGTTACAAGTGGCAGCAAAGACAAAGACATCTGGCTAAAGAACTGACTGAAAAATGAAGTTGGGGATCTGGGAGAAACGAAGCTGCCCGCGAGTTGTCTCTGGTGCGTTCAGAAAACAAGGTCTTTGTTAAATGAAAACATTACATGAAAGAATATGTCAAATTCATATAATCTGTATTTTCATCCTGGAAATGCACTCAGGCAAGATATCGACTGACTACTCTGGCTAAAGAGGCGATAATATCTTCTTCCCTTATATGTGTGAAATTGTCACATCGGGACTTTTTTCAGACGGACTCCCAGAAAACTTTATAAAGAATCTGTAGTTACCTCACCTGTGCTGAATCAACATCACAGCTCGGAGAGAGGTGAAACCTTGGAAAAACTGTGAATCAAATTCTTTCCTGCAATAGAAACTTCTTTTTTTTCAGAGGAATTACATATAAGAAACCTGAGGACACAATTTAACTCCAATGGGAAGAAATTTTTCTTACCAGTAACAAAAAAAGTGACAAAGCATTGGGACCTTTAACAAACTGTCTGTGCAAAGAAGGTTGGGGAAAATGAAAAGATTATTTGAATCCTTCTCCCGGGCAGAATTTCATCTGAATAAAGTATTTCAAGAGTGCATGATATTAAGTCATCTCTATTACAGACAGTCACACCAATTAAACTGGTATAACCATTCTTATTTTGGATTAAGGGTGCTTCATCTTAGTTTTGATTTGTTCCTAACTGATGCAAGCTAACTGACATAACTCCAGTTTAATTTGAAATAAAAGTGGTTTAGATAGGTTTTAACTAAAACTGCTTAGAAGCAGCCTGTAAGTTACTCTCGTGCGACCTGGAGACCTCACAGCAAAATAAAGGTGTTCATATACAGACTTGCGCCAAAAATATCCAAAGGTTTGAATTTCAGCCCATCTAGTTATTTCCTTTCTCATTATCACCCAGACAAACCTGTGGTCGTGTACTCAGTTGCTCCCAGTGGCTTGGCACTATGTACATCTGATAACGTTGCAAGTCAAGGCAAGAGTCCTCCTGAAGTGATGCAGGAGAGCTTTTTAAAGGTTAAAAATCAGACCAAGAAACAGTAGAAACAGAGGAAGAAAAGAGAATGAAGCAAGATCAAAGCGTGTGACTGAAAGATTACCGCTTCTTGGGATGCAGCGTTGCCCTGCTTGGAGAATACTGAGCTCCCCTGCTTTCTCTGAAAGGCAACATTTAAATCCCAGAAAGTGAAATGCTCTCCCTCTTAATTATGGTGAAAGGGCATTTTTTAAAATCTCAAGGACATTCTTCTTAAAAACAGAAGTAAATACTGGAGGCATTTTAATGCATAGAATTGTCTTAGTTTTTAAATAATATTGCTTTCTTATATTGCTAAAGAAATGTTTATCATTAGATAAACATGGTATCTGTGGCATCCATGGCATTTCCTAGAGAAACGCACAAGTACTATTAAATAACTGGTCCTCCCAACACCTGATGAGGTAAGTAAATATTATCCTGTTTCTACATGGCTAGATGTTACCCTATTCTCTGGATGACGATGACCGAGAGAAATTAAGTGATTTCACTGTCAGCTCCAATGCCCCTGGAAGCCAACAGAACTTAGACAGGTGCCTGTACTTGAAAGCATTAAGAAGATGAAGAAAAAAGTAATTTTAAACTTGGGAAAAGAAAAAAGTAATTTTAAACTTGGGAACTGAAGTTCCCAGCTGTCAATCCTGACCTAAATTTCCTGGACTATTTAAAACACAAATGTAAAAGCTTGTCACTGGAAGTTAAACAGTATAGGGATGATTAATCTGAGCTGCTGACATGGGGTTGTAGGCCAGTGATGTTGTGTTTGTGGAGTTTCAGTCTTTTCTGGTAAGAATAGCTCCCAGGGCCAGAGACGAGGGGGCAGGAAGCACTGTCTGCTGTTATTAAAATGGTCCACTGATCTCATGCCTTTAAGGAGGCTCGGCCGAATAAATAGTCAAACATTAACCTTTTTAGCTTAGAAAGGAAAGAAAAATGTCCGTGCACAACCAAAAGCAGTAATGCGGTGAGCCATCCGCTGTCTGCGGCTCCATCTCGCGCTGCCCAGATGTCTGGTACCCCTCCGCTGCCAGATGTGACTGCTCACAGCGGCGCTCACCGTAGGGTGCATTTGTCCACATGTCAGGGACACCGAGCACCGGTTTCTCATTTGAAGGGTACACTTTAATTCATTAATTTGCTGCATAAGCAAGGTGAAGGCTAAATCAATGACTTAAGCATTTGCAGAAAGCACACAGAAATCAAAACAACTGCTGGTTAATCTTCTTTCCAGCACTGAATTCAACTTCCATGTAATTATTTAACAAAAAAAAAAAAAGACACAAAATCACAAATAAGAAGTTCCTCTTCTCTGCTGCCCTGAGGTAGTGCTAAATCACACACCTTAAATAAAAACTGGGGATGTGGCTTCATGTTGGAGTCTTTGCCTGCAAAACCGTGGTAGTATACCGCCCTGGGTTTTGCACTCATAAACCAAGTAAGGAAATGGCATGCAAAGAAGAAAACTTCTGGGCCGTTTCATTAATGGCTATGTAAACAGCAAACGCTTGCCAATTAAGCCCTGGCAGGATTTTTTTGCAAAGGGTCAGCGAGAATAGTTTTTGCAGGGTAAAGATTTAAAAGACAATAGCAAGCCAGGTCTTTCAGGAAAAGTATTTCTACAAACAAGCTTTAGTACAGTTCTCTGCAAATTTTCTCCTGGACTCAGCAAGCCCTAAAGGACTTCAGCCCGTAGAGAAGATGGTACTGCAAACTTGAATACAGAGAAATGCTAGAAGATATCCTTCAGAGCCTCACAGTAACAATGGAAGGAAGAAAAGGCTCCTTCGGAGACAAAAATAAGGATGGGAGTTTCAGGACAGGATCAAATTAGAAGATTTTCTCAAAAAAACTATCAGCTTCTCTACAGAAAGAGCTCAGAGGTGAAGAGCCTGGCCAGAATGAGGCAAGGATCTTGGGACAACAGGAGGAATATCTTGAGTGTCGACTTCCCAGAGGGCATCCCTGAGTCTGCACTACATTTGCTGAAGGCTGACCAAAACATGTACTTGCTTTTTGGAACAAGTACCTAGATCCTGTTGAGCCAGCACCAGGGTGCACAGACTAAAAAGTGATAAAGAGCTAAGACTGAGTCTAAGTATTATTTATTTGTATTTAGCTGAGTAACATTCTTACATGGATTGTGATGGTGAAAGTGATGATGACAGCAATATTTTCTCCAAAGTCAAGTTACTGCCTCAGAAAAGAAAGGGCTTTCTAACTTCCAGAAAGATAGAAGAAATTACTTTATGCAGTTAAATAGTGAGATCACTAATTGTCATACATTTACTGCCATTTGTGCAAAATCGGTAATGGTAGATGTCAGACGTAAGATAGTATGCAATTGGAGCAGATTGTAAAGATAATTGTAACACAGCTCCTCAGAACAAAAATCAAGCTTTTTTTTTTCGGTTGCTAAGTAAGAAAAAAATGAAAATGTAAAGGTGGTGCCATAGACATTGTGAAAGCATTTCAGAATATTTCCACTGTTGTTCAGATGGGTCATTTGGGTGCAGCAGCAAGGAACTATTTTTGCTTCCAAGAGTCACTGATAATTCAAATTCTACACCTTGGTGGCATAAATGCTCCAAGTCTTACTGGTAGTAAACTAGCTCCCATGTCAGCTGGCAAAACAATTAAGAGAAGATTGAGAAGAGTGTATTTTTTCTGTAACCACTGATACTTCAAGTCACAGAGCTATTCAAATGTTTTGGATATATATCTGTTACTCTGCATTAACAGAGAGTAGCCTATCGTCTCCTTGATTATCTTCAAGAAAGCATGAAACTCTGCTAGGACTATCTCAAACCATCAGAAACATTCAAAAGTGGAATGTTTTGAATTTTTACAGCGCGTCATCATTGCAGATGGTAATCTTAATCCTAACTTTGGGTGACAACAATCAAGCTGAAATGGATTTAACCTAACTCAGATAGTGCAAATAGGGCAAAATGCTGAATGGTTAAAATATCCTTTTGTTTGTAATAAGAAATTTTAGTAATTTTTCCTCATTTCCCAAATAATTTCAGCTTTGTAAAGGACTTTTCATGTTGTCTGCTGTGAATCCATGAAAATATTAAGGCATGTCCAATGAGGAGTTTATCTGTGTTGTAGTATAAAGAATCTTAAGATGTTTTCCAGGTATTAGAAGTTATTTTTGTACATTAATTGAGCATTGACCTGTTGCGATTTTAATGTTCTTTAGGAAAGGTGAAGATGGGCATCACAGAGAGGCATATTAAGTGACAGAATATTACACAGTTTTGCATAACATCATCTTAAACAATCTGATTTTTTGTTGCTAAATAATATGATATAATGTATTAACTGGAGGGGAAGATATTAAAAATTATTAGTTCTTTTTCCACACATGTATGTTTTATTTAAAAAAATGTTACAGGAAAACCGAAAAATGGAAAAGAATTTACTCCAGGGAATTTACTCCAGGAAATTTGCTCTCAAATACTCAATTTCTCATTTTAATTTCAGTAGATATTGAAAAATTCACTAAATCTAGTTTAAGAAATTCTGTCGAAAAAAACCTGCTGACTTTTCAGAAAACTGTAAGCATCACTGAAGTTTCAAACCTCGATGAAAGGGCGGACGACTATTATTCCTGTAAGATGCATGGTGCAGTGAGAGACCGGCTGTGCGTGTGCACGTGTTGGGATCTTGTAGTAGAATATTGGGACATTTCCTATCTTCCAATGTCAGTTCCCTCAACTTCTCTGGACCTGTGAAATGCGTTATCAATTCCTACCTCCAATGCAGCAGTGGAGAGGATCTTTTTTTTTGTAAGCAGTCTTTGCCAGATTGCAGGAGCCTAATAAACACTTCTTATGTGAGACTAACTTTCAAAACAAAGTTAATTTAAACTGTGTCAGTAAAGGCTTTTTATTAGATTTTTGCTTTTAATAAAAAGATGTATGAAAATTATTAAAATGCACAAAATACCATTGTAAAAAAATACTTTTAAATTGATAGTAATGGAATTCTTCCTCTAAGAACAATGGAAATGCAAAGTGGCGAGAGAAATATCTAATGTATTAAGGGAAATGATATTTCCCCAGGGTTTCCTTTTCCTTCCTTTTCCTGTGCAGTACCACACTTCTAGCCAAGAAAGTTCCCTTTTATGTGTCTTAGCTCGAATTCAGTTTAGAATAGAATTGTTTGGGTTGGAAGGGACCTTTAAAGGTCATCTAGTCCAACTCCCCTGCCGTGGGCAGGGACATCTTCAACTAGACCAGGTTGCTCAGAGCCCCGTCCAACCTGACCTTGATTCAGTTTCATCAGCATGTGAACTAATACGCCAAACTATGTGCAGAAGGAGCTCAGGCATGACTTTATGTTCCCTGCTGCCAGCTGTGCTACGAGGCCAGTAAGCTCTGGCACAGGGACAGGCGGAGAAAGGAACTTCTCAGTTCCCCAACTACCAGAGCTCATCTGCAACGATGTTAAGGAAGAAAACGACTGAAGGTCATAGCTCCTCTCAGCTGTCCAGGATTTGCTCACACACTTTTCTGTACACTGAGGTAGATCAGTCTGTCTATAGTATTCATTTGGCTTCCCTTGGATTCACTTTCATAAACCATAGTGAATTAAGAGGGGGACATCTACATTATTTTAAAGTTTTAAGGCCGAGAAACAAATGCCAAGATATGCAGCGATTTACATCTGTCACATACCCAAAGTAATTAAAGGGATCTAAGGTGTCTAAACAGCTTGGAGAAATGGAACTCGGTGCTTGCCCAGGTAGCACAACAGAGAATGAAAATCATACGTGAGAAGTGCTGAGCAGCCATCTTCCCTTCCCTTCCCTTCCCTTCCCTTCCCTTCCCTTCCCTTCCCTTCCCTTCCCTTCCCTTCCCTTCCCTTCCCTTCGAGAGGAATTAGAAGATGAGATAGGCTTTAATTTTTAAGTGTTAAAAGAAATTAGAATCTAACTTGGAAATAATTATACAACCATTTGCATGCCATTCGGAGGTAACTTGATTAATGCATCTAATAAATTATTTTTTGCTATTTGCGGTATGGCAGCAGGTAGCCATCCAGCCACATTTGTGGTAGATACTGTAAAAGAATAATACATTTCATGACCTGTGTATCAGACACAAGCAGACAGATGCAAATAGAGGGAGTGGGAGTGGTGAGGTGAAGGGGGAAAAGTAAATTGAGTTCAACAGGAAAAAAACAAGCAGTACCTCTTCACATAAGCAATGCCAGACAAGCGTGTTCATCCCATCCCACAGTAGGATTATTTCCTACAGCATATTCATGATTGCTTTGTCTACTCTGGTTTTAATGTTTCAAATTATGGGGATTCCACCATTTCCTTTGAGACCCTCTTCCGCAGTCTAATGCCGCTCATCCCTTGGAAGCTTTCCCTGATACGTGTTTCGTCTCCCTTTCTTATTTCCATCCCATTATTCAAAGCTGTATCCTCTTCTCCCCGCTTTTTTCCTCCCTTCAATCTCCTTGGTGCTTCCACCTTTCAAATAATCGTGGGCAGCTATCTGGGCCATCCCTTGCTGTTGCAAGCTGAGCAAGCACTCTTGTAATCTCTCCTTGCAACTCAGTCCCTCCAGGCAGCTGATTATTTTTGTTGTTTTTCTGTGAATGCCTCCTGCTTTTGAATTTTTTTCTACATTGGCCAAATCCTGACTCCCCATTCCCACAGACGGAAGAGAAGCTAACCCGTTCATTCACAGACACGGTCCTCTTGCTTCTACTACGGTGTCCAGAAGACACACACATCATTTTAGGTGCTTTAGGTCAAGGTAACAGTGTCTACACAGGAGCTTTTTCTTTTTTCTAAATGTCTTTAGTGCCTTGCCCCCTTCCTAACGTTATGATGCTGGGAACGTTTTCTAGTATAGACCTGACTTCAGGCTAAATCTCTGCATAATTGGATACATCTTTTGCTGTGAGAGAGCTAAGAAAGAGAATTTTTATCTAGTCAAGGCCAATCCTACGTGGTCCTTCAGACGTTTCACTCAGCTACCGACACCATAAGGTGATCTGTATGGAGCATAGTCTCCAGTAGGATTCGACCACTACAATAAGTATTGTTAAGTAAAAATACACTTTTTTTTCTTTCTTCCATGAAGATACACATGTTCAAATGGGTCATTGCATGTAAATAATCCAAATCATTTTAAGGAAAGCATTTGTGTATGAAGTCACTCATAAGCTGCGTTGACCAGGGCTGCAGTTGGAAAGGCATCACTGCCTTGTTTCTTCTCTTGAAAGCAGACGAAGCTGTACACTATGCAACTATCGCCATGCCTGTCGAAAAGCACGTCTTGATAGAAAAGCATTCTACAAATCCTGACCATGCTAATTAATCACTGCATCCAAAATACAAATAGTATCCTGCTTTTCTTGGAGTCAGGAACATTTCTACCCCTCATTTCAGGGGATGACTAGGACGCAGCCTCTTATCTATAAATCTGAAAGGATCCATGAATTAAGACCACCTAGGTCAAATCCCCTGACTTGCTTCTTTTTCGTTGGAATTTCAGCATTTCATCAAAATCATTGTGCAAATTTATATGCTTGAGATTTCATTCCTGGAGCCTGGGCCCTGATACTTCGCGTAAGTAAGAAATCTCTCCTCTTGAAATCAGCCCTAGGGGAACAAATGGGCTTTCCAAGGGGGGCTGCCATGGCCCCGCATGCATCCCCAAGCCAGGACTTGGCTGATGGAGCCCCAGATCAAGGTTCCCACAGCGCTTGCCCCTGTCTGCGCCCAGCCCCAGGTGATGGGATGGCCCTGCCTGCCTGGGGGCCCCCGCAGCCCCCCAAACTCCCTCCACAGGAGCCACTACCCAGCACATCACCCTGGCAGAGAGTTTGCTGAATTCAGCCATTTCCATTTCTGTTGGATGAGTTCCAACCCCAAGTGATTGCTCTTCCTTTAAAAGCACTCGCCGCCTGAAACACGGGGCTTGTCGTGGAAGTACCAAGAAAATTTCAGGCGCAGTGATGTGAGTGTTCAAGTATTTCTCTTTAGGTCCCTTTATGTAACTTCACAAAAGGGAAAATTTGGAAAGCGGGGTGAACACCACCGGTACAGATCCTGTATGATCAGATAATGAGTAAAATAATCAGCTCCTATCAGGACTGGGGAAGTAAAGGTGCAACTCGGAGATACGCATTAGTGAAGGAAGCTGGATCACCACAAAGCCTTCCCTTGCCTCCCTCTTGGCTGCCTCCATCAAACTTGAAAAAGCTGCTGCTGCAGAAGGCTGATACTTTCAGCCTATTTCATCCCACATAACACAACAAACAAACTAAACTCGGATTCTCAGGTAGGAACCCTGGAGCATATTTGGATTTAATTGCTTTTCATTGTTTAGGTCTTGATGTAATGAACAAGAAAGACCTGGATAATTTTTTGAATGTCTGTATTTGAAACATGCAGTGTGCTCAACAAAAGGTAAAAATCTTACCCCTGTGCAGCACAGCACTGGGGGAGAGGTGTTTGTATAGCCCTAAATGGCGTGCATGTCGCCATGCTGCTAAAATTAATGGCCCTGATAAAGAGAGGCTAAAAGATGGCTCTCATCTTGCAGTGCATTAAAGAGTAGCCCAGGAGTGGTTACTAGAAATCAACATATATGACAATAAAACAAATAGCAGCACCATAAAATTAAGGGACTTTGTGTGTTCAAGCCTTGTTTATGGCAGGCAACCTCGCCAAAGTATCCCAACCAGTTCTGCCACTGGTCTGGCTGAAGTGATGTTGGCATCGGCCACGATCTGGGTGTAAACAGCTCTCCTGCGTCTGGGGCTGGTAACCAGGGAAAACAGGAGAAACCACCAGCCCTACACACACTGCAGGAATCGCTCCAGTGTTGACGCCAGTTCAGCACAGCTGGTAATATGATGTAATTTGTTTTTGTTCCACAATGTATTAAAAAATTACATTGTTTAGTATAGTCGCAGCCTAAGCTTTATGTTTTGAAGAAACTCCTACATCCTTGCTTTTCTTCCACTGACTGAAACGGTAAGCCGGTAAGCCAAGGTTGGCCTGGGGATGATTACGCCTTTTTCTTTCTGCTAACATTGTGTTCCACTAAGACCTGTTCTACCATTGGGACTCCCAAGGATTTTTGAAACGATAGGTGCTGTGGTATCTTGCTCCTTCTTGCTCCTTCCTTCTTGTGAGAGATTTAAAAAAAAAAAAACAAAAACCCAAACCAACCCAACCCCCCCAAAAAAAGGAAGAAAATAGGTACAGGGAGAAAAAGACAGAAAGGAAGATGTTCCTTGTGAAATACATTTGTTGATCTGAAAGGCAGTTTTATTAAATATTTTCGAAACGGTTCTTTCTTATGTTGGAGCGGTGTAATTAAGAGTGCTGGTGGGTCAGTCCTTTTTACCACGTTCTCCAGATATGGGCTCAGTGTCAGTTGGTACGCACTGGTGCTGAGCATGGACACACCACAGTGTCAGCTCTGTTCTTTTTTGTTATATTAACATTATGCTACTCTTTCATGGAAACGTGCACCCAGGGTTTAGTGATATACACACCAGAATTGCCACGGCTTGTTTGGAATAGAATAGAATCATTCAGGTTGGAAAAGACCCTTAAGATCATCGAGTCCAACTGTTAACCTAACGCGACCAAGCCCACCGTTGGCTGAATGCAGAGAACATAGGTGAAAATAGGGGCACGCTGGAAGTTGTTCAGCAGGTTGTTGTGGCGCAGGGTCTCGGAGTGCTGTTCATCCTTCTGGCGTTGAATGACTGCCTGCCTTGAGCACATCCCTGCCTCCCCCCCTTCCTCGGTGAAACGGCGACCTGAAGACCTACTCCCGGGGAGTGCTGCTAGGACGAAGAAATGGTAAGGCACTTCACCGGCCTCACCCTGAGGCCACGGTCTATGCGCAAAGCGCTGGAACAAGGTCGCTCCGGACCCCGGCGGGGAAGGCAGCGGAACCCGCTCCGGGCCCCGGCGGGGAGCGCAGAGGCACCCGCTGCGCCCCGCGGGTGGGCGCGGCCCGGGCCGCCGCCCCGGGGCGCCACGGCCATCGGACCCTGCGTGGGGGGATGCTTGCCG